>CM069863.1:58283658-59483658 GCA_036172795.1 Pelodytes ibericus
TGTTCAACATTATACACCACAAAGTAGACAATTTCCTTTGCATTTGTACTTAAGGTTGACATAAATATTCAATACAATAAGAAATATGTATCATCTATAATGTTATATTACCATGTGGAATAGTAAGTTTAGTTAGGGGTTGCTATATTAGTAAGACCATGATGGCCTTTCAGAACCTGTGATGAAAACCATTCGGTATATTGAAATGTCTGCATCAATGTGTTCTGTGTTATATGATCATATTAATATAGGGCAATCATCATGTAAAAACACTGTTAGCTTTTGTTTCTCCATGAATTGTAGTCCATCCTAAAAAATGTATTGGAAGCGATATCCATCTCCAGGGTGGGTGAGGTAGAGTGGATCCATTGGGATAAAATATCTTTTCTCCCTGTTGCTGATAGGATGAGATGAAGAGTTTTCCCTTTAGCAGTCACTGAACAGGGTTCATCCTGTGGAAGACACCCAAAGATGGCCCAAAGATGAGAGGGAAAATCCCTTCAGTCCAAGGTCTCTCGTTTCTCTAATTCCTTCTCACAGTGCCCGGTTATTTACCCTGACAGAGGTAACCCTGCAGTCTGCCACCTCTACTTTTACCTGTGACTCCCTCCTCTTCTTCCTTTTCATCCTTCTCCTTACTCCTCCTAAACCCCTGCATGATTCTGCATAGATATTACCGTATGTGCTCGAATATAAGACGAGGTTTTTTTCAGAGCAAATGCTCTGAAAAATCCTCCTCGCCTTACATTCGAGGTCTTCTTATAATCTGACCTCAAATTGAGGTCAGATTATAAGACATGGATCCAGGTCCCGAGCAGAGCAGCAGGGGACCTGGATCCCCCTCTGTAGCAGCAGGGGATGTCTGCGCGATGAGCGCAGACTCCCCTGCTTCCGCCCGGCACGACCGCCGGGGCTTCTGTGAAGAAGCCGGGAACTTACGCTTTCGTCACAGAAGTCCCGGCGAGCATGCCGGGCGTCAGCAGGGGAGTCTGTGCTCATCGCGCAGATATCCCCTGCTGCCCCACTAGCCACCAGGGAGAATCGGGCAGCTGGGGGATGTCTGCACGATACGTGCAGATATCCTCCATGCTGCCCGACACGGCAGTCTATTATGACGGACCAGCTGTCCGTCATAATAGACTGCCGTGTCGGGCAGCATGGAGGATGTCTGCAAGTATCGTGCAGACATCCCCCGGCTGCCCCCACTAGCCACCAAGGATCGAGGTAAGGGGGAGGGGGAGGGGGGGGACGGAGGACAGACAGACAAGGGGAGGGGGGGATAGAGAGAGACAAAGGGAGGGGGATGGGGGGAGGACACAGACAGACAAGGGGAGGGAGGGGGACAGAGAGAGACAGGGGGAGGGGGAGGACACAGACAGAAAAGGGGGGGAGGGGGGAGACACAGACAAGGGGAGGGAGGGGGACAGAGAGAAAAGGGGAGGGGGGATAGATAGAGACTTGAGAAGTTTTGGGGGGAGAGAGAGACAACGCTGGGGGGGAAAGAGACAGCTGGGGGAGCGGGAGAGAGGCCGCATTGGCACATAAAAGCAAATAAAAACAAGAAATGCATTTGTATAATATAAACTTTTTATTAAATATTAAAAAGCAATTTACATATATACAAGTTAAACTTTTTTCCTATAGGGTAGTCTTATAATCAGGCTTTTAGTTTTTTTCCTTAAGGAATTTGGGGGGGTCGTCTTATAATCAGGGTCGTCTTATAATTGAGCAAATACGGTACATTTTCTAATCTACTTATATTGTGCCTGTTTTGTCACTTTATCGATCTTGTTAATATTTATTGAAAATGAAAATAAAGAATTTTAAAAAAAAGTGGATACTGAGAAGATTACTTACAAGCAGACAGCACTATCACTAAGTAAATATATTCCACAAGAGATAAATAGTATAAATATAGGGACAATAATGTTTTTCTTTTTTTACCATGCTTGAAATTAGGGTAAACTCACAAGAAATCGGTTACGCAAACTAAGTTTTAGTAGAGTAAATTTTTCTTCTTAACTCCTTCTATTTTTCTCTTCTTCTCTCTTTTCCTCTTATAAAGTAGTATATATGAGTCTGAATGATTCACTATGAGGAGAGGGGATACAGCAAAGAGAAGATAAGGTTAAAATTAAACAGACCAGTGAAGAAGTACCAAGCTGAACTGCTCATAGATGGTGTAGGGAGAGGAAGAGCAGTACCAATTGGTTACCACATTAAGTGTAACATATAGGCACGGTTTATAGAAACATAGAATGTGCAGATAAGAATCATTCGGTCCATCTAGTCTGCCAAATTTTCTAAATAATTTTATTAGTTCCCAGTTCCCTATCTTATATCTAGGATAGCCCTGTGCCTATCCCACGCATGCTTAAAATCCTTGACTGTGTTTACCTCTACCACTTCTGCTGGAAGGGTATTCCATACATCCACTACCCTCTATTATGGGGATATGGAGTAGATATAAAGTATTATTAGTATTACTATTACTGTAAATTGTATTATTTTTATTACTACTTTTTCTCTTTTCTGCCTTCTGCCTCCCCTCCTATAAACTAAGTAGTATAAGTTTAAAAGGTATAATGTGAGGATAAGGGAGGTAGTAAGGAAAAGTTATGGTAAAACCCAAATGGACTTGAACAAAGTGTATCAATGTGAAGGGATTTTTTATTGCTTATTGTCGGATTATTAATAACCATAAAAATATGAATATGAGTTATTAATTATGAATCATAAAAAATATGAAAATTGATGATTCATATATATGGGTCCGACTAAAAATACCCATATCAAGAATTCGTTATGTATGTGAGAGTTTGGATGACGTTTTTACAAAAGTAAATACAATGCAACAATTATTAATAAAATAATAATGAATTTATTGAATATAAAATAAAGATCAAACGATAAGCAAAATAGCATAACAACAAAATACAATATCAATAGATGTTAATCATAATTCACATGTAGGACTTATAACATAAGTAAGTAGGACAAAACATGAATTATGAAGCTCTGTGCCTATATCAACATACATGTAGAATACGTTATTATGCAGTACATTTCTAACTGTATGATGGCCATGCATTTTATTTAGATACAACTTACAATGTTTATGATTAGTATTTAAAATGGTTAATGATAGTACACCATAATTACCTACAAATTACCAACATATACTCTGCTTAGGTAAGGTAATATTACTAAATCAATCACTACTCAAGGTGGCTATTTCTTAATCTGCTCGGTAAATGATAATGTATGTATCCTAGCTCAGACTTTAAGAATGAGAATCTTAGATAATCTCTGGAGATTAGATATGACATATTTGGGTAAATAGCTAGACTATAAGAACGTATGGTTCTTTTGTTAATATCTATAGGATATTCCTCTGGTTTCCTTCTGCAGAAAGGATGACAGATAAACACCAGGCTAAAACATATAGATCCCAGAAAGTGTGGGATTTAAGTTTAATTTACCCAAATATATATATTAATGACATCCATAAAAAATGAGATTATGCTAGAAACAAATTACCACATTTATACATTACCGGCAGAGGTTGGTTTGCAGTTGAGACTCCTTCCATTGAAGAATTGAGTGATGGGAGTTACTCCTGGGACTTAGCTCAATACTATGGGTATGGAGATTTCTATTGTTATAGTGAACATGTGCTATTAAAAGCCTCATATTCCTGAGTTCTCCCCAAAAGGAGAGAGACTCAGCCCGTTTCTAAAACATTCCCATCTCTCACCCTACTAGTCGCAGCTCTCCCAGGTATTTTACAGGTCTCTCCGGTCTTTTAGGTTTCCCCTCTACACCCCCAGTATCAACTTATCAACCAAACCTTATCTCAGATTCACACCCTGTTTCTGTGACTTCTAGCCAATTGAATGGATGGGTGTGTTAATGTAAATGAGATGATGTCATGATTTATAGCTATACCTGGATTGTGAGTATAATGTAATACAATATATATGTTGCAATATATAGAAGTGTTAATACAATTTCAAATTATAGTAAATATTTATCATATTCTTATCATTGCACATTACATAAAAATGTATAATAAAATGTATACCACACTAATAAAACAATAAAAACAATATTCTAATTAATATGTAGGATTAATTATACTTTACATATTTATTAGTGAAGGTGTGATATCACTATATATTTTAATGGGTGATTTGAATTAACTAGGTTTATTTATAATAACCCTTATTAGATTCTACGAGTCAAAAATCCCAATAATCTCAGTGTGTCTGTGTTTGTAAGTTTCTGCCAGTTTGGGTGGGCTAGCAAGTTGCAGAGAAGCCCCCCTTCTCCTCTAGTATGTACACAGCTGTGTCTGCATCAGTACAATGAGATGTAATAAACCTTGCACAACAATGGCCACCTTATCTGTTCAGGTGATACTATGAACTTATCAGTAAAATATTTGGTTACAGATAACAGAGTTAGGAATGTGGAAGACTTTCCTTTTATCCTCAAGGACACAGAATAAGATTTTAACACCAGAAGGATGTCCAACAACTGTCACAAAATGGAGGCTGCTTGCATCCATCTTGTTATACTTTGCTTCTGCTTTATTCATATGTACCAGTCTTGAGATTACTGATCAATAACTCTGACATTATGTTGTAAAAAACTGCAACTCCTCAGGGGTCTTATACTGAGTGTACAATGTAGTTCTATTTTCTCCCTCTTTTCTCTGTCCTCTTTTCACTTCCTCTTCCCCTTTTGTGCTTCTCCCTTTCAGCCTTTTCCGCTGTACTTTATACATTCTATAAAAGAAGGTGGCGAATAAAAGATTTTATGGATGATTTACGTTCCCGGCATCTCCATGGCCATCTGCCTGATAGCAATTCAATTCTCGTATTGTGATGGGTTTTTCAAGACGGGAAAAATGCAGCATTCTGGGGAATGCTGGCTGCGTCAATGTTTGTATTTTCTATTATATGCATGTTAAGTGTATTTCTGCTTCAAATGGAGGATGGGATGAGCCCAAAAAATGGAGAGAGACAGAGTGGAAAATATGGTTAGAGTTTGTTCACTGAATGTATAGTGGTTGAACTAGGGGCTGAACTCTCGCCAGAAGAAGTCTATAGTTTTGGACTTTCAAAACAAAGAAAGAATAGATATCTGCTCATTACAGGAAACACACATGTCACAAGGTGAATTCTGACAGCGTGCCTGACTGGGGTTCTTGGAGGGGCCTGAGGGCCAAACACCTCCCTGTAGATTATGGGCCCTGGCTAATGTGCCACAACTCTATACTTTAAAATTGTTAGTATTCTGTTAGTATATTGTTTTATGTGTAATGTTTAATTCTGAAGGGTTATAATGTGTCAGTGACTAGAATTGATAGTTTACTCCAACATCCATTGTTCTGTATTAACTGTATTAACTGGTAAACTGATTATGTTGTGTACATTATGTTTCTTACTGTGTGTCTACTCACTGTATGGTAATTTGGTTTGCAGTCTAATGTATTCCTAGCCCCATTTAGTTGGAGAACTATGTTAGTTCCATCCCCCCATTGTTTATTAATGTTTGTGATGCCATGTTTATGTCTTTTTATAAGTCTGTGTTGTTACACAAATAAAGAGTTGTTCATTCTTGCTGTACCTAACTTCTAGATGTCCTGTCTATTTGGGTACAAAGAGCAAGGGCCCAGGAAAGACTTGCTGGGGAATGCTGAGCTTTAATCGGGGGCTAAGGAGGTGATTTCACACAATGGGCAGAGGGTCTACTACGTCTGGTAGACTGTCCGTTACAACACAGAACATATTATTGGGCAAATTAGCTGGGGCATATTTAATGGCAAAATAATACTGACATATTATTATGCAAATTGGCTGTGGCTTATTAATGGCAAAATAATACTGGCATATCATTGTGCAAATTAGCTGGGGCATATTAAATGGCAAAATAATAATGACATATTACTGTGCAAATTGGCTGTGGCTTATTAATGGCAAAATAATACTGGCATATTATTGGACAAATTGGCTGGGGCATATTAAATGTCAAAATAATACTGGCATATTATTGGGCAAATTAGCTATGGCATATCAAAGGCAAAATAATACTAGCATATTAATGGCAAACGTAATACTGGCATATGGCAAAATAATACTGACATACTAATGGGCAAATTGGCTGTGGTATATTAATAGCACAATAATACTGGCATATTAATGGCAAAATGTCTGTGCCATATTATGGAAAAATAACTCTTGCATATTAATGGGCAAGATGTAGCATAATGGACAAATGGTGGCATATTTTAATAGGAAAACTGACTGTTGCATATGTCAATGACAAAGTGACTGTGGCATGTTGATTGGTACCTAACAGTGGCTTATTTTAATTGGCAAAGTGATGCTGTGGCATGTCCTGTGGGGCAAAATAACTATGGGGGAAAGTGGCACTGTGACTCATTCTGCAGGGGCAATTCTGTGGGACAAAATGACACTGTGGTATGTTCTGTGACAAATTGTGTGGGTGCAATATGAGTGCAAGCTAAGTGCTGTGGTGCAATATAGGTGCATGGCAAGTGCTGTGGGTACTGAATGGTGCTGTGTGAAGTCCTTTGGGTGCAATGTGGGTGCAGAAAAATGGAATAAAAACAAGAAATGCAATTTTTCAATGACATTTTTATTACAAATAGTTGAATGTTATATGTTGCCTGTGTGTTTTGTATAGCAGGCAACGATAAGTCCCCTGTCACACTAACGTAGGTGCCGTCAGTGTCCATACTTTAAGGGGCACCATGATTTTTTTTGTTTTCTTTTTGCTCTTCACGTGCGGTACTGCACACAAATAGGACCCCTTTTCTCCACCCCCACTATCACCATATAGCACCAGCAGATGCACTAGCACAATGTGGTCAGTGAGACCATGTTGTGGTGAGCCTGTGAGGGAGTGTTGCCTGGTGTGCCTGTGAGGGAGTGTGCTCACTGAGTGAGTGAGTGAGTGAGTGAGTGCTGGCTGTGTGTTTGTGTGAGTGTGTGCTGGCTGAGTGTTCGTGTGAGTGTGTGCTGGCTGAGTGAGTGTGCTGGCTGATTGTGTGTGTGTCTGTTTATGGAGTGTGTCTGTGAGTGAGTGTGTGCTGGTTGTGTGTTTGTGAGTGTGTCCTGGATGAGCGTGTGTGGTTGTGCTTGCGATTGAGGTTGACTGTGTGTGAGAAGCTGTTTGAGCACAATAATGGCACTAATAAGCTATTTGGGACAGATTTGGCCCTGCCAAGCTATTTCGGGGACAAAAATGGCAGTGACATGTTTAAGGACAATGATATTGGTAATTAGCTGTTTAGGTACACTGATGGGAGTGATAAGTTGTCTTGGCATAAATATGGCACTCAAAATAAGTTGAGAACAGTGTTGGCAGTTGGTAATGAGCTGTTTGGGCACATAGATAGCTCTGACAAGCGGTTTTTGCACTTATGAGCTGTTTTGGCACAATACTGACACCGACAAACTGCTCGGACACAGAGACAGCATTTGGAAAGCAGTTTGGAGACAAAGAAGGAAGTCAAATAAGTTGTTAAATGACATAGGTGGCACTGATAAGTTTTTTTGGGGAGAGGAACTGTGAAGCAGTTCGGGATAAAGTATGGCACTGTCAAGATGTTTGCGGATAGAGATGGAACAAGGCCAAGACCTTGTGGATGCAATGTGGGTGCTGTGGCATATCCCTGTGGATGTACATTAGTAAGTCCTGTGGGTACATTATTGGACTATTGCAATAATAATTTGCATGTCCTGTGGCTGCTGCTGCTGTGATATATTTCTGATCAGCATATGAATGTGTTTAAATGTTCTAGTGTACCTCATCAGATGTCTCCTAAATGTGAACGCTAACACGTGTATACATACTCAAATGCAAATCAGGTACACACACACATACACACTCATATACTGATCATATACACACTAGCACACATATAGTGTATGTGTGTGCTAGTGTGAATATCTATCAGCAAATGAGCATGTATGTGTGTGCTATACCAATCGCTTTTGTTTATAGATATTTGTAGACTAATTATGAGACAAGTAAAATTGTCTCATAAAAGGAGTGGTGAATTACTAAATGCTGGGATTTAAGGCAGGTCTTAAAATATGCTATGTAAATAGTTCATTTTTATTCTTGCTTGCATATCTATTTTTGATTATGCATGACAGTGAGGGCTTCATGTTTGAGTTTCTCCTAAGGCCTCACAAAGTCTAGAGCTGCCTCTGCTTACAGAATATGGGTGAGTGAAACATGACTGCATATGACACAGCCCGTACATATGTAACATCTAAGTCTGCCATATGTTTGTGAGAGCTGGTAACATTTTACAGGATCAGCAGGGCACAACATGTCCTGAAGATTCCGTTTCTGTTTAAAACAAATGACAGGAGGATTTGATAGTAGATACATTTAAGAGTATTAATAATAAGTCCGTAATCAGTTACCTGGGAGACGGGCATAGCCTAGGTGGCAGGGAACCATGTATGTATGAGGGGGTGTGAGTGTTTCAGTGATTGACTGTTTGGGGGAGTAGCTGGGTATGCCTGTTCTATATAGGGCAGCCCCTTCCCCCCCTACAGAAGCCCTTTTAGTAATGGACACAGTGAATTTCCTGCACTCACTCTTTTCTTGAGTGTGTTTTATTTTCATGTTTCGCTACTAAAGTTTTTCTCTGTCACAGCGGGCAGGGTTGTCCTTGCCAATCGAGTAATTAAGAAAGAAAGTTCATATTGATGGACAGGGAAGGCTCCTCCCCTAAATTCTGAGCAGTATGAAGGAGGTCATAATAGCGGTCAAGCCCACCAAGCTAACAGAAGGCTGGTGGTCAGCATCAGGTTTAAAAGCAGGTGCCGGGATAATATGGATGCGGGTGGTGGGAACCACCCTAGGGACCTTAGTTTTGTTAAATATAGTGTTTTTGGGTGCAACCCCCCAGTCACTTTACAGCACTAGTATCTCACTTCAGGACTGGGGACACCGAATGCAGTCTATAAGTTAGAATTCTGTTGTAAAGTGAGACCTAATTTTATTTTTTACGTTTATATGCAATTAATTCAAACATAGAGGAAAGAAACAGTGACATATGTCTTATATATGTGTTTGTTATAAATTCACAGGTAATCTAGTTACATCTTATGTAAGTGGTAGTGTCCTTTTAAGTCTTGTGAACGTGCTGCATTGCATTGCAGATGTCTTATGTAACAGCCAACACTGGGCCTAACTGTTTAGAACACTGTTTAGAACACTGGGAAATTCAAAGATAAACTCTCTGAGTTCCTGGTCCATAGGTTTCTGGACACAACAAACCTTCTTCTTCAGGCTTGTATAAAGATAGCTTTCCATCCTCACACGGTACATGAACCTGTCTGCACTCAGTGCTCTCCATCACCTTTAGACACTAACATTTCTATCAAGCAGCAAACATCCGTGATTCGACTGATACTAAACATACTTCCATTTACCACTGGCTCACATCTCACCATTGTCCTTGTGGCTTGTGGTACAGACCAGCGATTACTGAAGATCCATCTTCACTACATGACTGGATCTGTCCTGCAGCTGGCAATGGAAAGAGACAAGGAAAATGTAAGATAAACAGTCCTTTCTTATCACAACTAATGTCTTATGTTTTAAATGTGCCTTTTACTGTCTGACAATTACTAATGGACCTGATTATAATGATGGACACAGTATATGATCTAGAAATATACAGTGAACTATCATGTTAGTAACAGAAAACACAAGAGTCTACTCAATAAGGACAGACTTGCAGGGAATTGATACGGGAATTTCAAACTTTAGGCCAATATAACCAAATTTAGGTTTATTTAGTAGGCCTTATCAATATTTTAGGTTGTTTGGGAGATCACAAATGTCCTTGTCACATTTTGTTATAATAATCCTAATTCAGACCGATAATGTAATAAATGTTTTCTTGTGGTTTATAATAATCTAAAATGTACACAGCTCATGTACAGTAAAATATCAGGACAGTATATGTAAAATACATTTTGCTCTTGTTATTATTTAGTGATAAATGCCTTAATTATATCAGTTTGATTATGCGCAGTTAATAGTATACATTATTTATACAGTAATTAACTCCTTAGTGACGCATGGTGTTGGATCACAAGATCACAACATAGCCAGGGACATAATGGCAGATACCCGATCAGGGTCCTAATAAAAAAAATTGCGAGACCTCTGGATATGTCAGTCAGACAGGTTTGTGTGTAATTTACAACTTGTGGCAAAATCCTAAAAATTGTTTGGATAACGGATTTCTGAATAAGGGATACTCAGCCTGCATATTAATAATGAGAAAAAAGGATCTACTAATTTCAAACTTTAAGCAATGTACAATGTAACCAAATTGGAACTATTCTCCAATGCAGCTGAATGGGAGAATTTTTCTAACTCGGCTACTTTGGACTTAAAGGACAACTGTAGGCCAGAAACAAATGTTTCTTTAAATAGGTTTAGTACTGTTAACAACAACAGTGCTGAAAATGCTTAATGAACAGATAGAGTAACAATCATTTTTTCAGGTCCCACCTCTGCCCATAGGGGATGCTGGCCACATCCATAGTGTAGAATATATCAGTCGGATCCAACCAAAAATGCGCATCCCTGTTTATGGCATGTGCGGTGGTCGTTTTGCGTATGCCAGTTGACCAACTCTAGTATCCAAAATGGTGCCAGCAGCCACTGCCAATTTCCAAAAATGGCGTTGCGCATGTGCTAAATGCCAATAGCAAGCATCTGATCTTTCAGTATCCCTGTGAACCCCTTTTTACTCTATATTTTCATTAAGCATTTTAAGCACTGTTGTTGTTAACAGTGCTAAACGTATTGTGTTTTTTTTTTAACACAGTTGTCCTTTAAGTTTGAAATTTCTGTCTCAATTCCCTGCAATTTTCTCTTTATTGAGTAGGCCTCATCAGATGTCACCTGAGTTAGTCCCCCATATTAAGCATGTTAACACAATATAATACCATTTGTTAGATTTTTGTTAGATCAACAGTTTTTTCCATTAGATCTACTCTAAAATTTCCAATATAAACAATCTTTTTCGGGGGAACTAAGCAGTAGCCAGCCCCCCTCAACAAAAATATGGACAAAATGTTATTGATTATGCTAACTTCCCGTTAGATCTGGTTTGATCAGCTAAAATGTTTGCTAGATCTAGTGTAATTCCTGAAATATCGCCTTGTATGGTAGTAAAGGGGAATGTTTCGTATGTCAATATATACGTAACCTCATACCCCCAAATAAAACACACCAGTCATGTATGGAGTTTAAATAGGCCACAGCTTTTATTTATACATAACAGATGTACTTGTATTACCTCCTTTTTCTCTAATACTTTAATGTTATACTAATATAATACTTAATATGTATATACATATATATAGAATTTATATAACATCCAGAATACAATTATAGTTACTCCTAGTCCTTGCCATATATATATATATATATATATATATATATATATATATATATATAACCTTAACAAATAACAAATAACCTTTCAATTAGGGTTCCTAGGGTGGTCCCCCCCCCTCGTCCATACTATCCCAACATCTGTATTTTAATACCTGATGCTGACCCCCAGCCAGTTGTTAGCTCAATGAGCAGGACCCAGTGGCGAAACTATCATTATCGCAGAGGTCGCAGCTTTGACCGGTCTCGTCACACCAGGGGCCCGGCTGCCCTGTCAACCCATGCGATCCTGATAGATTAAAACCTGTACTATGCGATCTGCAGTGATCGCATAGTAGAGGCCCTCTGGACAGAGAGATGCGGCCCGTGCAACATTGTCACGGGTAGCTGCACCTCCGCTGGTCTCGTGCGATGGGGTGAAAGCTCTGCTCCCTCGCACTCTGAGCATCCTTGAGTGCCAGATGTCTGTGACATCCGGCGTGTATGTATGTAACTGTAATATTATAACAAATATGATACTATAAAACCGGCCATATATGTTATACACATATTAAATATACCTATATAAACATATATATGTATTTATATAAAACATATGGCATATATATGTTATATAAATATTGAAAAACCAGCCATTAATTATATAAAATATAAACCTGAGCCATATGTTATATACATATCATATGGCTAGTTTATATAATATGTATATTATTTATATATATCTATATATATCTTAAATTCAAGGTCGTCTTATAATCTGACCTCAAATCGAGGTTAGAATATAAGACTGGGATCCAGGTCCCCTGCAGAGGTGCAGGGGACCTGGATCCCCCTCCCTAACAGCCGGTGGATGTCTGCGCAATGCCCGCCCGACTAACAAAAAAAAAAAAGTTTAAAAAAAAATGTTTGCCGGTGGAGGGGGCGGAGCTCACCAGTGAGAGGTGTAGCTCCGCCCCACCCTGCTTCATGGGGAGCCGCGGGAAGCATGAGAATGTGCTGCTCGCGCTCCCCACACACAGTGATTGTGCAGGGTATCGGAAAGCCAATACCCTGCATAATCACTGTGTGTGGGGAGCGCGAAGCAGGGTGGGGGCGGAGCTACACCTCTCACTGGTGAGCTCCGCCCCCTCACTGACAAGAAAGAACAAGGGGATGGGGCAGAGACAGAACAGGGGAGGGGGGAAGAGACAGTACAGGGGAGGGGGGAAGAGACAGTACAGGGGAGGGGGAAGAGACAGTACAGGGGAGGGGGAAGAGACAGTATAGGGGAGGGGGAAGAGACAGTACAGGGGAGGGGGAAAGAGACAGTACAGGGTAGGGGGAAGAGACAGAACAGGGGAGGGGGGAGAGACAGAACAGGGGAGGGGGAGACAGAACAAAGGGAGGAGGAGAGATAGAACAGAGAAAGGGGGAGAGAGAACAGATAAAGGGGGAGGGAGAAAAGAACAGGAGGGGGAGAGAAGAGAACAGAGGAGGGGGGAGTAAAGAAAACGGAGAGGGAGAGAATGAACATATATGGGGAGGAGGGGGAGAGAGAGAACATATCTGGGGAGGAGGAGAGAGAGAACAGATTTGGGGAGGAGGGGGAGAGAGAGAACAGATAGGGGGAGAGAGAGAAAAGATATGGGGAGGAGGGGGAGAGAGAGAACAGATATGGGGAGAAGGGGGAGAGAGAACAGATATGGGGGGAGAGGAGAGACGGGGGCGCCACGGGGACGTCCGCACAGGGCGCCGGAACACTTAAGGCCGGCCCTGTTGTTAGATCTTGTCTAATTCCTGAGATATTGCCTTTTTCATTAGGGGAGCTAACCCCAACTCAACTGAAATTGGGATTTTTTAAATTGATTTTGGTAGATATTCGTTAGATTAGGTAAGACACCGTTTTTTGGTTTATTTGTTAGATCTATCATGCAAGAGTAGGGTTGCCACCTTTTCTACAAAAGATACCGGCCTTGCTGGACCGGTGCAAGGATTTTCGTCTACAGAGCCGAAGGTGCATTTCGGTGCCCCTCGTCTGACCCACCACGCCTCCGACACCACCAACCCTCCATACATTTTATATATATAAAAGTATAATGTTTAGTGTGGACAATAAATACATCTAAATATTCAACTAGCATGCTCTAAATTTGTCACACATTGACACCCTAACACACATTGAAACCCTTAAACACAGAGACACCCTTGTAGTCACACACAGAGACACACTTACCACTCACACACACACACCCTTACACAGACACAGTGACACACTTACATCCTTACACACACACACACACACACACCCTTACACACACACACACACACTCACACACCCTTACACTGACACAGTGACACACTTACAAACACCCTTACAGAGAAAGTGACACAGTTACACACACCCTTACCACTTACACACACACAGTGACACACATAACCTGAGACACACTAGTTTGCCACTCAGTATGCCAGTATTTAGCCACTCAATATGCCAGGATTTTGTCCCTCAATATGCCAGGATTTTGCCACTCTATTGCCACTTAATATACCAGGATATTGCCATTTAATATGCCAGGATATTGCCATTTAATATGCCAGGATATTGTCAATTAATATGCCAGGATATTGCCACTTAATATGCCAGGATATAGCCATTTATTATGCCAGGATATAGCCATTTAATATGCCAGGATATAGCCAATTAATATGCCAGGATATTGCCATTTAAAATGCCAGGATATTGCCAATTAATATGCCAGGATATAGTTATTTAATATGCCAGGATATAGCCAATTAATATGCCAGGTCATAGTCACTTAATATGCCAGGATAATGCCAATTAATATGCCAGGGTATAGTCACTTAATATGCCAGGATAATGCCAATTAATATGCCAGGGTATTGCCACTTAATATGCCAGGGTATTGCCACTTAATATGCCAGGATATTGCCAATAAATATGCCAGGATATTGCCATTTAATATGCCAGGATTTTGACCGTCAGCATGCTCGTTATGCCACCCTCCTCCTCCCCCTTCCCCAGCCAGTACTGACCTCCTTGCTGCGGTCTCCCAGTGCAGGTCCGTGGCTGTGAGGGAAGCGTTGTGCGCTCCCCTCCAGCCGCACGGCTTCAATAAAGTTTGTTGAAAAAAAAGTTTAAACAAACTTTATTGATCCGCGCGGCAAGGAAGGAGGTAAGTAAATGGGCCTGGGGGCGCGGGTGATTTTTTAGCCCCCCCCCCCCCTTGGGGCACCCTAAGGCAGTGCCTTACGGTAGTGCCGGCTCTGCCTCCATAGACTTAACATTGGCATCAAGCCAACCTTTTTCTGACCTGCCAGTAAAGTACCAGCTGGGTGGCAATCCTACGCAAGAGGCGGGATTCACAGTGTGTGAGCGGAAAGGGTGAATCCAGGTTAGTCACCCCCTCAACTGAAATTCCTTTTAAAAAATGTTAATGATTTTGGAAGATATTCAGTACATTAGGTAAAAATAACTGTTTTTTTCATTAGATCTATCAGACAAGAGCAGGTTTTCACTATCCCACTGAGTGTATGGGTTAGGATTGGGGAGTACAGGTTATCCTGCCCCCCCTCCCCCCAACTGAAATGTGTATTTTATGCCCAAGGCACATAGATTATACCATTTAACTGGGTGCTTAAAGCCCATTGAAATGAATGCAAGAGACCAAGACTGTAGTCAGCACACATCTAAGCACAAAGGGTGCCACCGTGGATATGCTTTACCAGCCATATATAACTTATTTACTTTCGCCTTATGCGTTGCAGTATGAAGAAGTAATATGTGACCAAATGTTAATCAGTTAACTAATCAATGCGCTCCTGTGAGATCCCCCAGCTGATTAATTAAGTGATCTCCTTCTGATCACATATTACATTGCAAAAGGCATATGCCGCCGGTAAAACAAAAATGGCCAAGTTAGCAGGTCTACTAAGCACACATTCTCACACTTTTTCAAACTTATAATTAGGCCAACATTATGTGTCAGAATTCCAAGAACAGAACGTCTTCATAATTACTGTTTGGGGCACTAAAAGTGGTGTAAATCTGTGCTGTAGTCAGATTAGATGAGTTACACTAACAGATGATTGTAGTAAAATTCGAAATCAGATGGCATGTTTCAGACAATAAGCTGCATATACCCTCTTGCAACAATGGAATCGAAGGAGAAGGGGGTATGGGCAACCCTACCTATATAATGGGATATTTTAACTAGTGATATTATAATGAGCGTGGCCAGTAGTGTGTGGCCGCTACTATTTGCAAAAATGAACAGAATGATTCATTTGACCCACTTTAGCTATACATTGGTGAGTTTGCCGCATTACCTCTACAAAAATGTGTGTCAAATCAGAGAACAATCTCTCAGTATTTAAACAGAGGACATAGTTTGCATAATTGTTTATAGTATATATAGTTGTTTGAGTTATAAAAAAATATATTTTTATTTTTTATTTTTATTTTTTTAATATTTTTAAGGGGAAAAAAAATCACAAAATTGTGATTTGTGTGAATTTCTTTAATTTCCTTATTGAATAAAAAGTTAACAGCTGACAGCATACCACTAAACAGGCTATGGAGTTATTTATAAAAGTCAAATCTGGAGCACAGTTCTAGAAGTGGAGAAGTCACTATGGAAACCAAAGAAATGTTGTTGTTAATCACTTGCAAGACTTTGCCCCAGTCTGTCATTCACTCAGACACACACATGCAATCATGTCACTCTCACATGCACATGGTGCCACTCACTCAGACACACACATGCAATTCTGTCACTCTCACATGCACATTCTGTCACTCACGCAGAAATACACATGCAATCATGTCACTCTCCCATGGACATTCTGCCACTCACTCACACGTGCAACTTGGTGACTGGCCAAAGGTAAAAAAAAAAGGCAGCTGCATAGTGCCGCGTAGTGAGTGTTACTGCTCGCACAGTGTTACGGCGGCACCCCCTCCCTCATCACCTCCCTGCCACCTGCATGTGGTGCACCCTGTCCCCTCGTCTGGGGAACGGTGCTGTAACCAGAATAGAAAATGTTAAAAAAACTATGTCTGTCCATGAGACACACATATTAAAAGGTATTTTTCTTGCTTTTCTTCTCCTCTTCTCTTTCCCACATTCTTCCTCATATATCACTTTTATTCTTCCCCTTTAAGGTTTCATTACGATTTACTCTTACTTACTGAGAGGCATGTGAAGGCTAATTTCAATATCTCAAATGCCTATATATCAAAGGCTTGCTATACATATAAGTATTTTGTAATGGGGTACCAGAATCCCTACATCAGTTCTCTCATTCCCGTTAATATTGAAGCTGGTTTATAACCCTGCAAAGGTATCCTTATGTTGGTCATTGTGAGAGAGAAGCCGGATCACTACGGTACGCTCTTAGTTACTGAAAGGCACAAGAAGGCTCATTTCAGAATCCCAAATGTCTATATTGAAATAATGTATGCTACATGTTTTAGCATCTTGTAATGAGTAACCAGAACTCCTACTTACTTTCTTTCATTTTCGTTTTTAATGTGGTTGGCTTACAATTCCTGCTAAGGTTATACTATGGTGGTCACTTAGAGAGAGAAGCCCGCTCACTATGGTATATTTTAATTTACTGAAAGGCTAATTTGTGCCCAGTTCGAGCCCTCCATTCAATCCATGTTTATGTCAATGCTCTAATGGCTATGCTCCCAGTGCCTGGGATGTGCCTCAGCCAAAACCAGAGGTTGGGTCTAATTTAGGTGGGTTCAAGCTGCATATTATGATGTCACGTACCCTCACCTCTGCTTGGCTGAATGTTACCATTAGCAAATGTTAGTAAGTATGCTAACGATAAGCCAAGGTGTTTTTTTCACTGTTGCATCCCATTGCTTGCTGAATGTGAAAGGCTTTGCAATGCATTGGACACACATGTGGCTCTCAAAATATTACAAAAACTTCAAAATTCTAATTTAGGGGGCTAACCTGTACTGAGCCCTCCCCTGCACACAAAACAGTATTGTGAATTCAGCCTCTTGTGTGATAGATCTAATGAAGAAAAAATGGCAGTCTTACCTGATCTAACGAATATCTACCAAAATCAATAAAAAAAAAAAATTAAGCTGAGGGGGGCTAACCTGTATTCATTCCACTCCTGCACACAAAAAAGGATTGTGAATACCGCCTTTTGTGTGATAGATCTAATAAAGAAAAACTGACAGTCTTAACCTGATCTAATGAATATCTACGTAAATCAATAAAAAATAAAAAATTTAAGCTGAGGTGGGCTAACCTGTACTCACCCCTCCCCTGCACACAAAATAGGATTGTGATTACCGCCTCTTGTGTGATAGATCTCACAGAAAAAAAGACAGCCCTCTTATTGAAAAGGCAAAATCTCAGGAATTAGACTAGATCTATCAAAAATGGTGGCTGGATATGATTGTTAATATTGGATATTTTAGAGTAGATCTAACAAAAAAAAACAGATGACCCAAAATGATCTAACAAAGATCTAACAAATGGTATGATCTTTTGTTAAAATTGTAAACATGGGGGGTTAACCCCTGGTGAGGTTATGGTTGCTACCTTTTCTACAAAAAAATACCGGCATTGCTGGTTCCTCCAGAGGCTTAACATTTGCATTAAGCCAATTTTTTACTAGGTGGCAATCTTAGGTGAGGTTTTTATCAGTATTTCAGGTAAGGTGGGAGATCACAAATGTCCTTGTCACATTTTGTTTTGATAATCCTAATTGAGAATAATAATGTAATAAATGTTTTCTTGTGGTGGATAATAATCCAAAATTTACACAGCTCATATACAGTAAAATATCAGGACAGTATATGTAAAATACATTTTGCTCTTGTTATTATTTAGTGATGACTGACTTAATTACATCAGTTGTTTATGTATAATTAATAATATACATTATTTATCCAGTAATTAACTCCAAGCATGGTGCTTGCGTCCTAGACGATGCCAGAAACAAAATGCCACTTTTTATTCCTAATCACCGATCACAAGGAGATCGGTAGCCAGGACACAATGGCAGAGACCTGATAGGGTCTTAATAGACCTTGTGGGTCTCCTGCAAACAATCGCGAGACATTCAGATTGTCACAGCAGCGTGCCCGAACCCGGAAGTCCGGGAATGTCGTGATTTACTTAAATGTAACTGGTGCTCGCTTGGAACATTGGCTTCATTTTTCCTGTCAGTTTGAGGCTACTCAAAGTGGGAGCTGCGATGAGCTGTTAAATTCAGGACGTTCTATGCTAGTATGGCATAGGATGTTCTAGTGTCATGAAGAGTTCAAACAAATCTAAATGTTTTTCAATATTTAAATTTGTTTGCAAGTTGGTTATGGAAAAATGGTCAACATGTGACCTAGGTAGACAAATGCAGTTTAGTGGTTTCATGGTGGAACTTCATCAGCTCACTAGTTATCATCCAAGATAGACAAAAATAAACAGGCAAGACAGAAATGCTGACAAATAAAGTAGAGAGATAAAAAGACAAACAAGATACCTGAACAGACAGACAGAGCAGTGGTTGTTTATTTTGATAATTTTTTCCCCCACAAATCATGTGTAGGTTAATATGTGATGTATTCCATTATTTAATCACTAAATTATATTATGTAGACATAGTTCATATGAAGCAATCTTTTATGGGATGGTTATGTGATTGGTTTGGAAAGTTTTTTCCCTTAGATATCGCTCTGTTCTTCTGACAATTCAGCTCAGTCTTACTGTAATTCAAGGAAACATTAGCTAGTTTCCAACTTAAAGTTGTTATTAAAGGACAACTGTACCTTATGTTTAACTGAAAAATGGTATCACGTTTAGATTATGTGTAAAGAAATTATTTAATGAAAGAATACAAATTACATTATTAAGCTTTCTTTACTCCATATAGATCCCTCACGGGGAAGACATGTTGTTTAGATCTTGTTTAGGTCAGATCTTCACTCTCCTTGGTTCAGATCAACAAAGATCTGACCCATCTGACCAAAGATTCTAACAAAATGTCTCTCTCCTGGTAGAGCAAAGAGGGGTCAATAAGGTATTTTATTTGTAATCTTTCTTTTAAGCATTTCTGTGTAAAATGCCTACACTTGATATCATCTTTCAGTTAAAAAGGACTTAATTTATAGAGACACGGAGGTTCATATTATGCTTATCTCTTTCTTTAATATTTTCCTCATCAGCAAAGAGAATGCATTAAAAAACTTTGACCATTAGGAACACATTCCATAATAATACTTCCCTCCTCTATAAAGTCCAGTGCAATATACCCGTTCCTCTTTCTTCGCTGCTCCCTCCCGCTAAGTACTTTCTGGTTCTTTGGAGACTGCTGGACATTGATCTGTTCACCTATCAGCTGAACTCCAGTCTTCCTCGGTTCTTCAGTTGGAGGCCGGACCCAGAAGCCCTGGTTGGCAGACATTACGCGTTCCCTCCATTTTGTCTGATATCTTGCTTGCTGGTTGATCTTTGTCGCACCAGTGCATCCGTAGTGTTGTCGGCTCCATGGTGGGATTCTCAGCCGTGGTTCCCTACCTTGATGGAACTTTTGGTGGACATTCCCCTGTCTACTTCCATCATGGCACGACCTTGTGACGACCTGTCGGGATTTCCACATCAGGTCAACTCCAACTCATGGCCTGGTTGATTTCAGTTATCACTAGTTCGTCTCTGGCGTTCCATTGATGACTTTGGCACTCCTGGAAGGTGCTTGGGCACCAGGTACCAGACGCCTATACCGACATGCTTGTGAGGCATGGGCTGGTTGATTGCATGGAACGGCAAGCATATCCCATATCAGCTCCCGTGAGCATCATCTTGCATTTTCTTACATCTTTGTTTGAAAGTGGTTGGGCTTATCGTGAATGTTAATGGGTATAGATCCGCTATCTTAGTTTGTAAACTTCACAAGGGTATTTGTTTGGCTCAACCCCATCTACCTTGATATTCCACATGGTTTTTATTAATGTGGTTTTGTTGCTTTTGTTGCTTTTTCAACATTGGCCTAATAATGCAAATCTCTCTCTTCAACAAGTTTCTGCTAAGTTAGTTATGTTATGTTGATTCATTTCTTGCAAACGTGTTTCTGATGTATGGGCTTTGGATATTGCTTCACGATCTTTTACTCCAAACTGTGTTACTTTCAACATTTCTCGTCGCACTAAGACTTCTGTTTCTTCCATCTGTTACCCTGCATTCCCTCACAATGCTCAATTGTGTCCAGTTCTTTGTTTAAAATAATATAAACTTTGAACTTCTTCTCTTTTTTGTATTGCCTGTCCCCCCCTGATGGAGGCCCTGGGCTTGTTTAAAGGTAGCATTCCATCCTCACATGTTACTTGAACCTGTCTGCACTAAGTGCTCACCATCCCCTTTAGACACTCACATTTCTATCAGGCAGCACACATCCTTGATTCACACTGACACTGAACATACTTCCACTTACCACTGGCGCACAACTCACCATTCTCTTCGTGGGTTTTTGTTCAGACCAGCGATTCCTGAAGATCCATCTTCACTACATGACTGGATCTATCCTGCAGCTGACAATGGAAGAAGACAAGTAATAGTAAGATAAACTGCACTTTCTTATCATAACTGATTGCTTATTTTTTATATGTGCCTTTTACTGTTTGTCAATTATAATTGGACCTTATTTTAATGATGGACACAGTATATGATCTAGAAATATACAATGCACTATTATATTAATAACAGAAAACATATAAGAGTATACTCAATGAAGAGAAACTTGCAAGGAATTGAGATTGGGATTTAAAACATTAGACTAGGCCGGATTAAGGCATGGGCTTTAGGGGCAGCAACCCAGGGGCTCAACAAAATGAGGGCATCGAGAGCTGCAGCTCCAGGCCCATGCTTTGGTCCGACCATTGGAAAAAAAACAAAAACCCCAGCTTGCTGCAGAGGCGCTGGCTGGGGAGATCAGAAGATCTCCACTCACAAGCTCTTTGTCGGCAAGTAGGAGCACAGACACGTGTCTTCAGGGAAGATTCCATGCTGCCACTCTCTCTGCTGCTCTCATCATGGTAGGCCATGTGATCGCCACAGGTCACATGACCTGCCGCTATGAGAGTGGCGGGGAGCGAGACAATGCCACCATAGAAACTCCTAGGAAGTGCACAGACTCCATGCCACCTGTAAATAGACGCCAGAGAGCTAGATGATGACCAGGGTAAATCCTGATGGGACAATGTGGTTAATGGGACATACAGTGTGTAAGGTGGGTATGGGGCATGTACTGGGTTGCTGGGGTAAGACCTGGGTATGCAATGTGGTTATTGGGGAATAAAATGGGGTCCTGGGATAAACACGTGGTATGCAGTGTGGTTGATGGGGCATATTTTGGGATACTGGGGTAAGTAATGGGTGTGCAATGAGGTTGATGGGGTATATCCCGGGATTGTAAATAACTACTGATTTTGCCATAATATGCCAAATGTATATATTCCTGCTGATTGTGCCTTGATATGCCAAATTTATACATTTCTGCTGATTGTGCCATGATATGCCATGTTTATACATTGCTGGTGGTTTTTTCATGTAATTCCATGTTTATACATTGCTGCTGATTTTGCCATGTAATGCCATGTTTTTTCATTACAGTTGATTTTGCCATGTAATGCCAAAACATTACTGCTGATTTTTCCATGATATGGCAAATCTAAGGGCTTGGGTAAGTCCTGTGAGTGCAATCTACCTGCTGGAACATTTGTCAAGCAACTTATGCCCAATCTGATATTACTGAGGTCCTCACAGTACCTGTACCCAGGGGCCTACAATGTCTTAATGCGGCCCTGACTTTAGGCCACTGTAACCAAATTGGTAACATTCTCCAATGCAGCTGAATGGGAGATTTTTTCCAACTTAGCAACTTTGGCCTTAAGTTTCAGTTATCAGTTCCCTACAATTCTCTCTTTATTGAGTAGACCCTATTAGTATTTCAGGTTGTAACAAATGTTTTCTTTTGGTATAAACCATATTTGCTTGAATACAAGAAAAAATATTTTCCTAGCAAATGCGCTGAACAAGTGACCTTATATTAAAGGTTCGTCTTATAATCAGATAATCAGATCTCCAAAAGGAAGACAGAAAAATAATTGTAAAGAAACAGACATAAGAAGAAAAGATTAGTAATGAGTACCACAACAACCAAGATATTTTCAAGGTGTCGGCTCCATGGCAAAGAGGTCTGCATTGTGTCGACAACCGAACAAAGTGATTTGCAGAGCGTCAGTGCACCGACATAGAGATATGAAGATTGAAACAGAGAAGATAGACATGTCAAAGCTTAAAATTTCTTCAAAAAACTTAATACATGGGGAAGATCTGCAAAAAGAAGACAAAAGATAAAATGCAAACAATCAGAGATAAGAAGAAAAGATGAGTAAAGTGGACAAACAAAGCAACCAAGATATTTCAAAGTGTCGGATGCCTGGCAAAGAGATCTGCATTGTGTCGGGAACCCGGCAAAGTGATTTGCAGAGTGTCAGTGCACCGACATAGAGATCTGAAGATTGCAACAGAGAAAGATAGACATGTCATAGCTTAACATTTCTTGAAAATACTTAATACATGGGTCAATCTACACAAAGAAGACAAAAGATAAAATGTAAAGAATCAGAGATAAGAAGAAAAGATGAGTAAAGTGGACCAACAAAGCAACCAAGATATTTCAAAGTGTCGGCTCCCTGGCAAAGAGATCTGCATTGTGTCGGCAACCCGGCAAAGTGATTTGCAGAGCGTCAGTGCACCGACATAGAGATCTGAAGATTGAAACAGAGAAAGATAGACATGTCATAGCTTAACATTTCTTGAAAATACTTAATACATGGGTCAATCTACAAAAAGAAGACAAAAGATAAAATGTAAAGAATCAGAGATAAGAAGAAAAGATGAGTAAAGTGGACCAACAAAGCAACCAAGATATTTCAAAGTGTCGGCTCCCTGGCAAAGAGATCTGCATTGTGTCGGCAACCCGGCAAAGTGATTTGCAGAGCGTCAGTGCACCGACATAGAGATCTGAAGATTGCAACAAAGAAAGATAGACATGTCAAAGCTTAAATCTCCTTCAAAAAATTTAAATATGGGGAAGATCTCCAAAAGGAAGAAAGAAAAATAATTGTAAAGAAACAGAGATGAGAAGAAAAGATGAGTAAAGTGGACCAACAAAACGAACCAAGATATTTCAAAGTGTCGGCTCCCTGGCAAAGAGATCTGCATTGTGTCAGCAACCCGGTAAAGTGATGTGCAGAGTGTGAGTGCACCGACATAGAGATCTGAAGATAGCAAGAAAGAAAGATAGACATGTCAAAGCTTAAATCTCCTTCAAAATATTTAAATATTGGGAAGATCTCCAAAAGAAAGAAAGAAAAATAATTGTAAAGAAACAGAGATGAGAAGAAAAGATGAGTAAAGTGGACCAACAAAGCAACCAAGATATTTCAAAGTGTCGGCTCCCTGGCAAAGAGATCTGCATTGTGTCAGCAACCCGGTAAAGTGATTTGCAGAGTGTGAGTGCACCGACATAGAGATCTGAAGATAGCAAGAAAGAAAGATAGACATGTCAAAGCTTAAATCTCCTTCAAAATATTTAAATATTGGGAAGATTTCCAAAAGAAAGAAAGAAAAATAATTGTAAAGAAACAGAGATGAGAAGAAAAGATGAGTAAAGTGGACCAACAAAGCAACCAAGATATTTCAAAGTGTCGGGTCCCTGGCAAAGAGATCTGCATGGTGTCGGCAACCCGGCAAAGTGATTTGCAGAGCGTCAGTGCACCGACATAGAGATCTGAAGATTGCAACACAGAAAGATAGACATGTCAAAGCTTAACATTTCTTGAAAATACTTAATACATGGGTCAATCTACAAAAGAAGACAAAAGATGAAATGTAAAGAATCAGAGATAAGAAGAAAAGATGAGTAAAGTGGACAAACAAAGCAACGAAGATATATCAAAGTGTCGGCTCCCTGGCAAAGAGATCTACATTGTTTCGGCAACCCGGCAAAGTGATTTGCAGAGCGTGAGTGCACCGACATAGAGATCTGAAGATTAAAACAGAGAAAGATAGACATGTCAAAGCTTAAAATCTCTTGAAAATACTCAATACATGGGGAAGATCTACAAAAAGAAGAGAAAAGATAAAATGTAAAGAATCAGAGATAAGAAGAAAAGATGAGTAAAGTGGACCAACAAAGCAACCAAGATATTTCAAAGTGTCGGCTCCCTGGCAAAGAGATCTGCATTGTGTCGGCAACCCGGCAAAGTGATTTGCAGAGCGTCAGTGCACCGACATAGAGATATGAAGATTGAAACAGAGAAGATAGACATGTCAAAGCTTAAAATTTCTTCAAAAAACTTAATACATGGGGAAGATCTGCAAAAAGAAGACAAAAGATAAAATGCAAACAATCAGAGATAAGAAGAAAAGATGAGTAAAGTGGACAAACAAAGCAACCAAGATATTTCAAAGTGTCGGATGCCTGGCAAAGAGATCTGCATTGTGTCGGGAACCCGGCAAAGTGATTTGCAGAGTGTCAGTGCACCGACATAGAGATCTGAAGATTGCAACAGAGAAAGATAGACATGTCATAGCTTAACATTTCTTGAAAATACTTAATACATGGGTCAATCTACACAAAGAAGACAAAAGGTAAAATGTAAAGAATCAGAGATAAGAAGAAAAGATGAGTAAAGTGGACCAACAAAGCAACCAAGATATTTCAAAGTGTCGGCTCCCTGGCAAAGAGATCTGCATTGTGTCGGCAACCCGGCAAAGTGATTTGCAGAGCGTCAGTGCACCGACATAGAGATCTGAAGATTGAAACAGAGAAAGATAGACATGTCATAGCTTAACATTTCTTGAAAATACTTAATACATGGGTCAATCTACAAAAAGAAGACAAAAGATAAAATGTAAAGAATCAGAGATAAGAAGAAAAGATGAGTAAAGTGGACCAACAAAGCAACCAAGATATTTCAAAGTGTCGGCTCCCTGGCAAAGAGATCTGCATTGTGTCGGCAACCCGGCAAAGTGATTTGCAGAGCGTCAGTGCACCGACATAGAGATCTGAAGATTGCAACAAAGAAAGATAGACATGTCAAAGCTTAAATCTCCTTCAAAAAATTTAAATATGGGGAAGATCTCCAAAAGGAAGAAAGAAAAATAATTGTAAAGAAACAGAGATGAGAAGAAAAGATGAGTAAAGTGGACCAACAAAACGAACCAAGATATTTCAAAGTGTCGGCTCCCTGGCAAAGAGATCTGCATTGTGTCAGCAACCCGGTAAAGTGATGTGCAGAGTGTGAGTGCACCGACATAGAGATCTGAAGATAGCAAGAAAGAAAGATAGACATGTCAAAGCTTAAATCTCCTTCAAAATATTTAAATATTGGGAAGATCTCCAAAAGAAAGAAAGAAAAATAATTGTAAAGAAACAGAGATGAGAAGAAAAGATGAGTAAAGTGGACCAACAAAGCAACCAAGATATTTCAAAGTGTCGGCTCACTGGCAAAGAGATCTGCATTGTGTCAGCAACCCGGTAAAGTGATTTGCAGAGTGTGAGTGCACCGACATAGAGATCTGAAGATAGCAAGAAAGAAAGATAGACATGTCAAAGCTTAAATCTCCTTCAAAATATTTAAATATTGGGAAGATTTCCAAAAGAAAGAAAGAAAAATAATTGTAAAGAAACAGAGATGAGAAGAAAAGATGAGTAAAGTGGACCAACAAAGCAACCAAGATATTTCAAAGTGTCGGGTCCCTGGCAAAGAGATCTGCATGGTGTCGGCAACCCGGCAAAGTGATTTGCAGAGCCTCAGTGCACCGACATAGAGATCTGAAGATTGCAACACAGAAAGATAGACATGTCAAAGCTTAACATTTCTTGAAAATACTTAATACATGGGTCAATCTACAAAAGAAGACAAAAGATGAAATGTAAAGAATCAGAGATAAGAAGAAAAGATGAGTAAAGTGGACAAACAAAGCAACCAAGATATATCAAAGTGTCGGCTCCCTGGCAAAGAGATCTACATTGTTTCGGCAACCCGGCAAAGTGATTTGCAGAGCGTGAGTGTACCGACATAGAGATCTGAAGATTAAAACAGAGAAAGATAGACATGTCAAAGCTTAAAATCTCTTGAAAATACTCAATACATGGGGAAGATCTACAAAAAGAAGAGAAAAGATAAAATGTAAAGAATCAGAGATAAGAAGAAAAGATGAGTAAAGTGGACCAACAAAGCAACCAAGATATTTCAAAGTGTCGAATGCCTGGCAAAGAGATCTGCATTGTGTCGGCAACCCGGCAAAGTGATTTGCAGAGCGTCAGTGCACCGACATAGAGATCTGAAGATTGAACCAGAGAAATATAGACATGTCAAAGCTTAAAATTTCTTGACAATACTTAATATATGGGGACGATCTACAAAAAGAAGACAAAATATAAAATGTAAAGAATCAGAGATAAGAAGAAAAGATGAGTAAAGTGGACCAACAAAGCAACCAAGATATATCAAAGTGTCGGATCCCTGGCAAAGAGATCTGCATTGTGTCGGCAACCCGGCAAAGTGATTTGCAGAGCGTCAGTGCACCGACATAGAGATCTGAAGATTGAAACATAGAAATATAGCCATGTCAAAGCTTAAATCTCCTTCAAAATATTTAATACATCGGGAAGATCTCGAAAAGGAAGAAAGAAAAATAATTGTAAAGAAACAGAGATGAGAAGAAAAGATGAGTAAAGTGTACCAACAAACGAACCAAGATATTTCAAAGTGTCGGGTCCCTGGCAAAGAGATATGCATGGTGTCGGCAACCCGGCAAAGTGATTTGCAGAGCGTCAGTGCACCGACATAGAGATCTGAAGATTGCAACACAGAAAGATAGACATGTCAAAGCTTATCATTTCTTGAAAATACTTAATACATGGGTCAATCTACAAAAGAAGACAAAAGATGAAATGTAAAGAATCAGAGATAAGAAGAAAAGATGAGTAAAGTGGACAAACAAAGCAACCAAGATATATCAAAGTGTCGGCTCCCTGGCAAAGAGATCTACATTGTTTCGGCAACCCGGCAAAGTGATTTGCAGAGCGTGAGTGCACCGACATAGAGATCTGAAGATTAAAACAGAGAAAGATAGACATGTCAAAGCTTAAAATCTCTTGAAAATACTCAATACATGGGGAAGATCAACAAAAAGAAGAGAAAAGATAAAATGTAAAGAATCAGAGATAAGAAGAAAAGATGAGTAAAGTGGACCAACAAAGCAACCAAGATATTTCAAAGTGTCGGCTCCCTGGCAAAGAGATCTGCATTGTGTCTGCACCCCAGCAAAGTGATTTGCAGATCGTCAGTGCACCGACATAGAGATCTGAAGATTAAAACAGAGAAAAATTGACATGTCAAATGTTAAAATTTCTTGAAAATACTTAATACATGGGGAAGATCTACAAAAAGAAGACAAAAGATATAATGTAAAGAAACAGAGATAAAAAGAAAAGATGAGTAAAGTGGACCAACAAAGCAACCAAGATATTTCAAAGTGTCGGCTCCCTGGCAAAGAGATCTGCATTGTGTCGGCAACCTCGCAAAGTGATTTGCAGAGCGTCAATACACCGACGTAGAGATCTGAAGATTGAAACAGAGAAAGATAGACATGTCAAAGCTTAATATGTCTTGAAAATACTTAATACATGAGGACGATCTACAAAAGAAGACAAAAGATAAAATGTAAAGAAACAGAGATAAGAAGAAAAGATGAGTAAAGTGGACCAACAATGCAACCAAGATATTTCAAAGTGTCGGCTCGATGGCAAAGAGATCTGCATTGTGTCGGCAGCCGGGCAAAGTGATTTGCAGAGCGTCAGTGCTCCGACATAGAGATCTGAAGATTGAAACAGAGAAATAGACATGTTAAAGCTTAAAATTTCTTTAAAATACTTAATACATGGGGACGATCTACAAAAAGAAGACAAAAGATAAAATGTAAAGAATCAGAGATAAGAAGAAAAGATGAGTAAAGTGGACCAAGAAAGCAACCAAGATTTTTCAAAGTGTCGGCTCAATGACAAAGAGTTCTGCATTGTGTCTGCAACCCGGCAAAGTGATTTGCAGAGCGTGAGTGCACCGACATAGAGATCTGAAGATTGCAACAGAGAAAGATAGACATGTCAAAGCTTTAAATTTCTTGAAAATACTTAATACATGGGGAAGATCTGCAAAAAGAAGACAAAAGATAAAATGCAAACAATCAGAGAAGAAAAGATGAGTAAAGTGGACCAACAAAGCAACCAAGATATTTCAAAGTTTCGGATCCCTGGCAAAGAGATCTGCATTGTGTCGGCAACCTCGCAAAGTGATTTGCAGAGCGTCAGTACACCGACATAGAGATCTGAAGATTGAAACAGAGAAAGATAGACATGTCAAAGCTTAAAATTTCTTGAAAATACATAATACATGAGGACGATCTACAAAAGAAGACAAAAGATAAAATGTAAAGAAACAGAGATAAGAAGAAAAGATGAGTAAAGTGGACCAACAATGCAACCAAGATATTTCAAAGTGTCGGCTCCCTGGCAAAGAGAAATGCATTGTGTCGGCAACCAGGCAAAGTGATTTGCAGAGCGTCAGTGCACCGACATAGAGATCTGAAGATTGAAACATAGAAAGATAGACATGTCAAAGCTTAAAACTGCTTCAAAATATTTAATACATGGGGAAGATCTCCAAAAAGAAGAAAGAAAAAGAATTGTATAGAAGCAGAGATATGAAAAGAATATGAGTAAAGTGGACCAACAAAGCAACCAAGATATTTCAAAGTGTCGGCTCCCTGGCACAGAGAACTGCATTGTGTCAGCAACTTGGCAAAGTGATTTGCAGAGCGTCAGTGCACCGACATAGAGATCTGAAGATTGCAAAAGAGAAAGATAGATATGTCAAAGCTTACAATTTCTTGAAAATACTTAATACATGGGGAAGATCTACAAAAAGAAGACAAAAGATAAAATGTAAACAATCAGAGATAAGAAGAAAAAATGAGTAAAGTGGACCAACAAAGCAACCAAGATATTTCAAAGTTTCGGCTCCCTGGCAAAGAGATCTGCATTGTGTCGGCAACCCGGCAATGTGATTTGTAGAGCGTCAGTGCACCGACATAGAGATCTGAAGATTGAAACAGAGAAAGATAGACATGTCAAAGCTTTAAATTTATTGAAAATACTTAATACATGGGGAAGATCTACAAAAAGAAGACAAAAGATAAAATATAAAGAATCAGAGATAAGAAGAAAAGATGAGTAAAGTGGACCAACAAAGGAAACAAGATATATCAAAGTGTCGGCTCCCTGGCAAAGAGATCTGCATTGTGTCGGCAAACCGGCAAAGTGATTTGCAGAGCGTCAGTGCACCAACATAGAGATCTGAAGATTGAAACATAGAAAGATAGACATGTCAAAGCTTAAATCTCCTTCAAAATATTTAAATATGGGGAAGATCTCGAAAAGAAAGAAAGAAAAATAATTGTAAAGAAACAGAGATGAGAAGAAAAGATGAGTAAAGTGGACCAACAAAACGAACCAAGATATATCAAAGTGTCGGCTCCCTGGCAAAGAGATCTGCATTGTTTCAGCAACCCGGCAAAGTGATTTGCAGAGCGTCAGTGCATCGACATAGAGATCTGAAGATTGCAACAGAGAAAGATAGACATGTCAAAGCTTAAAATTTCTTGAAAATACTTAATACATGGGGAAGATCTACAAAAAGAAGACAAAAGATAAAATATAAAGAATCAGAGATAAGAGGAAAAGATGAGTAAAGTGGACCAACAAAGCAACCAAGATATATCAAAGTGTTGGCTCCCTGGCAAAGCGATCTGCATTGTGTCGGCAACCCGGCAAAGTGATTTGCAGAGCGTCAGTGCACCGACATAGAGATCTGAAGATTGAAACAAGATAGATAGACATGTCAAAGCTTAAATCTCCTTCAAAATATTTAAATATGGAAAAGATCTCGAAAAGAAAGAAAGAAAAATAATTGTAAAGAAACAGAGTTATGAAGAAAAGATGAGTAAAGTGGACCAACAAAACGAACCAAGATATATCAAAGTGTCGGCTCCCTGGCAAAGAGATCTGCATTGTTTCGGCAACCCGGCAAAGTGATTTGCAGAGCGTTAGTGCATCGACATAGAGATCTGAAGATTGCAACAGAGAAAGATAGACATGTCAAAGCTTAAAATTTCTTGAAAATACTTAATACATGGGGAAGATCTACAAAAAGAAGACAAAAGATAAAATATAAAGAATCAGAGATAAGAGGAAAAGATGAGTAAAGTGGACCAACAAAGCAACCAAGATATATCAAAGTGTTGGCTCCCTGGCAAAGAGATCTGCATTGTGTCGGCAACCCGGCAAAGTGATTTGCAGAGCGTCAGTGCACCGACATAGAGATCTGAAGATTGAAACAAGATAGATAGACATGTCAAAGCTTAAATCTCCTTCAAAATATTTAAATATGGAAAAGATCTCGAAAAGAAAGAAAGAAAAATAATTGTAAAGAAACAGAGATAAGAAGAAAAGATGAGTAAAGTGGACCAACAAAACGAACCAAGATATATCAAAGTGTCGGCTCCCTGGCAAAGAGATCTGCATTGTTTCGGCAACCCGGCAAAGTGATTTGCAGAGCGTTAGTGCATCGACATAGAGATCTGAAGATTGCAACAGAGAAAGATAGACATGTCAAAGCTTAAAATTTCTTGAAAATACTTAATACATGGGGAAGATCTACAAAAAGAAGACAAAAGATAAAATATAAAGAATCAGAGATAAGAAGAAAAGATGAGTAAAGTGGACCAACAAAGCAACCAAGATATATCAAAGTGTTGGCTCCCTGGCAAAGAGATCTGCATTGTGTCGTCAACCCGGCAAAGTGATTTGCAGAGCGTCAGTGCACCGAAATAGAGATCTGAAGATTGAAACATAGAAATATAGACATGTGAAAGCTTAAATCTCCTTCAAAATATTTAAATATGGGGAAGATCTCCAAAAGGAAGAAAGAAAAATAATTGTAAAGAAACAGAGATGAGAAGAAAAGATGAGTAAAGTGGACAAACAAAACGAACAAAGATATTTCAAAGTGTCGGCTCCCTGGCAAAGAGATCTGCATTGTGTCGGCAACCCGGCAAAGTGATTTGCAGAGCGTCAGTGCACCGACATAGAAATCTGAAGATTGAAACATAGAAAGATAGACATGTCAAAGCTTAAATCTCCTTTAAAATATTTAAATATGGGGAAGATTTCCAAAAGGAAGAAAGAAAAATAATTGTAAAGAAACAGAGATGAGAAGAAAAGATGAGTAAAGTGGACCAACAAAACGAACCAAGATATTTCAAAGTGTCGGCTCCCTGGCAAAGAGAACTGCATTGTGTCGGCAACCCGGCAAAGTGATTTGCAGAGCACCAGTGCACTGACATAGAGATCTGAAGATTGCAACAGAGAAAGATAGACATGTCAAAGCTTAACATTTCTTGAAAATACTTAATACATGGGTCAATCTACAAAAAGAAGACAAAAGATAAAATATAAAGAATCAGAGATAAGAAGAAAAGATGAGTAAAGTGGACCAACAAAGCAACCAAGATATATCAAAGTGTCGGCTCCCTGGCAAAGAGATCTGCATTGTGTCGGCAACCCGGCAAAGTGATTTGCAGAGCGTCAGTGCAACGACATAGAAATCTGAAAATTGAAACATAGAAAGATAGACATGTCAAAGCTTAAATCTCCTTCAAAATATTTAAATATGGGGAAGATTTCCAAAAGGAAGAAAGAAAAATAATTGTAAAGAAACAGAGATGAGAAGAAAAGATGCGTAAAGTGGACCAACAAAACGAACCAAGATATTTCAAAGTGCCGGCTCCCTGGCAAAGAGAACTGCATTGTGTCGGCAACCCGGAAAAGTGATTTGCAGAGCGTCAGTGCACCGACATAGAGATCTGAAGATTGAAACAAAGAAATATAGACATGTCAAAGCTGAAAATTTCTTGACAATACTTAATATATGGGGACGATCTACAAAAAGAAGACAAAAGATAAAATGTAAAGAATCAGAGATAAGAAGAAAAGATGAGTAAAGTGGACCAACAAAGCAACCAAGATATTTCAAAGTGTCGGCTCCCTGGCAAAGAGATCTGCATTGTGTCGGCAACCCGGCAAAGTGATTTGCAGAGCGTCAGTGCACCGACATAGCGATCTGAAGATTGAAACATGGAAAGATAGACATGTCAAAGCTTAAATCTCCTTCAAAATATTTAATACATCGGGAAGATCTCGAAAAGGAAGAAAGAAAAATAATTGTAAAGAAACAGAGATGAGAAGAAAAGATGAGTAAAGTGGACCAACAAAACGAACCAAGATATTTCAAAGTGTCGGCTCCCTGGCAAAGAGATCTGCATTGTGTCGGCAACCCGGCAAAGTGATTAGCAGAGCGTCAGTGGACCAAAATAGAGATATGAAGATTGAAACAGAGAAAGATAGACATGTCAAAGTTTAAAATTTCTTGAAAATACTTAATACATGGGGAAGAACTACAAAAAGAAGACAAAAGATAAAATATAAAGAATCAGAGATAAGAAGAAAAGATGAGTAAAGTGGACCAACAAAGCAACCAAGATATATCAAAGTGTCGGCTCCCTGGCAAAGAGATCTGCATTGTGTCGGCAACCCGGCAAAGTGATTTGCAGAGCGTCAGTGCAACGACATAGAAATCTGAAGATTGAAACATAGAAAGATAGACATCTCAAAGCTTAAATCTCCTTCAAAATATTTAAATATGGGGAAGATTTCCAAAAGGAAGAAAGAAAAATAATTGTAAAGAAACAGAGATGAGAAGAAAAGATAAGTAAAGTGGACCAACAACACGAACCAAGATATTTAAAAGTGTCGGCTCCCTGGCAAAGAGATCTGCATTGTGTCGGCGACCCGGCAAAGTGATTTGCAGAGCGTCAGTGCAACGACATAGAAATCTGAAGATTGAAACATAGAAAGATAGACATGTCAAAGCTTAAAATTTCTTGAAAATACTTAATACATGGGGAAGAACTACAAAAAGAAGACAAAAGATAAAATATAAAGAATCAGAGATAAGAAGAAAAGATGAGTAAAGTGGACCAACAAAGCAACCAAGATATTTCAAAGTGTCGGCTCCCTGGCAAAGAGAACTGCATTGTGTCGGCAACCCGGCAAAGTGATTTGCAGAGCGTCAGTGCACCGACATAGAGATATGAAGATTGAAACAGAGAAAGATAGACATCTCAAAGCGTAAAATTTCTTGAAAATACTTAATACATGGGTCAATCTACAAAAAGAAGACAAAAGATAAAATATAAAGAATCAGAGATAAGAGGAAAAGATGAGTAAAGTGGACCAACAAAGCAACCAAGATATATCAAAGTGTCGGCTCCCTGGCAAAGAGATCTGCATTGTGTCTGCAAACCGGCAAAGTGATTTGCAGAGCGTCAGTGCACCGACATAGAGATCTGAAGATTGAAACATAGAAAGATAGACATGTCAAAGCGTATAATTTCTTGAAAATACTTAATATATGGGGACGATCTACAAAAAGAAGACAAAAGATAAAATGTTAAGAATCAGAGATAAGAAGAAAAGATGAGTAAAGTGGACCAACAAAGCAACCAAGATATATCAAAGTGTTGGATCCCTGGCAAAGAGATCTGCATTGTGTCGGCAACCCGGCAAAGTGATTTGCAGAGCGTCAGTGCACCGACATAGAGATCTGAAGATTGAAACAAGATAGATAGACATGTCAAAGCTTAAATCTCCTTCAAAATATTTAAATATGGGGAAGATCTCGAAAAGAAAGAAAGAAAAATAATTGTAAAGAAACAGAGATGAGAAGAAAAGATGAGTAAAGTGGACCAACAAAACGAACCAAGATATTTCAAAGTGTCGGCTCCCTGGCAAAGAGATCTGCATTGTGTCAGCAACCCGGTAAAGTGATTTGCATAGTGTGAGTGCACCGACATAGAGATCTGAAGATAGCAAGAAAGAAAGATAGACATGTCAAAGCTTAAATCTCCTTCAAAATATTTAAATATTGGGAAGATCTCCAAAAGAAAGAAAGAAAAATAATTGTAAAGAAACAGAGATGAGAAGAAAAGATGAGTAAAGTGGACCAACAAAGCAACCAAGATATTTCAAAGTGTCGGCTCCCTGGCAAAGAGATCTGCATTTTGTCAGCAACCCGGTAAAGTGATTTGCAGAGTGTGAGTGCACCGACATAGAGATCTGAAGATAGCAAGAAAGAAAGATAGACATGTCAAAGCTTAAATCTCCTTCAAAATATTTAAATATTGGGAAGATCTCCAAAAGAAAGAAAGAAAAATAATTGTAAAGAAACAGAGATGAGAAGAAAAGATGAGTAAAGTGGATTAACAAAGCAACCAAGATATTTCAAAGTGTCGGGCCATTTATCAATGTGAAATGACCTGGGGGGGCGTGATGACGTAGCACGCACGCTGTGAACGCGCGGCGTCAGGGGGAGCCCGAGAGAGAGAAGTAAGAAAGTGAGGATGGAGAGAGAGCACTGAAGCATTCAACCAGAAGGCGGAGAAAGACTCCGAAGAAAGTTTTACAGGCTCTGACGGTGAGAGGTGACAAAAATCCTTAGATATTGTGAAGGTAAGCGTCCCTGGATTTAAACCCGCGGCTGCAGGGGCCACCACAGAAGCAGACAGGAAACTGGAAGTTGGAAAGAACTATTCCCGCGGCGGCTGCTGAGTGGAGATCCAAGCGGACAGGCATCAGATAAGTTTTATGGCTCATTTTCCTTTTCTTCCTTGTTGGGGAAACATAAGTATACGGAGATAGGTAGAAAAGGACTTATTGCCTTCCAATAAATCAAGCCCACTAGCGGGGGTGAAGTTGCAGCACCTAGTGAGCTCAAATAAGACCAGGACTATATATAGTAAGCCATAGTGAGCCTACAAGCTTAATATTTCCCACGTGACCCGCTTACTTATAGGCCTGTTTGCGCACAGAATGAAGGTATAACCTTTGACTTACCTAAAGTGTTGCCTAAAGTGTTACTTAGGGTGTTACCTAAAGGGTTACCTAAAGTGTTACCTAAAGTGTTACCTAAAGTGTTACCTAAAGGGTTACCTAAAGTGGTACCTAAAGTGCTAAAAATCCTCATATCAAGAAGGTACCCTCACTGGGGATTTATTCATTACTATATCTTTGCCTATCCCAGCTAAGAGTGGAAGTAAATTGAACCAAATTAATATCATTTAGAGTCACCCCAGTATAGGAAGCAATACTGCAAGACACTACATCCAACACAGGGGGCTCTATTCCTATTTACAGCTGGAATAAAAGTGTATTGACCACCACCTCTCTACAAATTAACGAAGCCTATCAACATTTAAAATAATAGCTGTGGTCACTGAAATACCTCTAACTTCATAGAGAAGAATAAAAATAAAAATAGAGGAAGAGGTGAGGGGAAGATAAGGAGAATAGAAATGGCAGGGAAAAAGCCTCTAGATAAAATCTCAAGAAGAGATAAAAATGAAAAAAAAGAGCTAAGAACAGAAAAGAGGCTATCCTTTTTCTCACCTCAAACACAAAAACCTGATATAGAGAACCCTCTTGAAAGGTCAAATCCAAGTGAGGGCGAACAAAATCAAGGTAGCCCACAAACAATGGATCTCAAACAGATGATACAGGAACAATTGAGGGAAGCCCTTGACTTCCAATTTGAAAAAATAAAGGGTGAGATCCACACACAAGTACAAGATTTAAAAACAGATCTTATGTCAATTGCAAACAGAGTCAGAGTTAGTGAAGAAAAAATGCAAACATTGGAATTTAATGATAACAAAAGAGAAGAAGAGTCCAAAAAAAATCAAGCAAAAATAGAACTTCTAGAACAGAAAATCGCGGATCTAGAGGACCGCTCTAGAAGAAATAATTTGAGAATACGTGGTATCCCAGAATCCATAACAAATGAGAAATTAGAAAACTTCCTCAAAGATCTATTTAAACTCATGGGGGTGAGACAAGAGAATGATATCCACCTATGGGATCGGTGTCACAGAACAGTGAAACAAAAAGTGCAAAATTAAGGGAAGAACTACCAAGAGATATACTGATCTGTTTCTCATCTTTTAGGATAAAAGAGCAGATTTTAAGATCAACCAGAGAAAATCCCCTGAAAGACCCAAATCAAAATATAAATTTTTTTCCAGATATCTCCTTTTACACAAGAGCTAAAAGAGCCCAGTTTGCACATCAAACGGCGACGTTAAGACAAAAAGGCATAAGGTATAGATGGGCCTGGCCGGTCAAGGTAGTTCTAACATACAATTTTGAGACCCTAAGCTTTGACACTCCTGAGAGACTTACAAAATGGATTGAAGAAGTTAAATTAAACTAAACTACGAATATCAAATCGAGATAGGAGGGAGACAGGAGAAAAGAGAAGGAAAGGGATTGAAGAGGAGGTTCTCTGTATGTTTGTTTCAGATCCAGATACTAATTACATCTTCCCCACTAAGTAAACTTACTGAGGATAGCACGGAACCTAGGGCACTATACAATAAAGAAATAATAGGAAACGAGGGTGGAAAAATAAAGCAGGGAAGGCTGGAGGGGGCTAATAAATATAAGAAATGAGAGGGAGGGAACTAAAAGTAGGAACCAATGTGTAAATGAATTGAGGGAGGAGAGAAGAAAGAGAAAGGAAAGGAAAGGGGGGACAATATTAGGAAGGAAATGATAAAGGTGTGATATCCCCCCAAACACACACATAGAGTTAATATAAAGACACTATTGAAGTTAGACACACTAGCTGCATAATTAGATGTTCACATACCTTTTTTTTTTTTTTTTCTCTTCTCCTTTGTTCTCATAAATAGGTATTTTTTCACAACTCAGTAATCATGAGTATCACAGTAGATAGTTCTCACACGCATATTTACTACACTTCATTTATTAGGTAAATTGATTGAGGAGCACATGAAACTAAGGGCACGATGAATCAAAGAAATCATAGTAACTTTGGGCAGATAAGTAAGCGGGAAAGAAGGTTGAAGGGGTAAATAATTATATAAGGAATAAGATGGGGGGAAATTAAAGGGAGAATTAATATGTAAAACATGCAGCTCATTATTTTCACAGTAAAAAAAGAGAGAGGAATTGGACCACATGAAGAAGAGAGAAAGAAAAAAGAAAGGGATAAAGATATTTTTCTTTTCAAACATACACACTGCTATTACAAGGATATTAGTTAATTTAGATACACTAGTCGCACAATTAGATACTCACATTGTTCGTATTTCTTTTTTTTTTTTTTTTTATTATAATTTTTTTTTTTCCCCTCTTCCCTCTTCCCTCTCATCATTATCTTTTCTCCTCCTCGAGCCTCTATGATGAAAAAAAAAAAAAAAATGTTTTTATTTATCTGATATAAGGCTAAATAATCAAATCTCTCACTAGATCTCGGGCCCCCCCCAATTGCCATCAGAGAATGGCAAATCAAACCCATTGGTTAGTCTCGGGACACACCATTGGGAGTATGCGACCCCATTGGGGGAATCCTGCATACAATATGTGTTTGTATTTATGTGTTGCTGTATGTCTGAGTGTGTATGTGGAATGTGGACCCCGCTTCTCATTCGGCGCGACAGCAGGATAACGCAGAAGGGAATAAGTGAGGTTAGTTAGGGAGGAATATGTTGAGGTTTGCCACATTAAATGTGCAGAGCCTTAACTCTGCACAAAAAAGAACAATTTTACTGAACAAATTAACCCAAGGAAATATTAATATATGTTTCCTCCAAGAAACACACTGGAGGCGAGAAGACAAATATAAAGTTAAGACCCAGAAATTCCCATTACTTATAGAAGCCTCATTGGAAAAACAAAAAAAAAGAGGTGTGGCGATTATTTTTGCAAGGGACTTGGAGGTTAAATTGAAATATGTAGATACAGATAAAGAAGGTAGATTCATAATCGCAGTAGTAGAGTTAGAAAAAAAAGTATACACTTTAGTAAATGTATACGCCCCCAATACCTCTCCTGTCCGTTTTTTAAAAAGTATGGAAAAAAAGATATCAAAAGTAAGACAGGGAACTTTAATCTGGGCAGGGGATTTTAATTGCTTGGCAGACCCCTGGTTAGATAGAAGATCACAAAGAAAACCAATACCAAATAAAAACACAATCTACCAAGCCCAAAGACTACAAAATTTTTTGGATAGTAACGCTTTATTAGATATGTGGAGGGTCTTTCACACAACAGAAATAGACTTTACATGCTTTTCTAAAACGTACTGCGCCTATTCACGTATTGACCACATCATAGGAGATGCAAATTTAGCAGCAATGATACACCGAATCCATATTCAAGATATAACATGGTCAGATCATAATATGATAATCATGGATATTAAAGACCAAAACAATAGATTAAAAACTGAGTGGAGATTGAATAACAACTTATTAAAGAAAGATCAAGATATAGAATATATTAAAAATACAACACGACTATTTTTTGAGGAAAATGATGTGGAAGATACGGAGATAGCGACACTATGGTGTACTTATAAGGCCGTAATTAGGGGTCACTTTATTCGAATGGGAGCATATGCGAAGAAACAGAGAGAGGCAGGGTTATCTGACCTATATATTACTCTATTCCAATTAAACAAAGAAAATAAGAACAACCCAAATAGAGAAAAATCTGAGAAAATTACAGAAATCAGGGAGAAAATTAATCTACAATTAATAAATGAAGCAAATAGGTCATTGAGAGCTCTGAAAACTACAAGATATTATAAAGGTAATAAAGCCGATAAATTAATGACCAACCAACTGAAGAAAAAAAGGACCAAACATAATATCTCTAAAATTGTTCATGAGGGGAAGACTTATATGGCTCCCATGGACATAGGTCATGCTTTCAATACCTTTTATAGTTCCTTGTATAATCTCCCACAAAAGACTAAAATAGAGGAAATACATAATTACTTTGAAAACAAAAAATTCCCCAAAGTCCCGCAACAGATCCTAAAAGATCTAAATAAGGAGATTACATCAAAAGAACTATGTGAGATAATTAGGAAACTAAAAATAAAAAAATCCCCAGGACCAGATGGGTTTGATGCCCATTTTTATAAGATTCTAAAAAATGAAGTAAGGCCATATTTAGTAAAGCTATTCAATACAGCGATGAGAAATGGAATACTCCCACAAGAAATATTGAAGGGTAATATCATCCCAATTCTGAAACCAGAAAAAAATCCAGAGTCACTGACAAGTTACAGACCGATATCTCTTTTAAACATTGACGCAAAGATCTATGCGGGGGTATTAGCAGAAAGACTGAAGCAGGTACTGCCTAGCCTGATACATAGTAACCAAGTGGGATTCACAGTAGGTCGCTCGGCTATTAATCATATAAGAACACTGGCAGACCTCCTAGGAGATACGAAGGAGAGGGGTGTCCCCCGGCTGATCCTGTCATTGGATGCAGAAAAGGCATTTGACAGGATCAGCTGGGGATACATGTCCAGGGCTCTGTTGGCCTTTGGGATAGAAGGAGAAATACATCAGGCAATTATGGCATTATATGGGGCACCAGAAGGCAGAGTAATTGGCTCAGGTATACAATCAAACTGGTTCCCACTAAAAAACGGTACACGCCAGGGCTGCCCCCTCTCGCCAATCTTATATGTCCTGGCATTAGAACCATTGGCCAAAGAAATAAGAGAATGCCCAGGGATAGTGGGATGGGGAAAGGAGGGAACCCAGAAAATAATGCTGTACGCAGATGATGTGCTGCTTACAATACAAGACCCTATACGATCCCTAAAACAAAAAATGTTACTGATAGATCAATATAGTCATTTATCAAATTACAAATTAAACATTCATAAATCGGTTGCACATTTAATATCGATGAATTACACTCAAAAGGCTGAAGTAGAAAGATACGGTTTTACAATAGCAGAAGAGTTTCTCCCATATCTAGGTATTAAAATTTCAAAAGACCCAGAAGAATGGACTCAGATAAATATCCTACCTTTGATTAGAGAGACAAATACTCTATTTAAAAACTGGCGAGGACTGTTTATATCCTGGATGGGCAGAATTAATGCAGTAAAATCATATGTCTTACCAAGGTTCCTTTATGTATTTAGAATGCTACCTTTCTCCTTTCCAAAATGCTGGTTGGAACTTATTCAAAGATCCTTTAACAGATATATATGGGCTCGGAAACGACCAAGAGTGAATTTACAGACCTTAACAAAAAGCAAGAGACAAGGGGGAGTAGGGATGCCGCTAATACAAGATTATGCACAAGCAACTTTATTGGCACAGGCCTTCCTAACATTAAATAAAAGATCAAGTAAAGAACCCTGGTATAACTTAGAACTAGAAAAAAATTCACTCTCGGGAGATTTTTTAGCATACTTCTGGACTCCAGAAAAACATATAGGAAGGAAGAGAGATATAGAGTTAAATCATCCCCTCTCACACATTTATAAAAACTGGAGAACAATAAAAAAAAAAATGGGAATGGGAGACAGGCTGTTCCCCTCTCTCCCACTCACTGTCGTCCAGAGCCTGAATGAAGGTCTGGACCTTAGGGAATGGGAAAAGAGGGGAATCAAGAATATCTCAGATCTGATGGAAGGGAACAGGATAAAACCCTTTGGGGAATTACAGAAAACCTTCTCTCTTAGTGGAGAAGATAGCTTTAAATATTTGAGGGTAAGGAGTTTTCTTGGGGATTTGGTGAGCAATGACAGTCTTACTAAACCTCAAAGGATACTACAAGATTTATTAGAGAAAACTGATTTTAAAAAACTAACTACAAAAGCAATTGACCTAATTAGAGCAATAAAACAATATAGGCCACCGATAGCTTTAACTAAATGGGAAAAAGATCTTAATCTGACAATTGAGGAAAGAGAATGGAACCGGTCTTTATATTACAACTATGAAGCAATGCACTGCCTGAACCTTAACGAACTTCAGTTCAAAGTGATGTACAGGACCCATTTGGTCCCCACAATTTTATCAAAAATATCGGAGATAAATATACCGAATTGTTGGAGATGTGGGAATAGGAGGGGCGATGTTATACATATATGGTGGAGTTGTCCGATAATTAAATCTTTCTGGCAATGCATCTCTGACAAACTAGTACGGAATATAGGCAAAGACTGGAACCTAACCCCGGACAGAGCTTTACTCCATTTAAATTTCCCAAAGAAAACCGGGAAAGAAGTATCATTTATTATTCACTTAATGGCAGTAATAAAATTAGAAATTGCTAAGAACTGGAAGTCTATAGTACAGCCAAACTGGGCAAAAATTAAGATGCAGCTGATAGATCACTGTCTTATGGAGAGAGGAATTGTCTTGCAATACAATTGGAATGCCGATATATATAAACAATGGGATGACTGGGTAAATTTTCTTAAAGAAGGCCATTTAGATTGAAAAAAATAAATAAAAAAAAATAAATAAAAAAAAAAAAAGGAAGGAAAGAGAGAAAAGGGAAAAAAAAAAAAAAAAGAAATACAATGGGAGAAGAATAAGGGTAATTTGTTCAATCCCTTACTAATCACCTCAAGACTAAAAACTGGGCTGAGAAGTGCGGAATGCGAAGACGGGGAATATGATCCACAGACGTGTGAATGCGTTATGAATGTGTTGTATGTGATATATGTGGGTACGAAATGTACAATTGTCTCTACGGGTAGCCCATGCTCCCTCAATGAAGTAGGGGAGCTACGGGAACGGCAGGGGGGAGGGAGGGAGGGAGGGAGAGAGAGGGAGGGAGGGGGGAAGTCAGGGGTAGATAGACACAGATCGGAAAGATTTAGATTAAAATAGATTAAGGGAGAAAGTGGAAATAAAGACACAAGGGAAAGATAGAGTGAAATAAGGCAGGTGGAAAAGAGGGGGGGTGAGGGAGAATATAGATAGGAAGTAACAAATACTCTTACGTTATGCAATCACTTCAAACTATGGATAAATAAGGAAAATATTTGTTTTTGATACAAGACACAATGATGTGAATTAAGGCAAGTCGCAAATAGATTAGCCAACGCTGAGTGTAAAAAAAAAAGAAAAAAAAAAGATATTTCAAAGTGTCGGGTCCCTGGCAAAAAGATCTGCATGGTGTCGGCAACCCGGCAAAGTGATTTGCAGAGCGTCAGTGCACCGACATAGAGATCTGAAGATTGCAACACAGAAAGATAGACATGTCAAAGCTTAACATTTCTTGAAAATACTTAATACATGGGTCAATCTACAAAAGAAGACAAAAGATGAAATGTAAAGAATCAGAGATAAGAAGAAAAGATGAGTAAAGTGGACAAACAAAGCAACCAAGATATATCAAAGTGTCGGCTCCCTGGCAAAGAGATCTACATTGTTTAGGCAACCCGGCAATGTGATTTGCAGAGCGTGAGTGCACCGTCATAGAGATCTGAAGATTAAAACAGAGAAAGATAGACATGTCAAAGCTTAAAATCTCTTGAAAATACTCAATACATGGGGAAGATCTACAAAAAGAAGAGAAAAGATAAAATGTAAAGAATCAGAGATAAGAAGAAAAGATGAGTAAAGTGGACCAACAAAGCAACCAAGATATTTCAAAGTGTCGGCTCCCTGGCAAAGAGATCTGCATTGTGTCGGCAACCCGGCAAAGTGATTTGCAGAGCGTCAGTGCACCGACATAGAGATATGAAGATTGAAACAGAGAAGATAGACATGTCAAAGCTTAAAATTTCTTCAAAAAACTTAATACATGGGGAAGATCTGCAAAAAGAAGACAAAAGATAAAATGCAAACAATCAGAGATAAGAAGAAAAGATGAGTAAAGTGGACAAACAAAGCAACCAGGATATTTCAAAGTGTCGGATGCCTGGCAAAGAGATCTGCATTGTGTCGGCAACCCGGCAAAGTGATTTGCAGAGTGTCAGTGCACCGACATAGAGATCTGAAGATTGAAACAGAGAAATATAGACATGTCAAAGCTTAAAATTTCTTGAAAATACTCAATACATGGGGAAGATCTACAAAAAGAAGAGAAAAGATAAAATGTAAAGAATCAGAGATAAGAAGAAAAGATGAGTAAAGTGGACCAACAAAGCAACCAAGATATTTCAAAGTGTCGGCTCGATGGCAAAGAGATCTGCATTGTGTCGGCAGCCGGGCAAAGTGATTTGCAGAGCGTCAGTGCACCGACATAGAGATCTGAAGATTGCAACAAAGAAAGATAGACATGTCAAAGCTTAAATCTCCTTCAAAATATTTAATACATCGGGAAGATCTCGAAAAGGAAGAAAGAAAAATAATTGTAAAGAAACAGAGATGAGAAGAAAAGATGAGTAAAGTGTACCAACAAACGAACCAAGATATTTCAAAGTGTCGGGTCCCTGGCAAAGAGATCTGCATGGTGTCGGCAACCCGGCAAAGTGATTTGCAGAGCGTGAGTGCACCGACATAGAGATCTGAAGATTAAAACAGAGAAAGATAGACATGTCAAAGCTTAAAATCTCTTGAAAATACTCAATACATGGGGAAGATCTACAAAAAGAAGAGAAAAGATAAAATGTAAAGAATCAGAGATAAGAAGAAAAGATGAGTAAAGTGGACCAACAAAGCAACCAAGATATTTCAAAGTGTCAGCTCCCTGGCAAAGAGATCTGCATTGTGTCTGCACCCCAGCAAAGTGATTTGCAGATCGTCAGTGCACCGACATAGAGATCTGAAGATTAAAACAGAGAAAAATTGACATGTCAAATGTTAAAATTTCTTGAAAATACTTAATACATGGGGAAGATCTACAAAAAGAAGACAAAAGATATAATGTAAAGAAACAGAGATAAAAAGAAAAGATGAGTAAAGTGGACCAACAAAGCAACCAAGATATTTCAAAGTGTCGGCTCCCTGGCAAAGAGATCTGCATTGTGTCGGCAACCTCGCAAAGTGATTTGCAGAGCGTCAATACACCGACATAGAGATCTGAAGATTGAAACAGAGAAAGATAGACATGTCAAAGCTTAAAATTTCTTGAAAATACTTAATACATGAGGACGATCTACAAAAGAAGACAAAAGATAAAATGTAAAGAAACAGAGATAAGAAGAAAAGATGAGTAAAGTGGACCAACAATGCAACCAAGATATTTCAAAGTGTCGGCTCGATGGCAAAGAGATCTGCATTGTGTCGGCAGCCGGGCAAAGTGATTTGCAGAGCGTCAGTGCTCCGACATAGAGATCTGAAGATTGAAACAGAGAAATAGACATGTTAAAGCTTAAAATTTCTTTAAAATACTTAATACATGGGGACGATCTACTAAAAGAAGACAAAAGATAAAATGTAAAGAATCAGAGATAAGAAGAAAAGATGAGTAAAGTGGACCAAGAAAGCAACCAAGATTTTTCAAAGTGTCGGCTCAATGACAAAGAGTTCTGCATTGTGTCTGCAACCCGGCAAAGTGATTTGCAGAGCGTGAGTGCACCGACATAGAGATCTGAAGATTGCAACAGAGAAAGATAGACATGTCAAAGCTTTAAATTTCTTGAAAATACTTAATACATGGGGAAGATCTGCAAAAAGAAGACAAAAGATAAAATGCAAACAATCAGAGAAGAAAAGATGAGTAAAGTGGACCAACAAAGCAACCAAGATATTTCAAAGTTTCGGATCCCTGGCAAAGAGATCTGCATTGTGTCGGCAACCTCGCAAAGTGATTTGCAGAGCGTCAGTACACCGACATAGAGATCTGAAGATTGAAACAGAGAAAGATAGACATGTCAAAGCTTAAAATTTCTTGAAAATACATAATACATGAGGACGATCTACAAAAGAAGACAAAAGATAAAATGTAAAGAAACAGAGATAAGAAGAAAAGATGAGTAAAGTGGACCAACAATGCAACCAAGATATTTCAAAGTGTCGGCTCCCTGGCAAAGAGAAATGCATTGTGTCTGCAACCAGGCAAAGTGATTTGCAGAGCGTCAGTGCACCGACATAGAGATCTGAAGATTGAAACATAGAAAGATAGACATGTCAAAGCTTAAAACTGCTTCAAAATATTTAATACATGGGGAAGATCTCCAAAAGGAAGAAAGAAAAAGAATTGTATAGAAGCCTAGATATGAAAAGAATATGAGTAAAGTGGACCAACAAAGCAACCAAGATATTTCAAAGTGTCGGCTCCCTGGCACAGAGAACTGCATTGTGTCGGCAACCCGGCAAAGTGATTTGCAGAGCGTCAGTGCACCGACATAGAGATCTGAAGATTGCAACAGAGAAAGATAGACATGTCAAAGCTTACAATTTCTTGAAAATACTTAATACATGGGGAAGATCTACAAAAAGAAGACAAAAGATAAAATGTAAACAATCAGAGATAAGAAGAAAAAATGAGTAAAGTGGACCAACAAAGCAACCAAGATATTTCAAAGTTTCGGCTCCCTGGCAAAGAGATCTGCATTGTGTCGGCAACCCGGCAATGTGATTTGTAGAGCGTCAGTGCACCGACATAGAGATCTGAAGATTGAAACAGAGAAAGATAGACATGTCAAAGCTTTAAATTTATTGAAAATACTTAATACATGGGGAAGATCTACAAAAACAAGACAAAATATAAAATATAAAGAATCAGAGATAAGAAGAAAAGATGAGTAAAGTGGACCAACAAAGCAACCAAGATATTTCAAAGTGTCGGCTCCCTGGCAAAGAGATCTGCATTGTGTCGGCAACCCGGCAAAGTGATTTGCAGACCGTCAGTGCAACGACATAGAAATCTGAAGATTGAAACATAGAAAGATAGACATGTCAAAGCTTAAATCTCCTTCAAAATATTTAAATATGGGGAAGATTTCCAAAAGGAAGAAAGAAAAATAATTGTAAAGAAACAGAGATGAGAAGAAAAGATGCGTAAAGTGGACCAACAAAACGAACCAAGATATTTCAAAGTGTCGGCTCCCTGGCAAAGAGAACTGCATTGTGTCTGCACCCCAGCAAAGTGATTTGCAGATCGTCAGTGCACCGACATAGAGATCTGAAGATTAAAACAGAGAAAAATTGACATGTCAAATGTTAAAATTTCTTGAAAATACTTAATACATGGGGAAGATCTACAAAAAGAAGACAAAAGATATAATGTAAAGAAACAGAGATAAAAAGAAAAGATGAGTAAAGTGGACCAACAAAGCAACCAAGATATTTCAAAGTGTCGGCTCCCTGGCAAAGAGATCTGCATTGTGTCGGCAACCTCGCAAAGTGATTTGCAGAGCGTCAATACACCGACATAGAGATCTGAAGATTGAAACAGAGAAAGATAGACATGTCAAAGCTTAAAATTTCTTGAAAATACTTAATACATGAGGACGATCTACAAAAGAAGACAAAAGATAAAATGTAAAGAAACAGAGATAAGAAGAAAAGATGAGTAAAGTGGACTAACAATGCAACCAAGATATTTCAAAGTGTCGGCTCGATGGCAAAGAGATCTGCATTGTGTCGGCAGCCGGGCAAAGTGATTTGCAGAGCGTCAGTGCTCCGACATAGAGATCTGAAGATTGAAACAGAGAAATAGACATGTTAAAGCTTAAAATTTCTTTAAAATACTTAATACATGGGGACGATCTACTAAAAGAAGACAAAAGATAAAATGTAAAGAATCAGAGATAAGAAGAAAAGATGAGTAAAGTGGACCAAGAAAGCAACCAAGATTTTTCAAAGTGTCGGCTCAATGACAAAGAGTTCTGCATTGTGTCTGCAACCCGGCAAAGTGATTTGCAGAGCGTGAGTGCACCGACATAGAGATCTGAAGATTGAAACAGAGAAATAGACATGTTAAAGCTTAAAATTTCTTTAAAATACTTAATACATGGGGAAGATCTACAAAAAGAAGACAAAAGATAAAATGTAAACAATCAGAGATAAGAAGAAAAAATGAGTAAAGTGGACCAACAAAGCAACCAAGATATTTCAAAGTTTCGGCTCCCTGGCAAAGTGATCTGCATTGTGTCGGCAACCCGGCAATGTGATTTGTAGAGCGTCAGTGCACCGACATAGAGATCTGAAGATTGAAACAGAGAAAGATAGACATGTCAAAGCTTTAAATTTATTGAAAATACTTAATACATGGGGAAGATCTACAAAAACAAGACAAAAGATAAAATATAAAGAATCAGAGATAAGAAGAAAAGATGAGTAAAGTGGACCAACAAAGCAACCATGATATTTCAAAGTGTCGGCTCCCTGGCAAAGAGACCTGCATTGTGTCGGCAACCCGGCAAAGTGATTTGCAGAGCGTCAGTGCAACGACATAGAAATCTGAAGATTGAAACATAGAAAGATAGACATGTCAAAGCTTAAATCTCCTTCAAAATATTTAAATATGGGGAAGATTTCCAAAAGGAAGAAAGAAAAATAATTGTAAAGAAACAGAGATGAGAAGAAAAGATGCGTAAAGTGGACCAACAAAACGAACCAAGATATTTCAAAGTGTCGGCTCCCTGGCAAAGAGAACTGCATTGTGTCGGCAACCCGGAAAAGTGATTTGCAGAGCGTCAGTGCACCGACATAGAGATCTGAAGATTGAAACAAAGAAATATAGACATGTCAAAGCTGAAAATTTCTTGACAATACTTAATATATGGGGACGATCTACAAAAAGAAGACAAAAGATAAAATGTAAAGAATCAGAGATAAGAAGAAAAGATGAGTAAAGTGGACCAACAAAGCAACCAAGATATTTCAAAGTGTCGGCTCCCTGGCAAAGAGATCTGCATTGTGTCGGCAACCCGGCAAAGTGATTTGCAGAGCGTCAGTGCACCGACATAGCGATCTGAAGATTGAAACATGGAAAGATAGACATGTCAAAGCTTAAATCTCCTTCAAAATATTTAATACATCGGGAAGATCTCGAAAAGGAAGAAAGAAAATAATTGTAAAGAAACAGAGATGAGAAGAAAAGATGAGTAAAGTGGACCAACAAAACGAACCAAGATATTTCAAAGTGTCGGCTCCCTGGCAAAGAGATCTGCATTGTGTCGGCAACCCGGCAAAGTGATTAGCAGAGCGTCAGTGGACCAAAATAGAGATATGAAGATTGAAACAGAGAAAGATAGACATGTCAAAGTTTAAAATTTCTTGAAAATACTTAATACATGGGGAAGAACTACAAAAAGAAGACAAAAGATAAAATATAAAGAATCAGAGATAAGAAGAAAAGATGAGTAAAGTGGACCAACAAAGCAACCAAGATATATCAAAGTGTCGGCTCCCTGGCAAAGAGATCTGCATTGTGTCGGCAACCCGGCAAAGTGATTTGCAGAGCGTCAGTGCAACGACATAGAAATCTGAAGATTGAAACATAGAAAGATAGACATCTCAAAGCTTAAATCTCCTTCAAAATATTTAAATATGGGGAAGATTTCCAAAAGGAAGAAAGAAAAATAATTGTAAAGAAACAGAGATGAGAAGAAAAGATAAGTAAAGTGGACCAACAACACGAACCAAGATATTTAAAAGTGTCGGCTCCCTGGCAAAGAGATCTGCATTGTGTCGGCGACCCGGCAAAGTGATTTGCAGAGCGTCAGTGCAACGACATAGAAATCTGAAGATTGAAACATAGAAAGATAGACATGTCAAAGCTTAAAATTTCTTGAAAATACTTAATACATGGGGAAGAACTACAAAAAGAAGACAAAAGATAAAATATAAAGAATCAGAGATAAGAAGAAAAGATGAGTAAAGTGGACCAACAAAGCAACCAAGATATTTCAAAGTGTCGGCTCCCTGGCAAAGAGAACTGCATTGTGTCGGCAACCCGGCAAAGTGATTTGCAGAGCGTCAGTGCACCGACATAGAGATATGAAGATTGAAACAGAGAAAGATAGACATGTCAAAGCGTAAAATTTCTTGAAAATACTTAATACATGGGTCAATCTACAAAAAGAAGACAAAAGATAAAATATAAAGAATCAGAGATAAGAGGAAAAGATGAGTAAAGTGGACCAACAAAGCAACCAAGATATATCAAAGTGTCGGCTCCCTGGCAAAGAGATCTGCATTGTGTCTGCAAACCGGCAAAGTGATTTGCAGAGCGTCAGTGCACCGACATAGAGATCTGAAGATTGAAACATAGAAAGATAGACATGTCAAAGCGTAAAATTTCTTGAAAATACTTAATATATGGGGACGATCTACAAAAAGAAGACAAAAGATAAAATGTTAAGAATCAGAGATAAGAAGAAAAGATGAGTAAAGTGGACCAACAAAGCAACCAAGATATATCAAAGTGTTGGATCCCTGGCAAAGAGATCTGCATTGTGTCGGCAACCCGGCAAAGTGATTTGCAGAGCGTCAGTGCACCGACATAGAGATCTGAAGATTGAAACAAGATAGATAGACATGTCAAAACTTAAATCTCCTTCAAAATATTTAAATATGGGGAAGATCTCGAAAAGAAAGAAAGAAAAATAATTGTAAAGAAACAGAGATGAGAAGAAAAGATGAGTAAAGTGGACCAACAAAACGAACCAAGATATTTCAAAGTGTCGGCTCCCTGGCAAAGAGATCTGCATTGTGTCAGCAACCCGGTAAAGTGATTTGCAGAGTGTGAGTGCACCGACATAGAGATCTGAAGATAGCAAGAAAGAAAGATAGACATGTCAAAGCTTAAATCTCCTTCAAAATATTTAAATATTGGGAAGATCTCCAAAAGAAAGAAAGAAAAATAATTGTAAAGAAACAGAGATGAGAAGAAAAGATGAGTAAAGTGGACCAACAAAGCAACCAAGATATTTCAAAGTGTCGGCTCCCTGGCAAAGAGATCTGCATTGTGTCAGCAACCCGGTAAAGTGATTTGCAGAGTGTGAGTGCACCGACATAGAGATCTGAAGATAGCAAGAAAGAAAGATAGACATGTCAAAGCTTAAATCTCCTTCAAAATATTTAAATATTGGGAAGATCTCCAAAAGAAAGAAAGAAAAATAATTGTAAAGAAACAGAGATGAGAAGAAAAGATGAGTAAAGTGGACCAACAAAGCAACCAAGATATTTCAAAGTGTCGGGCCATTTATCAATGTGAAATGACCTGGGGGGGCGTGATGACGTAGCACGCACACTGTGAACGCGCGGCGTCAGGGGGAGCCCGAGAGAGAGAAGTAAGAAAGTGAGGATGGAGAGAGAGCACTGAAGCATTCAACCAGAAGGCGGAGAAAGACTCCGAAGAAAGTTTTACAGGCTCCGACGGTGAGAGGTGACAAAAATCCTTAGATATTGTGAAGGTAAGCGTCCCTGGATTTAAACCCGCGGCTGCAGGGGCCACCACAGAAGCAGACAGGAAACTGGAAGTTGGAAAGAACTATTCCCGCGGCGGCTGCTGAGTGGAGATCCAAGCGGACAGGCATCAGATAAGTTTTATGGCTCATTTTCCTTTTCTTCCTTGTTGGGGAAACATAAGTATACGGAGATAGGTAGAAAAGGACTTATTGCCTTCCAATAAATCAAGCCCACTAGCGGGGGTGAAGTTGCAGCACCTAGTGAGCTCAAATAAGACCAGGACTATATATAGTAAGCCATAGTGAGCCTACAAGCTTAATATTTCCCACGTGACCCGCTTACTTATAGGCCTGTTTGCGCACAGAATGAAGGTATAACCTTTGACTTACCTAAAGTGTTGCCTAAAGTGTTACTTAGGGTGTTACCTAAAGGGTTACCTAAAGTGTTACCTAAAGTGTTACCTAAAGGGTTACCTAAAGTGGTACCTAAAGTGCTAAAAATCCTCATATCAAGAAGGTACCCTCACTGGGGATTTATTCATTACTATATCTTTGCCTATCCCAGCTAAGAGTGGAAGTAAATTGAACCAAATTAATATCATTTAGAGTCACCCCAGTATAGGAAGCAATACTGCAAGACACTACATCCAACACAGGGGGCTCTATTCCTATTTACAGCTGGAATAAAAGTGTATTGACCACCACCTCTCTACAAATTAACGAAGCCTATCAACATTTAAAATAATAGCTGTGGTCACTGAAATACCTCTAACTTCATAGAGAAGAATAAAAATAAAAATAGAGGAAGAGGTGAGGGGAAGATAAGGAGAATAGAAATGGCAGGGAAAAAGCCTCTAGATAAAATCTCAAGAAGAGATAAAAATGAAAAAAAAGAGCTAAGAACAGAAAAGAGGCTATCCTTTTTCTCACCTCAAACACAAAAACCTGATATAGAGAACCCTCTTGAAAGGTCAAATCCAAGTGAGGGCGAACAAAATCAAGGTAGCCCACAAACAATGGATCTCAAACAGGTGATACAGGAACAATTGAGGGAAGCCCTTGACTTCCAATTTGAAAAAATAAAGGGTGAGATCCACACACAAGTACAAGATTTAAAAACAGATCTTATGTCAATTGCAAACAGAGTCAGAGTTAGTGAAGAAAAAATTCAAACATTGGAATTTAATGATAACAAAAGAGAAGAAGAGTCCAAAAAAAATCAAGCAAAAATAGAACTTCTAGAACAGAAAATCGCGGATCTAGAGGACCGCTCTAGAAGAAATAATTTGAGAATACGTGGTATCCCAGAATCCATAACAAATGAGAAATTAGAAAACTTCCTCAAAGATCTATTTAAACTCATGGGGGTGAGACAAGAGAATGATATCCACCTATGGGATCGGTGTCACAGAACAGTGAAACAAAAAGTGCAAAATTAAGGGAAGAACTACCAAGAGATATACTGATCTGTTTCTCATCTTTTAGGATAAAAGAGCAGATTTTAAGATCAACCAGAGAAAATCCCCTGAAAGACCCAAATCAAAATATAAATTTTTTTCCAGATATCTCCTTTTACACAAGAGCTAAAAGAGCCCAGTTTGCACATCAAACGGCGACGTTAAGACAAAAAGGCATAAGGTATAGATGGGCCTGGCCGGTCAAGGTAGTTCTAACATACAATTTTGAGACCCTAAGCTTTGACACTCCTGAGAGACTTACAAAATGGATTGAAGAAGTTAAATTAAACTAAACTACGAATATCAAATCGAGATAGGAGGGAGACAGGAGAAAAGAGAAGGAAAGGGATTGAAGAGGAGGTTCTCTGTATGTTTGTTTCAGATCCAGATACTAATTACATCTTCCCCACTAAGTAAACTTACTGAGGATAGCACGGAACCTAGGGCACTATACAATAAAGAAATAATAGGAAACGAGGGTGGAAAAATAAAGCAGGGAAGGCTGGAGGGGGCTAATAAATATAAGAAATGAGAGGGAGGGAACTAAAAGTAGGAACCAATGTGTAAATGAATTGAGGGAGGAGAGAAGAAAGAGAAAGGAAAGGAAAGGGGGGACAATATTAGGAAGGAAATGATAAAGGTGTGATATCCCCCCAAACACACACATAGAGTTAATATAAAGACACTATTGAAGTTAGACACACTAGCTGCATAATTAGATGTTCACATACCTTTTTTTTTTTTTTTTTCTCTTCTCCTTTGTTCTCATAAATAGGTATTTTTTCACAACTCAGTAATCATGAGTATCACAGTAGATAGTTCTCACACGCATATTTACTACACTTCATTTATTAGGTAAATTGATTGAGGAGCACATGAAACTAAGGGCACGATGAATCAAAGAAATCATAGTAACTTTGGGCAGATAAGTAAGCGGGAAAGAAGGTTGAAGGGGTAAATAATTATATAAGGAATAAGATGGGGGGAAATTAAAGGGAGAATTAATATGTAAAACATGCAGCTCATTATTTTCACAGTAAAAAAGAGAGAGGAATTGGACCACATGAAGAAGAGAGAAAGAAAAAAGAAAGGGATAAAGATATTTTTCTTTTCAAACATACACACTGCTATTACAAGGATATTAGTTAATTTAGATACACTAGTCGCACAATTAGATACTCACATTGTTCGTATTTCTTTTTTTTTATTTTTTATTTTTTTTTTTTATTATAATTTTTTTTTTTCCCCTCTTCCCTCTTCCCTCTCATCATTATCTTTTCTCCTCCTCGAGCCTCTATGATAAAAAAAAAAAAAAAATGTTTTTATTTATCTGATATAAGGCTAAATAATCAAATCTCTCACTAGATCTCGGGCCCCCCCCAATTGCCATCAGAGAATGGCAAATCAAACCCATTGGTTAGTCTCGGGACACACCATTGGGAGTATGCGACCCCATTGGGGGAATCCTGCATACAATATGTGTTTGTATTTATGTGTTGCTGTATGTCTGAGTGTGTATGTGGAATGTGGACCCCGCTTCTCATTCGGCGCGACAGCAGGATAACGCAGAAGGGAATAAGTGAGGTTAGTTAGGGAGGAATATGTTGATGTTTGCCACATTAAATGTGCAGGGCCTTAACTCTGCACAAAAAAGAACAATTTTACTGAACAAATTAACCCAAGGAAATATTAATATATGTTTCCTCCAAGAAACACACTGGAGGCGAGAAGACAAATATAAAGTTAAGACCCAGAAATTCCCATTACTTATAGAAGCCTCATTGGAAAAACAAAAAAAAGAGGTGTGGCGATTATTTTTGCAAGGGACTTGGAGGTTAAATTGAAATATGTAGATACAGATAAAGAAGGTAGATTCATAATCGCAGTAGTAGAGTTAGAAAAAAAAGTATACACTTTAGTAAATGTATACGCCCCCAATACCTCTCCTGTCCGTTTTTTAAAAAGTATGGAAAAAAAGATATCAAAAGTAAGACAGGGAACTTTAATCTGGGCAGGGGATTTTAATTGCTTGGCAGACCCCTGGTTAGATAGAAGATCACAAAGAAAACCAATACCAAATAAAAACACAATCTACCAAGCCCAAAGACTACAAAATTTTTTGGATAGTAACGCTTTATTAGATATGTGGAGGGTCTTTCACACAACAGAAATAGACTTTACATGCTTTTCTAAAACGTACTGCGCCTATTCACGTATTGACCACATCATAGGAGATGCAAATTTAGCAGCAATGATACACCGAATCCATATTCAAGATATAACATGGTCAGATCATAATATGATAATCATGGATATTAAAGACCAAAACAATAGATTAAAAACTGAGTGGAGATTGAATAACAACTTATTAAAGAAAGATCAAGATATAGAATATATTAAAAATACAACACGACTATTTTTTGAGGAAAATGATGTGGAAGATACGGAGATAGCGACACTATGGTGTACTTATAAGGCCGTAATTAGGGGTCACTTTATTCGAATGGGAGCATATGCGAAGAAACAGAGAGAGGCAGGGTTATCTGACCTATATATTACTCTATTCCAATTAAACAAAGAAAATAAGAACAACCCAAATAGAGAAAAATCTGAGAAAATTACAGAAATCAGGGAGAAAATTAATCTACAATTAATAAATGAAGCAAATAGGTCATTGAGAGCTCTGAAAACTACAAGATATTATAAAGGTAATAAAGCCGATAAATTAATGACCAACCAACTGAAGAAAAAAAGGACCAAACATAATATCTCTAAAATTGTTCATGAGGGGAAGACTTATATGGCTCCCATGGACATAGGTCATGCTTTCAATACCTTTTATAGTTCCTTGTATAATCTCCCACAAAAGACTAAAATAGAGGAAATACATAATTACTTTGAAAACAAAAAATTCCCCAAAGTCCCGCAACAGATCCTAAAAGATCTAAATAAGGAGATTACATCAAAAGAACTATGTGAGATAATTAGGAAACTAAAAATAAAAAAATCCCCAGGACCAGATGGGTTTGATGCCCATTTTTATAAGATTCTAAAAAATGAAGTAAGGCCATATTTAGTAAAGCTATTCAATACAGCGATGAGAAATGGAATACTCCCACAAGAAATATTGAAGGGTAATATCATCCCAATTCTGAAACCAGAAAAAAATCCAGAGTCACTGACAAGTTACAGACCGATATCTCTTTTAAACATTGACGCAAAGATCTATGCGGGGGTATTAGCAGAAAGACTGAAGCAGGTACTGCCTAGCCTGATACATAGTAACCAAGTGGGATTCACAGTAGGTCGCTCGGCTATTAATCATATAAGAACACTGGCAGACCTCCTAGGAGATACGAAGGAGAGGGGTGTCCCCCGGCTGATCCTGTCATTGGATGCAGAAAAGGCATTTGACAGGATCAGCTGGGGATACATGTCCAGGGCTCTGTTGGCCTTTGGGATAGAAGGAGAAATACATCAGGCAATTATGGCATTATATGGGGCACCAGAAGGCAGAGTAATTGGCTCAGGTATACAATCAAACTGGTTCCCACTAAAAAACGGTACACGCCAGGGCTGCCCCCTCTCGCCTATCTTATATGTCCTGGCATTAGAACCATTGGCCAAAGAAATAAGAGAATGCCCAGGGATAGTGGGATGGGGAAAGGAGGGAACCCAGAAAATAATGCTGTACGCAGATGATGTGCTGCTTACAATACAAGACCCTATACGATCCCTAAAACAAATAATGTTACTGATAGATCAATATAGTCATTTATCAAATTACAAATTAAACATTAATAAATCGGTTGCACATTTAATATCGATGAATTACACTCAAAAGGCTGAAGTAGAAAGATACGGTTTTACAATAGCAGAAGAGTTTCTCCCATATCTAGGTATTAAAATTTCAAAAGACCCAGAAGAATGGACTCAGATAAATATCCTACCTTTGATTAGAGAGACAAATACTCTATTTAAAAACTGGCGAGGACTGTTTATATCCTGGATGGGCAGAATTAATGCAGTAAAATCATATGTCTTACCAAGGTTCCTTTATGTATTTAGAATGCTACCTTTCTCTTTTCCAAAATGCTGGTTGGAACTTATTCAAAGATCCTTTAACAGATATATATGGGCTCGGAAACGACCAAGAGTGAATTTACAGACCTTAACAAAAAGCAAGAGACAAGGGGGAGTAGGGATGCCGCTAATACAAGATTATGCACAAGCAACTTTATTGGCACAGGCCTTCCTAACATTAAATAAAAGATCAAGTAAAGAACCCTGGTATAACTTAGAACTAGAAAAAAATTCACTCTCGGGAGATTTTTTAGCATACTTCTGGACTCCAGAAAAACATATAGGAAGGAAGAGAGATATAGAGTTAAATCATCCCCTCTCACACATTTATAAAAACTGGAGAACAATAAAAAAAAAAATGGGAATGGGAGACAGGCTGTTCCCCTCTCTCCCACTCACTGTCGTCCAGAGCCTGAATGAAGGTCTGGACCTTAGGGAATGGGAAAAGAGGGGAATCAAGAATATCTCAGATCTGATGGAAGGGAACAGGATAAAACCCTTTGGGGAATTACAGAAAACCTTCTCTCTTAGTGGAGAAGATAGCTTTAAATATTTGAGGGTAAGGAGTTTTCTTGGGGATTTGGTGAGCAATGACAGTCTTACTAAACCTCAAAGGATACTACAAGATTTATTAGAGAAAACTGATTTTAAAAAACTAACTACAAAAGCAATTGACCTAATTAGAGCAATAAAACAATATAGGCCACCGATAGCTTTAACTAAATGGGAAAAAGATCTTAATCTGACAATTGAGGAAAGAGAATGGAACCGGTCTTTATATTACAACTATGAAGCAATGCACTGCCTGAACCTTAACGAACTTCAGTTCAAAGTGATGTACAGGACCCATTTGGTCCCCACAATTTTATCAAAAATATCGGAGATAAATATACCGAATTGTTGGAGATGTGGGAATAGGAGGGGCGATGTTATACATATATGGTGGAGTTGTCCGATAATTAAATCTTTCTGGCAATGCATCTCTGACAAACTAGTACGGAATATAGGCAAAGACTGGAACCTAACCCCGGACAGAGCTTTACTCCATTTAAATTTCCCAAAGAAAACCGGGAAAGAAGTATCATTTATTATTCACTTAATGGCAGTAATAAAATTAGAAATTGCTAAGAACTGGAAGTCTATAGTACAGCCAAACTGGGCAAAAATTAAGATGCAGCTGATAGATCACTGTCTTATGGAGAGAGGAATTGTCTTGCAATACAATTGGAATGCCGATATATATAAACAATGGGATGACTGGGTAAATTTTCTTAAAGAAGGCCATTTAGATTGAAAAAAAAATAAAAAATAAAAAAAAGAAAAAAAAAAAAAGGAAGGAAAGAGAGAAAAGGGAAAAAAAGAAAAAAAAAAAAAAGAAAAAAAAAAGAAATACAATGAGAGAAGAATAAGGGTAATTTGTTCAATCCCTTACTAATCACCTCAAGACTAAAAACTGGGCTGAGAAGTGCGGAATGCGAAGACGGGGAATATGATCCACAGACGTGTGAATGCGTTATGAATGTGTTGTATGTGATATATGTGGGTACGAAATGTACAATTGTCTCTACGGGTAGCCCATGCTCCCTCAATGAAGTAGGGGAGCTACGGGAACGGCAGGGGGGAGGGAGGGAGGGAGGGAGAGAGAGGGAGGGGGTGGTCAGGGGTAGATAGACACAGATCGGAAAGATTTAGATTAAAATAGATTAAGGGAGAAAGTGGAAATAAAGACACAAGGGAAAGAGAGAGTGAAATAAGGCAGGTGGAAAAGAGGGGGGGGAGGGAGAATATAGATAGGAAGTAACAAATACTCTTACGTTATGCAATCACTTCAAACTATGGATAAATAAGGAAAATATTTGTTTTTGATACAAGACACAATGATGTGAATTAAGGCAAGTCGCAAATAGATTAGCCAACGCTGAGTGTAAAAAAAAAAGAAAAAAAAAAAAGATATTTCAAAGTGTCGGGTCCCTGGCAAAGAGATCTGCATGGTGTCGGCAACCCGGCAAAGTGATTTGCAGAGCGTCAGTGCACCGACATAGAGATCTGAAGATTGCAACACAGAAAGATAGACATGTCAAAGCTTAACATTTCTTGAAAATACTTAATACATGGGTCAATCTACAAAAGAAGACAAAAGATGAAATGTAAAGAATCAGAGATAAGAAGAAAAGATGAGTAAAGTGGACAAACAAAGCAACCAAGATATATCAAAGTGTCGGCTCCCTGGCAAAGAGATCTACATTGTTTCGGCAACCCGGCAATGTGATTTGCAGAGCGTGAGTGCACCGTCATAGAGATCTGAAGATTAAAACAGAGAAAGATAGACATGTCAAAGCTTAAAATCTCTTGAAAATACTCAATACATGGGGAAGATCTACAAAAAGAAGAGAAAAGATAAAATGTAAAGAATCAGAGATAAGAAGAAAAGATGAGTAAAGTGGACCAACAAAGCAACCAAGATATTTCAAAGTGTCGGCTCCCTGGCAAAGAGATCTGCATTGTGTCGGCAACCCGGCAAAGTGATTTGCAGAGCGTCAGTGCACCGACATAGAGATATGAAGATTGAAACAGAGAAGATAGACATGTCAAAGCTTAAAATTTCTTCAAAAAACTTAATACATGGGGAAGATCTGCAAAAAGAAGACAAAAGATAAAATGCAAACAATCAGAGATAAGAAGAAAAGATGAGTAAAGTGGACAAACAAAGCAACCAAGATATTTCAAAGTGTCGGATGCCTGGCAAAGAGATCTGCATTGTGTCGGCAACCCGGCAAAGTGATTTGCAGAGTGTCAGTGCACCGACATAGAGATCTGAAGATTGAAACAGAGAAATATAGACATGTCAAAGCTTAAAATTTCTTGACAATACTTAATATATGGGGACGATCTACAAAAAGAAGACAAAATATAAAATGTAAAGAATCAGAGATAAGAAGAAAAGATGAGTAAAGTGGACCAACAAAGCAACCAAGATATTTCAAAGTGTCGGCTCGATGGCAAAGAGATCTGCATTGTGTCGGCAGCCGGGCAAAGTGATTTGCAGAGCGTCAGTGCACCGACATAGAGATCTGAAGATTGCAACAAAGAAAGATAGACATGTCAAAGCTTAAATCTCCTTCAAAATATTTAATACATCGGGAAGATCTCGAAAAGGAAGAAAGAAAAATAATTGTAAAGAAACAGAGATGAGAAGAAAAGATGAGTAAAGTGTACCAACAAACGAACCAAGATATTTCAAAGTGTCGGGTCCCTGGCAAAGAGATCTGCATGGTGTCGGCAACCCGGCAAAGTGATTTGCAGAGCGTCAGTGCACCGACATAGAGATCTGAAGATTGCAACAGAGAAAGATAGACAAGTCAAAGATTAAAATATCATGAAAATACTTAATACATGGGGAAGATCTACAAAAAGAATACAAAAGATAAAATAGAAAGAATCAGAGATAAGAAGAAAAGATGAGTAAAGTGGACCAACAAAGCAACCAAGATATATCAAAGTGTCGGCTCCCTGGCAAAGAGATCTGCATTGTGTCGGCAACCCGGCAAAGTGATTTGCAGAGCGTCAGTGCACCGACATAGAGATATGAAGATTGAAACAGAGAAGATAGACATGTCAAAGCTTAAAATTTCTTCAAAAAACTTAATACATGGGGAAGATCTGCAAAAAGAAGACAAAAGATAAAATGCAAACAATCAGAGATAAGAAGAAAAGATGAGTAAAGTGGACAAACAAAGCAACCAAGATATTTCAAAGTGTCGTATGCCTGGCAAAGAGATCTGCATTGTGTCGGCAACCCGGCAAAGTGATTTGCAGAGTGTCAGTGCACCGACATAGAGATCTGAAGATTGAAACAGAGAAATATAGACATGTCAAAGCTTAAAATTTCTTGACAATACTTAATATATGGGGACGATCTACAAAAAGAAGACAAAATATAAAATGTAAAGAATCAGAGATAAGAAGAAAAGATGAGTAAAGTGGACCAACAAAGCAACCAAGATATATCAAAGTGTCGGATCCCTGGCAAAGAGATCTGCATTGTGTCGGCAACCCGGCAAAGTGATTTGCAGAGCGTCAGTGCACCGACATAGAGATCTGAAGATTGCAACAAAGAAAGATAGACATGTCAAAGCTTAAATCTCCTTCAAAATATTTAATACATCGGGAAGATCTCGAAAAGGAAGACAGAAAAATAATTGTAAAGAAACAGAGATGAGAAGAAAAGATGAGTAAAGTGTACCAACAAACGAACCAAGATATTTCAAAGTGTCGGGTCCCTGGCAAAGAGATCTGCATGGTGTCGGCAACCCGGCAAAGTGATTTGCAGAGCGTCAGTGCACCGACATAGAGATCTGAAGATTGCAACACAGAAAGATAGACATGTCAAAGCTTAACATTTCTTGAAAATACTTAATACATGGGTCAATCTACAAAAGAAGACAAAAGATGAAATGTAAAGAATCAGAGATAATAAGAAAAGATGAGTAAAGTGGACAAACAAAGCAACCAAGATATATCAAAGTGTCGGCTCCCTGGCAAAGAGATCTACATTGTTTCGGCAACCCGGCAAAGTGATTTGCAGAGCGTGAGTGCACCGACATAGAGATCTGAAGATTAAAACAGAGAAAGATAGACATGTCAAAGCTTAAAATCTCTTGAAAATACTCAATACATGGGGAAGAACTACAAAAAGAAGAGAAAAGATAAAATGTAAAGAATCAGAGATAAGAAGAAAAGATGAGTAAAGTGGACCAACAAAGCAACCAAGATATTTCAAAGTGTCGGCTCCCTGGCAAAGAGATCTGCATTGTGTCTGCACCCCAGCAAAGTGATTTGCAGATCGTCAGTGCACCGACATAGAGATCTGAAGATTAAAACAGAGAAAAATTGACATGTCAAATGTTAAAATTTCTTGAAAATACTTAATACATGGGGAAGATCTACAAAAAGAAGACAAAAGATATAATGTAAAGAAACAGAGATAAGAAGAAAAGATGAGTAAAATGGACCAACAAAGCAACCAAGATATTTCAAAGTGTCGGCTCCCTGGCAAAGAGATCTGCATTGTGTCGTCAACCTCGAAAAGTGATTTGCAGAGCGTCAATACACCGACATAGAGATCTGAAGATTGAAACAGAGAAAGATAGACATGTCAAAGCTTAAAATTTCATTAAAATACTTAATACATGAGGACGATCTACAAAAGAAGACAAAAGATAAAATGTAAAGAAACAGAGATAAGAAGAAAAGATGAGTAAAGTGGACCAACAATGCAACCAAGATATTTCAAAGTGTCGGCTCGATGGCAAAGAGATCTGCATTGTGTCGGCAGCCGGGCAAAGTGATTTGCAGAGTGTCAGTGCTCCGACATAGAGATCTGAATATTGAAACAGAGAAATAGATATGTTAAAGCTTAAAATTTCTTTAAAATACTTAATACATGGGGACGATCTACAAAAAGAAGACAAAAGATAAAATGTAAAGAATCAGAGATAAAAAGAAAAGATGAGTAAAGTGGACCAAGAAAGCAACCAAGATTTTTCAAAGTGTCGGCTCAATGACAAAGAGTTCTGCATTGTGTCTGCAACCCGGCAAAGTGATTTGCAGAGCGTGAGTGCACCGACATAGAGATCTGAAGATTGCAACAGAGAAAGATAGACATGTCAAAGCTTTAAATTTCTTGAAAATACTTAATACATGGGGAAGATCTGCAAAAAGAAGACAAAAGATAAAATGCAAACAATCAGAGAAGAAAAGATGAGTAAAGTGGACCAACAAAGCAACCAAGATATTTCAAAGTTTCGGATCCCTGGCAAAGAGATCTGCATTGTGTCGGCAACCTCGCAAAGTGATTTGCAGAGCGTCAGTACACCGACATAGAGATCTGAAGATTGAAACAGAGAAAGATAGACATGTCAAAGCTTAAAATTTCTTGAAAATACATAATACATGAGGACGATCTACAAAAGAAGACAAAAGATAAAATGTAAAGAAACAGAGATAAGAAGAAAAGATGAGTAAAGTGGACCAACAATGCAACCAAGATATTTCAAAGTGTCGGCTCCCTGGCAAAGAGATCTGCATTGTGTCGGCAACCCGGCAATGTGATTTGTAGAGCGTCAGTGCACCGACATAGAGATCTGAAGATTGAAACAGAGAAAGATAGACATGTCAAAGCTTACAATTTCTTGAAAATACTTAATACAAGGGGAAGATCTACAAAAAGAAGACAAAAGATAAAATGTAAACAATCAGAGATAAGAAGAAAAAATGAGTAAAGTGGACCAACAAAGCAACCAAGATATTTCAAAGTGTCGGCTCCCTGGCAAAGAGATCTGCATTGTGTCGGCAACCCGGCAATGTGATTTGTAGAGCGTCAGTGCACCGACATAGAGATCTGAAGATTGAAACAGAGAAAGATAGACATGTCAAAGCTTTAAATTTATTGAAAATACTTAATACATGGGGAAGATCTACAAAAAGAAGACAAAAGATAAAATATAAAGAATCAGAGATAAGAAGAAAAGATGAGTAAAGTGGACCAACAAAGGAAACAAGATATATCAAAGTGTCGGCTCCCTGGCAAAGAGATCTGCATTGTGTCGGCAACGGGGCAAAGTGATTTGCAGAGCGTCAGTGCACCGACATAGAGATCTGAAGATTGAAACATAGAAAGATAGACATGTCAAAGCTTAAATCTCCTTCAAAATATTTAAATATGGGGAAGATCTCGAAAAGAAAGAAAGAAAAATAATTGTAAAGAAACAGAGATGAGAAGAAAAGATGAGTAAAGTGGACCAACAAAACGAACCAAGATATATCAAAGTGTCGGCTCCCTGGCAAAGAGATCTGCATTGTTTCAGCAACCCGGCAAAGTGATTTGCAGAGCGTCAGTGCATCGACATAGAGATCTGAAGATTGCAACAGAGAAAGATAGACATGTCAAAGCTTAAAATTTCTTGAAAATACTTAATATATGGGGAAGATCTACAAAAAGAAGACAAAAGATAAAATATAAAGAATCAGAGATGAGAAGAAAAGATGAGTAAAGTGGACCAACAAAGCAACCAAGATATATCAAAGTGTTGGCTCCCTGGCAAAGAGATCTGCATTGTGTCGGCAACCCGGCAAAGTGATTTGCAGAGCGTCAGTGCACCGACATAGAGATCTGAAGATTGAAACAAGATAGATAGACATGTCAAAGCTTAAATCTCCTTCAAAATATTTAACTATGGGGAAGATCTCCAAAAGGAAGAAAGAAAAATAATTGTAAAGAAACAGAGATGAGAAGAAAAGATGAGTAAAGTGGACAAACAAAACGAACAAAGATATTTCAAAGTGTCGGCTCCCTGGCAAAGAGATCTGCATTGTGTCGGCAACCCGGCAAAGTGATTTGCAGAGCGTCAGTGCACCGACATAGAAATCTGAAGATTGAAACATGGAAAGATAGACATGTCAAAGCTTAAATCTCCTTCAAAATATTTAATACATCGGGAAGATCTCGAAAAGGAAGAAAGAAAAATAATTGTAAAGAAACAGAGATGAGAAGAAAAGATGAGTAAAGTGGACCAACAACACGAACCAAGATATTTAAAAGTGTCGGCTCCCTGGCAAAGAGATCTGCATTGTGTCGGCAACCCGGCAAAGTGATTTGCAGAGCGTCAGTGCAACGACATAGAAATCTGAAGATTGAAACATAGAAAGATAGACATGTCAAAGCTTAAAATTTCTTGAAAATACTTAATACATGGGGAAGAACTACAAAAAGAAGACAAAAGATAAAATATAAAGAATCAGAGATAAGAAGAAAAGATGAGTAAAGTGGACCAACAAAGCAACCAAGATATTTCAAAGTGTCGGCTCCCTGGCAAAGAGAACTGCATTGTGTCGGCAACCCGGCAAAGTGATTTGCAGAGCGTCAGTGCACCGACATAGAGATCTGAAGATTGAAACATAGAAAGATAGACATGTCAAAGCGTAAAATTTCTTGAAAATACTTAATACATGGGTCAATCTACAAAAAGAAGACAAAAGATAAAATGTAAAGAATCAGAGATAAGAAGAAAAGATGAGTAAAGTGGACCCACAAAGCAACCAAGATATTTCAAAGTGTCGGCTCCCTGGCGAAGAGATCTGCATTGTGTCGGCAACCCGGCAAAGTGATTTGCAGTGCGTCAGTGCACCGACATAGAGATCTGAAGATTGCAACAAAGAAAGATAGACATGTCAAAGCTTAAATCTCCTTCAAAATATTTAAATATGGGGAAGATCTCCAAAAGGAAGAAAGAAAAATAATTGTAAAGAAACAGAGATGAGAAGAAAAGATGAGTAAAGTGGACCAACAAAGCAACCAAGATATTTCAAAGTGTCGGCTCCCTGGCAAAGAGATCTGCATTGTGTCGGCAACCCGGCAAAGTGATTTGTAGAGCGTCAGTGCACCGACATAGAGATCTGAAGATTGCAACAGATAAAGATAGACAAGTCAAAGATTAAAATATCTTGAAAATACTTAATACATGGGGAAGATCTACAAAAAGAATACAAAAGATAAAATAGAAAGAATCAGAGATAAGAAGAAAAGATGAGTAAAGTGGACCAACAAAGCAACCAAGATATATGAAAGTGTCGGCTCCCTGGCAAAGAGATCTGCATTGTGTCGGCAACGGGGCAAAGTGATTTGCAGAGCGTCAGTGCACCGACATAGAGATCTGAAGATTGCAACAGAGAAAGATAGACATGTCAAAGCTTAACATTTCTTCAAAATACATAATACATGGGTCAATCTACAAAAAGAAGACAAAAGATAAAATATAAAGAATCAGAGATAAGAAGAAAAGATGAGTAAAGTGGACCAACAAAGCAACCAAAATATTTCAAAGTGTCGGCTCCCTGGCAAAGAGATCTGCATTGTGTCGGCAACCCGGCAAAGTGATTTGTAGAGCGTCAGTGCACCGACATAGAGATCTGAATATTGCAACAAAGAAAGATAGACATGTCAAAGCTTAAAATTTCTTGAAAATACTTAATACATGGGTCAATCTACAAAAAGAAGACAAAAGATAAAATGTAAAGAATCAGAGATAAGAAGAAAACATGAGTAAAGTGGACCAACAAAGCAACCAAGATATTTCAAAGTGTCGGCTCCCTGGCAAAGAGATCTGCATTGTGTCGGCAACCAGGCAAAGTGATTTGCAGAGCGTCAGTGCACCGACATAGAGATCTGAAGATTGCAACAAAGAAAGATAGACATGTCAAAGCTTAAAATTTCTTGAAAATACTTAATACATGGGGAAGAACTACAAAAAGAAGACAAAAGATAAAATATAAAGAATCAGAGATAAGAAGAAAAGATGAGTAAAGTGGAACAACAAAGCAACCAAGATATTTCAAAGTGTCGGCTCCCTGGCAAAGAGAACTGCATTGTGTCGGCAACCCGGCAAAGTGATTTGCAGAGCGTCAGTGCACCGACATAGAGATATGAAGATTGAAAAAGAGAAAGATAGACATGTCAAAGCGTAAAATTTCTTGAAAATACTTAATACATGGGTCAATCTACAAAAAGAAGACAAAAGATAAAATATAAAGAATCAGAGATAGGAGGAAAAGATGAGTAAAGTGGAAAAACAAAGCAACCAAGATATATCAAAATGTCGGCTCCCTGGCAAAGAGATCTGCATTGTGTCGGCAATCCGGCAAAGTGATTTGCAGAGCGTCAGTGCACCGACATAGAGATCTGAAGATTGCAACAAAGAAAGATAGACATGTCAAAGCTTAAAATTTCTTGAAAATACTTAATACATGGGTCAATCTACAAAAAGAAGACAAAAGATAAAATGTAAAGAATCAGAGATAAGAAGAAAACATGAGTAAAGTGGACCAACAAAGCAACCAAGATATTTCAAAGTGTCGGCTCCCTGGCAAAGAGATCTGCATTGTGTCGGCAACCCGGCAAAGTGATTTGCAGAGCGTCAGTGTACCGACATAGAGATATGAAGATTGCAACACAGAAAGATAGACATGTCAAAGCTTAAATCTCCTTCAAAATATTTAATACATCGGGAAGATCTCGAAAAGGAAGACAGAAAAATAATTGTAAAGAAACAGAGATGAGAAGAAAAGATGAGTAAAGTGTACCAACAAACGAACCAAGATATTTCAAAGTGTCGGGTCCCTGGCAAAGAGATCTGCATGGTGTCGGCAACCCGGCAAAGTGATTTGCAGAGCGTCAGTGCACCGACATAGAGATCTGAAGATTGCAACACAGAAAGATAGACATGTCAAAGCTTAACATTTCTTGAAAATACTTAATACATGGGTCAATCTACAAAAGAAGACAAAAGATGAAATGTAAAGAATCAGAGATAATAAGAAAAGATGAGTAAAGTGGACAAACAAAGCAACCAAGATATATCAAAGTGTCGGCTCCCTGGCAAAGAGATCTACATTGTTTCGGCAACCCGGCAAAGTGATTTGCAGAGCGTGAGTGCACCGACATAGAGATCTGAAGATTAAAACAGAGAAAGATAGACATGTCAAAGCTTAAAATCTCTTGAAAATACTCAATACATGGGGAAGATCTACAAAAAGAAGAGAAAAGATAAAATGTAAAGAATCAGAGATAAGAAGAAAAGATGAGTAAAGTGGACCAACAAAGGAACCAAGATATTTCAAAGTGTCGGCTCCCTGGCAAAGAGATCTGCATTGTGTCTGCACCCCAGCAAAGTGATTTGCAGATCGTCAGTGCACCGACATAGAGATCTGAAGATTAAAACAGAGAAAAATTGACATGTCAAATGTTAAAATTTCTTGAAAATACTTAATACATGGGGAAGATCTACAAAAAGAAGACAAAAGATATAATGTAAAGAAACAGAGATAAAAAGAAAAGATGAGTAAAGTGGACCAACAAAGCAACCAAGATATTTCAAAGTGTCGGCTCCCTGGCAAAGAGATCTGCATTGTGTCGGCAACCTCGCAAAGTGATTTGCAGAGCGTCAATACACCGACATAGAGATCTGAAGATTGAAACAGAGAAAGATAGACATGTCAAAGCTTAAAATTTCTTTAAAATACTTAATACATGAGGACGATCTACAAAAGAAGACAAAAGATAAAATGTAAAGAAACAGAGATAAGAAGAAAAGATGAGTAAAGTGGACCAACAATGCAACCAAGATATTTCAAAGTGTCGGCTCGATGGCAAAGAGATCTGCATTGTGTCGGCAGCTGGGCAAAGTGATTTGCAGAGTGTCAGTGCTCCGACATAGAGATCTGAATATTGAAACAGAGAAATAGATATGTTAAAGCTTAAAATTTCTTTAAAATACTTAATACATGGGGACGATCTACAAAAAGAAGACATAAGATAAAATGTAAAGAATCAGAGATAAGAAGAAAAGATGAGTAAAGTGGACCAAGAAAGCAACCAAGATTTTTCAAAGTGTCGGCTCAATGACAAAGAGTTCTGCATTGTGTCTGCAACCCGGCAAAGTGATTTGCAGAGCGTGAGTGCACCGACATAGAGATCTGAAGATTGCAACAGAGAAAGATAGACATGTCAAAGCTTTAAATTTCTTGAAAATACTTAATACATGGGGAAGATCTGCAAAAAGAAGACAAAAGATAAAATGCAAACAATCAGAGAAGAAAAGATGAGTAAAGTGGACCAACAAAGCAACCAAGATATTTCAAAGTTTCGGATCCCTGGCAAAGAGATCTGCATTGTGTCGGCAACCTCGCAAAGTGATTTGCAGAGCGTCAGTACACCGACATAGAGATCTGAAGATTGAAACAGAGAAAGATAGACATGTCAAAGCTTAAAATTTCTTGAAAATACATAATACATGAGGACGATCTACAAAAGAAGACAAAAGATAAAATGTAAAGAAACAGAGATAAGAAGAAAAGATGAGTAAAGTGGACCAACAATGCAACCAAGATATTTCAAAGTGTCGGCTCCCTGGCAAAGAGATCTGCATTGTGTCGGCAACCCGGCAATGTGATTTGTAGAGCGTCAGTGCACCGACATAGAGATCTGAAGATTGAAACAGAGAAAGATAGACATGTCAAAGCTTACAATTTCTTGAAAATACTTAATACATGGGGAAGATCTACAAAAAGAAGACAAAAGATAAAATGTAAACAATCAGAGATAAGAAGAAAAAATGAGTAAAGTGGACCAACAAAGCAACCAAGATATTTCAAAGTGTCGGCTCCCTGGCAAAGAGATCTGCATTGTGTCGGCAACCCGGCAATGTGATTTGTAGAGCGTCAGTGCACCGACATAGAGATCTGAAGATTAAAACAGAGAAAGATAGACATGTCAAAGCTTTAAATTTATTGAAAATACTTAATACATGGGGAAGATCTACAAAAAGAAGACAAAAGATAAAATATAAAGAATCAGAGATAAGAAGAAAAGATGAGTAAAGTGGACCAACAAAGGAAACAAGATATATCAAAGTGTCGGCTCCCTGGCAAAGAGATCTGCATTGTGTCGGCAACGGGGCAAAGTGATTTGCAGAGCGTCAGTGCACCGACATAGAGATCTGAAGATTGAAACATAGAAAGATAGACATGTCAAAGCTTAAATCTCCTTCAAAATATTTAAATATGGGGAAGATCTCGAAAAGAAAGAAAGAAAAATAATTGTAAAGAAACAGAGATGAGAAGAAAAGATGAGTAAAGTGGACCAACAAAACGAACCAAGATATATCAAAGTGTCGGCTCCCTGGCAAAGAGATCTGCATTGTTTCAGCAACCCGGCAAAGTGATTTGCAGAGCGTCAGTGCATCGACATAGAGATCTGAAGATTGCAACAGAGAAAGATAGACATGTCAAAGCTTAAAATTTCTTGAAAATACTTAATATATGGGGAAGATCTACAAAAAGAAGACAAAAGATAAAATATAAAGAATCAGAGATGAGAAGAAAAGATGAGTAAAGTGGACCAACAAAGCAACCAAGATATATCAAAGTGTTGGCTCCCTGGCAAAGAGATCTGCATTGTGTCGGCAACCCGGCAAAGTGATTTGCAGAGCGTCAGTGCACCGACATAGAGATCTGAAGATTGAAACAAGATAGATAGACATGTCAAAGCTTAAATCTCCTTCAAAATATTTAACTATGGGGAAGATCTCCAAAAGGAAGAAAGAAAAATAATTGTAAAGAAACAGAGATGAGAAGAAAAGATGAGTAAAGTGGACAAACAAAACGAACAAAGATATTTCAAAGTGTCGGCTCCCTGGCAAAGAGATCTGCATTGTGTCGGCAACCCGGCAAAGTGATTTGCAGAGCGTCAGTGCACCGACATAGAAATCTGAAGATTGAAACATGGAAAGATAGACATGTCAAAGCTTAAATCTCCTTCAAAATATTTAATACATCGGGAAGATCTCGAAAAGGAAGAAAGAAAAATAATTGTAAAGAAACAGAGATGAGAAGAAAAGATGAGTAAAGTGGACCAACAACACGAACCAAGATATTTAAAAGTGTCGGCTCCCTGGCAAAGAGAACTGCATTGTGTCGGCCACCCGGTAAAGTGATTTGCAGAGCGTCAGTGCACCGACATAGAGATCTGAATATTGCAACAAAGAAAGATAGACATGTCAAAGCTTAAAATTTCTTGAAAATACTTAATACATGGGGAAGAACTACAAAAAGAAGACAAAAGATAAAATATAAAGAATCAGAGATAAGAAGAAAAGATGAGTAAAGTGGACCAACAAAGCAACCAAGATATTTCAAAGTGTCGGCTCCCTGGCAAAGAGAACTGCATTGTGTCGGCAACCCGGCAAAGTGATTTGCAGAGCGTCAGTGCACCGACATAGAGATATGAAGATTGAAAAAGAGAAAGATAGACATGTCAAAGCGTAAAATTTCTTGAAAATACTTAATACATGGGTCAATCTACAAAAAGAAGACAAAAGATAAAATATAAAGAATCAGAGATAAGAAGAAAAGATGAGTAAAGTGGACCAACAAAGCAACCAAAATATTTCAAAGTGTCGGCTCCCTGGCAAAGACATCTGCATTGTGTCGGCAACCCGGCAAAGTGATTTGCAGAGCGTCAGTGCACCGACATAGAGATCTGAAGATTGCAACAAAGAAAGATAGACATGTCAAAGCTTAAAATTTCTTGAAAATACTTAATACATGGGTCAATCTACAAAAAGAAGACAAAAGATAAAATGTAAAGAATCAGAGATAATAAGAAAACATGAGTAAAGTGGACCAACAAAGCAACCAAGATATTTCAAAGTGTCGGCTCCCTGGCAAAGAGATCTGCATTGTGTCGGCAACCCGGCAAAGTGATTTGCAGAGCGTCAGTGCACCGACATAGAGATCTGAAGATTGCAACAAAGAAAGATAGACATGTCAAAGCTTAAAATTTCTTGAAAATACTTAATACATGGGGAAGAACTACAAAAAGAAGACAAAAGATAAAATATAAAGAATCAGAGATAAGAAGAAAAGATGAGTAAAGTGGACCAACAAAGCAACCAAGATATTTCAAAGTGTCGGCTCCCTGGCAAAGAGAACTGCATTGTGTCGGCAACCCGGCAAAGTGATTTGCAGAGCGTCAGTGCACCGACATAGAGATATGAAGATTGAAAAAGAGAAAGATAGACATGTCAAAGCGTAAAATTTCTTGAAAATACTTAATACATGGGTCAATCTACAAAAAGAAGACAAAAGATAAAATATAAAGAATCAGAGATAGGAGGAAAAGATGAGTAAGGTGGAAAAACAAAGCAACCAAGATATATCAAAATGTCGGCTCCCTGGCAAAGAGATCTGCATTGTGTCGGCAATCCGGCAAAGTGATTTGCAGAGCGTCAGTGCACCGACATAGAGATCTGAAGATTGCAACAAAGAAAGATAGACATGTCAAAGCTTAAAATTTCTTGAAAATACTTAATACATGGGTCAATCTACAAAAAGAAGACAAAAGATAAAATGTAAAGAATCAGAGATAAGAAGAAAACATGAGTAAAGTGGACCAACAAAGCAACCAAGATATTTCAAAGTGTCGGCTCCCTGGCAAAGAGATCTGCATTGTGTCGGCAACCCGGCAAAGTGATTTGCAGAGCGTCAGTGCACCGACATAGAGATCTGAAGATTGCAACAAAGAAAGATAGACATGTCAAAGCTTAAAATTTCTTGAAAATACTTAATACATGGGGAAGAACTACAAAAAGAAGACAAAAGATAAAATATAAAGAATCAGAGATAAGAAGAAAAGATGAGTAAAGTGGACCAACAAAGCAACAAAGATATTTCAAAGTGTCGGCTCCCTGGCAAAGAGAACTGCATTGTGTCGGCAACCCGGCAAAGTGATTTGCAGAGCGTCAGTGCACCGACATAGAGATATGAAGATTGAAACATAGAAAGATAGACATGTCAAAGCTTAAATCTCCTTCAAAATATTTAAATATGGGGAAGATTTCCAATAGGAAGAATGAAAAATAATTGTAAAGAATCAGAGATAAGAAGAAAAGATGAGTAAAGTGGACCAACAAAGCAACCAAGATATTTCAAAGTGTCGGCTCCCTGGCAAAGAGAACTGCATTGTGTCGGCAACCCGGCAAAGTGATTTGCAGAGCGTCAGTGCACCGACATAGAGATATGAAGATTGAAAAAGAGAAAGATAGACATGTCAAAGCGTAAAATTTCTTGAAAATACTTAATACATGGGGAAGAACTACAAAAAGAAGACAAAAGATAAAATATAAAGAATTAGAGATAAGAAGAAAAGATGAGTAAAGTGGACCAACAAAGCAACCAAGATATTTCAAAGTGTCGGCTCCCTGGCAAAGAGAACTGCATTGTGTCGGCAACCCGGCAAAGTGATTTGCAGAGCGTCAGTGCACCGACATAGAGATATGAAGATTGAAACAGAGAAAGATAGACATGTCAAAGCGTAAAATTTCTTGAAAATACTTAATACATGGGTCAATCTACAAAAAGAAGACAAAAGATAAAATATAAAGAATCAGAGATAGGAGGAAAAGATGAGTAAAGTGGACCAACAAAGCAACCAAGATATATCAAAATGTCGTCTCCCTGGCAAAGAGATCTGCATTGTGTCGGCAAACCGGCAAAGTGATTTGCAGAGCGTCAGTGCACCGAAATAGAGATCTGAAGATTGAAACATAGAAAGATAGACATGTCAAAGCGTAAAATTTCTTGAAAATACTTAATATATGGGGACGATCTACAAAAAGAAGACAAAAGATAAAATGTTAAGAATCAGAGATAAGAAGAAAAGATGAGTAAAGTGGACCAACAAAGCAACCAAGATATTTCAAAGTGTCGGCTCCCTGGCAAACAGATCTGCATTGTGTCGGAAACCCGGCAAAGTTATTTGCAGAGCGTCAGTGCACCGACATAGAGATCTGAAGATTGCAACAGAGAAAGATAGACATGTCAAAGCTTAACATTTCTTGAAAATACTTAATACATGGGTCAATCTACAAAAAGAAAACAAAAGATAAAATGTAAAGAATCAGAGATAAGAAGAAAAGATGAGTAAAGTGGACCCACAAAGCAACCAAGATATTTCAAAGTGTCGGCTCCCTGGCAAAGAGATCTGCATTGTGTCGGCAACCCGGCAAAGTGATTTGCAGTGCGTCAGTGCACCAACATAGAGATCTGAAGATTGCAACAAAGAAAGATAGACATTTCAAAGCTTAAATCTCCTTCAAAATATTTAAATATGGGGAAGATCTCCAAAAGGAAGAAAGAAAAATAATTGTAAAGAAACAGAGATGAGAAGAAAAGATGAGTAAAGTTGACCAACAAAGCAACCAAGATATTTCAAAGTGTCGGCTCCCTGGCAAAGAGAACTGCATTGTGTCGGCAACCCGGCAAAGTGATTTGCAGAGCGTCAGTGCACCGACATAGAGATATGAAGATTGAAAAAGAGAAAGATAGACATGTCAAAGCGTAAAATTTCTTGAAAATACTTAATACATGGGGAAGAACTACAAAAAGAAGACAAAAGATAAAATATAAAGAATCAGAGATAAGAAGAAAAGATGAGTAAAGTGGACCAACAAAGCAACCAAGATATTTCAAAGTGTCGGCTCCCTGGCAAAGAGAACTGCATTGTGTCGGCAACCCGGCAAAGTGATTTGCAGAGCGTCAGTGCACCGACATAGAGATATGAAGATTGAAACAGAGAAAGATAGACATGTCAAAGCGTAAAATTTCTTGAAAATACTTAATACATGGGTCAATCTACAAAAAGAAGACAAAAGATAAAATATAAAGAATCAGAGATAGGAGGAAAAGATGAGTAAAGTGGACCAACAAAGCAACCAAGATATATCAAAATGTCGGCTCCCTGGCAAAGAGATCTGCATTGTGTCGGCAAACCGGCAAAGTGATTTGCAGAGCGTCAGTGCACCGAAATAGAGATCTGAAGATTGAAACATAGAAAGATAGACATGTCAAAGCGTAAAATTTCTTGAAAATACTTAATATATGGGGACGATCTACAAAAAGAAGACAAAAGATAAAATGTTAAGAATCAGAGATAAGAAGAAAAGATGAGTAAAGTGGACCAACAAAGCAACCAAGATATTTCAAAGTGTCGGCTCCCTGGCAAACAGATCTGCATTGTGTCGGAAACCCGGCAAAGTTATTTGCAGAGCGTCAGTGCACCGACATAGAGATCTGAAGATTGCAACAGAGAAAGATAGACATGTCAAAGCTTAACATTTCTTGAAAATACTTAATACATGGGTCAATCTACAAAAAGAAGACAAAAGATAAAATGTAAAGAATCAGAGATAAGAAGAAAATATGAGTAAAGTGGACCCACAAAGCAACCAAGATATTTCAAAGTGTCGGCTCCCTGGCAAAGAGATCTGCATTGTGTCGGCAACCCGGCAAAGTGATTTGCAGTGCGTCAGTGCACCAACATAGAGATCTGAAGATTGCAACAAAGAAAGATAGACATGTCAAAGCTTAAATCTCCTTCAAAATATTTAAATATGGGGAAGATCTCCAAAAGGAAGAAAGAAAAATAATTGTAAAGAAACAGAGATGAGAAGAAAAGATGAGTAAAGTGGACCAACAAAGCAACCAAGATATTTCAAAGTGTCGGCTCCCTGGCAAAGAGATCTGCATTGTGTCGGCAACCCGGCAAAGTGATTTGTAGAGCGTCAGTGCACCGACATAGAGATCTGAAGATTGCAACAGAGAAAGATAGACAAGTCAAAGATTAAAATATCTTGAAAATACTTAATACATGGGGAAGATCTACAAAAAGAATACAAAAGATAAAATAGAAAGAATCAGAGATAAGAAGAAAAGATGAGTAAAGTGGACCAACAAAGCAACCAAGATATATCAAAGTGTCGGCTCCCTGGCAAAGAGATCTGCATTGTGTCGGCAACCCGGCAAAGTGATTTGCAGAGCGTCAGTGCGCCGACATAGCGATCTGAAGATTGAAACATAGAAAGATAGACATGTCAAAGCTTAAATCTCCTTCAAAATATTTAATACATCATGAAGATGTCGAAAAGGAAGAAAGAAAAATAATTGTAAAGAAACAGAGATGAGAAGAAAAGATGAGTAAAGTGGACCAACAAAGCAACCAAGATATTTCAAAGTGTCGGCTCCCTGGCAAAGAGATCTGCATTGTGTCGGCAACCCGGCAAAGTGATTTGCAGAGCGTCAGTGCACCGACATAGAGATATGAAGATTGAAACAGAGAAAGATAGAGATGTCAAAGCTTAACATTTCTTGAAAATACTTGATACATGGGTCAATCTACAAAAAGAAGACAAAAGTTAAAATGTAAAGAATCAGAGATAAGAAGAAAAGATGAGTAAAGTGGACCAACAAAGTAACCAAGATATTTCAAAGTGTCGGCTCCCTGGCAAAGAGATCTGCATTGTGTCGGCAACCCAGCAAAGTGATTTGTAGAGCGTCAGTGCACCGACATAGAGATCTGAAGATTGCAACAGAGAAAGATATACATGTCAAAGCTTAAAATTTCTTGACAATTCTTAATACATGGGTCAATCTACAAAAAGAAGACAAAATATAAAATGTAAAGAATCAGAGATAAGAAGAAAAGATGAGTAAAGTGGACCAACAAAGCAACCAAGATATTTCAAAGTGTCGGCTCCCTGGCAAAGAGATCTGCATTGTGTCGGCAACCAGGCAAAGTGATTTGCAGAGCGTCAGTGCACCGACATAGAGATATGAAGATTGAAACAGAGAAAGATAGACATGTCAAAGCTTAACATTTCTTGAAAATACTTGATACATGGGTCAATCTACAAAAAGAAGACAAAAGTTAAAATGTAAAGAATCAGAGATAAGAAGAAAAGATGAGTAAAGTGGACCAACAAAGCAACCAAGATATTTCAAAGTGTCGGCTCCCTGGCAAAGAGATCTGCATTGTGTCGCAACCCGGCAAAGTGATTTGTAGAGCGTCAGTGCACCGACATAGAGATCTGAAGATTGCAACAGAGAAAGATATACATGTCAAAGCTTAAAAGTTCTTGACAATACTTAATACATGGGTCAATCTACAAAAAGAAGACAAAATATAAAATGTAAAGAATCAGAGAAAAGAAGAAAAGATGAGTAAAGTGGACCAACAAAGCAACCAAGATATTTCAAAGTGTCGGCTCCCTGGCAAAGAGATCTGCATTGTGTCGGCAACCCGGCAAAGTGATTTGCAGAGCGTCAGTGCACCGACATAGAGATATGAAGATTGAAACAGAGAAAGATAGACATGTCAAAGCTTTAAATTTCTTGAAAATACTTAATACATGGGGAAGATCTGCAAAAAGAAGACAAAAGATAAAATGCAAACAATCAGAGAAGAAAAGATGAGTAAAGTGGACCAACAAAGCAACCAAGATATATCAAAGTGTCGGCTCCCTGGCAAAGAGATCTGCATTGTGTCGGCAACCCGGCAAAGTGATTTGCAGAGCGTCAGTGCGCCGACATAGAGATACGAAGATTGCAACAGAGAAAGATAGACATGTCAAAGCTTAAAATTTCTTCAAAATACATAATACATGGGTCAATCTACAAAAAGAAGACAAACGATAAAATGTAAAGAATCAGAGATAAGAAGAAAAGATGAGTAAAGTGGACCAACAAAGCAACCAAGATATTTCAAAGTGTCGGCTCCCTGGCAAAGAGATCTGCATTGTGTCGGCAACCTGGCAAAGTGATTTGCAGAACGTCAGTGCACCGACATAGAGATCTGAAGATAGCAAGAAAGAAAGATAGACATGTCAAAGCTTAGATCTCCTTCAAAATATTTAAATATGGGGAAGATCTCCAAAAGGAAGAAAGAAAAAAAAATGTAAACAATCAGAGATAAGAAGAAAAGATGAGTAAAGTGGACAAACAAAGCAACCAAGATATTTCAAAGTTTCGGCTCCCTGGCAAAGAGATCTGCATTGTGTCGGCAACCCGGCAAAGTGATTTGCAGAGCGTCAGTGCACCGACATAGAGATATGAAGATTGAAACATAGAAAGATAGACATGTCAAAGCTTAAATCTCCTTCAAAATATTTAAATATGGGGAAGATTTCCAAAAGGAAGAAAGAAAAATAATTGTAAAGAAACAGAGATGAGAAGAAAAGATGAGTAAAGTGGACCAACAAAGCAACCAAGATATTTCAAAGTGTCGGCTCCCTGGCAAAGAGATCTGCATTGTGTCGGCAACCCGGCAAAGTGATTTGCAGAGCGTCAGTGCACCGACATAGAGATATGAAGATTGAAACAGAGAAAGATAGAGATGTCAAAGCTTAACATTTCTTGAAAATACTTGATACATGGGTCAATCTACAAAAAGAAGACAAAAGTTAAAATGTAAAGAATCAGAGATAAGAAGAAAAGATGAGTAAAGTGGACCAACAAAGCAACCAAGATATTTCAAAGTGTCGGCTCCCTGGCAAAGAGATCTGCATTGTGTCGGCAACCCGGCAAAGTGATTTGTAGAGCGTCAGTGCACCGACATAGAGATCTGAAGATTGCAACAGAGAAAGATATACATTTCAAGGCTTAAAATTTCTTGACAATTCTTAATACATGGGTCAATCTACAAAAAGAAGACAAAATATAAAATGTAAAGAATCAGAGATAAGAAGAAAAGATGAGTAAAGTGGACCAACAAAGCAACCAAGATATTTCAAAGTGTCGGCTCCCTGGCAAAGAGATCTGCATTGTGTCGGCAACCCGGCAAAGTGATTTGCAGCGCGTCAGTGCACCGACATAGAGATCTGAAGATTGAAACACAGAAAATTTGACATGTCAAATCTTAAAATTTCTTCAAAAAACTTAATACATGGGGAAGATCTGCAAAAAGAAGACAAAAGATAAATTGCAAACAATCAGAGATAAGAAGAAAAGATGAGTAAAGTGGACTAACAAAGCAACCAAGATATTTCAAAGTGTCGGATCCCTGGCAAAGAGATTTGCATTGTGTCGGCAACCAGGCAAAGTGATCTGCAGAGCGTCAGTGCACCAACATAGAGATATGAAGATTGAAACAGAGAAAGATAGACATGTCAAAGCTTTAAAATTCTTAAAAATACTTAATACATGGGGAAGATCTGCAAAAAGAAGACAGAAGATAAAATGCAAACAATCAGAGAAGAAAAGATTAGTAAAGTGGACCAACAAAGCAACAATGATATTTCAAAGTGTCGGCTCCCTGGCAAAGAGATCTGCATTGTGTCGGCAACCCGGCAAAGTGATTTGCAGAGCGTCAGTGCACCGACATAGAGATCTGAAGATTGCAACAGAGAAAGATAGACATTTCAAAGCTTAACATTTCTTGAAAATACTTGATACATGGGTCAATCTACAAAAAGAAGACAAAAGTTAAAATGTAAAGAATCAGAGATAAGAAGAAAAGATGAGTAAAGTGGACCAACAAAGCAACCAAGATATTTCAAAGTGTCGGCTCCCTGGCAAAGAGATCTGCATTGTTTCGGCAACCCGGCAAAGTGATTTGTAGAGCGTCAGTGCACCGACATAGAGATCTGAAGATTGCAACAGAGAAAGATATACATGTCAAAGCTTAAAATTTCTTGACAATACTTAATACATGGGTCAATCTACAAAAAGAAGACAAAATATAAAATGTAAAGAATCAGAGATAAGAAGAAAAGATGAGTAAAGTGGACCAACAAAGCAACCAAGATATTTCAAAGTGTCGGCTCCCTGGCAAAGAGATCTGCATTGTGTCGGCAACTCGGCAAAGGGATTTGCAGCGCGTCAGTGCACCGACATAGAGATCTGAAGATTGAAACATAGAAAATTTGACATGTCAAATCTTAAAATTTCTTGAAAATACTTAATACATGGGGAAGATCTACAAAAAGAAGATAAATGATAAAATATAAAGAATCAGAGATAAGAAGAAAAGATGAGTAAAGTGGACCAACAAAGCAACCAAGATATATCAAAGTGTCAGCTCCCTGGCAAAGAGATCTGCATTGTGTCGGCAACCCGGTAAAGTGATTTGCAGAGCGTCAGTGCACCGACATAGAGATATGAAGATTGAAACAGAGAAAGATAGACATGTCAAAGCTTTAAAATTCTTGAAAATACTTAATACATGGGGAAGATCTGCAAAAAGAAGACAAAAGATAAAATGCAAACAATCAGAGAAGAAAAGATGAGTAAAGTGGACCAACAAAACGAACCAAGATATTTCAAAGTGTCGGCTCCCTGGCAAAGAGATCTGCATTGTGTCGGCAACCCGGTAAAGTGATTTGCAGAGCGTCAGTGCACCGACATAGAGATCTGAAGATAGCAAGAAAGAAAGATAGACATGTTAAAACTTAGATCTCCTTCAAAATATTTAAATATGGGGAAGATCTCCAAAAGGAAGAAAGAAAAATAAAATGTAATCAATCAGAGATAAGAAGAAAAGATGAGTAAAGTGGACAAACAAAGCAACCAAGATATTTCAAAGTTTCGGCTCCCTGGCAAAGAGATCTGCATTGTTTCGGCAACCCGGCAAAGTGATTTGCAGAGCGTCAGTGCACCGACATAGAGATATGAAGATTGAAACATAGAAAGATAGACATGTCAAAGCTTAAATCTCCTTCAAAATATTTAAATATGGGGAAGATTTCCAAAAGGAAGAAAGAAAAATAATTGTAAAGAAACAGAGATGAGAAGAAAAGATGAGTAAAGTGGACCAACAAAGCAACCAAGATATTTCAAAGTGTCGGCTCACTGGCAAAGAGATCTGCATTGTGTCGGCAAGCCGGCAAAGTGATTTGCAGAGCGTCAGTGCACCGACATAGCGATCTGAAGATTGAAACATAGAAAGATAGACATGTCAAAGCTTAAATCTCCTTCAAAATATTTAATACATCGGGAAGATCTCGAAAAGGAAGAAAGAAAAATAATTGTAAAGAAACAGAGATGAGAAGAAAAGATGAGTAAAGTGGACCAACAAAGCAACCAAGATATTTCAAAGTGTCGGCTCCCTGGCAAAGAGATCTGCATTTTGTCGGCAACCCGGCAAAGTTATTTGCAGAGCGTCAGTGCACCGACATAGAGATATGAAGATTGAAACACAGAAAATTTGACATGTCAAATCTTAAAATTTCTTGAAAATACTTAATACATGGGGAAGATCTACAAAAAGAAGAGAAATGATAAAATAGAAAGAATCAGAGATAAGAAGAAAAGATGAGTAAAGTGGACCAACAAAGCAACCAAGATATATCAAAGTGTCGGCTCCATGGCAAAGAGATCTGCATTGTGTCGGCAACCCGGCAAAGTGATTTGCAGAGCGTCAGTGCACCGACATAGCGATCTGAAGATTGAAACATAGAAAGATATGTCAGGACGTGATGACGTAGCACGGAGCGCGCGAATGCCCGCTCAACACACCGGCATCCAGAAGCTGTTCCTTCCTCCGATCGGGGACGCAAAATAGTGGACGGATGATTCATTCCACTCAATAGCCCGGCAGCAAGATTCGAGAGGATTGTATTTTAAAACTGATCCTTACTTGGCTGGTCGGATCCTAAAACATACTTAGAGAAGGTTGGGAGAGATGCTACCTTCGGGTTAACCGGCTTATCGAGTGGACACAGCAACAACTTCAGCTCCCGCCTTAAAACCTAACATTGTATCCTCGAGGGGGAAACACCGATACTGCAGCAGATAAGTAGCCTTTGGCTCCTTGTTTCATTTATGCTTCCTTCTTCTGCTTTATTGTTACCATCTCCTCTCCAGCCCTCTTTCAGTAAAGAACTGTATATATTGTAAATATTGGTATGGTTGAACAAAAGAGATAAAAACACGCATAACCACTATTTAAACAATTTAAACAAACTGCTAACTCAAGTTTGCCTTAAAGGGGCCATACATGATAAATGTTGGTGGACTCTATATAGGTATAATTATCCTTTAAGCCTCCCTTTTTCCTGCATAGTGGTTTGGAATTGCATAAACAAAAGTTGCTGGGATAAAACATAAGGGGGAAAAAAAAAAAAACAATGCCACCTAAAAGCAGGGATAAGGATAAGGATAGAGGGGCAACAGAAAAACCAAAATTGATAAACACCTTTTACTCACCAAGAACTGAGTTGATACAGGATAAAAAAAGAAAATCTATCATAGTTGGTCAATCAGAATGTACTAATGTTCACTCGTTAAATACCTCAGAAGAGGACTTTCCTCCGCTAAATATACAACAAGAAATAATCCAACCTTCTCTACCTTTACCCCAATTGCTGGATAATTTGTATGAAAAGATCAAAATCGATATTGAAAAGAATGTTGGGGAATTAAAAAAAGACCTTACAGCCATCCGCGGGGTTTTAGACTCGCATGATTCCCGGATTGAAAAGTTACAAAATGAGGTGACATTATTGAAAAGAGCTAATACTCATTTAGGAGAAAAAATGCAAAGATATGACAATAAAGTAGCGTACATGGAGGATCAGTCTAGGCGAAAGAATATTAGACTAAGAGGTATAACCGAAGAAATTACCTCAGACCGACTATATCAATTCTTGGTGGATTTTTTTTACAATTATATACCATCTACTATCCTGGGAATATACCCTTTTGAACGTTGCCATAGGCTTTCGAAACCCAAACATATTCCTTCAGATACTCCACGTGATGTCATGGTATGCTTCTCAAGCTTTTTCGTTAAAAATCAAGTCATACAAGCAGCAAGATCTAAAGTCCTGGAACAGCAAGAATATAAAAATATTAAACTTTATGCAGATTTTTCTGCCCACACAAAACAAGCCAGAAAGATATTCTCTGAAGAAACAAAGACTCTAAGAGACAATGGTATTAAATATACCTGGTCCTTCCCTACAGCCTTAAGAATATTCTTCAAGGACAAAATAATAATTTGCAAGGACGTTACCTCACTCAGAGCAAAAATAATCGATTGGGGCTTGGCACGTTAAAAGATTGTGCTGGTGAAAATATAAGAGAGGGTGAAAGAAGAAGAAGAAAAAAAAAAAAAAGAAAAAGAAAAAGGAAAAGGGAAAAAAAAAAAAAAAAAAAAAGATAAAAATAAATCACTGCAGGATGTGGAATAGGGATATGGGAGGGCGGAGGAGTCAACAGAGTGGTGAGGGGAGTAGGAGAGGAGGGGTGAAATGGGAGAGGGAGGGGGAGAGAGGTAGTGGAATGGGACGAGATGGAATGAGGGGGGCAAGGGAACGGATGGGCAAGAGGGTATGAAATCATCCATAGACCATGGATCCCCTGGCTGATTGCTTTATATAAACTTAAAACCTGCCCTAACCTTTGCTATTGGTTGGGCTATTTTAAAGATAATAATTCAAAAGGGACCAAGGGAAGAAGAAATGTACATGAATTATAGTGGCAAAGGGGGAGGGAAAGGATTATTAGTATATTAAGGCATTTTTGTAAATTTTGGATGTCGGTAGTCAATCCTGCGTCGATAGCAGGTTGGAGTATTCACTCATACTAGGGATGAGTAGATGCTTAAAATGGATGAATGTGGATGGATCAGGGGTGAATGAGGGGAATTTAAATGGGAGGGTGGGAAATACTATAAGGGAAAGGGCACAGTACTATGTTGGTATGAGGTGTGATTGTGTAGGGGGTAAGAAGGGGACCGGTTTGGGGGGGAGGGGGGAAAGGGGTGAGGCAAGCATTTAAAGGAAATTCTTATATGGCTCTTAACTTGGTTTCAATGAACGTAAGGGGCCTGAACTCGCCACAAAAAAGATCACTTCTTTACAGATTGTTGATGGAGAATAATAATATAGATATTGGGATGATACAGGAGACACACTGGGTAGAATCAGCTCAAAAATTATGGAAATATGGGAAATTCCCTATCACTTATGGATCTAATTTAGAGGGCAATAAAAAAAAAAGAGGCGTTGCAATATTCATTTCCAACAAAGTGAAATTTGAATATATTTACGACGAAGCAGATCCTGGGGATAGATATGTTTTGCTGATCGCTAAAATCAATGATGAAATATATACCCTCCTGAATCTGTATGCCCCAAATCAAAATCCATCTAAATTCTTGACTAAGTTAATAAATCAATTGGAAGAACTTTATATGGGCACACTAGTAATGGGGGGAGACCTTAATTGTATAATTGATGCCAAAATTGATAGAAGTAACAACAATAAAGCGGCAGAACCATGTATGCGACAGTCCGACAGGAAAATACAAACAATACTTGATAAAAACCGACTTTTTGACTGCTGGCGAGTTAACCATCCCATGGAGCGAGACTTTACATTTTTTTCCCAGGTGCATCAGATATATACTCGTATTGATTATTTCCTGATGAGAGAAGAATCATTAAACAAAATACTTAAAATAAAGATAGGACAAATAGTGTGGTCCGACCATGCCCCATTGTATATGTCACTCAATAATAACCCAGATTATAACGTTAGAAGAGATTGGAGACTGGATGATAACCTCTTACATAACGATAAAAACCTTATAGAGTTGACCACCGAAGCTAAACAATTTATGGAACATAATGATAATGGGGAAGTCTCGGACTCTACATTATGGTGCGCCTTTAAAAGTTATATGAGGGGCATATTAATAAAGCAATGGGCATATATAAAAAAGAAGAGAGGAATGCCTTTGAATCAACTCTTGATTAAGTTAGCCATTCTGGAGAAACAACATAAGATAAATCTTAACGATAACATTTTACATATGATAGAGGAAATTAGAAAAGAGATTATAGAAAAAACGCAAGAGAAAATAAATAGAACACTTATAGCCCTAAAGCAAAAATGGTATTATGGAAATAATAGATCAGGACAAATTCTTACAATTAAACTAAAGAATAAACAACTAAAAGAAAAAATATACAAAATTAAAGTAGGTAACTCCATATTACTCTCTCCAAAGGCAATAAGTGAAGCCTTTGGAGATTACTACGAGGCACTGTACAATTTAGAATCCAACTCATTGGGGTTGGATCATTCCTCCTTTCTGGCAAATATAGCTTTGCCCAAAATTCCAGAAGATAAATTGGCATCCCTTAATAGCCCTATAACATTGCAAGAGGTGCAAGAGGCTATCCTCACCCTGGGTTTGGGTAAAGCCCCGTGTCCGGATGGATTTACCTCTTACTTTTATCATAAACTTTTGGGCACGATTTCTCCTATACTTTTAAGGGCCTTCTCTCACATGATCCACAACAAGAAAATTCCAACAGAAATGTTACAGGCTAAAATTATCCCTATACAGAAACCAGGAAAGGACCCTCTACAGATATCAAATTATAGACCAATCTCTTTACAAAACTATGATACAAAAATCTACTCAAAAATTATAGCAGAACGCCGTAAAAATATTATACCATATGTTGTTCACTCAGATCAGAATGGCTTTGTGAGGGGGCGGAGCACCTCGGATAGCATAAGAAGAATGATTACAATCATACATCACATGTGCCAGCATGAGTCTGGCTCTATATTGATGGCCCTCGATGCCGAGAAGGCCTTCGACCGGGTCAAGTGGAGTTTCCTTGGCGCGGTCTTGGAGACCCTTGGCATCGGGGGACACATAAAAGACGCCATCATGGCTCTCTATTCCACTCCAATGGCCAAAAGTTCGGGACAATCATTAGAATCAAGGTGGTTTTCAATCAAAAATGGTACTAGGCAGGGATGCCCTTTGGCCCCTATATTATATATTTTGACGATTGAACCACTTGCGGCATTAATTAGGAGATCACCTGCGGTGAAGGGAGTGGAGATAGGGGGAAGAATCAACAAAATATCTCTTTTTGCAGATGACGTGCTCCTCTCCCTCACGGACCCAAAAAACACTATCCCCAATCTACTTAAAATGATAGAAGAGTATGGCATCCATATAAAATCAACCTAGGAAAAACACAGAGCTTATGGTTCAATTGTACCGAACAAGAAAGGGGAGATATAAAACAGAGAACTAAGGTAGCGTCATCGGGAGATCATATAGATTACCTAGGAATACAATTAACAACCAACCTGGGAAAACTCATTAAAATTAGCTATTTATCTAAATATGAAGAAATTGCAAAGCTGATTAAATCCTGGCGGGGTCTAGAACTCTCATGGTTGGGAAGAATTGAAACGGTTAACGCTTACCTTATACCTAAAATTACATATCTAATGAGAAATATTCCATTGAGAGTAGACAATTGGATCTTGCAGAAATTCCAGAAACTCCTGTCCAGATTTATCTGGCAGGGAAAGCAACCGAGAGTGGCCCAAATAACATTACAGAGATCCGGAAAGCGGGGAGGGGTATCTTTTCCAGATATACAATTACTCCATAATGCCAGTATGCTTTCGCATGCTTTAGCTTGTAAAACAACATTTAATGGTCCATTGTGGATGAATTTGGAAAAAACGGAATTGGGAAATACGGACCCTTACCTGCTTTTTTGGATTGATGATTTAAAATGCTTAAAACAGCCCTTATCTAACCCTATAGTAATAAACCTTATAACCACCATAACTAAAATTAAAAAAAGTGGGTTGTAAGGGACACTTATTAAGCTCTACCCCAATTAAAATCCTAGAATATCAGATAGCGGACATCAACTTAAAAAATTGGACCTCTAGAAATATTAAGATCATATCCGAAATAATAGTGAATGGAGAGATCTTGCCTTTCCCGCAACTACAGGAAAAGTACTCACTTCCAACTAAGGAGATATTTAATTATCTAAGAATAAAAAGTTATTTGAGCTCCAGAACAATTCTTGAGCCCACCCCCCTGGACCATCTTTTGGAAAAAGGGGGTCGGGCCAAACTTAATTCTAAAGCTAAAGAATACTTGGAACAACTAATAGTACTAGATAAAGCCCCCCCATGGAAGAAATGGGAGATGTATATTGATAAAATATTTCAGGTGGAGGATTGGATTAAAGGAATACAAGTAACAAAAAAAAGCATCCATTGTGTAAATCTAGTTGAAACCCATATTAAAATTATAAACCGATGGTACATGGTACCTACTAGATTGACTACATTTTCCCCAGATATCCCCAAAATGCTGGCGCTGTTAAAAATATCCTGGGACCTTCCTCCATATATGGTGGGAGTGCCCCGCACTAAAGGATACACTAACCCAATTGACGCATTTAGTGCGGCTTCTCTTTCCAACCTTGGATCTTTTCAAGATTCATGAATTCTTATTTCATATACAAATTCCAGGATCCATTGTGCAGAGAAATCTTTTGGTCCAGATATATCTGGCTTTAAAGATATGTTTGGCTAGAAACTGGAAAAGAAAGGGCCCATTGGAATGGGGGGATATTCTAAAACAGGTAGACTATCAGGGCAAAATGGAAGTTAATTTCTATCATCAGCAAGGAAGAATAGAAAGATATAAGGAAATTTGGAGCCCCTGGAATGATCTTAGGAGAACGTCAAGTTGGTAGCCAATTTGAGCCTCAGACTCCCCCCCCCCTTCCCCTCAGACCGGTCATAGTATGAATGTTAAGAATGTTAATGATGATGTTTGAAAGGGCAACAGTGTTGGAACCTCGTATAAGGAGGATATCATATGAGCAGGAATGAACAAATTATGGCGTAATAGGTTATATGTACTAGGGAAATAGGCACAAGAAGATGGGAGGGAAGGTGAGTGGGTATGTTAAGGCCACCGGGGAGAGAGCAAGAAGGGAAGGGAAAGATCGAGGGAAACACAACTAAAGAAAATTAAAGAATAGAATCATCCTATTAAATTATCCTGCACACACATTTCCGGTACAGAACATAAGATTAAAGATAAACGCACACTATCACTTAAACTGGAGTGGATAAAATTATTGGAACACAGTTCTTACACAAATTGAGACGAGAAAGTGATAGCGAGGTAAGGATCGTAATAACACATAAACACTATTAATAGCTTTAGGCACTAGTATATCAATAGTTCCATAGTAAACAAAACTGCACTAATTACTTAATAAATAAAAAAAAATATATAAATAAAATTAAAAAAAAAGAAAAAAAAGAGATTTTCGATAAGACTATATAATGAAAAATAAGACATTATAGTTACATATTTCTCTCCCATATTTTCCCTCCCATGTGCCCTTGAGGAAAAAAAAAAAAAGGAAAATAAAAACTTTTTTGTTATACTGCTAACATAAGAACAATATGATGTTACTGGTATTATGTATTCTGACACTGTGGTAGAATGTTTTTTCTTGTCTAGGCTACTGTTTGTATTTTATATATCTTTTATCAACGTTTGCACAATATTGGATAACACCTGAAAATGAATAAAAATTTAAGAATGAAACATAGAAAGATAGACATGTCAAAGCTTAAATCTCCTTCAAAATATTTAAATATGGGGAAGATCTCCAAAAGGAAGAAAGAAAAATAATTGTAAAGAAACAGAGATGAGAAGAAAAGATGAGTAAAGTGGACCAACAAAACAAACCAAGATATTTCAAAGTGTCGGCTCCCTGGCAAAGAGATCTGCATTGTGTCGGCAACCCGGTAAAGTGATTTGCAGAGCGTCAGTGCACCGACATAGAGATCTGAAGATAGCAAGAAAGAAAGATAGACATGTCAAAGCTTAAATCTCCTTCAAAATATTTAAATATGGGGAAGATCTCCAAAAGGAAGAAAGAAAAATAAAATGTAAACAATCAGAGATAAGAAAAAAAGATGAGTAAAGTGGACAAACAAAGCAACCAAGATATTTCAAAGTTTCGGCTCCCTGGCAAAGAGATCTGCATTGTGTCGGCAACCCGGCAAAGTGATTTGCAGAGCGTCAGTGCACCGACATAGAGATATGAAGATTGAAACATAGAAAGATAGACATGTCAAAGCTTAAATCTCCTTCAAAATATTTAAATATGGGGAAGATTTCCAAAAGGAAGAAAGAAAAATAATTGTAAAGAAACAGAGATGAGAAGAAAAGATGATTAAAGTGGACCAACAAAACGAACCAAGATATTTCAAAGTGTCGGCTCCCTAGCAAAGAGATCTACATTGTGTCGGCAACTCGGCAAAGTGATTTGCAGAGCGTCAGTGGACCGACATAGAGATATAAAGATTAAAACAGAGAAAGATAGACATGTCAAAGCTAAAAAATTCTTGAAAATACTTAATACATGGGGAAGATCTACAAAAAGAAGACAAAAGATAAAATGCAAACAATCAGAGAAGAAAAGATGAGTAAAGTGGACAAACAAAGCAACAAAGATATTTCAAAGTGTCAGCTCCCTGGCAAAGTGATATGCATTGTGTCGGCAACCCGGCAAAGTGATTTGCAGAGCGTCAGTTTACCGACATAGAGATCTGAAGATTGCAACAGAGAAAGATAGACATGTCAAAGCTTAAAATTTCTTCAAAATACATAATACATGGGTCAATCTACAAAAAGAAGACAAAAGATAAAATGTAAAGAATCAGCGATAAGAAGAAAAGATGAGTAAAGTGGACCAACAAAGCAACCAAGATATTTCAAAGTGTCGGCTCCCTGGCAAAGAGATCTGCATTGTGTCGACAAACAGGCAAAGTGATTTGCAGAGCGTCAGTGCACCAACATAGAGATCTGAAGATTGCAACAAAGAAAGATAGACATGTCAAAGCTTAAATCTCCTTCAAAATATTTAAATATGGGGAAGATCTCCAAAAGGAAGAAAGAAAAATAATTGTAAAGAAACCGAGATGAGAAGAAAAGATGAGTAAAGTGGACCAACAAAACGAACCAAGATATTTCAAAGTGTCGGCTCCCTGGCAAAGAGATTTGCATTGTGTCGGCAACCAGGAAAAGGGATTTGCAGAGCGTCAGTGCACCGACATAGAGATCTGAAGATTGCAACAGAGAAAGATAGACATGTCAAAGCTTAAAATTTCTTCAAAATACATAATACATGGGTCAATCTACAAAAAGAAGACAAAAGATAAAATGTAAAGAATCAGAGATAAGAAGAAAAGATGAGTAAAGTGGACCAACAAAGAAACCAAGATATTTCAAAGAGTCGGCTCCCTGGCAAAGAGATCTGCCTTGTGTCGGCAACCCGGCAAAGTGATTTGCAGAGCGTCAGTGCACCGACATAGAGATCTGAAGATTGCAACAAAGAAAGATAGACATGTCAAAGCTTAAATCTCCTTCAAAATATTTAAATATGTGGAAGATCTCCAAAAGGAAGAAAAAAAAATAATTGTAAAGAAACAGAGATGAGAAGAAAAGATGAGTAAAGTGGACCAACAAAACGAACCAAGATATTTCAAAGTGTCGGCTCCCTGGCAAAGAGATCTGCATTGTGTCGGCAACCCGGCAAAGTTATTTGCAGCGCGTCAGTGCACCGACATAGAGATCTGAAGATTGAAACAGAGAAATATAGACATGTCAAAGCTTAAAATTTCTTGACAATACTTAATACATGGGTCAATCTACAAAAAGAAGACAAAATATAAAATGTAAAGAATCAGAGATAAGAAGAAAAGATGAGTAAAGTGGACCAACAAAGCAACCAAGATATTTCAAAGTGTCGGCTCCCTGGCAAAGAGATCTGAATTGTGTCGGCAACCCGGCAAAGTGATTTGCAGCGCGTCAGTGCACCGACATAGAGATCTGAAGATTGAAACACAGAAAATTTGACATGTCAAATCTTGAAATTTCTTGAAAATACTTAATACATAGGGAAGATCTACAAAAAGAAGAGAAATTATAAAATATAAAGAATCAGAGATAAGAAGAAAAGATGAGTAAAGTGGACCAACAAAGCAACCAAGATATTTCAAAGTGTCAGCTCCCTGGCAAAGAGATCTGCATTGTGTCGGCAACCCGGCAAAGTGATTTGCAGAGCTTCAGTGCACTGACATAGAGATCTGAAGATTGCAACAAAGAAAGATAGACATGTCAAAGCTTAAATCTCCTTCAAAATATTTAAATATGGGGAAGATCTCCAAAAGGAAGAAAGAAAAATAATTGTACAGAAACAGAGATGAGAAGAAAAGATGAGTAAAGTGGACCAACAAAACGAACCAAGATATTCAAAGTGTCGGCTCCCTGGCAAAGAGATCTGCATTGTGTCGGCAACCCGGTAAAGTGATTTGCAGAGCGTCAGTGCACCGACATAGAGATCTGAAGATAGCAAGAAAGAAAGATAGACATGTCAAAGCTTAGATCTCCTTCAAAATATTTAAATAAGGGGAAGATCTCCAAAAGGAAGAAAGAAAAATAAAATGTAAACAATCAGAGATAAGAAGAAAAGATGAGTAAAGTGGACAAACAAAGCAACCAAGATATTTCAAAGTTTCGGATCCCTGGCAAAGAGATCTGCATTGTGTCGGCAACCCGGCAAAGTGATTTGCAGAGCGTCAGTGCACCGACATAGCGATCTGAAGATTGAAACATAGAAAGATAGACATGTCAAAGCTTAAATCTCCTTCAAAATATTTAATACATCGGGAAGATCTCGAAAAGGAAGAAAGAAAAATAATTGTAAAGAAACAGAGATGAGAAGAAAAGATGAGTAAAGTGTACCAACAAACGAACCAAGATATTTCAAAGTGTCGGGTCCCTGGCAGAGAGATCTGCATTGTGTCGGCAACCCGGCAAAGTGATTTGTAGAGAGTCAGTGCACCGACATAGAGATCTGAAGATTGCAACAGAGAAAGATAGACAAGTCAAAGATTAAAATTTCTTGAAAATACTTAATACATGGGGAAGATCTACAAAAAGAACACAAAAGATAAAATAGAAAGAATCAGAGATAAGAAGAAAAGATGAGTAAAGTGGACCAACAAAGCAACCAAGATATATCAAAGTGTCGGCTCCCTGGCAAAGAGATCTGCATTGTGTCGGCAACCCGGCAAAGTGATTTGCAGAGCGTCAGTGCACCGACGTAGAGATATGAAGATTGCAACAAAGAAAGATAGACATGTCAAAGCTTAAATCTCCTTCAAAATATTTAAATATGGGGAAGATCTCCAAAATGAAGAAAGAAAAATAATTGTAAAGAAACAGAGATGAGAAGAAAAGATGAGTAAAGTGGACCAACAAAACGAACCAAGATATTTCAAAGTGTCGGCTCCATGGCAAGGAGATCTGCATTGTGCCGGCAATCCGGTAAAGTGATTTGCAGAGCGTCAGTGCACCAACATAGAGATATGAAGATTGAAACAGAGAAAGATAGACATGTCAAAGCTTTAAAATTCTTAAAAATACTTAATACATGGGGAAGATCTGCAAAAAGAAGACAGAAGATAAAATGCAAACAATCAGAGAAGAAAAGATGAGTAAAGTGGACCAACAAAGCAACAATGATATTTCAAAGTGTCGGCTCCCTGGCAAAGAGATCTGCATTGTGTCGGCAAACCGGCAAAGTGATTTGCAGAGCGTCAGTGCACTGACATAGAGATATGAAGATTGCAACAGAGAAAGATAGACATGTCAAAGCTTAAAATTTCTTCAAAATACATAATACATGGGTCAATCTACAAAAAGAAGACAAACGATAAAATGTAAAGAATCAGAGATAAGAAGAAAAGATGAGTAAAGTGGACCAACAAAGCAACCAAGATATTTCAAAGTGTCGGCTCCCTGACAAAGAGATCTGCATTGTGTCGGCAACCCGGCAAAGTGATTTGTAGAGCGTCAGTGCACCGACATAGAGATCTGAAGATTGCAACAGAGAAAGATAGACATGTCAAAGATTAACATGTCTTGAAAATACTTAAGACATGGGTCAATCTACAAAAAGAAGACAAAAGATAAAATGTAAAGAATCAGAGATAAGAAGAAAAGATGAGTAAAGTGGACTAACAAAGCAACCAAGATATTTCAAAGTGTCGGATCCCTGGCAAAGAGATTTGCATTGTGTCGGCAACCAGGCAAAGTGATCTGCAGAGCGTCAGTGCACCAACATAGAGATATGAAGATTGAAACAGAGAAAGATAGACATGTCAAAGCTTTAAAATTCTTAAAAATACTTAATACATGGGGAAGATCTGCAAAAAGAAGACAGAAGATAAAATGCAAACAATCAGAGAAGAAAAGATTAGTAAAGTGGACCAACAAAGCAACAATGATATTTCAAAGTGTCGGCTCCCTGGCAAAGAGATCTGCATTGTGTCGGCAACCCGGCAAAGTGATTTGCAGAGCGTCAGTGCACCGACATAGAGATCTGAAGATTGCAACAGAGAAAGATAGACATTTCAAAGCTTAACATTTCTTGAAAATACTTGATACATGGGTCAATCTACAAAAAGAAGACAAAAGTTAAAATGTAAAGAATCAGAGATAAGAAGAAAAGATGAGTAAAGTGGACCAACAAAGCAACCAAGATATTTCAAAGTGTCGGCTCCCTGGCAAAGAGATCTGCATTGTTTCGGCAACCCGGCAAAGTGATTTGTAGAGCGTCAGTGCACCGACATAGAGATCTGAAGATTGCAACAGAGAAAGATATACATGTCAAAGCTTAAAATTTCTTGACAATACTTAATACATGGGTCAATCTACAAAAAGAAGACAAAATATAAAATGTAAAGAATCAGAGATAAGAAGAAAAGATGAGTAAAGTGGACCAACAAAGCAACCAAGATATTTCAAAGTGTCGGCTCCCTGGCAAAGAGATCTGCATTGTGTCGGCAACTCGGCAAAGGGATTTGCAGCGCGTCAGTGCACCGACATAGAGATCTGAAGATTGAAACATAGAAAATTTGACATGTCAAATCTTAAAATTTCTTGAAAATACTTAATACATGGGGAAGATCTACAAAAAGAAGATAAATGATAACATATAAAGAATCAGAGATAAGAAGAACAGATGAGTAAAGTGGACCAACAAAGCAACCAAGATATATCAAAGTGTCAGCTCCCTGGCAAAGAGATCTGCATTGTGTCGGCAACCCGGTAAAGTGATTTGCAGAGCGTCAGTGCACCGACATAGAGATATGAAGATTGAAACAGAGAAAGATAGACATGTCAAAGCTTTAAAATTCTTGAAAATACTTAATACATGGGGAAGATCTGCAAAAAGAAGACAAAAGATAAAATGCAAACAATCAGAGAAGAAAAGATGAGTAAAGTGGACCAACAAAACGAACCAAGATATTTCAAAGTGTCGGCTCCCTGGCAAAGAGATCTGCATTGTGTCGGCAACCCGGTAAAGTGATTTGCAGAGCGTCAGTGCACCGACATAGAGATCTGAAGATTGCAACAGAGAAAGATATACATGTCAAAGCTTAAAATTTCTTGACAATACTTAATACATGGGTCAATCTACAAAAAGAAGACAAAATATAAAATGTAAAGAATCAGAGATAAGAAGAAAAGATGAGTAAAGTGGACCAACAAAGCAACCAAGATATTTCAAAGTGTCGGCTCCCTGGCAAAGAGATCTGCATTGTGTCGGCAACTCGGCAAAGGGATTTGCAGCGCGTCAGTGCACCGACATAGAGATCTGAAGATTGAAACATAGAAAATTTGACATGTCAAATCTTAAAATTTCTTGAAAATACTTAATACATGGGGAAGATCTACAAAAAGAAGACAAAAGATAAAATGTAAACAATCAGAGATAAGAAGAAAAGATGAGTAAAGTGGACCAACAAAGCAACCAAGATATTTCAAAGTGTCGGCTCCCTGGCAAAGAGATCTGCATTGTGCCTGCAACCCGGCAAAGTGATTTGCAGAGCGTCAGTGCACCGACATAGAGATCTGAAGATTGCAACAAAGAAAGATAGACATGTCAAAGCTTAAATCTCCTTCAAAAAATTTAAATATGGGGAAGATCTCCAAAAGGAAGAAAGAAAAACAATTGTAAAGAAACAGAAATGAGAAGAAAAGATGAGTAAAGTGGACCAACAAAACGAACCAAGATATTTCAAAGTGTCGGCTCCCTGGCAAAGAGATCTGCATTGTGTCAGCAACCCGGTAAAGTGATTTGCAGAGTGTGAGTGCACCAACATAGAGATCTGAAGATAGCAAGAAAGAAAGATAGACATGTCAAAGCTTAAATCTCCTTCAAAATATTTAAATATTGGGAAGATCTCCAAAAGAAAGAAAGAAAAATAATTGTAAAGAAACAGAGATGAGAAGAAAAGATGAGTAAAGTGGACCAACAAAGCAACCAAGATATTTCAAAGTGTCGGCTCCCTGGCAAAGAGATCTGCATTGTGTCGACAAACAGGCAAAGTGATTTGCAGAGCGTCAGTGCACCAACATAGAGATCTGAAGATTGCAACAAAGAAAGATAGACATGTCAAAGCTTAAATCTCCTTCAAAATATTTAAATATGGGGAAGATCTCCAAAAGGAAGAAAGAAAAATAATTGTAAAGAAACCGAGATGAGAAGAAAAGATGAGTAAAGTGGACCAACAAAACGAACCAAGATATTTCAAAGTGTCGGCTCCCTGGCAAAGAGATTTGCATTGTGTCGGCAACCAGGAAAAGGGATTTGCAGAGCGTCAGTGCACCGACATAGAGATCTGAAGATTGCAACAGAGAAAGATAGACATGTCAAAGCTTAAAATTTCTTCAAAATACATAATACATGGGTCAATCTACAAAAAGAAGACAAAAGATAAAATGTAAAGAATCAGAGATAAGAAGAAAAGATGAGTAAAGTGGACCAACAAAGAAACCAAGATATTTCAAAGAGTCGGCTCCCTGGCAAAGAGATCTGCCTTGTGTCGGCAACCCGGCAAAGTGATTTGCAGAGCGTCAGTGCACCGACATAGAGATCTGAAGATTGCAACAAAGAAAGATAGACATGTCAAAGCTTAAATCTCCTTCAAAATATTTAAATATGTGGAAGATCTCCAAAAGGAAGAAAAAAAAATAATTGTAAAGAAACAGAGATGAGAAGAAAAGATGAGTAAAGTGGACCAACAAAACGAACCAAGATATTTCAAAGTGTCGGCTCCCTGGCAAAGAGATCTGCATTGTGTCGGCAACCCGGCAAAGTTATTTGCAGCGCGTCAGTGCACCGACATAGAGATCTGAAGATTGAAACAGAGAAATATAGACATGTCAAAGCTTAAAATTTCTTGACAATACTTAATACATGGGTCAATCTACAAAAAGAAGACAAAATATAAAATGTAAAGAATCAGAGATAAGAAGAAAAGATGAGTAAAGTGGACCAACAAAGCAACCAAGATATTTCAAAGTGTCGGCTCCCTGGCAAAGAGATCTGAATTGTGTCGGCAACCCGGCAAAGTGATTTGCAGCGCGTCAGTGCACCGACATAGAGATCTGAAGATTGAAACACAGAAAATTTGACATGTCAAATCTTGAAATTTCTTGAAAATACTTAATACATAGGGAAGATCTACAAAAAGAAGAGAAATTATAAAATATAAAGAATCAGAGATAAGAAGAAAAGATGAGTAAAGTGGACCAACAAAGCAACCAAGATATTTCAAAGTGTCAGCTCCCTGGCAAAGAGATCTGCATTGTGTCGGCAACCCGGCAAAGTGATTTGCAGAGCTTCAGTGCACTGACATAGAGATCTGAAGATTGCAACAAAGAAAGATAGACATGTCAAAGCTTAAATCTCCTTCAAAATATTTAAATATGGGGAAGATCTCCAAAAGGAAGAAAGAAAAATAATTGTACAGAAACAGAGATGAGAAGAAAAGATGAGTAAAGTGGACCAACAAAACGAACCAAGATATTCAAAGTGTCGGCTCCCTGGCAAAGAGATCTGCATTGTGTCGGCAACCCGGTAAAGTGATTTGCAGAGCGTCAGTGCACCGACATAGAGATCTGAAGATAGCAAGAAAGAAAGATAGACATGTCAAAGCTTAGATCTCCTTCAAAATATTTAAATAAGGGGAAGATCTCCAAAAGGAAGAAAGAAAAATAAAATGTAAACAATCAGAGATAAGAAGAAAAGATGAGTAAAGTGGACAAACAAAGCAACCAAGATATTTCAAAGTTTCGCATCCCTGGCAAAGAGATCTGCATTGTGTCGGCAACCCGGCAAAGTGATTTGCAGAGCGTCAGTGCACCGACATAGCGATCTGAAGATTGAAACATAGAAAGATAGACATGTCAAAGCTTAAATCTCCTTCAAAATATTTAATACATCGGGAAGATCTCGAAAAGGAAGAAAGAAAAATAATTGTAAAGAAACAGAGATGAGAAGAAAAGATGAGTAAAGTGTACCAACAAACGAACCAAGATATTTCAAAGTGTCGGGTCCCTGGCAGAGAGATCTGCATTGTGTCGGCAACCCGGCAAAGTGATTTGTAGAGAGTCAGTGCACCGACATAGAGATCTGAAGATTGCAACAGAGAAAGATAGACAAGTCAAAGATTAAAATTTCTTGAAAATACTTAATACATGGGGAAGATCTACAAAAAGAACACAAAAGATAAATTAGAAAGAATCAGAGATAAGAAGAAAAGATGAGTAAAGTGGACCAACAAAGCAACCAAGATATATCAAAGTGTCGGCTCCCTGGCAAAGAGATCTGCATTGTGTCGGCAACCCGGCAAAGTGATTTGCAGAGCGTCAGTGCACCGACGTAGAGATATGAAGATTGCAACAAAGAAAGATAGACATGTCAAAGCTTAAATCTCCTTCAAAATATTTAAATATGGGGAAGATCTCCAAAATGAAGAAAGAAAAATAATTGTAAAGAAACAGAGATGAGAAGAAAAGATGAGTAAAGTGGACCAACAAAACGAACCAAGATATTTCAAAGTGTCGGCTCCATGGCAAGGAGATCTGCATTGTGCCGGCAATCCGGTAAAGTGATTTGCAGAGCGTCAGTGCACCAACATAGAGATATGAAGATTGAAACAGAGAAAGATAGACATGTCAAAGCTTTAAAATTCTTAAAAATACTTAATACATGGGGAAGATCTGCAAAAAGAAGACAGAAGATAAAATGCAAACAATCAGAGAAGAAAAGATGAGTAAAGTGGACCAACAAAGCAACAATGATATTTCAAAGTGTCGGCTCCCTGGCAAAGAGATCTGCATTGTGTCGGCAAACCGGCAAAGTGATTTGCAGAGCGTCAGTGCACTGACATAGAGATATGAAGATTGCAACAGAGAAAGATAGACATGTCAAAGCTTAAAATTTCTTCAAAATACATAATACATGGGTCAATCTACAAAAAGAAGACAAACGATAAAATGTAAAGAATCAGAGATAAGAAGAAAAGATGAGTAAAGTGGACCAACAAAGCAACCAAGATATTTCAAAGTGTCGGCTCCCTGACAAAGAGATCTGCATTGTGTCGGCAACCCGGCAAAGTGATTTGTAGAGCGTCAGTGCACCGACATAGAGATCTGAAGATTGCAACAGAGAAAGATAGACATGTCAAAGATTAACATGTCTTGAAAATACTTAAGACATGGGTCAATCTACAAAAAGAAGACAAAAGATAAAATGTAAAGAATCAGAGATAAGAAGAAAAGATGAGTAAAGTGGACTAACAAAGCAACCAAGATATTTCAAAGTGTCGGATCCCTGGCAAAGAGATTTGCATTGTGTCGGCAACCAGGCAAAGTGATCTGCAGAGCGTCAGTGCACCAACATAGAGATATGAAGATTGAAACAGAGAAAGATAGACATGTCAAAGCTTTAAAATTCTTAAAAATACTTAATACATGGGGAAGATCTGCAAAAAGAAGACAGAAGATAAAATGCAAACAATCAGAGAAGAAAAGATTAGTAAAGTGGACCAACAAAGCAACAATGATATTTCAAAGTGTCGGCTCCCTGGCAAAGAGATCTGCATTGTGTCGGCAACCCGGCAAAGTGATTTGCAGAGCGTCAGTGCACCGACATAGAGATCTGAAGATTGCAACAGAGAAAGATAGAAATTTCAAAGCTTAACATTTCTTGAAAATACTTGATACATGGGTCAATCTACAAAAAGAAGACAAAAGTTAAAATGTAAAGAATCAGAGATAAGAAGAAAAGATGAGTAAAGTGGACCAACAAAGCAACCAAGATATTTCAAAGTGTCGGCTCCCTGGCAAAGAGATCTGCATTGTTTCGGCAACCCGGCAAAGTGATTTGTAGAGCGTCAGTGCACCGACATAGAGATCTGAAGATTGCAACAGAGAAAGATATACATGTCAAAGCTTAAAATTTCTTGACAATACTTAATACATGGGTCAATCTACAAAAAGAAGACAAAATATAAAATGTAAAGAATCAGAGATAAGAAGAAAAGATGAGTAAAGTGGACCAACAAAGCAACCAAGATATTTCAAAGTGTCGGCTCCCTGGCAAAGAGATCTGCATTGTGTCGGCAACTCGGCAAAGGGATTTGCAGCGTGTCAGTGCACCGACATAGAGATCTGAAGATTGAAACATAGAAAATTTGACATGTCAAATCTTAAAATTTCTTGAAAATACTTAATACATGGGGAAGATCTACAAAAAGAAGATAAATGATAACATATAAAGAATCAGAGATAAGAAGAACAGATGAGTAAAGTGGACCAACAAAGCAACCAAGATATATCAAAGTGTCAGCTCCCTGGCAAAGAGATCTGCATTGTGTCGGCAACCCGGTAAAGTGATTTGCAGAGCGTCAGTGCACCGACATAGAGATATGAAGATTGAAACAGAGAAAGATAGACATGTCAAAGCTTTAAAATTCTTGAAAATACTTAATACATGGGGAAGATCTGCAAAAAGAAGACAAAAGATAAAATGCAAACAATCAGAGAAGAAAAGATGAGTAAAGTGGACCAACAAAGCAACCAAGATATTTCAAAGTGTCGGCTCCCTGGCAAAGAGATCTGCATTGTTTCGGCAACCCGGCAAAGTGATTTGTAGAGCGTCAGTGCACCGACATAGAGATCTGAAGATTGCAACAGAAAAAGATATACATGTCAAAGCTTAAAATTTCTTGACAATACTTAATACATGGGTCAATCTACAAAAAGAAGACAAAATATAAAATGTAAAGAATCAGAGATAAGAAGAAAAGATGAGTAAAGTGGACCAACAAAGCAACCAAGATATTTCAAAGTGTCGGCTCCCTGGCAAAGAGATCTGCATTGTGTCGGCAACTCGGCAAAGGGATTTGCAGCGCGTCAGTGCACCGACATAGAGATCTGAAGATTGAAACATAGAAAATTTGACATGTCAAATCTTAAAATTTCTTGAAAATACTTAATACATGTGGAAGATCTACAAAAAGAAGACAAAAGATAAAATGTAAACAATCAGAGATAAGAAGAAAAGATGAGTAAAGTGGACCAACAAAGCAACCAAGATATTTCAAAGTGTCGGCTCCCTGGCAAAGAGATCTGCATTGTGCCTGCAACCCGGCAAAGTGATTTGCAGAGCGTCAGTGCACCGACATAGAGATCTGAAGATTGCAACAAAGAAAGATAGACATGTCAAAGCTTAAATCTCCTTCAAAATATTTAAATATGGGGAAGATCTCCAAAAGGAAGAAAGAAAAATAATTGTAAAGAAACAGAGATGAGAAGAAAAGATGAGTAAAGTGGACCAACAAAGCAACCAAGATATTTCAAAGTGTCGGCTCCCTGGCAAAGAGATCTGCATTGTGTCGGCAACCCGGCAAAGTGATTTGCAGAGCGTCAGTGCACCGACATAGAGATCTGAAGATTGCAACAAAGAAAGATAGACATGTCAAAGCTTAAATCTCCTTCAAAATATTTAAATATGGGGAAGATCTCCAAAAGGAAGAAAGAAAAATAATTGTAAAGAAACAGAGATGAGAAGAAAAGATGAGTAAAGTGTACCAACAAACGAACCAAGATATTTCAAAGTGTCGGGTCCCTGGCAAAGAGATCTGCATTGTGTCGGCAACCCGGCAAAGTGATTTGCAGAGCGTCAGTGCACCGACATAGAGATATGAAGATTGAAACAGAGAAAGATAGACATGTCAAAGCTTTAAAATTCTTGAAAATACTTAATACATGGGGAAGATCTGCAAAAAGAAGACAAAAGATAAAATGCAAACAATCAGAGAAGAAAAGATGAGTAAAGTGGACCAACAAAGCAACCAAGATATTTCAAAGTGTCGGCTCCTTGGCAAAGAGATCTGCATTGTGTCGGCAACCCGGCAAAGTGATTTGCAGAGCGTCAGTGCACCGACATAGAGATCTGAAGATTGCAACAGAGAAAGATAGACATGTCAAAGCTTAACATTTCTTGAAAATACTTAATACATGGGTCAATCTACAAAAAGAAGACAAAAGATAAAATGTAAAGAATCAGAGATAAGAAGAAAAGATGGGTAAAGTGGACCAACAAAGCAACCAAGATATTTCAAAGTGTCGGCTCCCTGGCAAAGAGATCTGCATTGTGTCGGCAACCCGGCAAAGTGATTTTCAGTGCGTCAGTGAACCGAAATAGAGATCTGAAGATTGCAACAAAGAAAGATAGACATGTCAAAGCTTAAATCTCCTTCAAAATATTTAAATATGGGGAAGATCTCCAAAAGGAAGAAAGAAAAATAATTGTAAAGAAACAGAGATGAGAAGAAAAGATGAGTTAAGTGGACCAACAAAGCAACCAAGATATTTCAAAGTGTCGGCTCCCTGACAAAGAGATCTGCATTGTGTCGGCAACCCGGCAAAGTGATTTGTAGAGCGTCAGTGCACCGACATAGAGATCTGAAGATTGCAACAGAGAAAGATAGACATGTCAAAGATTAAAATTTCTTGAAAATACTTAATACATGGGGAAGATCTACAAAAAGAATACAAAAGATAAAATAGAAAGAATCAGAGATAAGAAGAAAAGATGAGTAAAGTGGACCAACAAAGCAACCAAGATATATCAAAGTGTCGGCTCCCTGGCAAAGAGATCTGCATTGTGTCGGCAACCCGGCAAAGTGTTTTGCAGAGAGTCAGTGCACCGACATAGAGATCTGAAGATTGCAACAAAGAAAGATAGACATGTCAAAGCTTAAATCTCCTTCAAAATATTTAAATATGGGGAAGATCTCCAAAAGGAAGAAAGAAAAATAATTGTAAAGAAACAGAGATGAGAAGAAAAGATGAGTAAAGTGGACCAACAAAGAAACCAAGATATTTCAAAGTGTCGGCTCCCTGGCAAAGAGATCTGCATGGTGTCGGCAACCCGGCAAAGTGATTTGCAGTGCGTCAGTGCACCGACATAGAGATCTGAAGATTGCAACAAAGAAAGATAGACATGTGAAAGCTTAAATCTCCTTCAAAATATTTAAATATGGGGAAGATCTCCAAAAGGAAGAAAGAAAAATAATTGTAAAGAAACAGAGATGAGAAGAAAAGATGAGTAAAGTGGACGAACAAAATGAACCAAGATATTTAAAAGTGTCGGCTCCCTGGCAAAGAGATCTGCATTGTGTCGGCAACCCGGCAAAGTGATTTGCAGAGCGTCAGTGCACCGACATAGAGATCTGAAGATTGCAACAAAGAAAGATAGACATGTCAAAGCTTAAAATTTCTTGAAAATACTTAATATATAGGTCAATCTACAAAAAGAAGACAAAAGATAAAATGTAAACAATCAGAGATAAGAAGAAAAGATGAGTAAAGTGGACCAACAAAGCAACCAAGATATTTCAAAGTGTCGGCTCCCTGGCAAAGAGATCTGCATTGTGTCGGAAAACCGGCAAAGTGATTTGCAGTGCGTCAGTGCACCGACATAGAGATCTGAAGATTGCAACAAATAAAGATAGACATGTCAAAGCTTAAATCTCCTTCAAAATATTTAAATATGGGGAAGATCTCCAAAAGGAAGAAAGAAAAATAATTGTAAAGAAACAGAGATGAGAAGAAAAGATGAGTAAAGTGGACCAACAAAGCAACCAAGATATTTCAAAGTGTCGGCTCCCTGGCAAAGAGATCTGCATTGTGTCGGCAACCCGGCAAAATGATTTGCAGCGCGTCAGCGCACCGACATAGAGATCTGAAGATTGCAACAAAGAAAGATAGACATGTCAAAGCTTAAATAACCCTTAAAATATTTAAATATGGGTAAGATCTCCAAAAGGAAGAAAGAAAAATAATTGTAAAGAAACAGAGATGAGAAGAAAAGATGAGTAAAGTGGACCTACAAAGCAACCAAGATATTTCAAAGAGTCGGCTCCCTGGCAAAGAGATCTGCATTGTGTCGGCAACCCGGCAAAGTGATTTGCAGAGCGTCAGTGCACCGACATAGAGATCTGAAGATTGCAACAGAGAAAGATAGACATGTCAAAGATTAAAATTTCTTGAAAATACTTAATACACGGGGAAGATCTACAAAAAGAAGACAAAAGATAAAATGCAAAGAATCAGAGAAGAAAAGATGAGTAAAGTGGACAAAAAAAGCAACAAAGATATTTCAAAGTGTCAGCTCCCTGGCAAAGAGATCTGCATTGTGTCGGCAACCCGGCAAAGTGATTTGCAGAGCGTCAGTTTACCGACATAGAGATCTGAAGATTTCAACAGAGAAAGATAGACATGTCAAAACTTAAAATGTCTTCAAAATTCATAATACATGGGTCAATCTACAAAAAGAAGACAAAAGATAAAATGTAAAGAATCAGAGATAAGAAGAAAAGATGAGTAAAGTGGACCAACAAAGCAACAAAGATATTTCAAAGTGTCGGCTCCCTGGCAAAGAGATCTGCATTGTGTCGGAAAACCGGCAAAGTGATTTGCAGTGCGTCAGTGCACCGACATAGAGATCTGAAGATTGCATCAAAGAAAGATAGACATGTCAAAGCTTAAATCTCCTTCAAAATATTTAAATATGGGGAAGATCTCCAAAAGGAAGAAAGAAAAATAATTGTAAAGAAACAGAGATGAGAAGAAAAGATGAGTAAAGTGGACCAACAAAGCAACCAAGATATTTCAAAGTGTCGGCTCCCTGGCAAAGAGATCTGCATTGTGTCGGCAACCCGGCAAAGTGATTTGTAGAGCGTCAGTGCACCGACATAGAGATCTGAAGATTGCAACAGAGAAAGATAGACATGTCAAAGCTTAAATCTCCTTCAAAATATTTAAAGATGGGGAAGATCTCCAAAAGGAAGAAAGAAAAATAATTGTAAAGAAACAGAGATGAGAAGAAAAGATGAGTAAAGTGGACCAACAAAGCAACCAATATATTTCAAAGTGTCGGCTCCCTGGCAGAGAGATCTGCATTGTGTCGGCAACCCGGCAAAGTGATTTGTAGAGAGTCAGTGCACCGACATAGAGATCTGAAGATTGCAACAGAGAAAGATAGACAAGTCAAAGATTAAAATTTCTTGAAAATACTTAATACATGGGGAAGATCTGCAAAAAGAACACAAAAGATAAAATAGAAAGAATCAGAGATAAGAAGAAAAGATGAGTAAAGTGGACCAACAAAGCAACCAAGATATATCAAAGTGTCGGCTCCCTGGCAAAGAGATCTGCATTGTGTCGGCAACCCGGCAAAGTGATTTGCAGAGCGTCAGTGCACCGACATAGAGATATGAAGATTGCAACAAAGAAAGATAGACATGTCAAAGCTTAAATCTCCTTCAAAATATTTAAATATGGGGAAGATCTCCAAAATGAAGAAAGAAAAATAATTGTAAAGAAACAGAGATGAGAAGAAAAGATGAGTAAAGTGGACCAACAAAACGAACCAAGATATTTCAAAGTGTCGGCTCCATGGCAAGGAGATCTGCATTGTGCCGGCAATCCGGTAAAGTGATTTGCAGAGCGTCAGTGCACCAACATAGAGATATGAAGATTGAAACAGAGAAAGATAGACATGTCAAAGCTTTAAAATTCTTAAAAATACTTAATACATGGGGAAGATCTGCAAAAAGAAGACAGAAGATAAAATGCAAACAATCAGAGAAGAAAAGATGAGTAAAGTGGACCAACAAAGCAACAATGATATTTCAAAGTGTCGGCTCCCTGGCAAAGAGATCTGCATTGTGTCGGCAAACCGGCAAAGTGATTTGCAGAGCGTCAGTGCACTGACATAGAGATATGAAGATTGCAACAGAGAAAGATAGACATGTCAAAGCTTAAAATTTCTTCAAAATACATAATACATGGGTCAATCTACAAAAAGAAGACAAACGATAAAATGTAAAGAATCAGAGATAAGAAGAAAAGATGAGTAAAGTGGACGAACAAAGCAACCAAGATATTTCAAAGTGTCGGCTCCCTGACAAAGAGATCTGCATTGTGTCGGCAACCCGGCAAAGTGATTTGTAGAGCGTCAGTGCACCGACATAGAGATCTGAAGATTGCAACAGAGAAAGATAGACATGTCAAAGATTAACATGTCTTGAAAATACTTAAGACATGGGTCAATCTACAAAAAGAAGACAAAAGATAAAATGTAAAGAATCAGAGATAAGAAGAAAAGATGAGTAAAGTGGACTAACAAAGCAACCAAGATATTTCAAAGTGTCGGATCCCTGGCAAAGAGATTTGCATTGTGTCGGCAACCAGGCAAAGTGATCTGCAGAGCGTCAGTGCACCAACATAGAGATATGAAGATTGAAACAGAGAAAGATAGACATGTCAAAGCTTTAAAATTCTTAAAAATACTTAATACATGGGGAAGATCTGCAAAAAGAAGACAGAAGATAAAATGCAAACAATCAGAGAAGAAAAGATTAGTAAAGTGGACCAACAAAGCAACAATGATATTTCAAAGTGTCGGCTCCCTGGCAAAGAGATCTGCATTGTGTCGGCAACCCGGCAAAGTGATTTGCAGAGCGTCAGTGCACCGACATAGAGATCTGAAGATTGCAACAGAGAAAGATAGACATTTCAAAGCTTAACATTTCTTGAAAATACTTGATACATGGGTCAATCTACAAAAAGAAGACAAAAGTTCAAATGTAAAGAATCAGAGATAAGAAGAAAAGATGAGTAAAGTGGACCAACAAAGCAACCAAGATATTTCAAAGTGTCGGCTCCCTGGCAAAGAGATCTGCATTGTTTCGGCAACCCGGCAAAGTGATTTGTAGAGCGTCAGTGCACCGACATAGAGATCTGAAGATTGCAACAGAAAAAGATATACATGTCAAAGCTTAAAATTTCTTGACAATACTTAATACATGGGTCAATCTACAAAAAGAAGACAAAATATAAAATGTAAAGAATCAGAGATAAGAAGAAAAGATGAGTAAAGTGGACCAACAAAGCAACCAAGATATTTCAAAGTGTCGGCTCCCTGGCAAAGAGATCTGCATTGTGTCGGCAACTCGGCAAAGGGATTTGCATCGCGTCAGTGCACCGACATAGAGATCTGAAGATTGAAACATAGAAAATTTGACATGTCAAATCTTAAAATTTCTTGAAAATACTTAATACATGGGGAAGATCTACAAAAAGAAGATAAATGATAACATATAAAGAATCAGAGATAAGAAGAAAAGATGAGTAAAGTGGACCAACAAAGCAACCAAGATATATCAAAGTGTCAGCTCCCTGGCAAAGAGATCTGCATTGTGTCGGCAACCCGGTAAAGTGATTTGCAGAGCGTCAGTGCACCGACATAGAGATATGAAGATTGAAACAGAGAAAGATAGACATGTCAAAGCTTTAAAATTCTTGAAAATACTTAATACATGGGGAAGATCTGCAAAAAGAAGACAAAAGATAAAATGCAAACAATCAGAGAAGAAAAGATGAGTAAAGTGGACCAACAAAACGAACCAAGATATTTCAAAGTGTCGGCTCCCTGGCAAAGAGATCTGCATTGTGTCGGCAACCCGGTAAAGTGATTTGCAGAGCGTCAGTGCACCGACATAGAGATCTGAAGATAGCAAGAAAGAAAGATAGACATGTTAAAACTTAGATCTCCTTCAAAATATTTAAATATGGGGAAGATCTCCAAAAGGAAGAAAGAAAAATAAAATGTAATCAATCAGAGATAAGAAGAAAAGATGAGTAAAGTGGACAAACAAAGCAACCAAGATATTTCAAAGTTTCGGCTCCCTGGCAAAGAGATCTGCATTGTGTCGGCAACCCGGCAAAGTGATTTGCAGAGCGTCAGTGCACCGACATAGAGATATGAAGATTGAAACATAGAAAGATAGACATGTCAAAGCTTAAATCTCCTTCAAAATATTTAAATATGGGGAAGATTTCCAAAAGGAAGAAAGAAAAATAATTGTAAAGAAACAGAGATGAGAAGAAAAGATGAGTAAAGTGGACCAACAAAGCAACCAAGATATTTCAAAGTGTCGGCTCCCTGGCAAAGAGATCTGCATTGTGTCGGCAAGCCGGCAAAGTGATTTGCAGAGCGTCAGTGCACCGACATAGCGATCTGAAGATTGAAACATAGAAAGATAGACATGTCAAAGCTTAAATCTCCTTCAAAATATTTAATACATCGGGAAGATCTCGAAAAGGAAGAAAGAAAAATAATTGTAAAGAAACAGAGATGAGAAGAAAAGATGAGTAAAGTGGACCAACAAAGCAACCAAGATATTTCAAAGTGTCGGCTCCCTGGCAAAGAGATCTGCATTTTGTCGGCAACCCGGCAAAGTTATTTGCAGAGCGTCAGTGCACCGACATAGAGATCTGAAGATTGCAACAAAGAAAGATAGACATGTCAAAGCTTAAATCTCCTTCAAAATATTTAAATATGGGGAAGATCTCCAAAAGGAAGAAAGAAAAATAATTGTAAAGAAACCGAGATGAGAAGAAAAGATGAGTAAAGTGGACCAACAAAACGAACCAAGATATTTCAAAGTGTCGGCTCCCTGGCAAAGAGATTTGCATTGTGTCGGCAACCAGGAAAAGGGATTTGCAGAGCGTCAGTGCACCGACATAGAGATCTGAAGATTGCAACAGAGAAAGATAGACATGTCAAAGCTTAAAATTTCTTCAAAATACATAATACATGGGTCAATCTACAAAAAGAAGACAAAAGATAAAATGTAAAGAATCAGAGATAAGAAGAAAAGATGAGTAAAGTGGACCAACAAAGAAACCAAGATATTTCAAAGAGTCGGCTCCCTGGCAAAGAGATCTGCCTTGTGTCGGCAACCCGGCAAAGTGATTTGCAGAGCGTCAGTGCACCGACATAGAGATCTGAAGATTGCAACAAAGAAAGATAGACATGTCAAAGCTTAAATCTCCTTCAAAATATTTAAATATGTGGAAGATCTCCAAAAGGAAGAAAAAAAAATAATTGTAAAGAAACAGAGATGAGAAGAAAAGATGAGTAAAGTGGACCAACAAAACGAACCAAGATATTTCAAAGTGTCGGCTCCCTGGCAAAGAGATCTGCATTGTGTCGGCAACCCGGCAAAGTTATTTGCAGCGCGTCAGTGCACCGACATAGAGATCTGAAGATTGAAACAGAGAAATATAGACATGTCAAAGCTTAAAATTTCTTGACAATACTTAATACATGGGTCAATCTACAAAAAGAAGACAAAATATAAAATGTAAAGAATCAGAGATAAGAAGAAAAGATGAGTAAAGTGGACCAACAAAGCAACCAAGATATTTCAAAGTGTCGGCTCCCTGGCAAAGAGATCTGAATTGTGTCGGCAACCCGGCAAAGTGATTTGCAGCGCGTCAGTGCACCGACATAGAGATCTGAAGATTGAAACACAGAAAATTTGACATGTCAAATCTTAAAATTTCTTGAAAATACTTAATACATAGGGAAGATCTACAAAAAGAAGAGAAATGATAAAATATAAAGAATCAGAGATAAGAAGAAAAGATGAGTAAAGTGGACCAACAAAGCAACCAAGATATTTCAAAGTGTCAGCTCCCTGGCAAAGAGATCTGCATTGTGTCGGCAACCCGGCAAAGTGATTTGCAGAGCTTCAGTGCACTGACATAGAGATCTGAAGATTGAAACAGAGAAATATAGACATGTCAAAGCTTAAAATTTCTTGACAATACTTAATACATGGGTCAATCTACAAAAAGAAGACAAAATATAAAATGTAAAGAATCAGAGATAAGAAGAAAAGATGAGTAAAGTGGACCAACAAAGCAACCAAGATATTTCAAAGTGTCGGCTCCCTGGCAAAGAGATCTGAATTGTGTCGGCAACCCGGCAAAGTGATTTGCAGCGCGTCAGTGCACCGACATAGAGATCTGAAGATTGAAACACAGAAAATTTGACATGTCAAATCTTAAAATTTCTTGAAAATACTTAATACATAGGGAAGATCTACAAAAAGAAGAGAAATGATAAAATATAAAGAATCAGAGATAAGAAGAAAAGATGAGTAAAGTGGACCAACAAAGCAACCAAGATATTTCAAAGTGTCAGCTCCCTGGCAAAGAGATCTGCATTGTGTCGGCAACCCGGCAAAGTGATTTGCAGAGCTTCAGTGCACTGACATAGAGATCTGAAGATTGCAACAAAGAAAGATAGACATGTCAAAGCTTAAATCTCCTTCAAAATATTTAAATATGGGGAAGATCTCCAAAAGGAAGAAAGAAAAATAATTGTACAGAAACAGAGATGAGAAGAAAAGATGAGTAAAGTGGACCAACAAAACGAACCAAGATATTCAAAGTGTCGGCTCCCTGGCAAAGAGATCTGCATTGTGTCGGCAACCCGGTAAAGTGATTTGCAGAGCGTCAGTGCACCGACATAGAGATCTGAAGATAGCAAGAAAGAAAGATAGACATGTCAAAGCTTAGATCTCCTTCAAAATATTTAAATAAGGGGAAGATCTCCAAAAGGAAGAAAGAAAAATAAAATGTAAACAATCAGAGATAAGAAGAAAAGATGAGTAAAGTGGACAAACAAAGCAACCAAGATATTTCAAAGTTTCGGATCCCTGGCAAAGAGATCTGCATTGTGTCGGCAACCCGGCAAAGTGATTTGCAGAGCGTCAGTGCACCGACATAGCGATCTGAAGATTGAAACATAGAAAGATAGACATGTCAAAGCTTAAATCTCCTTCAAAATATTTAATACATCGGGAAGATCTCGAAAAGGAAGAAAGAAAAATAATTGTAAAGAAACAGAGATGAGAAGAAAAGATGAGTAAAGTGTACCAACAAACGAACCAAGATATTTCAAAGTGTCGGGTCCCTGGCAAAGGGATCTGCATTGTGTCGGCAACCCAGCAAAGTGATTTGCAGAGCGTCAGTGCACCGACATAGAGATATGAAGATTGAAACAGAGAAAGATAGACATGTCAAAGCTTTAAAATTCTTGAAAATACTTAATACATGGGGAAGATCTGCAAAAAGAAGACAAAAGATAAAATGCAAACAATCAGAGAAGAAAAAATGAGTAAAGTGGACCAACAAAGCAACCAAGATATTTCAAAGTGTCGGCTCACTGGCAAAGAGATCTGCATTGTGTCGACAACCCGGCAAAGTGATTTGCAGAGCGTCAGTGCACCAACATAGAGATCTGAAGATTGCAACAAAGAAAGATAGACATGTCAAAGCTTAAATCTCCTTCAAAATATTTAAATATGGGGAAGATCTCCAAAAGGAATAATGAAAAATAATTGTAAAGAAACAGAGATGAGAAGAAAATATGAGTAAAGTGGACCAACAAAACGAACCAAGATATTTAAAAGTGTCGGCTCCCTGGCAAAGAGATCTGCATTGTGTCGGCAACCCGGCAAAGTGATTTGCAGAGCGTCAGTGCACCGACATAGAGATCTGAAGATTGAAACAGAGAAATATAGACATGTCAAAGCTTAAAATGTATTGACAATACTTAATATATGGGGACGATCTACAAAAAGAAGACAAAAGATAAATTGTAAAGAATCAGAGATAAGAAGAAAAGATGAGTAAAGTGGACCAACAAAGCAACCAAGATATTTCAAAGTGTCGGCTCCCTTGCAAAGAGATCTGCATTGTGTCGACAACCCGGCAAAGTGATTTGCAGAGCGTCAGTGCACCAACATAGAGATCTGAAGATTGCAACAAAGAAAGATAGACATGTCAAAGCTTAAATCTCCTTCAAAATATTTAAATATGGGGAAGATCTCCAAAAGGAAGAAAGAAAAATAATTGTAAAGAAACAGAGATGCGAAGAAAAGATGAGTAAAGTGGACCAACAAAACGAACCAAGATATTTCAAAGTGTCGGCTCCCTGGCAAAGAGATCTGCATTGTGTCGGCAACTCGGCAAAGTGATTTGCAGAGCGTCAGTGCACCGACATAGAGATATGAAGATTGAAACAGAGAAAGATAGACATGTCAAAGCTAAACATTTCTTGAAAATACTTAATACATGGGGAAGATCTACAAAAAGAAGACAAAAGATAAAATGCAAAGAATCAGAGAAGAAAAGATGAGTAAAGTGGACAAACAAAGCAACAAAGATATTTCAAAGTGTCAGCTCCCTGGCAAAGAGATCTGCATTGTGTCGGCAACCCGGCAAAGTGATTTGCAGAGCGTCAGTTTAACGACATAGAGATCTGAAGATTGCAACAGAGAAAGATAGACATGTCAAAGCTTAAAATTTCTTCAAAATACATAATACATGGGTCAATCTACACAAAGAAGACAAAAGATAAAATGTAAAGAATCAGAGATAAGAAGAAAAGATGAGTAAAGTGGACCAACAAAGCAACCAAGATATTTCAAAGTGTCGGCTCCCTGGCAAAGAGATCTGCATTGTGTCGACAACCCGGCAAAGTGATTTGCAGAGCGTCAGTGCACCAACATAGAGATCTGAAGATTGCAACAAAGAAAGATAGACATGTCAAAGCTTAAATCTCCTTCAAAATATTTAAATATGGGGAAGATCTCCAAAAGGAAGAAAGAAAAATAATTGTAAAGAAACAGAGATGAGAAGAAAAGATGAGTAAAGTGGACCAACAAAACGAACCAAGATATTTAAAAGTGTCGGCTCCCTGGCAAAGAGATCTGCATTGTGTCGGCAACCCGGCAAAGTTATTTGCAGAGCGTCAGTGCACCGACATAGAGATCTGAAGATTGCAACAAAGAAAGATAGACATGTCAAAGCTTAAATTTCTTGAAAATACTTAATATATGGGTCAATCTACAAAAAGAAGACAAAAGATAAAATGTAAACAATCAGAGATAAGAAGAAAAGATGAGTAAAGTGGACAAACAAAGCAACCAAGATATTTCAAAGTGTCGGATCCCTGGCAAAGAGATCTGCATTGTGTCGGCATCCCGGCAAAGTGATTTGCAGAGCGTCAGTGCACCGACATAGCGATCTGAAGATTGAAACATAGAAAGATAGACATGTCAAAGCTTAAATCTCCTTCAAAATGTATTTATTTAATACATCGGGAAGATCTCGAAAAGGAAGAAAGAAAAATAATTGTAAAGAAACAGAGATGAGAAGAAAAGATAAGTAAAGTGTACCAACAAACGGACCAAGATATTTCAAAGTGTCGGGTCCCTGGCAAAGAGATCTGCATTGTGTCGTCAACCCGGCAAAGTGATTTGCAGAGCGTCAGTGCACCGACATAGAGATATGAAGATTGAAACAGAGAAATATGGACATGTCAAAGCTTGAAATTTCTTGACAATACTTAATATATGGGGACGATCTACAAAAAGAAGACAAAAGATAAAATGTAAAGAATCAGAGATAAGAAAAAAAGATGAGTAAAGTGGACCAACAAAGCAACCAAGATATTTCAAAGTGTCGGCTCCCTGGCAAAGAGATCTGCATTGTGTCGGCAACCCGGCAAAGTGATTTGCAGAGCGTCAGTGCACCGACATAGAGATATGAAGATTGAAACATAGAAAGATAGACATGTCAAAGCTTAAATCTCCTTCAAAATATTTAAATATGGGGAAGATTTCCAAAAGGAAGAAAGAAAAATACTTGTAAAGAAACAGAGATGAGAAGAAATGATGAGTATCTATATAATGTTTAAATGAATTGTTGTGTTAACCTGTAATATAATTATAGTCTCTGCATTTGCCTCTTAATGCCCAGAGGGAAGGGCAGTCCTTTAAGCCATGGTTCCCCAGAGGTTTCCCCCACAGGGGGTTTTTCCTCTCCTGAGTGCTGAAGGGTGACTCTTCATGAGTCCAGAGGCAGCCCATAGCTTGACCAGCTTTCTGGTTTAATCTGTTATAATACCCAGGCACCTGCCTGGCTGTAAACTCCATTGTCCCATTATATGGATATTAGAAAATGACTTATTCTGTGAAATTCCAAAAATAAATGTACATATATATATATATATATATATATATATATATATATATATATATATATTTCTTGTCTCATGTTGTTTTTATTTCTATAAGTGTATCCTCTCAACATAAAATATAAAGTAGGATGTTGAGGCTGCATGTGGTGGTGGTGGTGGTGAAATAAAGGGAAATTAATTATTACAATCAGGAATGGTGTGGAAGGGATGTTTTAGGGTAAGAAACTAAAAAAGAAGGTGCGATTGAGTGGGTGGTAAATTAAATGTTTAGAGCAGGGGTAAGCAACCTGCGGCCCTCTAGATGTTGCAGGACTACCGTTCCCATACTCTTCTGTCTGTCTTTTAGCTGAAAGAGCATTATGGGAGATGTAGTTAATCAGCAGCCAGAGGGCCACCAGTTGCCTACCCCTGGTTTACAGGACCAGGTAATAAACCCGTGAAAAGACAATTTTGGGATAAGTTAAAAAACACTGAATAATGGAAACTAATATAACTGCATAGAGGGAGTGGATTTGGATATTGTGAAAGTGAGAATAAATAATGATTGTGGTGGTAGGGAAATAAAGGGATTCATTATTACAATCTGGAATGGTGGGAATGGATGTGTTGGGTCACAAACTAAAAAATAAGGTGGGATTGAGTGGGTGGTAAATTAAATGTTTAAATGCAGGGGTACTCCTCTGTCAGTCTAGTAGCTAAAAGAGCACTATGGGAGATGTAGTTTATCAGCAGCCGGAGGGCCGTAGGTTGCCTATCCCTGGTTTATAGGACCCACTAAAGATAGATAGATGTGAAAAATAGAGGAACACTGGATGGTGGAAACTGAAGACGTTTTTGGGATAAGTTAGGAAAACACTGAATAAAGGAAACTAATATAACAGCATTAACCCCTTGCCGACACAGGACGTGCTAGGTCCATCTTGTGTGGCAAGGCGGTAGTGCATCAAAACAAGCACTGAAAGCAGTTTTTTTTTACTGCTTTCAGTGCTCAAACAGTATTGCAACCATGCCTTTTTTTTGAGAACCACATTGAGGTGTAGAATTTAATTTTTTTAAAAAGGGGGGGTAAAACAATCAACTATAAATATAAATGTATACAACATACAAATAAACAAACAAAACTGTGTTCTGGGGGGGGGGGGGGGGAGGGGAACCGCCTCCCTTGGGGAATGAGGGAAGAAACGATAGATCCTGACATGTCTCCGGTGTTATAACTTTTATACTTTAATCTTATTATAAATCTTATAAAAATGTATATCTCAGGGGCTCTCGATTGAAAGTTATCCCAAGGGGACCAAACCTCTAAAAAATTTCGGGGATGTTTTTCCAGTCACATACATTAGGCTCTCTGCCTCCATCTGGAAATTAATCTGGGATTTTATTTCGTCCCAAGTTGGGAATTCCTTACTTCTCCTATGTCTTACCATCGATAATTTACAAGCCAATAAGATATGGATGACAAGGGATCGATTGACTGTCTTGGCAAGTTTCAGGTCTGTGTGCAGGAGAAAGGCTTGAGAGGTTAGGAAATAACTACCATTAAAGATCTTTCCAAAAATGAAATGAAACATGAAAGAGATCAATCTAAATGCCTGGAAATATCAGGGGATAAAAAGTATCACCCATCTGACAAAAGATGGAGCAATAAAATCCTTCTCTTCTTTAGCCCAAGAATTCAACTTGGATAAAAACGAAATATTCAGCTATTTGAGAGTTAGAAGTTATTTGTCTAAATACTATCACCATATAGATCCAGACATATACAAAAAATGCAAAACAATTTTCTGCCAAGCTGAACCTAAAAAAACGTTATCCAAATCACTAGACTTAATCAAACTAAAATGTAGACCATATACATACCCTCAAAAGAATAAATGGGAAAGCGAATTGAACTGTACATTAGATACAAATAGTTGGCGTAAATTATTAATCAACGTTACTAAACGAATCCACTGTCTAACACTGGCCGAGACACATTTCAAACTGATGAACAGATGGTATCTTGTCCCGACAAGATTGGCCTCAATGTACGGTTCAAAATCATCCATACCTACCTACATATTTGGTGGGGTTGTGAATTTGTTAAAAATCTTTGGAAAAAGACCTTTGATCTAATAGAAACACTGACCTCACTCAAAATAAACAGGTTACCAGAAATTGCACTATTACATGTGAATTGGCCCCCCTCTACAAATTCTCAAAGATGTATTATAACAAGCTGTTTTATTGCCATAAAAATAACCATCGCCCGAAACTGGAAGTCCCCCGGTAAAATCACGTGGTTCTCAGCCAAACACCAAATATTACAACAAGCAAAAATGGAAAAAGATCTTAGCTGGTCATACCTGAATTCCCCCAGACATTACTATATATGGAAAAACTGGTGTGAATGCCTGTCATCCCACGAAGAGAACTCCCTTATGTGCACAGTCTAAACTCGTATGTCCCCGAGAATGCAGCTCTAGAAGATACTCCCTATCCGGCCCCTCTCCCCCCAGTCCCAAAATTTTATGTATATGCCGACTGTTTATGTCTCGTCTTGTCTTAGGTATGTATTTGACCGAAGCCAATGACACTCTCGGCACCCGCAGATAAAAAAATATATATATATTAGTATAAGTAGTATATATCGCTCCTTAATGGAATTAGATATACAGAGATGCGCAATCACGAAATATATAATAGACACATGGATGACCCCAAGAACCTGTATACTATTCAAGTATGAAAGCATTTGTCAGTGTCTGAGTGTCCAAAAAAAAAGATCTTTCCAAAAATGTAGGATATCCTGTCCTTAAGTGGCTGAAGTAAACTGCACTCCCACCAAACATGTGCATGGTCTCCTTCCATACGTTCACACCGCCAACAAAGGTTAGAGCCATTCGGATAGATTTTATATAGCCTCTGGGGTATATAAAAGATGAATGAATAGACTCATTCATCATTGTAAGCAGTCATTTTGCACAGTAACAGTATTTTTTGCTGTCTGCAATTTTTTATGGATTAATTTCTTTGTACTGTAATGTATTAGAGTACTAGATAGGCTCTTCTTCTAAGAGCTATTAACCCCTTCTTTGCTGTAGATCACTGCTTCGGCACTGATTCTCAGGTCGCTGACTCAGTGTTCGATTTTGACCCTGGTCAGCTTTCTGATACTGATCTAGTGATATATCATTCGATGCTAAGCCCTTGCCACAAGGAGTCATGGGTGTCTACTTTTAAAAAATATATGGTTTGGTGGAGGTAAAATACATTGGCTGTCTTCAAAGATATATCCCATAAAGGACATGGACGCAGGTTGACTACATGTCAAAATTCCAAGTTGAAAATGCGCCCATCACAGATGTTGCCTTTCAGCCCCCAAACAACCCAATAATCCTATGCATGCGTGGTATCCCCATACTCAGGAGATGTTGCTGAACACATATTGAGGTGTTGTTTGGCATTGACACATAACAGGATCTGTGAATTAATGCCTGAAGTACAATGTATGTGAAAAAAAAGACTACCCAAATCTTTGACATAGGCTGGTGGTAGAATTAGTACATGAAAAGTGTTAAAATACTACCATTTGAAATACCCTAGAGTGTCTAGTTTTCAAAAATATATGGTTTTGTGGGATAAAATACATTGTCTGGCTTCAAAAATGTCCCAAATGGGACATGGGCGCAGGTTTTCTGCATCAAAATTTGAAGTTGGCAAACCAAAAAGTGCACCTCTCAAATGTGACCTTTTAACTCTCAAATAACCTAACCAACCTATACATGGGTGGTATCCTGTACTCAGGAGATGTTGCTGATCAGAGGTGACTCAAGACTTTGTGAGGCTGTAGGCGAAAGTCGAACATAAGGCCCTCACGGACACGCATTATTAAAAAATATATATGCAAGTGATAATAAAAATGAACTATGAATAAATAGCATATTTAAGATCAGACTTAAATCCCAGCTTCTAGGAATTTACAGCTCCTAGAATTTTATTTGTCTCATAATTATTCTACAAATATCTATAAACATTTGGTATAGATAATAAGTGTGTGACTGACTAACTGACATTCTTATTGCTGTGTCATAAATGTGAACACTAACACATAGAACACATTCATTCATAGATACACTCAGCCAGAAAAGTCATTCATAGACACATTCAGCCACCAAAGTCATTCATAGACACTAGACATAGAGAGCAAACACTGACTCACAGACACACTCAGCCAGCACACAATCACACTCAGCCAGCACACAAACACAGAAACATTCAGCCAAAAGGAAAGGTGCTCAATGTTGAAAGTGGTTTCACAGACCATGTTGTGCTGGAGGCATGGCACTTTGTTATTCCTCACAGCACCGGATGCACTGTGATTTAGCCATTCAATATGCCATAATTTTGCCACTCAACATGCCAGGATTAAGCCATTTAATATTCCAGGATTTAGCCCCTCTATTTGCCAGGATTTAGCCCAACAATATGCTAGGATTTAGCAAATAGTGCCTGTATTTTGAGGTTTGGTAATAATTATCCTATTAATCACACATACATACCCCCCAACTGTACCACTTTACGCAGGACAGTCGAGGATTGGAGGCTCTGTACAGCTGTCCTGCTGAGTTCTACCTCTGTCCCACTTTTTTGGCATTAGAGGGTTGTGAAGTGCACCCGCACATACACAGCAGTTCTGTCAGTTTAGGTGACTGAGCTTTTGCAAATGCACAGATGTACTGGCCATCGACCTCCCAAGGCCCACCCCTCAGCAAAAACTATCCAGGGACACTTTGCAGCACAACTATGTCTGGATCCTTGGGATGTGTTGGAGAAGGCTTTGCTTTACAAGATCTTGGTGAAAAATGAATGCAACACTGGACAGAAATAGGCAGTGTATAATAAAATGATTTAGAGAAAATGCAGTCCTTGTTTTTATATCCTTCCTTTACTGCCCTTCTTTCATTATTGCCACCACATTCCTTTCATTGCACCCACGGCACCTTATTTCACCCACATAATTTGTCACAGCACTACCATGCTCGCATGTGACTTGCCACAGCACTCAGCCTGCACTTAAAAGTCTTGCTAGAGCACTAAGATTGCACACACAGGTCTTGCCAGAGCACGTAGATTGCATCAACAAGATGTGTGCTCTTACACTGCCAGCCTGTACCACTCAGACCAGCTCTCTTACGCAACCTGATGTTACTCTACCCAGTCATATTCTTCAACCCTTCCACTCTCACTCCTCCAAGCCACCTGTCTCCCATTCTCACTTGTCCAAGCCATCTCTCTCCCACTTAGAGGGATACCAGCCATACCACACTTATAAGGCCAATGAAGGCTGAAACTTATGTCTGTGGTTGCTGTATTCCTCGTGCAGAGGAGAACTGCCAGGCAATTTGTATTTGGACTGCCCTTATGGATGGGACCAGTCTCATATGCAAATGGGGAGGTTTCCTTTGTAATGGTGCAAGCGATCCCACTTTTTTGCTTGCCAACTTTCTCCCAGTCTGCATTCTCACTACTCCAAGCCATCCCCCTCTCTCAGTCAGATCTATTTGCTCCAGCCCTATACTCCCTCAATCTCTCACAAGCCAGCTCTCTTCCCAATGTGGGTGTCACCTGGTGCAATGACACTACTGGCTGAGCTCATATCAGCCTCTATTACCCAGGCCTGCCACACACATCCTGTCTGCTTCTGGCAGACGAGTGAGTAACGGGGTTTGAGTGACTCTGATGCCGAATTTGCAGCTGCCGTCTGTCTCCCAATTGTATTTTGTGTATTTCCGGGGCAGACAAACCCTGGAAATATACAGCGCTGCTCCGTGCATTTGCGCCTGCCTTTGACCCACTCCAAACTGCCTCATTCCCCACTAATCTGAGCCATCTTGGTCTTCAAATAGCATGCTGGGTTTCTCTCCTCAGTGCAGACAGAAAATGACTGTGATAAGTCACTTACTGCTGCCGGGTGTGAGAGTCAGCAGGGAGGGAGGGAGAGATCATGCAATCTCTACACTCTCCGTACCGAAAGGGTAAACACCCGCAGCTACCGGCATTTCAAGGGGGTGCAAAAAATAAAAATGCTGGTATGTTACCGGCTGGGTGGCAACACTGATACATGCCCTGTGCCACACACAATTATATTTGACCTTTTTTTCCCTCTTAACTTATAGGCAAATTATAGCATCTTTTTTCCTCTCTCTTTATCAATGGAGGTACATGCTCATGAGACTGTATTATAAGAAAATAGATGGAGATGAAGCTTTCATAAGCACAGAAGTCACACACTCCTTAATATGTTGTTGCAGTCATAAGATTATAAGTTCAGAGAGAACGTCCAAGGTAAGTGACATATGTACCTAATGAAGGTACTTGGTTTTCAGATGGTGCTCCAAGTATCTGAAGCCATCTATGGTCTGAAATCCTCCCCATGATATCAGGTATGACTACAGTGATATTACCAGTCCTCCCTTTACATAATCATTACCACTCTGACAGTCCATTTTTGTAAAACATTTGGGTTTTTGGATTCCAAATGTGTCTGTGTGATTATGTGTTTTCATAGCAGCGAGTATTGTAGAAAGTAGGATTTTCATGGGACAACAGCAGGTAGAAATTATATATTTATTCTCTTTTCCACTATCCTCTGCCCACATAGCCTTTTGTTTCATGGGAGCTACCAAAGTGTGAGGCCTTGGATATATAAATTGTAACTCCATTGTTTATTATTTTGCCATACTTTCAAAAAACTTTTCGCAGTCCTCAATATACATCATGCCAAAGTGACTTCTAAGTTTGGTACTTTTTTCTTCCCCTTTCTGGCTGGTAAGATTCTAAAATCACACTGCCCTAACTTTATTTCAGTCTTGTTCTGCTGGTGATCTATCTTCATTTGGTTTGATGTTCTAGTTGGGATTTGTTTTAGTCTCTTTATATATATAGTATATAAATCCATTTTATAATGTATTCCTTCTAATCTGTCTAAACTGACCAGTCAGCCCGTTGAAAGACCAGCCAACAAAAACTGAATCTCTCAAATAATAATGGATAAGGTCTTTTTATTTTATATTCCTGCCTAGTTATTAATGTGCACAAGTTTAACGTTAGAGAATTAATTCTCCATCTAGTGTGTTTTACGTTAGTTGATCAAGTATAATTAAATCCATTATTATTTATGTTGATAAATTCCTAAAACCAGGGCCGTCTTTAACATTGACTGGACCCTGGGCAAACATTTGTTTGGGGCCCCTGGACCCCACCCCTCATTCCCTGCATGCAATCACACACTCCACACTAATACCTTCCTACAAAAAAGAACAAACTTGCTTTGTGTGTGTGTGTGTGTGTGTATGTATGTATATGTATATATATATGTGTATGTATATATATATATATATATATATATATATATATATATATAAACTGATTTATATGGAATATTTTATAAACCAGCCATATGCTATATATTATGTCAATATATAATTATATAAAACTATATATATATATATATATATATATATATATATATATATATATATATAATGTATAGGTGGTTTATATAATATTTAGATTAAATGTGTGTGTGTATATATATATGACTTACACAGAAAACCTTACACAGTCAGACACGCTTACATCCACAGTCAGACACACTAACACACAGATAAACTAACACACAGACACACTTACACAGTCAGATAGACACACTTACATACAGTCAATCTTACACAGTCAGATAGACACACTTACACACACAGACTTACACAGTCAGATAGACACACTTACACACACAGTCAAACTTAAACACACACACTCATTTGTCCCCCTCCCTGCTCACTTACCTTACATTTGCAGGGAAGGGGCTGTTTCTTCTGCGCGTGGCTCCATGTGTCCTGAGCACCGGTATGTCACGGACATCCGGTGATCTAACATGCTCTGTGAGGGGGTGGAGATTTCCCCTCTCACGTGACACACTTACACATATACATACACCCTTACACACACAGTCACCCTTACATACACACAGTTATATACACCCTTACACACAGTCACACTTACACAAAAATACACAAAACACGCTTAGACATACACAGACGCCCTTACACACAGTCACACTTACAGATACACTTACACACACTCTTAGACAGCCTTACACACAGTCACACACTTTATTTATTTTTACCGGAAAAATATATATGCTTGTGTGACACTAACAGTCCCACTTACACACACAGTCACACTTACATACACACACACATCCACACACTGTTATACACACCCTTACACACAGTCACACTAACACAGAAATACACACACTCTTAAACACACAGTCACCCTTACACATATACATACACCCTTACACATAGTCACACTTACACACATAAATGCATGCCGACACTTACAGACACACTCTTAGCCATAATTTTTTGCCTCGGTGGAGCCCGGATTTATTTATTTACCAAAAAAAATAAAAAATAGTCTGCTTGTCCCCCTCCCTGCACATTTACCTTTACTTGCAGGGAGGAGAACGTTTCAGTGTTCTGCCTCTTATCCCTGCAGAGGCAGAACACTCTCCGAAGTTACACAACGTGATGGGGCGGAGCTTGCCCCCGTCGCGCTGTGCTCACCCCTTGGTGCGGTTACCTCTCGCTTCGGTCCGCACCTCGAGGTGAGGCGCTGTTAGGGAGTGAACTCCCTAAAGCAGAGCCTCTGGATTCCTGCGCCTGGGCGCGGTGCACCCTGTGTACCCACGGGTGGATCCAGAGTCTGATCTGGGGGGGCACATTCCGTCTGTCTCTTCCTTCCCATGTCTGCCTGTCTCTCTCCTCTCCCTTCCCATGTCCACCTGTCTCTCTCGTCCTCCTTCCCATGTCTGTCTTTGTATCCTCTTTTTTCCCATGTCTGTCTCTCTCCCATTGCTTCCCATGTCTCTCTCTCCTCTGCCTTCCCAGTTCACTCTCTTTACTCTTCCCCATGTATGTCTCTCCACCGTCTGTATTCTCTTCTCTCCCTTCAGTGTTCTCACCTGTCCCCCCTTCTCTCCCCTGTGTTCTCTCCTCTGTCCCCAAATGTCCCCCCCCATTGTTCTCTCCTCTGTCCTCCATTGTCTCCCCAGTGTTCTCTCTACCTCCCTTCCCTGTGTACTCTCTACCCCCCAGTGTTCTCTCTATCCCCCCTCCCCACCCCAGTGTTCTTTCTATCCCCCCTCCCCTCCCCACCCCAGTGTTCTCTCTATCCCCCCCTCCCCTCCCCACCGTTCTCTCTATCCCCCCCTCCACTGCCCTCCTCACCCTAGCGTTCTCTGCTCTATCCGGCTCCCCTCAGCGGGGAGACGCAGGCAGCATGTGCTCAGTGTGTGTTAAACACACTGAGCGCTCAATCCATGCTGCTAGCGCTCCCCGCGCGTAGTAAATAATCGTATTTCCGATGCTCTGAACCAACACTACGCGCGGGGAGCGCGAGCAGCATGGATTGAGTGCTCAGCACACTGAGCACATGCTGCCTGCGTCTCCCTGCTGAGGAAGCCGGAGAGAGCAAAGAACGCTGGGCGCACCTGTACTATGCGATCAGTGCTGATCGCATAGTGCAGGTGCAGTTACGGAGGGGCAGCGGGACCACCACGCAGCTGCCTTGGGTCCCCCAGGAGTAAGTGGGCCCGGGGCAGCTGCCCCGTTTGCAGCGCTTTAAAGACGGCCCTGCCTAAAACTGTATGATGTAATATTGCCCGTATTTCCAGATAAAGATGTTGATGGTCAGCATAATCTCAAATCTATTGAAACTTCCAGATTCCAAACACTTGGAAACCATTTTGCTGCAAAACTTGCCTTTAGTTCCATATCACAAATCTATACTACATGAACTGAAAAGAATTCAATATTTTTTTGGAATTACACCATGTGCTTAAAGGGACAGTATAGGCCCAAAACTTACTTTGGTGCAAGTTGAAGACTACTGCATGTATAATGCACATGCATTTTTCCACTGTGATTTTATGTAGCCATTCTGCAAAATTCACATTTCTTATATTTTACTCTAGCCCTCCCCCAGTGATTACCCTGCATGTATACTTTAGGTGTGGCCGCACTGATTATATAGACACTGAGCAAATAAAGTTTTGTTTCATTTAGAGTTCACACAATGTATTATATTCCAGCAGCATATGAAGTGACTAAGTGACCTTGCTCTTGCACCCGATAGGATATCTTAACAGTGCAATACATTGTCTGATGACATCGCTAGAGAAACAGGATATTCCATTCATTTGAATGACATTATTCTCATTGGTTACTGCAGCAAAAAAAAAAAGGAAATTGATTTTACTCAGCTAGTGTGACCAGTACTGGTTTCTTGCAAACTGAACTAATTACAAAAATTTCATCTTACTGATTTTTTTAAATATTTTAAGAAATGCAAAATAGAAAACTTGCATTTTCATGTACTTCGAAAACACATTAATATGCATTCATATTTGGAAGTTGATTTTTGCGCACCAGACAGTCCCTTTAATTACGTCACAATATTACCTTTACAGCAGTAAAATTTTTGGGCATTTATAATTGCAGTTACAAATTTCTATGTGCCTTATCTTCTTTTGTAATGGTTTTCAGCAGGGGCGTCACTAGGGTTGGTGTCACCCGGTGCGGAAACTCATGGTGTCACCGCCCTGGATTTCCTCCAATGCAATGCCAAACAGATTCCTTAGTAATGCCAATTAGATGGCCTATTAACTATGCCACACACAGGAGCCCCATAACTATGCAACACACAGGAGCCCCATAGATTATGCCACACCAGAGCCCCATAAATGATGCCACACCAGAGCCCCACCATTTATGCCTCACCTCTGCTCAATTAATTATGCCACACACACAGGTGCCCCATAAATATGCCACACACAAGCGCCCAATAATTATGCACACATGGGACCGCCATTAATTATGCAACACACAGGAGCCCCACGAGGTGACAATTGTACAATTATAAATACCAGTAATATTGTGCCAGTCAGATACCAGTAATATTGTGCCAGATACCAGTAATATTGTGCCAGATACCTGTAATATTGTGACACTCAGAGCCCAGTAATATTGTGCCAGTCAGATACCAGGAATATTATGCCATTCAGAGCCCAGTTATATTGTGCCAGTCAGATACCAGTAAAATTGTGCCAGTCAGATACCAGTAATACAAAATACACAAGGTGACAGTGCGCTATATGTGCTATAAAGTGACAGTGTAATCAATCTGCTGTGCAGGAAATACAGGATATATACCCAATGAAATATAAGACACTCACATATAGTCCCTTGACATGGGACAAAACATAAATGTAAGTGGCAGCTTTCTTGTCCTGGTTCGATGCAACCTCCACAGGGGATATGCAATGTTCAACCTCCAAGGAACAAGAGATGGTGTTAGTAGTAAAAAGTGTAATTTAATACAAAGTGCAAAAAATACACTTACACTTAAAATCTGGAACATCAGCAAAGGGTGCACCTACCAACAAATTTAACCTCTTTTCGGCCTTTGTAGATGTGAATAAATTTGTAAGAAATGCAACTCTAAAAAGATATTACACAATAAGACCACAAGAGTTAACAGAAATACCTCATTCTGAATATGTTCAAACACATCTAAAAAATAAATCGACATTTTATCCCTCAACATTTAGATCAGGGGCAATAGATCTATTTGAAAAATCTGTGGTCAAAGACCTTAAGGCCATTACACAAAATAAAAAATAAAAATTTTATATGACAAAGAGAGAAGAGAGCATTCTGGTAGATCTCCAAAAGGATGAAAATATCATCATTAAACCTGCAGATAAAGGTGGAGGAATAGTGATTCAGTCAAGAGAAAAATATATAGCTGAAGCATATAGACAACTGAGAGACCAAAATACTTACATTCCCTTAAAGACAGACCCAATTAACAACTTTAAAAGGGTCCTAACGAAATATTTGGACAAAGGGAAAAATCTAGATATTCTGACAGATAATGAATATAAATATATAAATGTTTCCTATCCCAAGTTGCCAGTAATATACTTCCTTCCGAAGATACATAAGGATGTTGAAAACCCACCAGGGAGACCAATTGTCTCGGGTGTCGATTCCCTCTTTAGTAATCTGTCAGAATATCTAGATGTGTTATTACAACCAGTTGTCCAAAAAAATAAATCCCACCTTAAGGACACGATCAGTATCCTACAAGATCTAGAAAAAATAAAGTGGGAGAGCGACTACGTACTCGTGACAAGCGATGTAACATCCCTATATACATGTATCGATCATGTTCAAGGTATTACATCTGTAAGACGTATGCTGGAAATAGATGGCTCCTTTAAGAACAATCAGATCGATTTTATAGTTGAAGGGATAGAACTCATCCTAACTCATAATTATTTTTTCTTCAATGATGAATTCTTTTTACAATGTAGAGGTACGGCGATGGGCACCAAGTTTGCCCCCAGCTATGCCAATCTGTTCATGGCCGACTGGGAGAACGGGTCGGTCTGGACGGGACATGGCTGGCAGGCAAACCTGGTGTTATATCGGAGATATATAGATGATCTCTTTTTTATTTGGAAGGGTGCAGAAAGTGATGTCTTACTATTTTTGGAACACTTAAATAAAAATGATAACAATGTTGTCTTGACTTCCAACTACAGTAGGGAATGCATACAATTCCTAGATTTGGATATTCATATAAAGGAAGGCAAGATATGCACAAAATTTTTTTTTTAGAAAGTAGACTCAAACAGCTACATAGACACCAAAAGTTGCCACCATCCCACTTGGCTGAGAGGTGTCCCCAAAGGCCAATTTCTAAGACTAAGAAGGAATTGTTGCGATGAGACATCTTATCTGGAACAATGCAATATTTTAAAGAATAAGTTTTTAGAAAAAGGTTATAAAGAAGAAGTTTTAGATACCCATATCCAAGAAATCTTAAAGAAACCAAGAGGGGAACTCCTAAAATATAATGATAAAAAATGATCTAATCCAACAGAACTAGTTTTACCCATTGTTTTAAACTATAATCAGAAAGCAGTAAAAATAAAGAAAATTATTAACAAACATTGGAACCTCATAAAACAAGATGATATTCTGGGCCCACTATTACCAGAAAGGCCAAAAATTATTTTTAGAGGAGCTCCAAATTTTAAACAAAAACTTACCAAAAATTATACTGCTAACCTTAAGAATACAAACAAAAAAGGAGTTTCACACTTTCTTATGGAAAAACCGGGCTTCTTCCCTTGCAAAATGTGTTCAGGATGCAATGTAGCGAAACACGAAAAAAGCCCTAGATTATCCTTTTTAGCTACTGCTACGTCCGAAAAGTTTGACATTAAAGAATTCCTCACATGTCACACAAAAAATGTAATTTATGTGGTAGAATGCCCTTGTGGACTTCAATATATAGGCAGAACGATAAGACCCCTCAAAAAAAGAATTGAAGAACATGTGACAAATATTAGGAAAGGAAATACCCAATGTTCCCTAGCGCAGCATTTTACCGAATGCCACCACAAAAATCCTAAAGATCTTAAATTCTGGCCTATAATGAATGTTAAGAAATATTGGAGAGGAGGTAATAATGTCAAACAAATAGGAAAAACAGAAATGGAATGGGTTTTTAGGATGAGCACTTTACACCCCACTGGTTTAAACGCAGATTTCGACCTTTTTAATTTTATTTAATACATTTTGTGCAAATCGGAAAAATATATTTTTTAACTCTTTTAAATAAAGTTTTTTATATATATACTTTTTTTTTTAAAGAATATATATTTTTATATACATTTTTTATTAAAGATTATCTTTATCTCTAAAGTTCCTGGATTTATGCACAAGGTTTATTTATATGTTCACTTATATGTCATTTATAAAGTGTAATATTATGTACTATCATATCATTTTGTTTTTTTATGAATATCTCTTACATATGGAACATTGTTCGAGTTATAAGTCAAACTTCTCTGCTAAACCGAAAAGTTTCTCCATTTATAAACCGAAACCTAACAGAGTGAGAAAATTGAGACTTGTGAAGTTCATTAAACTGAAAGAGGATATGTTAAACCGAAGATGGACTAATACGAAACTGTTAAAACGACCACAATCGGAAATCCACGAAGTTAACAGTACGAATTACGGAAACACTCGAACTTGCCATAAGCCGAATCTCGCAATACGAACATCGGAGAAAGCCGAGAGGTCGGCTCCTTCGGATGAACTGACAGTCTTTAGATACGAACAGCGGAGAAAGCCGAGGAGTCGGCTTCTCCCGAGAGTCGCATTAACAGTGACGTGACGCTATGGACAGGTCGCGTCACTTAATTTAATTGTTTAGACAGTATTTATAGACAGCCTCATCTCCTATGAGTGCTGCTGGATCCTGAGGAAGCCCATTACACGAGATTGTACCAGATCCTTGTTTACCATTGTTCCAGTTTTTATGACCCTTTGCTGATGTTCCAGATTTTAAGTGTAAGGTATTTTTTGCACTTTGTATTAAATTACACTTTTTACTACTAACACCATCTCTTGTTCCTTGGAGGTTGAACATTGCATATCCCCTGTGGAGGTTGCATCGAACCAGGACAAGAAAGCTGCCACTTACATTTATGTTTTGTCCCATGTCAAGGGACTATATGTGAGTGTTTTATATTTCATTGGGTATATATCCTGTATTTCCTGCACACCAGATTGATTACACTGTCACTTTATAGCACATATAGCGCACTGTCACCTTGTGTATTTTGTATATGAGTTTTACTGCAGTATTTTGGGATAACTGCTAGACAAGTTGCAGCTTGTGCAAAATTTTCTCTAGCGCCACCTGCCTCACACCAGTTCCATTGTCTAGATACCAGTAATATTGTGCCAGTCAGAGCCCAAAAATATTGTGCCACTCAGAGCCCAGTAATATTGTGCCAGTCAGATACCAGGAATATTGTGTCATTCAGATACCAGTAATATTGTGCCACTCAGAGCCCAGTAATATTGTTCCAGTCAGATACCAGGAATATTGTGCTAGTCAGAGCCCAGTAATATTGTGCCACTCAGAACCCAGTAATATTGTGCCAGTCAGATACCAGGAATATTGTGCCAGTCAGAGCTCAGTAATATTGTTCTAGTCAGATACCAGTAATATTGTGCAATGCAGAGCCCAGTAACGCCACTGTTTTTCAGCATTGTTGGCAATATGTGGTTATTCAAAACTGTTATCTAGAAAAATAAGTTTGAGAGCCACAAAATGTAAGTGTCCTCAGACTGTGACATAAAAAATGTTTACCATGTCGCTTAAAACCATTGCTGACAAGCATTGGTGCTGCAGATTTTTGGTAACCATTTACCATGATCTATCAATCATATGATGCTCAGTCAAACATAAGATTTGACATACATTTTTCTTCATTTTGAAATAATAATAATAATGTTTTTAATTACAAAATACACAGAGAAAGCTATAAAGTATGCACTAAAACCTTACTTGATACGTCAATAATCTTAAAAAACCTGGTTTGCCCCTGCACAATGCATGAAGTCAATGAGTCAACACTAATATTTAGAGCTTGTTGATACAAGGAGAAAGCCTTTTTGTAATCAAGAAGGAATTTTACTCTTCTACTGTTATATTCACAATCATTTAATTAGGGCTTTTTCCTGCTTTTGGATCAACAGCAGGACAAAGACTAGATAGAAGGGTTCTTTTTTTTTTCTTTTTTTCTTTTTTCTTTGACACTCAGTCTTGTTGTATATCAGCCCAGTGGATATGTGAACATTGTATCATCCTTGTGTCAAATATTCAATATCTGTTAATTCCAATTCATTATATCCAAATTCCATATATCCCACCCCAATATTTAATATATAAAAAAATAAAATAAAAATAGAAGAAAAAAGTAGGATATTTAGTCTGCGTGTCCCCTTCCTTCTTAATAGTAAGCTAATTTGCCAAAACTTAAAACTTTAAGGACCTTCAGTTTATGTTAACAGATACCGTCACCAACATTCAACATAGAAAGGCAACTATTCATCCAATTCCATTCTTCTTGCCAAAGCTGAGACCAGCCCCAAAACCCTGAGACCACAGGGGGAACATTTCCCATTACTGACCCTATCTCCTACTAAGCAGAGGCAGCGATTGCGGATGAATAACTAATCTATTCCACACCTGGAGAGAACCGGTTCCACCAGGGTTGACAAATTTTATAATATATTCCCATTTTATTGTGAAGTTTGAAATATCCTCTCTCCATTTCCCCAAAATGACTCATAGTGTCTTCAACATCCTTCATTCTAATAGGATTTACTTGTTTCCAATTTCTAGCAATGCTTAACTTCATCGTCAGAAATAGTTGGATCGACAACTTTTTGCCCTCACTGTGAAGGCAGTCCAAACCACCATGCAGCAGGGCTTTCTGTGCACACATGGTTAGATTGCATTGAAGACATGCTGATAAAGCTGAGAAGACATCCCTCCAAGCTTCCCTCACTCGCCCGCACCCCCACCATATGTGAACATAGTTCCCCTCAGCTTTTTGGCATCTCCAACATTGGGAACTATGGGATTTATCGAGTTGGTTCAGGGCTGTAGGGACCCAATACCATCTAAAAAACAATTTCAACTGCAATTCCTGCAGATTAATACAGTGGGTAGCTTGCTTAGTTTGGTTCCACCCCTTCTCCCATATCTCCCTCTCCTTAGACATATTCAGATCTAGGTTCCATTTCTCCCAAGTCTTTGGGAATTTACAGGGTTTAAGGTTGCCCAGCAGTGAGTACCAGCTTTTCAGCCTGCTTGGTTTGATTTTATTATCAAAAGCTTTTACCAGAAAGTTTAACAGGGGACCAACACAAGGGCTATAGACGTGGTGTCTCGTGAAGTGAAGAAGCCTTAAAACTCCAAAGGCGTCACTCCAATGCAGGCCGAATTCCCTCATCACCTGACTTAGTGTCTTTACCTTCCTACCCAGCATTAGCTGAGCAAAGGTCAAATTAATTTCCCTAAAACCAGAGGAAAAATGAATAGCTGTAATTAGGTCTGTAGCTGTACTAACTGGAGTGGATTTGATGATCTTGTTTGACAACCCTACTCTTCTCTTAAATGAAAGCCAGCTACTCATCAAACCCTGAAGGATAGTGTTGGCAGACATTTGGACTAAGTAAAGGGTCTTGCTTCTACTTAACCATAGCAGACTTTCCAATGCCATAGCCCCCACCATCTCCTGCTCTACCCAAAACCAGCCTTCTTTACGCGATTCAGGGCATTGGGTTTTATGTACATGATGAAGCATGCTGGCTTCAGAATATTTAAACAAGTTTGGGAAACCAAGACCCCCCTTATTACCGGGTTTATACAACCATTGGCTGGCTATTCTTGGTTTCTTATCTCCCCATATAAACTTAATCACTGATGTTTGAAACTGTTTACAATAGGTAACCGGGATGGGTACAGGAATCATTCTCAACAAATATAGTCATTTGGGAATAATATATGACTTAATGGAGTTCATCCTGCCCATCCAAGACAATTTCAAACCTTTCCATCGACCTATCTTTTGTTGTAAATCAGTAAGCAGAGGAGAATAATTGATCCTTAATATATCTGAGGTCACTCTCGGGATCGCTACCCCCAGGTAGTTTATAGCTATCTTTGCCCACTCAAACTGATATCTACTCATCAACTCATCTAGAAGATCTGAGGAGACATTCATACTTAGGGCTTGTGTTTTTTTTATATTCAATTTATAGTTAGAATGCAAGCCAAATAGATCTATTTCTTCCAGCACTTTCATGATCGAATTTACAGGGTCTGTCAACGTCAATAGTATATCGTCCGCGAATAGACTTATTTTATTAGTTCTCCCACCCATTGATGCTCCTTTTATATCCTCTGCCCTCCGTATCCTAATGGCCAATGGCTCTAAAGATAATTTATAGAGAATGGGAGCCCAAGGACAACCCTGTCGCGTCCCATTCTTCACCTCGAACCACTCCGAGCCCAACCCAGGACCGGAGATCCTAGCCATAGGAGCCGTATATAAGGCCATGACCGACTCGATTAGACCCCCACCGAAGCTATATGCTCTCAGAACTTCCTCCAAATAGGTCCAATCGACTCGGTCAAAGGCCTTCTCGGCTTCCAGGGCCAATATAACCGAAGGGATCTTGTGTCTGTCAAAATAGTCAATCAGATCAATGATTTTTCTAGTATTTCCCGTAGCCTGCCGCCCTTTGACAAAACCTGTTTGATCAGCGTGTATAATTGATGGAATGATCATTTTTAGCCTATCTGCGATTATAGAGGAGTAGATCTTGGTGTCTAAATTAATCAACGAGATAGGCCTGAAATTACTTACAAGGCTGGTGTCTTTCCCCTGCTTGGGAATAGGGACTATAGATGCCTGGAGCATCTCTTTTGGGAATGAGCGCTTCTGTTTAATCTCATTAAATGTGTCTACTAAGTACGGTGAGATCAGATCGGCTACTTTCTTATAGAACAAAGCCGAAAAGCCGTCTGGGCCAGGCGCTTTATTAATCTTGAGTTTGTCAATAGCTTGTCTAACTTCCAGCAATGAGAATGGGACCTCAAGATCCTTCCTTTGCTGCAGGGAGATTTTTGGGAAGCCAGTTTGATCAAGGTATCTTCTCATTGCGTCTAAGTCTTTGTCCAATAGCAGATTATACAATCCATGATAAAATTTGGCAAAAGCCCCACCTATCTTTTGTGGAGACCGGTGGGTTTCTTGCCCCTCTATGATCTTAAAAATCCTTGATCTTAAATTATTCTGTTTAAGCTGATTGGACATTAACTTATCCGCCCTGTTGCCTGAGTAAAACCATTTTTGCTTGGCCCTCTTCATGGTTCTGGAAGCCTGAATAAATAGCTGTTCCCTTATATCATTTTTTAATAGATTAATTTCCTTGATGCGACCTTCATTAACTGAATTCCTGTTCAGAAGTTTTAATTCTGCAAGTCTGATATTCATCTCTGCCAAACTCCGGCCCCGTTCTCTCTTCATATGCGAACCTAAACTAATAAGGTGCCCTGAGCCACACTTTTAAAAGCACACCAAATCATGGAACTATCCAAATCGCCTGTTGCATTCACCGCAAAATAACCCTGGGTCATAGCCCTGATGGTTTCCATACTAGTCATATTACTCAGCAACCAGTCATTTAATTTCCATGCTCCGCTTATTCTTGAGGTCTCTTCTTTGATATCTAGTATAACGGCATCATGATCAGACCATGCAATGATCTTAATCTTTGCTCCCTTGCATTTAGAAATCCCTGAGTGGTTCGTTAATATCATATCAATCCTCGAGTAGGATCTATATCTGTTAGAGAAAAAAGTAAAATCTCTCTCCATGGGGTTAAATACTCTCCATGAGTCATACAACTGATATCTTCCCATTAAATCCAGGAAATCCCTACCCACCCTTCTATCCCCTGGGGAGATAATTCTAGAGTCTGAGCCCCTCCTATCAACCTCAGGATCGACAACACAATTAAAATCGCCCCAAAATAACTAAGGACCCTTGCACATAGTCATACACCTGGGACAGAGTTTTATTTACAAACTTCATTGGATTTTTATTAGTGGCATATATATTCAGAATGGAGAATAAAATATCGTTCAGTCTACAGATTATAAAAATAAATCTCCCATTCAGATCCATTTGTTTGTATATCAATTCATATTTAATATCCTGGGAGATCAAAATTGCCACGCCATTCTGTTTTTTATTAACCAACGATGAATATTCAACATGGGGGAATCTTTTTGATTTCAATCTATGCGCGTCAATCTCCCTTAAGTGCGTTTCTTGTAGACAAGCTACGTCAATTTTATCCGAGGAAAGTGACTCTGTCAAAGTGATTCTGTGTTGAGGAATGTTAAGTCCCTGCACATTCAATGTTAAAAATTTCAAGGATCTCATCAACTCATCTTGTCAGCCTCTAGTCTCCAGACACCCTCCATCAAGGCCAGAGCTTCTCTCAGTCCCAGGCAAGAAATCCCAAACAAACAAACACAGACAAACACAAAGAAACAATACAAACAGTGTGACGTACAACACATAAACCAATCCCTCCTTCCTGCAGATAAGGAGCCTAACCAATCCTCATCCACCCATTCTTCCTTCCTGATGCACTTATCCCTTGGGCGAGAGAAGGGCGTGGGGGTTTTGTATCAAAGATATCAGTCTCATGAGGGTCTTCATAAAAATTAAAAAAAAGGGAGGGAAAACCGAAAAACCGAGAAAACACACCCCAGTTCCTATCGAACTAAAATTTAAAAACTTTCTATCCATAATCTTTAAAACTACTTTAACTTCTGAAAACCTTAATTCTTACAATTCTCTCCCTAATCGCTCTACAAATAACCAATTAATCAGCTTTACCCCTGACTTTGTGCATCAAATTAATGTTAGCTCTCTTAAAAATACATAAACATTTAAATTTCAATTTACATTATTTGTATACAATAATTTATGGCTATTATATATTCATCTTCACACTTCTCTCTGTATAGCTATAAATTCCCCTTCTCCCCCCTTATTCCCCTTAACATGCCTATAGAAATCCCTTTCTAAGCCAAACCCTTATTGCGTGACTTTAGATTCATAACCAATAAGTGAAATCTAATTACTCCAAAAAACAAATTTTTTTTTTTACCTACTGCATTTGCCTTAATTCATATATTGTTTTATATATTGTGTACTACCCAGGATTCCCATTAATACCTCCAAATTTGAAGATTTTAGTATGTGCTAATAGTAGTGGTTTACAAACATTATGTAACCGGTTTTCAACCCTTGCATAGGGTAAAAGGAAGATAGAAGGAAAAAAAAAAAAAAAAGGGAAGTCCCCCCTACGACCTTCTCTTTATTCTTTTTCCTCATAGTTGTAGAAAACTGAGCTCAACATTACTTATCTGTTGTTGCTCTATAGTTGCGAAGCCATTCTTCTGCCTCCTCAATATTATTTATTATTATACTAGGTAGGCAAGTGTAACATAAGGTTCAGTGTAAAGTTGTGCATTTTCGGAAGAATTAGAACAATGCAACATATGACTGTGGCAAACTATTCATGAAAAGGAAATTTCGGAAAAATTGTAGACAACAGTACACAATATCAGTTTACAGCTTCAAAGACATGAAAGGTGTTGACATATCTTAAAAGGGGCTTTTAAAGGAACACTAAACTTTATATTTCACTTGTGCTTCTAATATAGCAGCACAAGTGAAATGTTAGTTGTTCCTATTGTGATACTTTTAATAGTACTCACCACTTTATCCTCTGACTGACAGCTGCCATTCTTCCATAGGAAGAAGGCAGCCATCTGGTTGGCGACTGGCTGTCTCTGCTAGTGCAGAGAGAGCCCCACGTTTTTGCTTGAGATCAGCAGGGGGGGGTCTCTCTGTGCTAGCAGCGAGAGACCCTCACATTTGGCTGTCAGAGCGGGTCGAGTCCCTGCTTTGATTGGTCAGCGCATGACAACCAGGAACTACTGTATCTCGCATGTGAGACACAGGAGATAGTAAAGCCGGTTTACTTAAAAGTCCAGGACATGCTTTTTTTTAAGGGTTAAAACAAAGTGGAATATTTCTTTAAAGTGTGGGTGAAAGATTACATTACAAGTGAATGGTAAGATTTTATTTTGTATATGCTATGAACCTATGAGTAATACTAAAAGGAAAATGGGGTAATGGTGCTGGGTCGATAAATTATTTCACTAGCAAGAGATGTTCACAATACACTGGCAGCTGGGGAATATCATAAGCAAATTCCTACTGTGATCACAATATGCAAACAAAGCAAACTCCCATAGCATACAATGAGGACCACTTAAAAAAATAAAAGTGGAGGGGGCAGAGCTAGCAGTGGACAGGGGCAGTCGCATGTTACTTGAGCTCCCCTGGACCTCAAACTCAGGCAATCCCGATACTTCTGCTTGGACAGTTTTCGGGTCCGCAAGGCTCAAAAGGCACTACCGGAGTTTCCAAGAGATGTAATCGTGAAACTGACGTCTACTTTGGCCAAACTCACCATTTCTCTGCTGCAAGGAAACTGAGGAATATAACCTATGAGGGCACAATCCTTCAAATCTACGAGGACTTACTGCCCTTTATACTGCAGTGGAGACTATCCATGTCTCGACTCACGGCCCACTTGAAAAAAAATTATGTTACATATAAATGGGGCCCTGTACAATCTCTGATTGTGAATACCGACAACAGACAGCTTACAACTGAAGACCCTGATTACATACCGCAGTTTCTGGTTCCCTTAAAAATTCTAACGTTGACACGGGAACCTAGTCATGCAAGTCTGGACCCCGATCCGGAAGTGTTTGAACTGCCATCAAGACTTTGACTAAAGGTGGCTCCTCTCAGAACCCACTTCCCTCCTTTTAACGAGACTGCTCCTGTCCCACTATATATCTATACGCTTGTAAGGTAGTGTACGTACCGTGATTCAGCGCAGGGGGAACCCCAGTTGCAGAATAAAACAATCCTTGCCTGATACCACCACTACCGAGGGCTACAGAGGAGGCAGACTTCAATAGATGGCAGCAGGCACGAAGGTCTAAGAGTAGTGGAGGTGCAGTCCGAGTCGGGGAGCCAGAGGGTAGAATGGTCATAAAACGATAGCCGGAGTCGGGGAGCCAGAGGGTAGAATGGTCACAAAACGATAGCCGGGTCAGGGAAAACAGAGAGCAGCAGAATCCAGGGAAAAGCCAAATGTTCAGGGATCAGACGAGAGAGGAGGTCAGGAAAAGCCAGGTCAGGAGTCCAGTAGATCCAGATAGTTGTACAAAACTTTGGGCAGCAAAACGGAGGAGCTGGGAGCAATCCACGCTGAGCTAGCTTGAGAAATCTTCAAGCAATTTTGAATTGCGCGCCCAGAAGATTTAAAGGGCATAGCTCCGCCCCCGTGACGTGCGCGACGCGCGCCACGCTGCCCGTCGCCATAGCGATGAAGAAGACAGCAGTGAAAGAGCTTCGCGGCGTGCACGCGCTTGTCTCCAGTTGCGGCTGCGTTTAGAAGGGGATAGCCGGCGGTGACAAGACTCGAAAGTGCCGATTCCCGTCTTGTGAGGTACGTGAAAGGGACCAGCGGAGCGGACCTTACAGAGCCCCCTCCCCACGCACGGTCTCCGGACGCGAACGGGAGCGGGACGGGACGGATACCGAAGGTGGAAGGCACGTAAACGGGCAGGGGCATGGATGTTAGACAACGGTTCCCATGAACGTTCCTCAGGACCGTACCCCCGCCAGTGGATAAGATATTCTATGCGCCCTCTGCGCCATCGAGAGTCCAGGACCTTCTGCACGACATACTTCTCGTTGCCATCCACCATCACCGGAGCAGGAGGCGTCGGAGTACGGCCAGAAAAGGGGTTAGCAACGTAGGGTTTAAGGAGGGCTACATGGAACACTGGATAAATGCGAAGCGAAGGAGGAAGTCTCAGACGTACCACAACAGGACTAAGGACCTTCAAAATAGGGTAGGGACCCAGATATCGAGGACCCAGTTTCTTGGAAGGGCATGCCAGTCGGATATGCGCAGTCGAGAGCCACACTTTATCCCCTTCCCGGTATCTTGGTGGGGGAGATCGTCGTAGATTCGCGTAACGGCTTTGGGCTTCTTGGGCAGCCTTGAGGTTGGTACGCAGTGTAGTCAGATGGTGAGTGATGCGTAAAAGTCTCTCCTTCACTTCAGGTACCGAGGAGTCTGTAACCAACCCCGGAATAGAGATAGGGTGGTACCCATAGTTGGCAAAAAACGGGGACATTCTAGTAGAGGATTGTTTATGGTTATTATAGGTGTATTCTGCTGTGGGGAGTAGATGTAACCAATCATCTTGGAGATAGGCGGTGTAACAGCGAATATATTGCTCTAGTATTTGGTTTATTCTTTCCGTTTGACCGTTGGTCTGAGGATGGAAGGCTGTAGAAAGGTTGGGACTAATCCGAAGATTGTGACAGAAGGACTTCCAGAAACGGGATGTAAACTGGACACCTCGATCCGAGGTGATGGACTAAGGTAACCCGTGGAGACGAAAGACTGAAGAGATGAACAATGTGGCTGTGGTGGCTGCTGTGGGAATACCAATGGTCGGAATGAAATGAGCCATCTTAGTACAACGGTCTACGACGACCATGGTTGTATCATGTTTCTTGGAAGGGGGTAGGTCCACTATGAAATCCATGGAGATCTCAGACCAAGGTCTGGACGGCACTGAGAGGGGATGTAATAAGCCAGCAGGTCTAGTTCGGTTACTCTTGTTCCTTGCACACACTTCACAAGAACGAACATAACTAGTGACATCCTTCATCAATGTAGGCCACCAGAAGTGGCGTCTCACGAGTTCTGCAGTCTTTGTGATGCCACCATGTCCTGACAGAAGGGAATCATGACTTATTTGTAAGACTGACACACGGATAGGTTCAGGTACATAGATTTTATCTTGGAATTTGTAGAATCCATCCTGAAACGTGAGAGGAGGGTTAGTATGAGGAGGCGAGAGCGCCTTGGAGGATGCCTGAATCTTGTTGAGTAGGGAATTCTGGGTCGTTAGGAATACATGAGATGGTAGAACAGTGTCAGGCGAACTGGACTTGCCGGGTAGGGCCTCAACGAGGCGGGATAAGGCATCAGCCTTAATGTTACGAGTTCCGGGTCGGAATGTGATGTGGAGGTTAAATCTTGTAAAGAAGAGGGACCATCGAGCTTGTCTGGGACGGAGACGTTTGGCTCTCTTTAGGTATTCAAGATTGCGATGGTCCGTGTAAATGGTAACAGGATGTCGTGCACCTTCCAATAGATGTCTCCATTCTTCTAATGCAAACTTGATAGCCAGTAGTTCTCTGTCTCCATGATAATTTGACTCCGTTGGTGTAAGACGATGGGAATAAAATGCCACTGGATGTAGAAGAGCTTTCTCCCCTTGTCTTTGGGATAACACGGCCCCCACCGCAGTCTCAGAAGCATCTACTTCCAGGAAGAACGGTGTAGAGGAGTCAGGTTGTACCAGTATGGGAGCTGAAGTGAAACGCTGCTTGAGTAGGTCAAAGGCGTCTTGGGCTGCTGAGGTCCACACAAAGGGGAAATGGAGTTTAGTCAACGTAGTTATAGGAGCAACAATTTGAGAGAAACCCCTGATGAATTTACGGTAATAGTTAGCAAATCCTATAAATCTTTGAACGACTTTTTTGCATGTAGGTGTGGGCCAGTTAAGAACAGAGTGGACCTTTCTTTGATCCATCTGAATATTTCCTGGGGTAAGAATGTATCCCAAAAATTCAATCCTGGGGCAGTCAAAAGCACATTTTTCAAACTTAGCGTATAGTTTGTGGGTACGCAACCGGCCCAGCACCTTACGAACATGAACATGATGATCCTGGAGGTTCTTGGAAAAAATTAGGAGATCATCTAGGTATATCACAAGGAATATGTCTAGAAAGTCCCGGAATACATCATTCAGGAAATGCTGGAAGGCGGCTGGGGCATTGCAGAGTCCAAAGGGCATAACTAAATACTCAAAATGGCCATACCTAGACCGGAACGCTGTCTTCCACTCATCCCCCTTGCGAATCCGGACTAGGTTGTAGGCTCCACGGAGATCTATCTTAGTGAATATGGTAGCTTCTCTGACCCTATCAAGCAATTCTGGGATAAGAGGTAGGGGATATCGATTTTTGATGGTGATATCATTGAGTTCGCGGTAATCGATACAGGGTCGGAGACCTCCATCTTTTTTTCCAATGAAAAATATTGCGGCTCCAGCAGGGGATGTAGAAGGTCTGATAAATCCTTTTTTGAGATTTTCTGTTATATATTCCCTTAGGTGTTGCAATTCCGGTTCAGAGAGAGGGTATATTTTACCAAAGGGGATAGATGAGCTGGGTAATAAATCGATAGGGCAGTCGTATGGACGTTCCGGAGGCAGATTGTCAGCTCCCTTTTTGTCGAAGACATCTGCAAAATCTGCATAGGGGGTAGGGATGTCGAGTAGAGTTTCCAAGGACTTGGGATCTGACGACGTCATCAAGGTTGAGGAACGGTTCAGGCAATGGTGCTGACAGAATTCCGAAGAGAATGCGAGAGAGCCTCTTTCCCAATTGATTACAGGGTTGTGTAGACGTAACCAAGGAATACCTAGGATGACGGGGAATAAAGGGGATGTTACCACATCGAATTGGAGAGTTTCTGTATGATCGGAGCCAATTTGGACTTGAATAGGAAGTGTTTCTGAAGCCACAGGTCCTGAGCTGATAGGGGTACCGTCAATAACTTGTATGTGTAATGGTTTCTCCTTGAGGCGAGTAGGGATTCGAAGGAGTTCAGTCGTAGAGTTGTCAATGAAGCAACGGCTGGCTCCCGAATCGACGATAGCCTGAACTGTGGCGGAATTATTGGTCCACTGTAGGAACAAAGAAATGGATAGATGAGGAGAACCAGACGACAACACAGGACGAGGGCAATCATCAGGCTGATAACTCTTACCTCCAGAATGTCGAGGTAGACGAGGGCAGGAACGGATAAGATGCCCTGGTTTGCCGCAATACAAGCACAAATTATTGAGGCGACGATGTTTTTTCTCCTCCTCCGTGAGTGGCCCTCGGGCAATGCCTAACTGCATGGGTTCCTCAGTAGAACTAGTAGCTGGGAATGGAGTAGAGGGTTCTGATAGGGAGACAGGGCGCCGGTATGACGGGGCAGAGGATGAGGCACGCTCCAATCTTCTCTCCCTCAGTCTTCTGTCTAATTGAACAACCAGATGGATGAGATTGTCAAGGGAGGACGGTATTCCTATACGTGCAAGTTCGTCTTTAAGAGTGTCCGTCAAGCCCTGACGAAATTGATCCAACAACGCTGGTTCATTCCAAGTGCTGTCGATTGCTAGGCTTCTAAATTCAGTGACATACTCCTCAACAGGTCTTTTACCTTGTCGGAGCGACCGGAGTGAGGATTGGGCCGTAGCGGTTCTCAGGGGGTCTTCGAAAAGCGAATCCATTTCTTGACGAAAGGTCGTCCATGACTCTAGTGAAGGGTGGTGGGAGTGGAGAAGATGGTGAGCCCATGTTTGTGGTTCACCCTGTAACAAGGAAATTACAGTCCGTACCTTTACGTAATCTGAAGCGTACGTCCTGGGCTGTAAGGAAAACAGGAGCTGACAGGAAGTCATAAAGGCTCGGTATTTCTTTCTGTCACCATTAAAACGTTCTGGCAGGGGCATTCTGGGTTCAGGAGTAGGAGCCGAAGCTGAGTCCAATGATTGAGTGGCCGGTAGGGGTGGTATCGAATCGGCAGAGGGATACTGACGGTTGGCCTGTAACTGCAATTGACGTTGGAAATGTGAGTGTCCGGCCTGTAATTCTTGCATAGATTGAGTTAGAACCGACAGTTGACGGGATAAGGAAGTTACTGCATCCATAACTTCTGCGGGGTCCATGGAGAAGGCTTGAAGATTTGTAAGGTAGTGTACGTACCGTGATTCAGCGCAGGGGGAACCCCAGTTGCAGAATAAGACAATCCTTGCCTGATACCACCACTACCGAGGGCTACAGAGGAGGCAGACTTCAATAGATGGCAGCAGGCACGAAGGTCTAAGAGTAGTGGAGGTGCAGTCCGAGTCGGGGAGCCAGAGGGTAGAATGGTCATAAAACGATAGCCGGAGTCGGGGAGCCAGAGGGTAGAATGGTCACAAAACGATAGCCGGGTCAGGGAAAACAGAGAGCAGCAGAATCCAGGGAAAAGCCAAATGTTCAGGGATCAGACGAGAGAGGAGGTCAGGAAAAGCCAGGTCAGGAGTCCAGTAGATCCAGATAGTTGTACAAAACTTTGGGCAGCAAAACGGAGGAGCTGGGAGCAATCCACGCTGAGCTAGCTTGAGAAATCTTCAAGCAATTTTGAATTGCGCGCCCAGAAGATTTAAAGGGCATAGCTCCGCCCCCGTGACGTGCGCGACGCGCGCCACGCTGCCCGTCGCCATAGCGATGAAGAAGACAGCAGTGAAAGAGCTTTGCGGCGTGCACGCGCTTGTCTCCAGTTGCGGCTGCGTTTAGAAGGGGATAGCCGGCGGTGACAAGACTCGAAAGTGCCGATTCCCGTCTTGTGAGGTACGTGAAAGGGACCAGCGGAGCGGACCTTACAACGCTGTTGTCTGGTTACCCCCCCTCCCCCCCCAGGGCACCGGCGCTGGGCAAGTCATATACCTGATGGCACCTTTATTGCTGACAGACACAAGTGGCCCCCTGAAGCTGCCAGCATCCCCCTCTCGGGATCCCCTCTACCCACTGTTATTCATCTTAAACTTTTCTTATTTCATCCTCCTCTTTTCCCCTTTCTGTTATCTTTTTCTTTCCCTTATAAAAAATATAAAACTCTCTGCGTTCCTATTTAAAACTTATAATTTTGACACAATTCTTCATTTAAACATAGGTATATATTTCCCCAACAGTTGTCCTAAAAGGGTCCATGCCATTGTGGAATGCCCTGCTTTTACAGCATAAGGGGTATAAGACTTCTAAAATGAAAATATTTGCATTATTGATATTGTTTTATATATATGTATTCCCTCCATGACTTTATTTTCTCTCATACTGTTGGAGTATTAAGTATTCCATATTTGTTGTGTACGATCTATTTGTGATGCAATAACATTTTAGTTATAAAAAAATATATAAAAAACGTTTTTTCACTCCAATCTAGGTGATAACACCTCAATTTAGAATGGTTTTGCAACATAAAGCTGTGAATGTAAATATTTCATGTTAACCAAGCCCTGCCACACCCTGCCCTGCCTATTTCCTTATATAGGCATAGTTGGTCAATGGGTGTGGCACTGCATCATAATGGCTACAGTGTATATATATATGAGATGATTGTGGCTGTGAAGCCATTAGTTTGCAAGGCTCATGTATAAAACGTATCTGAACCTTAGAAACTGATGGTTTCATTATTTTTCCCAAGTGTCCCAGGACTTTAAGTGTGCATAGAAACATAGAAACATAGAAACATAGAATGTGTCGGCAGATAAGAACCATTCGGTCCATCTAGTCTGCCCAATTTTTTTTTGAGTACTTTTATTAGTCCCCCGTTCCCGGTCTTATAGCTAGGATAGCCTTGTGTCTATCCCACGCATGCTTAAAATCCTTGACTGTGTTTACCTCTACCACTTCTGCTGGAAGGCTATTCCATACATCCACTACCATCTCAGTAAAGTAATACTTCCTGATATTACTTTTAAATGGTTGCCCCTCTAATTTAAGACTATGTCCTCTAGTTGTGGTTGTTTTTCTTCTTTTAAATATACTATCTTCCTGTACTGTGTTGATTCCCTTTATGTATTTAAATGTTTCTATCATATCCCCCCTGTTACGTCTTTCCTCCAAGCTATACATGTTAAGATGCTTTAACCTTTCCTGGTAAGTTTTATCCTTCAACCCATGAACCAGTTTAGTAGCCCTTCTCTGAACTCTCTCCAAAGTATCAATATCCTTCTGGAGATACGGTCTCCAGTACTCACCCAAGTGAGGTCTCACCAGTGCTCTGTACAATGGCATGAGCACTTCCCTCTTCCTACTGCTAATACCTCTCCCTATGCAACCAAGCATTCTGCTAGCATTTCCTGCTGCTCTATTGCATTGCCTAACTACCTTCAAGTCCTCTGAAATTATTACTCCTAAATCCCTTTCCTCAGATGTTGAGGTTAGGACTGTACCAAATAGTCTATATTCTGCTTTTGGGTTTTTACGCCCAAGGTGCATAATCTTGCACTTGTCCACATTAAATGTCAGTTGCCACTGCTCTGACCATTTTTCTAGTTTAGCTAAATCATTTGCCATTTGGCTTATCCCTCCATGAATATCAACCCTGCTGCAAATCTTTGTATCATCAGCAAAAAGACATACTTTGCCAACAAGACCTTCTGCAATATCGCTAATAAAAATATTAAAGAGAATGGGTCCAAGTACAGATCCCTGAGGTACCCCACTAGTAACAAGACCTTGCATCGAATATACCCCATTGACTACAACCCTCTGTTGCCTGTCACTCAGCCATTGTCTAATCCATTCAACAATATTGAAATCCAAACTCAAAGATTTCAGTTTATTAATAAGCCTTCTATGTGCGACAGTGTCAAAAGCCTTACTGAAATCTAGGTAAGCAACTCATCAACAGGATAATCTCGTGGCTGAGGAACAAGAAGGAAGTATAATCTCTTGGCTGAGGATCAAGACGGAAGGATAATCCCGTGGCTGAGGAACAAGACGGAAGGATAATCTAGTGGCTGAGGAACAAGAAGGAAGGATAATCTCGTGGCTGAAGAACAAGACGGAAGCATAATCTCGTGGCTGAGGAACAAGAAGGAAGGATAATCTCGTGGGTGAGGAAAAAGACAGAAGGATAATCTTGTGACTGAGGAATAAGAAGGAAGGATAATCTCGTGGCTGAAGAACAAGACGGAAGGATAATCTCGTGGGTGAGGAAAAAGACGGAAGGATAATCTTGTGGTTGATTAACAAGATGGAAGGATAATCTTGTGGCTGAGGAACAAGAAGGAAGGATGATATTGTGATTGAGGAACAAGATGGAAACATAATCTCGTGTCTGAGGAACAAGATGAAAGGATAATCTCATAGCTGAGGAACAAAATGGAAGGATTCTACAATCATCGCAGGATCCATGCCATTGTATAGTATAGTAAGTTATATTTTATATAATTGTATACTATACAATTGCATGAGCCTGTCATGGATGGCATGTCCCAGAATCCTTTTTAAAGTCAATAGCCCCAATCCAGGGTTGTACAGCCGATCGCTGTCAGGAAGGTTGTTTTTTACTTGTTGTAGAAGTTCTTTTTTTTTGCCTTCCTTTGGATCATTTGGCCTGGACTTTAAAAATGAAATTAAAGGAAACTTTAAAACATTTTCTTGTGTGGTGTGCTTATTTACACTTGCAATATCACACATAGTCATTAGCCCCGATCCAGGGTTGTACATCGATCGCTGTTTTTCAGGATCAGGAAGAAATTTTTTACTTGTCACTCAAGTTTTTCGCCTTCCTCTGGATCATTTGGCTTAGGTACACAATTAAAATACAATAAAAATAATTTTAAACTTTTCTTCTCTTGCGTGGTGTATTCATTTTACTCTTGTATCATTGGGACAATGACTGATAGCTGAAATGCCCGGTTGTATTACCAAATGCAGTTTTTTCTTGGTCAGGAAGGATTTTATTTCAATTATCACTTAAGAGAAAAAATATAAAACTCTCTGCGTTCCTATTTAAAACGTATAATTTTGACGCAATTCTTAATTTAAACATAGGTATATATTTCCCCAACAGTTGTCCTTAAAGGGTCCATGCCATTGTGGAATGCCCTGCGTTTACAGCATAAGGGGCTCTGGGTAAGTTTTCTTGGGGTTTATCATGTAATAGATGAGGGAGGAAAACAAAGTCAAGAAGGTGACATATTGCAAAGGAAGGGTGTTTGGAAAAATACAAGACTGTTAAAGAATGTGGTAAATAATATCCAATAAATAGAAGGAGAGCATAAGGGAACACACAAATGCCCCCTCATACTTGCCATTCTGATCCCCAGACTTTCCAATCTGATTCCCTTTCGGTTTCTCTCTCCTTCCATGCACATTCCGCATACAGGAAACGGCTGTGATGTCACTTTCTGTCTGCTGGATCTGATATAGTGACAGAGGGAGAGTATGAGAGATCATCTTGCAGTCCAATAAACAAAAAATCGAAATAAAAATTGTTGACTATTGGCGGTCACATTGTCGCCTGACATAAACCATCTGTTACTTTGGTGGGTGACCGCAAAGAATGAGGAGAGCGTCAAATAAGGGACATGGCCCTGGTCGTGGTGCTGCTGGTGTTGGTGGAGCTCATGTTGCAAGTAGGGGATGTGGTCGATCTGTGCCAGCTACACGCACAAGTGAAACACCTTCCTCAGGTGCTAGTACGCTACAGAACCTTCAGCGTTAATTGGTAGGCCCGAATGCCGCTCTTAGAATGGTGAGGCCAGAACAAGTACAGGCGATAGTAGATTGGGTGGCTGACAGTGCCTCCAGTTCCTTCACATTGTCTCCCACCCGGTCCCCTGCTGAAAGCTCAGAGTTGACACCTGCAGCCCATGGCCATCTGTCTTTCACCTCACCCCCTTGCAAATCAGCCAAGCAGTCTGAGCAACAAGTCATGCAACAGTCTCTTGTGCTTTTTGATAACTCTGCTGGTGGGGTCATCAAACCATGTATTAGTTTAAGGGTGTGCACACTTATGCAACAAAATTATTTTATTTTTATATTTTTTTCTTTCCACTATCTAAAAGATTTCAGTTTGTTTTTCAATTAAGTTGTACAGTTTATAGGTCACATTAAAAATGGAAAAAGTTCTGAAATTATTTATCTTTGTCTCATTTGTTTTACAGCACAGAAACCTGACATTTTAATAGGGGTGTGTAGACTTTTTACATCCACTGTATATAGGGCACACACTAACACACATGCAGACAAACAGATCCACAGACACCAGGCCGTCTTTAATAATGATTGGACCCTGGGCAAGTATTTGTTTGGGCCCCCTGGACTCTGCCCCCTCCAATGCATGCAATCATGCCCTCCATCACAATGTTACGCCCCCCCCCCCCCCCCCCCCACATACACACACACAAAAACACAAAAATAAGCACACACACAATTGGACTTTTATTGCAGTGAGTATTTTTATTGCATTGTACAAAATGTGTATATTAAGTATATAATTGCAGTGTATAAACTGTATATATGGATCAAAAAGTGTATATATGGCTGCAATATGTATACCTTCTTACAATACAACACTGCCATACAACTACTCATGACCTAAATTACAAAAATATACACAGATATTAGAGAGAACTTACATATGTTCATATATATTTATAAATATCTATACACATCTCGCTCTCTCTCACTAGTTGCATTAATACTTATATGAACTTTTTAATATTATATTCAACTATTTTCATATGTAATAAATATGTTATTAAAGAGTTGCATTTCTTGTTTTTATTCCCTTTTTCTGAACCCACATTGCACCTAAAGGACTTAATACAGACCCATAGAGTAGCCACAGCACTTAGCTTGCAGGTATATTGCTCCCACAGCACTTGTCACGCACCTATATTGCACCCACAGCACTTGTCATGCAACTATATTGCACCCACAGCACTTATCAAGTAATACTGTGCCATTAAGATGCCATTAATATTGTACCATTCAATTGCCAGTATTATTGTGCCATTAAGATGCCAATAATATTGTGCCAATATGAGGCCAGTAATATTGTGACATTAAGATGCCAGTATTATTGTGCCATTAAGATGCCATAATTATTGTGCCATTAAGATGCCAGTAACATTCTGCCATTCAGATGCCAGTAATATTGTGCCATTCAGATGCCCCAGACAATTTGCCTATTAAGATGCCAGTATTATGTTTTCTATTAATATTTTAAAGTGCCTATGCTCGTTATCTTCCACTCTCATCCCCCCTTCCCCAGTACTTACCGCCTGGTTGCTGATCCGTATCCATGGAGTTTTCAATTAAATCGCCTCCGATTCTTTGGTTTCCAAATAATGCAAACTGAATGTTGATTCAGAACCGAATTCGGGGATATTGGTTAGTCGCATTATTGCTATATGTGAAATTCGGGTAAAGTGCCCAACTTGAATCCAATTCAGAACAAATCAGTGCATATAGAGTCAACCCTTTTGTCTTTATTTCTTTATATTAAAAAATAAATTTTATAGACAATTGAAATAAAAATCTCAGAATCCATAATAAAAGCATTGCTGACTTTAACAAGCACTGCTCAGACAAACGGCTTGTTCTCTAATAGCTTTTCTACTTTGAGGTTTTTCACTCCTCTGTATGACCAAATACAGTTTACCCCCCGTGGCATCTTCTCTGCAACCCTTGGGTTTGAGGTTTGAGGTTTTTGCCATCCATGGCTGCACTAGAGGGCTCTGGAGCCCACCTCCTTGACAGCATTCTTGTTGCTGTCAGCAGTCTTGTTCTCGAGCTGCTCTCCTCTTTCTCCCTCCTACCTCTAAACTTTTCTTTTCTCTCCGCTCTCCTGATCTTCTTCTACTACTTACCCTCCATTCTTTTTTTCCACCTCACTTCTCATGTATCTGTTTTAATCCTCTTAACTCTTATGCTGGCTATTTTGACAGCAGTTAGGGTGTAGTAGATAAATGCGTTTAATGTTTATGTGGCCATATGTGGTATATGATTTTAAGTACAAATAGTGCCATCATCAACTAGGTGGAATATGGGCTCATGGATATGGTGATTCTACGGTTACTTGGTACTGTATTAATGAAGAAGCATCAGTTTATTCTGTGTTAATTTCAAATGAACGTAATTGGTCTACATGGCACATATTCACTCCAACTACGGAAGTATACTACATATGGTCCTCTATTGTTATTATGTATTTGGGTTTTACATTGCGTATCCCTGACCTATTCACTAACGGAATAAGTGTTTGTGAAGATACTGACATTCACCTGACCTAACGGACTGCAATACTTCAACCATTGATATGTATCTAATCTGAATGTTTACACGGTTGGTTTCACAGGAAAGGTTTTGACTCTCATCTCTAATAAACAAAATAAGTCTCATCAAAGACTCTATACTAATTTGTACAGCTTTGATTCTACGGTGTGCTTGTTTTCTCGTGCCATGTCGTATACTTGAAATGACCAATGAAAAAAAATATGTTTATGTGCATATGTTGAATTGCTGTCTTTGACATTATTTCACCTGTTTGCAATAGGAGACCTAACTTATCAGTTTCTGAATTTGTCGTGTATATTTCACCTGGAGGGATTAATTCATAATAAACTTTTACCTCCCAATGACTATATCATTAATTATAGTATCTGTAGTATATTTTACACTGTCTCTGACACATTTTTAATATGCACCACATTCCTGGAAAGTCCACGATACAAAAAGAATTGTTACAACTTTAGGTTGCCATTTGAACTTGTGATTGATATTGGTCAAACAAAAGATGGCAGGGAGATAAAAAGTAGATTACAGTTGGAATAGAACCATTACAGATTCCATCTTTTTTATCAATGTATTTGTATTACAGGGGTGTCTTGCTTTGTGGATATGCACATCATATGTAGGGTTATACCACTATGAATCTTGGTTTAGTGCAAGTGTCCCATGGTGTCAAGTGTCTGAGCAACTTTTGGTTTCCTTCTGTGTTCCATTAACTTGGCAGGGCATCTACTTCAGATGTCCTCTAGGGATATTAGCCATTTGTTTCTTTAAGCGATTTTTCAATAATTGATGTGTTTTCTTCTGAATTCAAATTCTCATTCCACCAAGCATCATGATATAGTTCATTACTACACAATATAGTTCCAGTGTGGTTTCCCAATCACCTGGATATCTATATTCCACCTCTTCTTCTTCTGCTTCTTCCCAGTGTCCAATTTTTGTGGAGTTGTAGATAACATTCTGTGTCTTGTACTGAGAGGTGCTCAGTTAATCAGTCAGGTACTTTCTGTATTGTATTCCCTCCTGAGAAATAGCAGTTTTTGTTTCATTTTCAGGCCATCGTCTGACTGTGTGAAAATTAACATAAATACAGTGTCCAAAACCAGCATATCACATTTTCTCAGCATGAAAAAGCTGCTTGCTGTAGTCATCCAGTGGCAAACCATATGAAAGTATTTTCTAGTGTCACCTTAATATGTGTGTCCAAGGTAGATGGTGCAGCATCATATACAATATAAACAACACTCCCGTTAACACTCTCTCCAGGGTTCCTCAAACCCAATATTGAAAATGTAGTAGAAAGAGAATTGGTATCCCGAAAAAAATGTGTAGAAATACACTAGAACTGTACTTAGCACGAATACTCCATAAGGTTCTGGAATCAGGTGGGTCTCATGTAAAAAAGAAAGGACCAAGTGGAGAGGCATAATGTAAATCTATACTAGAAATATATACATTATTATATATATTTTATATACTGCCATAACATCTCTTGTGGTATAACAATGTCAGTGATTTCATGCCAGCTATAGGTTGGCATTACATCACTATTTATGGTTCACCATCAACAGCTGTTAGTTTATATTATAATCATACCACATGTATCACAGTGAAAAACGCAGGTTGTTGGGTAAAGGCGCTATCTGAAAAGGGCCAGCCATCCCACCCAAGTACACTTCCTTAAGCAACTTTTCAGTGACAACCTGAGTGTATTGTAGAGCTGATCTCACATTCTCAGGGGAAGAAGTTAAAGGAGCCGGTTTGAAAGGTATCAGAAAATCAACAATAAAATGGATTTCAAAATGAGAGCCACTGAAGAGTCACCATACCATTCAAGCTGCAGGAGCATCTGCTCTATGGACACTGGAGCCCTCCCATCCTGAAGCAGTGTCACTCTAAAGCTTACCCTGCTTCTGTCTCATAAAATATTTTGTGAGGGGTTGTGGACCACAGCAACCTGAACTTTTGCTCAATGCAGCAGAGACTGCCCCATTTGCATGCACTTCATTATGTTACAAAAAAAAGTTGTGGTCACTAAGTGCATCAGCCTTTTTTTGTAGTATAATGATGGCTCATTCAAATGGGGATGTCTCTGTTTATTTGCACCTATTGCTTTGCACAGCATTTATGCTCCATTGGCTTTGTTTATCTGTATGTTGAGTTGATATTAAGTCTATGCCGCTTAGTATGCCCACTCCCTAATTCAAATTATTGTTATTACCTTTTAGCTCGGGGTCTGTGGATACCCAAGAGTATTTTGGAGTATTTACATTCAATCTTTTTTTTTTTTTACTAATCTTGGAAGGAAAGATATTGTGCAGTAATAGGATGACATTAACAAGTAGCACACAATATGGCATGTAAAATACAAATAAGATATAGCAATCTTACAAGTGACTCACACATTACTGTTCAACATTTTACACCACAAAGTAGACAATTTCCTTTGCATTTGTACTTAAGGTTGACATAAATATTCAATACAATAAGAAATATGTATCATCTATAATGTTATATTACCATGTGGAATAGTAAGTTTAGTTAGGGGTTGCTATATTAGTAAGACCATGATGGCCTTTCAGAACCTGTGATGAAAACCATTCGGTATATTGAAATGTCTGCATCAATGTGTTCTGTGTTATATGATCAAGAGTATTAATATAGGGCAACCATCATGTAAAAACACTGTTAGCTTTTATTTCTCCATGAATTGTAGTCCATCCTAAAAAATGTATTGGAAGCGATATCCATCTCCAGGGTGGGTGAGGTAGAGTGGATCCATTGGGATAAAATATCTTTTCTCCATGTTGCTGATAGGATGAGATGAAGAGTTTTCCCTTTAGCAGTCACTGAACAGGGTTCATCCTGTGGAAGACACCCAAAGATGGCCCAAAGATGAGAGGGAAAATCCCTTCAGTCCAAGGTCTCTCGTTTCTCTAATTCTTTCTCACAGTGCCCGGTTATTTACCCTGACAGAGGTAACCCTGCAGTCTGCCACCTCTACTTTTACCTGTGACTCCCTCCTCTTCTTCCTTTTCATCCTTCTCCTTACTCCCCCTAAACCCCTGAATGATTCTGCATAGATATTACATTTTCTAATCTACTTATATTGTGCCTGTTTTGTCACTTTATCGATCTTGTTCATATTTATTGAAAATGAAAATAAAGAATTTTAAAAAAAAGTGGATACTAAGAAGATTACTTACAAGCAGACAGCACTATCACTAAGTAAATATATTCCACAAGAGATAAATAGTATAAATATAGGGACAATAATGTTTTTCTTTTTTTACCATGCTTGAAATTAGGGTAAACTCACAAGAAATCGGTTACGCAAACTAAGGTTTAGTAGAGTAAATTTTTCTTCTTAACTCCTTCTATTTTTCTCTTCTTCTCTCTTTTCCTCTTATAAAGTAGTATATATGAGTCTGAATGATTCACTATGAGGAGAGGGGATACAGCAAAGAGAAGATAAGGTTAAAATTAAACAGACCAGTGAAGAAGTACCAAGCTGAATTGCTCATAGATGGTGTAGGGAGAGGAAGAGCAGTACCAATTGGTTACCACATTAAGTGTAACATATAGGCACGGTTTATAGAAACATAGAATGTGCAGAAAGGAATCATTCGGTCCATCTAGTCTGCCCAATTTTCTAAATAATTTTATTAGTTCCCAGTTCCCTATCTTATATCTAGGATAGCCCTGTGCCTATCCCACGCATGCTTAAAATCCTTGACTGTGTTTACCTCTACCACTTCTGCTGGAAGGGTATTCCATACATCCACTACCCTCTATTATGGGGATATGGAGTAGATATAAAGTATTATTAGTATTACTATTACTGTAAATTGTATTATTTTTATTACTACTTTTTCTCTTTTCTGCCTTCTGCCTCCCCTCCTATAAACTAAGTAGTATAAGTTTAAAAGGTATAATGTGAGGAGAAGGGAGGTAGTAAGGAAAAGTTATGGTAAAACCCAAATGGACTTGAACAAAGTGTATCAATGTGAAGGGATTTTTTATTGCTTATGTTGTAAAAAACTGCAACTCCTCAGGGGTCTTATACTGAGTGTACAATGTAGTTCTATTTTCTCCCTCTTTTCTCTGTCCTCTTATCACTTCGTCTTCCCCTTTTGTGCTTCTCCCTTTCAGCCTTTTCCGCTGTACTTTATACATTCTATAAAAGAAGGTGGCGAATAAAAGATTTTATGGATGATTTACGTTCCCGTCATCTCCATGGCCATCTGCCTGATAGCAATTCAATTCTCGTATTGTGATGGGTTTTTCAAGACGGGAAAAACGCAGCATTCTGGGGAATGCTGGCTGCGTCAATGTTTGCATTTTCTATTATATGCATGTTAAGTGTATTTCTGCTTCAAATGGAGGATGGGATGAGCCCAAAAAATGGAGAGAGACAGAGTGGAAAATATGGTTAGAGTTTGTTCACTGAATGTATAGTGGTTGAACAAGGGGCTGAACTCTCGCCAGAAGAAGTCTATAGTTTTGGACTTTCAAAACAAAGAAAGAATAGATATCTGCTCATTACAAGAAACACACATGTCACGAGGTGAATTCTGACAGCGTGCCTGACTGGGGTTCTTGGAGGGGCTTGAGGGCCAAACACCTCCCTGTAGATTATGGGCCCTGGCTTATGTGCCACAACTCTATACTTTAAAATTGTTAGTATTCTGTTAGTATATTGTTTTATGTGTAATGTTTAATTCTGAAGGGCTATAATGTGTCAGTGACTAGAATTGATAGTTTACTCCAACATCCATTGTTCTGTATTAACTGGATTAACTGGTAAACTGATTATGTTGTGTACATTATGTTTCTTACTGTGTGTCTACTCACTGTATGGTAATTTGGTTTGCAGTCTGAAAGTCTAATGTATTCCTAGCCCCAGTTAGTTGGAGAACTATGTTAGTTCCATCCCCCCATTGTTTATTAATGTCTGTGATGCCATGTTTATGTCTTTTTATAAGTATGTGTTGTTACACAAATAAAGAGTTGTTAATTCTTGCTGTACCTAACTTCTAGATGTCCTGTCTATTTGGGTACAAAGAGCAAGGGCCCAGGAAAGACTTGGTGGGGGAATCCTGAGCTTTAATCGGGGGCTAAGGAGGTGATTTCACACAATGGGCAGAGGGTCTACTACGTCTGGTAGACTGTCCGTTACTACACAGAACATATTATTGGGCCAATTAGCTGGGGCATATTAAATGGCAAAATAATACTGACATATTATTATGCAAATTGGCTGTGGCTTATTAATGGCAAAATAATACTGGCATATCATTGTGCAAATTAGCTGGGGCATATTAAATGGCAAAATAATAATGACATATTACTGTGCAAATTGGCTGTGGCTTATTAATGGCAAAATAATACTGGCATATTATTGGGCAAATTGTCTGGGGCATATTAAATGTCAAAATAATACTGGCATATTATTGGGCAAATTAGCTATGGCATATCAAAGGCAAAATAATACTAGCATATTAATGGCAAACGTAATACTGGCATATGGCAAAATAATACTGACATACTAATGGGCAAATTGGCTGTGGTATATTAATAGCACAATAATACTGGCATATTAATGGCAAAATGTCTGTGCCATATTATGGAAAAATAACACTGGCATATTAATGGGCAAGATGTAGCATAATAGACAAAGGGTGGCATATTTTAATAGGAAAACTGACTGTTGCATATGTCAATGACAAAGTGACTGTGGCATGTTGATTGGTACCTAACAATGGCTTATTTTAATTGGCAAAGTGATGCAGTGGCATGTCCTGTGGGGCAAAATAACTATGGGGGAAAGTGGCACTGTGACTCATTCTGCAGGGGCAATTCTGTGGGACAAAATGACACTGTGGTATGTTCTGTGACAAATTGTGTGGGTGCAATATGAGTGCAAGCTAAGTGCTGTGGTGCAATATAGGTGCATGGCAAGTGCTGTGGGTACTGAATGGTGCTGTGTGAAGTCCTTTGGGTGCAATGTGGGTGCAGAAAAATGGAATAAAAACAAGAAATGCAATTTTTCAATGACATTTTTATTACAAATAGTTGAATGTTATATGTTGCCTGTGTGTTTTGTATAGCAGGCAACGATAAGTCCCCTGTCACACTAACGTAGGTGCCGTCAGTGTCCATACTTTAAGGGGCACCATGCTTTTTTTTGTTTTCTTTTTGCTTTTCACGTGCGGTACTGCTCACAAATAGGACCACTCTTCTCCACCCCCACTATCACCATACGGCACCAGCAGATGCACTAGCACAATGTGGTCAGTGAGACCATGTTGTGGTGAGCCTGTGAGGGAGTGTTGCCTGGTGTGCCTGTGAGGAAGTGTGCTCACTGAGTGAGTGAGTGAGTGAGTGCTGGCTGTGTGTTTGTGTGAGTGTGTGCTGGCTGAGTGAGTGTGCTGGCTGATTGTGTGTGTGTCTGTTTATGGAGTGTGTCTGTGAGTGAGTGTGTGCTGGTTGTGTGTTTGTGAGTGTGTCCTGGATGAGCGTGTGTGGTTGTGCTTGCGATTGAGGTTGACTGTGTGTGAGAAGCTGTTTGAGCACAATAATGGCACTAATAAGCTATTTGGGACAGATTTGGCCCTGCCAAGCTATTCGGGGGACAAAAATGGCAGTGACATGTTTAAGGACAATGATATTGGTGATTAGCTGTTTAGGTACACTCATGGGAGTGATAAGTTGTCTTGGCATAAATATGGCACTCAAAATAAGTTGAGAACAATGTTGGCAGTTGGTAATGAGCTGTTTGGGCACATAGATAGCTCTGACAAGCGGTTTTTGCACTTAGATGGCCCTGATGAGCTGTTTTGGCACAATACTAACACCGACAAACTGTTTGGGCACAGAGACAGCATTTGGAAAGCAGTTTGGAGACAAAGAAGGAAGTCAAATAAGTTGTTGAATGACATAGGTGGCACTGAAACGTTTTTTGGGGGAGAGGATGCACTGTGAAGCAGTTTGGGATAAAGTATGGCACTGGCAAGATGTTTGGGGATAGAGATGGAACAAGGCCAAGACCTTGTGGATGCAATGTGGGTGCTGTGGCAAATCCCTGTGGATGTACATTAGTAAGTCCTGTGGGTACATTATTGGACTATTGCAATAATAATTTGCATGTCCTGTGGCTGCTGCTGTGATATATTTCTGATCAGCATATGAATGTGTTTAAATGTTCTAGTGTACCTCATCAGATGTCTCCTAAATGTGAACGCTAACACGTGTATACATACTCAAATGCAGATCAGGTACACACACACATACACACTCATATACTGATCATATACACACTAGCACACATATAGTGTATGTGTGTGCTAGTGTGAATATCTATCAGCAAATGAGCATGTATGTGTGTGCTATACCAATCGCTTTTGTTTATAGATATTTGTAGACTAATTATGAGACAAGTAAAATTGTCTCATAAAAGGAGTGGTGAATTACTAAATGCTGGGATTTAAGGCAGGTCTTAAAATATGCTATGTAAATAGTTCATTTTTATTCTTGCTTGCATATCTATTTTTGATTATGCATGACAGTGAGGGCTTCATGTTTGAGTTTCTCCTAAGGCGTCACAAAGTCTAGAGCTGCCTCTGCTTACAGAATATGGGTGAGTGAAACATGACTGCATATGACACAGCCCGTACATATGTAACATCCAAGTCTGCCATATGTTTGTGAGAGCTGGTAACATTTTACAGGATCAGTAGGGCACAACATGTCCTGAAGATTCCGTTTCTGTTTAAAACAAATGACAGGAGGATTTGAGAGTAGATACATTTAAGAGTATTAATAATAAGTCAGTAATCAATTACCTGGGAGATGGCATAGCCTAGGTGGCAGGGAACCATGTATGTATGAGGGGGTGTGAGTGTTTCGGTGATTGACTGTTTGGGGGAGTGGCTGGGTATGCCTGTTCTATATAGGGAAGCCCCTTCCCCCCCTACAGAAGCCCTTTTAGTAATGGACACAGTGAATTTCCTGCACTCACTCTTTTCTTGAGTGTGTTTTATTTTCACGTTTCACTACTAAAGTTTTTCTCTGTCACAGCGGGCAGGGTTGTCCTTGCCAATCGAGTAATTAAGAAAGAAAGTTCATATTGATGGACAGGGAAGGCTCCTCCCCTAAATTCTGAGCAGTATGAAGGAGGTCATAATAGCAGTCATGCCCACCAAGCTAACAGCAGGCTGGTGGTCAGCATCAGGTTTAAAAGCAGGTGCCGGGATAATATGGATGCGGGTGGTGGGAACCACCCTAGGGACCTTAGTTTTGTTAAATATAGTGTTTTTGGGTGCAACCCCCCAGTCACTTTACAGCACTAGTATCTCACTTCAGGACTGGGGACACCGAATGCAGTCTATAAGTTAGAATTCTGTTGTAAAGTGAGACCATATTTTATTTTTACGTTTATATGCAATTAATTCAAACATAGAGGAAAGAAACAGTGACATATGTCTTATATATGTGTTTGTTATAAATTCACAGGTAATCTAGTTACATCTTATGTAAGTGGTAGTGTCTTTTTAAGTCTTGTGAACGTGCTGCATTGCATTGCAGATGTCTTATGTAACAGCCAACACTGGGCCTAACTGTTTAGAACACTGTTTAGAACACTGGGAAATTCAAAGATAAACTCTCTGAGTTCCTGGTCCATAGGTTTCTGGACACAACACACCTTCTCCTTCAGGCTTGTATAAAGGTAGCTTTCCATCTTCACACGGTACATGAACCTGTCTGCACTCAGTGCTCTCCATCACCTTTAGACACTCACATTTCTATCAAGCAGCAAACATCCGTGATTCGACTGATACTAAACATACTTCCACTTACCACTGGCTCACATCTCACCATTGTCCTTGTGGCTTGTGGTACAGACCAGCGATTACTGAAGATCCATCTTCACTACATGACTGGATCTGTCCTGCAGCTGGCAATGGAAAGAGACAAGGAAAATGTAAGATAAACAGTCCTTTCTTATCACAACTAATGTCTTATGTTTTATATGTGCCTTTTACTGTCTGACAATTACTAATGGACCTGATTATAATGATGGACACAGTATATGATCTAGAAATATACAGTGAACTTTTATATTAGTAACAGAAAACATAAGAGTCTACTCAATAAGGACAGACTTGCAGGGAATTGATACCGGAATTTCAAACTTTAGGCCAATGTAACCAAATTTAGGTTTATTTAGTAGGCCTTATCAATATTTTATGTTGTTTGGGAGATCACAAATGTCCTTGTCACATTTTGTTATAATAATCCTAATTCAGACCGATAATGTCATAAATGTTTTCTTGTGGTTTATAATAATCTAAAATGTACACAGCTCATGTACAGTAAAATATCAGGACAGTATATGTAAAATACATTTTGCTCTTGTTATTATTTAGTGATAAATGCCTTAATTACATCAGTTTGATTATGCACAGTTAATAGTATACATTATTTATACAGTAATTAACTCCTAAGTGACGCATGGTGTTGGATCACAAGATCACAACATAGCCAGGGACATAATGGCAGATACCCGATCAGGGTCCTAATAAAAAAAATTGCGAGACCTCTGGATATGTCAGACAGACAGGTTTGTGTGTAATTTACAACTTGTGGCAAAATCCTAAAAATTGTTTGGATAACGGATTTCTGAATAATTGATACTCAGCCTGCATATTAATAATGAGAAAAAAGGATCTACTAATTTCAAACTTTAAGCAATGTACAATGTAACCAAATTGGAACGATTCTCCAATGCAGCTGAATGGGAGAATTTTTCTAACTCGGCTACTTTGGCCTTAAAGGACAACTGTAGGCCAGAAACAAATGTTTCTTTAAATAGGTTTAGTACTGTTAACAACAACAGTGCTGAAAATGCTTAATGAACAGATAGAGTAACAATCTTTTTTTCAGGTCCCACCTCTGCCCATAGGGGATGCTGGCCACATCCATAGTGTAGAATATATCAGTCGGATCCAACCAAAAATGCGCATCCCTGTTGATGGCATGTGCGGTGGTCGTTTTGCGTATGCCAGTTGACCAACTCTAGTATCCAAAATGGTGCCAGCAGCCACTGCCAATTTCCAAAAATGGCGTTGCGCATGTGCTAAATGCCAATAGCAAGCATCTGATCTTTCAGTATCCCTGTGAACCCCTTTTTACTCTATATTTTCATTAAGCATTTTAAGCACTGTTGTTGTTAACAGTGCTAAACGTATTGTGTTTTTTTTTTTTAACACAGTTGTCCTTTAAGTTTGAAATTTCTGTCTCAATTCCCTGCAATTTTCTCTTAATTGAGTAGGCCTCATCAGATGTCACCTGGGTTAGTCCCCCATATTAAGAATGTTAACACAATATAATACAATTTTTTAGATTTTTGTTAGATTAACAGTTTTTTCCATTAGATCTACTCTAAAATTTCCAATATAAACAATCTTTTTCGGGGGGGCTAAGCAGTAGCCAGCCCCCCTCAACAAAAATATGGACAAAATGTTATTGATTATGCTAACTTCACGTTAGATCTGGTTTGATCAGCTAAAATGTTTGCTAGATCTAGTGTAATTCCTGAAATATCACCTTGTATGGTAGTAAAGGGGAATGTTTCGTATGTCAATTTATACGTAACCTCATACCCCCAAATAAAAGACACCAGTCATGTATGGAGTTTAAATAGGCCACAGCTTTTATTTATACATAACAGATGTACCTGTATTACCTCCTTTTTCTCTTATACTTTAATGTTATACTAATATAATACTTCATATGTATATACATATATATAGAATTTATATAACATCCAGAATACAATTATAGTTACTCCTAGTCCTTGCCATATATATATATAACCTTAACAAATAACAAATAACCTTTCAACTAGGGTTCCTAGGGTGGACCCCCCCCCCCTCATCCATACTATCCCAACATCTGTATTTTAATACCTGATGTTGACCCCCAGCCAGTTGTTAGCTCAATGGGCAGGACCCAGTGGCGAAACTATCATTATCGCAGAGGTCGCAGCTGTGACCGGGCCCTTCACACCAGGGGCCCGGCTGCCCTGTCAACCCATGCGATCGTGATAGATTAAAACCTGTACTATGCGATCTGCAGTGATCGCATAGTAGAGGCCCTCTGGACAGAGAGATGCGGCCCATGCAACATTGTCACGGGAAGCTGCACCTCCGCTGGTCTCGTGCGATGGGGTGAAAGCTCTGCCCCCTCGCACTCTGAGCATCCTTGAGTGCCAGATGTCTGTGACATCCGGCGTGTATGTATGTAACTGTAATATTATAACAAATATGATACTATAAAACCGGCCATATATGTTATACACATATTAAATATACCTAAATCCTAAATAAACATATATATGTATTTATATAAAACAACATATGGCATATATATGTTATATAAATATTACAAAACCAGCCATTAATTATATAAAATATAAACCTGAGCCATATGTTATATACATATCATATGGCTAGTTTATATAATATGTATATTATTTATATATATCTATATATATCTTAAATTCGAGGTCGTCTTATAATCTGACCTCAAATCGAGGTTAGAATATAAGACTGGGATCCAGGTCCCCTGCAGAGCTGCAGGGGACCTGGATCCCCCTCCCTAACAGCCGGTTGATGTCTGCGCAATGCCCGCCCGACTAACCAAAAAAAAAAGTAAGAAAAAAAAAAGGTTTGCCGGTGGAGGGGGCGGAGCTCCCCGACTCCCCACGGGAAGCATGAGATGTGCTGCTCGCGCTCCCCACACACAGTGATTGTGCAGGGTATCGGAAATCCAATACTCTGCATAATCACTGTGTGTGGGGAGCGCTAAGCAGGGTGGGGGCGGAGCTACACCTCTCACTGGTGAGCTCCGCCCCCTCACTGACAAGAAAGAACAAGGGGATGGGGCAGAGACAGAACATGGGAGGGGGGAAGAGACAGTACAGGAGAGGGGTTAAGAGAGAGTACAGGGGAGGGGGGAAGAGACAGTACAGGGGAGGGGGAAGAGACAGTATTGGGGAGGGGGAAGAGACAGTACAGGGGAGGGGGGAAGAGACATTACAGGGGAGGGGGAAGAGACAAAACAGGGGAGGGGGGAGAGACAGAACAGGGGAGGGGGAGAGACAGAACAGGGGAGGGGGAGACAGAACAAAGGGAGGAGGAGAGATAGAACAGAGAAAGGGGGAGAGAGAACAGAGAAAGGGGGAGGGAGAAAAGAACAGGAGGGGGAGAGAAGAGAACAGAGGAGGGGGGAGTAAAGAAAATGGAGAGAGAGAGAGAGAGAACAGATATGGGGAGGAGGGGGAGAGAGAGAACATATATGGGGAGGAGGAGAGAGAGATCAGATTTGGGGAGGAGGGGGAGAGAGAGAACAGATAGGGGGAGAGAGAGAACAGATATGCGGAGGAGGGGGAGAGAGAGAACAGATATGGGGAGAAGGGGGATAGAGAACCGATATGCGGGGAGGGGGAGAGAGAACAGATATGGGGGAGAGACAGACATAGCAAGGAAGTCCAAAGGGACAAACATGGGAAGGGAGAGACACATACATGGAGGGAGAGGAAAGAGACGGGGGGGGGCGCCACGGGGGACGTCCGCACAGGGCGCCGGAAGACACTTAAGGCCGGCCCTGTTGTTAGATCCTGTCTAATTCCTGAGATATTGCCTTTTTCATTAGGGGAGCTAACCCCAACTCAACTGAAATTGGGATTTTTTAAATAGATTTTGGTAGATATTCGTTAGATTAGGTAAGAAACCGTTTTTTGGTTTATTTGTTAGATCTATCATGCAAGAGTAGGGTTGCCACCTTTTCTACAAAAGATACCGGCCTTGCTGGACCGGTGCAAGGATTTTCGTCTACAGAGCCGAAGGTGCATTTCGGTGCCCCTCGTCTGACCCACCACGCCTCCGACACCACCAACCCTCCATACATTTTATATATATAAAAGTATAATGTTTAGTGTGGACAATAAATACATCTAAATATTCAACTAGCATGCTCTAAATTTGTCACACATTGACACCCTAACACACATTGAAACCCTTAAACACAGAGACACCCTTATAGTCACACACAGAGACACACTTACCACTCACACACACACCCTTACACAGACACAGTGACACATTTACACACACACACACACACCCTTAGACAGACACAGTGACACACTTACATCCTTACACACACACACACACACACACACACACCCTTACACACACACACACACACACACCCTTACACTGACACAGTGACACACTTACAAACACCCTTACAGAGAAAGTGGCACACTTACACACACCCTTACCACTTACACACACACAGTGACACACATAACCTGAGACACACTAGTTTGCCACTCAGTATGCCAGTATTTAGCCACTCAATATGCCAGGATTGTGTCCCTCAATATGCCAGGATTTTGCCACTCTATTGCCACTTAATATACCAGGATATTGCCATTTAATATGCCAGGATATTGCCAATTAATATGCCAGAATATTGCCACTTAATATGCCAGGATATAGCCATTTATTATGCCAGGATATAGCTATTTAATATGCCAGGATATAGCCTATTAATATGCCAGGATATTGCCATTTAAAATGCCAGGATATTGCCAATTAATCTGCCAGGATATAGTTATTTAATATGCCAGGATATAGCCAATTAATATGCCAGGTCATAGTCACTTAATATGCCAGGATAATGCCAATTAATAGGCCAGGGTATAGTCACTTAATATGCCAGGATAATGCCAATTAATATGCCAGGGTATTGCCACTTAATATGACAGGGTATTGCCACTTAATATGCCAGGATATTGCCAATTAATATGCCAGGATATTGCCATTTCATATGCCAGGATTTTGACCCTCAGCATGCTCGTTATGCCACCCTCCTCCTCCCCCTTCCCCAGCCAGTACTGACCTCCTTGCTGCGGTCTCCCAGTGCAGGTCCGTGGCTGTGAGGGAAGCGTTGTGCGCTCCCCTCCAGCCGCACGGCTTCAATAAAGTTTGTTGAAAAAAAAAGTTTAAACAAACTTTATTGATCCGCGCGGCAAGGAAGGAGATAAGTAAATGGGCCTGGGGGCGCGGGTGATTTTTCAGCCCCCCCCCTTACGGTAGTGCCGGCCCTTCCTCCATAGACTTAACATTGGCATCAAGCCAACCTTTTTCTGACCTGCCAGTAAAGTACCAGCTGGGTGGCAATCCTACGCAAGAGGCGGGATTCACAGTGTGTGAGCGGAAAGGGTGAATCCAGGTTAGTCACCCCCTCAACTGAAATTCCTTTAAACAAATGTTAATGATTTTGGTAGATATTCAGTACATTAGGTAAAAATAACTGTTTTTTTCATTAGATCTATCAAACAAGAGCAGGTTTTAACTATCCCACTGTGTGTATGGGTTGGGATTGGGGAGTACAGGTTACCCCCCCCCCCCCCTCCAACTGAAATGTGTGTTTTATGCACAAGGCAAATAGATTATACCATTTAACTGGGTGCTTAAAGCCCATTGAAATGAATGCAAGAGACCAAGACTGTAGTCAGCACACATCTAAGCACAAGGGGTGCCACCGTGGATATGCTTTACCAGCCATATATAACTTATTTACATTCGCCTTATGCGTTGCAGTATGAAGAAGTAATATGTGACCAAATGTTAATCAGTTAACTAATCAATGCACTCCTGTGGGATCCACTAGTTGATTAATTAATTGATCTCCTTCTGATCACATATTACATTGCAAAAGGCATATGCCGCCGTAAAACAAAAATGGCCAAGTTAGCAGGTCTACTAAGCACACATTCTCACACTTTTTCAAACTTATAATTAGGCCAACATTATGTGTCAGAATTCCAAGAACAGAACGTCTTCATAATTACTGTTTGGGGCACTAAAAGTGGTGTAAATCTGTGCTGTAGTCAGATTAGATGAGATACACTAACAGATGATTGTAGTAAAATTCTAAATCAGATGACATGTTTCAGACAATAAGCTGCATATACCCTCTTGCAACAATGGAATCGAAGGAGAAGGGGGTATGGGCAACCCTACCTATATAATGGGATATTTTAACTAGTGATATTATAATGAGCGTGGCCAGTAGTGTGTGGCCGCTACTATTTGCAAAAATGAACAGAATGATTCACTTGACCCACTTTAGCTATACATTGGTGAGTTTCTCCTGCAGTAAGTGCCGCATTACCTCTACAAAAATGTGTGTCAAATCAGAGAACAATCTCTCAGTATTTAAACAGAGGACATAGTTTGCATAATTGTTTATAGAATATATAGTTGTTTGAGTTATAAAAAAATATATTTTTAAGGGGAAAAAAAAAATCACAAAATTGTGATTTGTGTGAATTTCTTTAATTTCCTTATTGAATAAAAAGTTAACAGCTGACAGCATACCACTAAACAGGCTATGGAGTTATTTATAAAAGTCAAATCTGGAGCACAGTTCTAGAAGTGGAGAAGTCACTATGGAAACCAAAGAAATGTTGTTGCTAATCACTTGCAAGACTTTGCCCCAGTCTGTCATTCACTCAGACACACACATGCAATCATGTCACTCTCACATGCACATGGTGCCACTCACTCAGACACACACATGCAATTCTGTCACTCTCACATGCACATTCTGTCACTCACGCAGAAATACACATGCAATCATGTCACTCTCCCATGGACATTCTGCCACTCACTCACACGTGCAACCTGGTGACTGGCCAAAGGTAAAAAAAAAAGGCAGCTGCATAGTGCTCGCACAGTGTTACGGCGGCACCCCCTCGTCTGGGGAACGGTGCTGTAACCAGAATAGAAAATGTTAAAAAAAACTATGTCTGTCCATGAGACATACATATTAAAAGGTATTTTTCTTGCTTTTCTTCTCCTCTTCTCTTTCCCACATTCTTCCTCATATATCACTTTAATTCTTCCCCTTTAAGGTTTACAGTTTCAAAGCCATGTGAGCTTTTAACGTTACACAGCCTCAACAGCTTGCAGAATCTCATGTATATACCATATATTTGTGTGCTCTATATTTAAGTATTTCGTAATGGGTGCCCATCATCCCCGTGTGGATTGTTTTTTTCAGTTTCATCTATAGCATAGTTGATTTGCAACCCTGCAATGGTAACGCCATGTTAGGCACTCAGGCAGAGCTGCCCGTTCCTTACGATTTACTCTTACTTACTGAGAGGCATGTGAAGGCTAATTTCAATATCTCAAATGCCTATATTGTTCAAAGGCTTGCTATACATATAAGTATTTTGTAATGGGGTACCAGAATCCCTACATCAGTTCTCTCATTCCCATTAATATTGAAGCTGGTTTATAACCCTGCAAAGGTATCCTTATGTTGGTCATTGTGAGAGAGAAGCCGGATCACTACGGTACGCTCTTAGTTACTGAAAGGCACAAGAAGGCTCATTTCAGAATCCCAAATGTCTATATTGAAATAATGTCTGCTACATGTTTTAGCATCTTGTAATGAGTAACCAGAACTCCTACTTACTTTCTTTCATTTTCGTTTTTAATGTGGTTGGCTTACAATTCCTGCTAAGGTTATACTATGGTGGTCACTTAGAGAGAGAAGCCCACTCACTATGGTATACTCTTATTTACTGAAAGGCTAATTTGTGCCCAGTTCGAGCCCTCCATTCAATCGATGTTTATGTCAATGCTCTAATGGCTATGCTCCCAGTGCCTGGGATGTGCCTCAGCCAAAACCAGAGGTTGGGTCTAATTCAGGTGGTGTCAAGCTGCATATTATGATGTCACGTACCCTCACCTCTGCTTGGCTGAATGTTACCATTAGCAAATGTTAGTAAGTATGCTAACGATAAGCCAAGGTGTTTGTTTCACTGTTGCATCCCATTGCTTGCTGAATGTGAAAGGCTTTGCAATGCATTGGACACACATGTGGCTCTCAAAATATTACAAAAACTTCAAAATTCTAATTTAGGGGGCTAACCTATACTGAGCCCTCCCCTGCACACAAAACAGTATTGTGAATACCGCCTCTTGTGTGATAGATCTAATGAAGAAAAAATGGCAGTCTTACCTGATCTAACGAATATCTACCAAAATCAATAAAAATAAAAAATTTAAGCTGAGGGGGGCTAACCTGTACTCACCCCTCCCCTGCACACAAAATAGGATTGTGATTACCGCCTCTTGTGTGATAGATCTCACAGAAAAAAAGACAGCCCTCTTATTGAAAAGGCAAAATCTCAGGAATTAGACTAGATCTATCAAAAATGGTGGCTGGATATGATTGTTAATATTGGATATTTTAGTGTAGATCTAACAAAAAAAAACAGATGACCCAAAATGATCTAACAAAGATCTAACAAATGGTATGATCTTTTGTTAAAATTGTAAACATGGGGGGTTAACCCCTGGTGAGGTTATGGTTGCTACCTTTTCTACAAACAAATACCGGCATTGCTGGTTCCTCCAGAGGCTTAACATTTGCATTAAGCCAATTTTTTACTAGGTGGCAATCTTAGGTGAGGTTTTTATCAGTATTTCAGGTTGGGTGGGAGATCACAAATGTCCTTGTCACATTTTGTTTTGATAATCCTAATTGAGAATAATAATGTAATAAATGTTTTCTTGTGGTGGATAATAATCCAAAATTTGCACAGCTCATATACAGTAAAATATCAGGACAGTATATGTAAAATACATTTTGCTCTTTTTTTTCCTTCTCCATATGATATGAATGAGAGCTGCAGGTTAGGTTTTCCTATTTCTACAGAATACATACAGTTGGAAATAAATTCATTATTTGGGAATGTACCACTTATTGATAGGCTACACAACCCGGAATTGAACCCTTTTGTATGTCTTCTATGCACCTTAATGTATGTATGTGATGTACTTTTATATGCTTGAAAAAAAAAAAAGAAAAAAAAAAAGGCAAAATCTCAGGAATTAGACTAGATCTATCAAAAATGGTGCCTGGATATGATTGTTAATCTTGTATATTTTAGAGTATATCTAACGAGAAAAAACAGATGACCCAAAATGATCTAACAAAGATCTAACAAATGGTATGATCTTTTGTTAAAATTGTAAACATGGGGGGCTAACCCCTGGTGAGGTTATGGTTGCCACCTTTTCTACAAAAAAATACCGGCATTGCTGGTTCCTCCAGAGGCTTAACATTTGCATTAAGCCAATTTTTTACTAGGTGGCAATCTTAGGTGAGGTTTTTTTATCAGTATTTCAGGTTGGGTGGGAGATCACAAATGTCCTTGTCACATTTTGTTTTGATAATCCTAATTGAGAATAATAATGTAATAAATGTTTTCTTGTGGTGGATAATAATCCAAAATTTACACAGCTCATATACAGTAAAATATCAGGACAGTATATGTAAAATACATTTTGCTCTTGTTATTATTTAGTGATGACTGACTTAATTACATCAGTTGTTTATGTATAATTAATAATATACATTATTTATCCAGTAATTAACTCCAAGCATGGTGCTTGCGTCCTAGACGATGCCAGAAACAAAATGCCACTTTTTATTCCTAATCACCGATCACAAGGAGAATCGGTAGCCAGGACACAATGGCAGAGACCTGATAGGGTCTTAATAGACCTTGTGGGTCTCCTGCAAACAATCGCGAGACATTCAGATTGTCACAGCAGCGTGCCCGAACCCGGAAGTCCGGGAATGTCGTGATTTACTTAAATGTAACTGGTGCTCGCTTGGAACATTGGCTTCATTTTTCCTGTCATTTTGAGGCTACTCAAAGTGGGAGCTGCGATGAGCTGTTAAATTCAGGACGTTCTATGCTAGTATGGCATAGGATGTCCTAGTGTCATGAAGAGTTCAAACAAATCTAAATGTTTTTCAATATTTAAATTTGTTTGCAAGTTGGTTATGGAAAAATGGTCAACATTTGACCTAGGTAGACAAATGCAGTTTAGTGGTTTCATGGTGGAACTTCATCAGCTCACTAGTTATTATCCAAGACAGACAAAAATAAACAGGCAAGACAGAAATGCTAACAAATAAAGTAGAGAGATAAAAAGGCAAACAAGATACCTGAACAGACAGACAGAGCAGTGGTTGTTTATTTTGATAATTTTTTCCCCCCACAAATCATGTGTAGGTTAATAAGTGATGTATTCCATTATTTAATCACTAAATTATATTATGTAGACATAGTTCATATGAAGCAATCTTTTATGGGATGGTTATGTGATTGGTTTGGAAAGTTTTTTCCCTTAGATATCGCTCTGTTCTTCTGACAATTCAGCTCAGTCTTACTGTAATTCAAGGAAACATTAGCTAGTTTCCAACTTAAAGTTGTTATTAAAGGACAACTGTAGCAACAATTACCTTATGTTTAACTGAAAAATGGTATCACGTTTAGATTATGTGTAAAGAAATTATTTAATGAAAGAATACAAATTACATTATTAAGCTTTCTTTACTCCATATAGATCCCTCACGGGGAAGACATGTTGTTTAGATCTTGTTTAGGTCAGATCTTTACTCTCCTTGGTTCAGATCAACAAAGATCTGACCCATCTGACCAAAGATTCTAACAAAATGTCTCTCTCCTGGTAGAGCAAAGAGGGGTCAATAAGGTATTTTATTTGTAATCTTTCTTTTAAGCATTTCTGTATAAAATGCCTACACTTGATATCATCTTTCAGTTAAAAAGGACTTAATTTATAGAGACACGGAGGTTCATATTATGCTTATCTCTTTCTTTAATATTTTCCTCATCAGCAAAGAGAATGCATTAAAAAACTTTGACCATTAAGAACACATTCCATAATAATACTTCCCTCCTCTATAAAGTCCAGTGCAATATACCACTTCCTCTTTCTTCGCTGCTCCCTCCCGCTAAGTACTTTCTGGTTCTTTGGAGACTGCTGGACATTGATCTGTTCACCTCCCAGATGAACTCCATTCTTCCTTGGTTCTTCAGTTGGAGGCCGGACCCAGAAGCCCTGGTTGGCAGACATTACGCGTTCCCTCCATTTTGTCTGATATCTTGCTTGCTGGTTGATCTTTGTCGCACCAGTGCATCCGTAGTGTTGTCGGCTCCATGGTGGGATTCTCAGCCGTGGTTCCCTACCTTGATGGAACTTTTGGTGGACATTCCCCTGTCTACTTCCATCATGGCACGACCTTGTGACGACCTGTCGGGATTTCCACATCAGGTCAACTCCAACTCATGGCCTGGTTGATTTCAGTTATCACTAGTTCGTCTCTGGCGTTCCATTGATGACTTTGGCACTCCTGGAAGGTGCTTGGGCACCAGGTACCAGACGCCTATACCGACATGCTTGTGAGGCATGGGCTGGTTGATTGCGTGGAACGGCAAGCATATCCCATATCAGCTCCCGTGAGCATCATCTTGCATTTTCTTACATCTTTGTTTGAAAGTGGTTGGGCTTATCGTGAATGTTAATGGGTATAGATCCGCTATCTTAGTTTGTAAACTTCACAAGGGTATTTGTTTGGCTCAACCCCATCTACCTTGATATTCCACGTGGTTTTTATTAATGTGGTTTTGTTGCTTTTGTTGCTTTTTCAACATTGGCCTAATAATGCAAATCTCTCTCTTCAACAAGTTTCTGCTAAGTTAGTTATGTTATGTTGATTAATTTCTTGCAAACGTGTTTCTTATGTATGGGCTTTGGATATTGCTTCACGATCTTTTACTCCAGACTGTGTTACTTTCAACATTTCTCGTCGCACTAAGACTTCTGTTTCTTCCATCTGTTACCCTGCATTCCCTCACAATGCTCAATTGTGTCCAGTTCTTTGTTTAAAATAATATAAACTTTGAACTTCTTCTCTTCACGATCCTTCAAGACCAGAACTGATCTTTGCTCTTTCGGAAACAACATAGACCTATATCTACTAACTCCTTGGCTTGATGGGTTAAATGGGTGTTGCACGAAGCAGTGGTCGACACTTCGGTGTTCAGTCCCCATTCAACTAGAAAGGCTATGGCTTCTAGAGTTGTCGACTCGAAGATTTTATGAAAGCTGCGGATTGGTCGCGGGAATCCACATTTTGGGAATTACTTTCGGGGTCCTTTTCTTTTTACCTCTACGGTTATAGCACAGCTTTGAACTACCATAATTTGAGCCTCCATGTCTTTGTAAATTACCAGATTTTACTATTAAATTATGTTGTAAAGACATGATTTATAAAGACACAGAGTATTATTCCCACCCAATGTTTTCCTGGTGTTTCCGTTTTTTCTGATGTGGTCACCTTCGTTTCATGTTCTTGGATTGTTTTTTTAGTTTTAAAATTAAGGTTGGATGATTTCTCTTCCCACAAAGAAAAAGGAAGTGGTTTATATTGCACTGGAATTTATAGAGGAGGGGAGGGAAGTATTATTATGTAAAGTGTTCTTATTGGTCAAAGTGTTTTAATGCATTCTCTTCGCTGCTCAGGGAAATATTAAAGAAAGAGATAAGCATAACACTCACCTCCGGGTCTTTATAAATCATGACTTTACATCATATTTTAACAGTAAAATCTGATAATTTTTGCTACAGTTGTCCTTTAAGTCTTGTGAAAGTGCTACATTGCATTACAGTTGTAATATGAAACAGTCAACACTGTTTAGAAAACTGGAAACTTCAAAGATAACCGGCCTTAGGTGTTCCGGCACCCTGTGTGGGCCACCCCCGTGGTTCCCCCCTCTACCCTCATGTTTGTCTCCTCTGCCTCCTGCTGTGCTCCCCACACACAGTGATAATGCAGGGTATGTTATTTCCTATACCCTGCATTATCACTAAGCATGGGGAGCGCGAGCAGCACTTACTTATGTTGCTCGCATCTCCCAGTGAAGCAGACGCTGCTCTGCTTCACAGGGTGGGGGTGGAGCTTCACCTCACACCCGGTGAGGGAAACTTTTTTTTTTTGTATTGCCTGTCCCCCCCTGATGGAGGCCCTGGGCTTGTTTAAAGGTAGCATTCCATCCTCACATGTTACATGAACCTGTCTGCACTAAGTGCTCACCATCCCCTTTAGACACTCACATTTCTATCAGGCAGCACACATCCTTGATTCACATAGACACTGAACATACTTCCACTTACCACTGGCGCACAACTCACCATTCTCTTCGTGGGTTTTTGTTCAGACCAGCGATTCCTGAAGATCCATCTTCACTACATGACTGGATCTATCCTGCAGCTGACAATGGAAGAAGACAAGTAATAGTAAGATAAACTGCCCTTTCTTTTCATAACAGATTGCTTATTTTTTATATGTGCCTTTTACTGTTTGTCATTATAATTGGACCTTATTTTAATGATGGACACAGTATATGATCTAGAAATATACAATGCACTATTATATTAATAACAGAAAACATATAAGAGTATACTCAATGAAGAGAAACTTGCAAGGAATTGAGATTGGGATTTAAAACATTAGACTAGGCCGGATTAAGGCATGGGCTTTAGGGGCAGCAACCCAGGGGCTCAACAAAATGGGGGCATCGAGAGCTGCAGCTCCAGGCCCATGCTTTGGTCCGACCATTGGAAAAAAAACAAAAACCCCAGCTTGAGCAGAGGCGCTGCCTGGGGAGATCAGAAGATCTCCTGTAAGGTCCGCTCCGCTGGTCCCTTTCACTTACCTCACAAGACGGGAATCGGCACTTTCGAGTCTTGTCAACCGCCTGCTATCCCCTTCTAAACGCAGCCGCAACTGGAGACAAGCGCGTGCACGCCACGAAGCTCTTTCACTGCTGTCTCCTTCATCGCTATGGCGACGGGCAGCGTGGCGCGCGTCGCGCACGTCACGGGGGCGGAGCTATGCCCTTTAAATCTTCTGGGCGCGCAATTCAAACTTGCTTGAAGATTTCTCAAGCTAGATCAGCGTGGATTGCTCCCAGCTCCTCCGTTTTGCTGCCCAAAGTTTTGTACTACTATCTGGATCTACTGGACTCCTGACCTGGCTTTTCCTGACCTCCTCTCTCGTCAGATCCCTGAACATTTGGCTTTTCCCTGGATTCTGCTGCTCTCTGTATGCCCTGACCCGGCTATCGTTTTGTGACCATTCTACCCTCTGGCTCCCCGACTCCGGCTATCGTTTTATGACCATTCTACCCTCTGGCTCCCCGACTCGGACTGCACCTCCACTACTCTTAGACCTTCGTGCCTGCTGCCATCTATTGAAGTCTGCCTCCTCTGTAGCCCTCGGTAGTGGTGGTATCAGGCAAGGATTGTCTTATTCTGCAACTGGGGTTCCCCCTGCGCTGAATCACGGTACGTACACTACCTTACAAATCTTCAAGCCATCTCCATGGCCCCCGCAGAAGTTATGGATGCAGTAACTTCCTTATCCCGTCAACTGTCGGTTCTAACTCAATCTATGCAAGAATTACAGGCTGGACACTCACATTTCCACATTCAATTGCAAGAGTTACAGGCCAACCGTCAGTATCCCTCTGCCGATTCGATACCACCCCTACCGGCCACTCAATCATTGGACTCAGCTTCGGCTCCTACTCCTGAACCCAGGATGCCCCTGCCTGAACGTTTTAATGGTGACAGAAAGAAATACCGAGCCTTTATGACTTCCTGTCAGCTCCTGTTTTCCTTACAGCCCAGGACGTACGCTTCAGATTACGTAAAGGTACGACTGTAATTTCCTTGTTACAGGGTGAACCACAAACATGGGTTCACCATCTTCTCCACTCCCACCACCCTTCACTAGAGTTATGGACGACCTTTCGTCAAGAAATGGATTCGCTTTTCGAAGACCCCCTGAGAACCGCTACGGCCCAATCCTCACTCCGGTTGCTCCGACAAGGTAAAAGACCTGTTGAGGAGTATGTCACTGAATTTAGAAGCCTAGCAATCGACAGCACTTGGAATGAACCAGCGTTGTTGGATAAATTTCGTCAGGGCTTGACGGACACTCTTAAAGACGAACTTGCACGTATAGGAATACCGTCCTCCCTTGACAATCTCATCCATCTGGTTGTTCAATTAGACAGAAGACTGAGGGAGAGAAGATTGGAGCGTGCCTCATCCTCTGCCCCATCATACCGGCGCCCTGTCTCCCTATCAGAACCCTCTACTCCATTTCCAGCTACTAGTTCTACTGAGGAACCCATGCAGTTAGGCATTGCCCGAGGGCCACTCACTGAGGAGGAGAAAAAACATCGTCGTCTCAATAATTTGTGCTTGTATTGCGGCAAACCAGGGCATCTTATCCGTTCCTGCCCTCGTCTACCTCGACCTTCTGGAGGTAAGAGTTATCAGTCTGATGATTGCCCTCGTCCTGTGTTGTCGTCTGGTTCTCCTCATCTATCCATTTCTTTGTTCCTACAGTGGACCAATAATTCCGCCACAGTTCAGGCTATCATCGATTCGGGAGCCAGCCGTTGCTTCATTGACAACTCTACGACTGAACTCCTTCGAATCCCTACTCGCCTCAAGGAGAAACCATTACACATACAAGTTATTGACGGTACCCCTATCAGCTCAGGACCTGTGGCTTCAGAGACACTTCCTATTCAAGTCCAAATTGGCTCCGATCATACAGAAACTCTCCAATTCGATGTGGTAACATCCCCTTTATTCCCCGTCATCCTAGGTATTCCTTGGTTACGTCTACACAACCCTGTAATCAATTGGGAAAGAGGCTCTCTCGCATTCTCTTCGGAATTCTGTCAGCACCATTGCCTGAACCGTCCCTCAACCTTGATGACGTCGTCAGATCCTAAGTCCTTGGAAACTCTACTCGACATCCCTACCCCCTATGCAGATTTTGCAGATGTCTTCGACAAAAAGGGAGCTGACAATCTGCCTCCGGAACGTCCATACGACTGCCCTATCGATTTATTACCCGGCTCATCTATCCCCTTTGGTAAAATATACCCTCTCTCTGAACCGGAATTGCAACACCTAAGGGAATATATAACAGAAAATCTCAAAAAAGGATTTATCAGACCTTCTACATCCCCTGCTGGAGCCGCAATATTTTTCATCGGAAAAAAAGATGGAGGTCTCCGACCCTGTATCGATTACCGCCATCAAAAATCGATATCCCCTACCTCTTATCCCAGAATTGCTTGATAGGGTCAGAGAAGCTACCATATTCACTAAGATAGATCTCCGTGGAGCCTACAACCTAGTCCGGATTCGCAAGGGGGATGAGTGGAAGACAGCGTTCCGGTCTAGGTATGGCCATTTTGAGTATCTAGTTATGCCCTTTGGACTCTGCAATGCCCCAGCCGCCTTCCAGCATTTCCTGAATGATGTATTCCGGGACTTTCTAGACATTTTCCTTGTGATATACCTGGATGATCTCCTAATTTTTTCCAAGAACCTCCAGGATCATCATGTTCATGTTCGTAAGGTGCTGGGCCGGTTGCGTACCCACAAACTATACGCTAAGTCTGAAAAATGTGCTTTTGACTGTCCCAAGATTGAATTTTTGGGATATATTCTTACCCCAGGAAATATTCAGATGGATCAAAGAAAGGTCCACTCTGTTCTAAACTGGCCCACACCTACATGCAAAAAAGCCGTTCAAAGATTTATAGGATTTGCTAACTATTACCGTAAATTCATCAGGGGTTTCTCTCAAATTGTTGCTCCTATAACTACGTTGACTAAACTCCATATCCCCTTTGTGTGGACCTCAGCAGCCCAAGACGCCTTTGACCTACTCAAGCAGCGTTTCACTTCAGCTCCCATACTGGTACAACCTGACTCCTCTACACCGTTCTTCCTGGAAGTAGATGCTTCTGAGACTGCGGTGGGGGCCGTGTTATCCCAAAGACAAGGGGAGAAAGCTCTTCTACATCCAGTGGCATTTTATTCCCATCGTCTTACACCAACGGAGTCAAATTATGATGTGGGAGACAGAGAACTACTGGCTATCAAGTTCGCATTAGAAGAATGGAGACATCTATTGGAAGGTGCACGACATCCTGTTACCATTTACACGGACCACCGCAATCTTGAATACCTAAAGAGAGCCAAACGTCTCCGTCCCAGACAAGCTCGATGGTCCCTCTTCTTTACAAGATTTAACCTCCACATCACATTCCGACCCGGAACTCGAAACACTAAGGCTGATGCCTTATCCCGCCTCGTTGAGGCCCTACCCGGCGAGTCCAGTTCGCCTGACACGGTTCTACCATCTCATGTATTCCTAACAACCCAGAATTCCTTACTCAACAAGATTCAGGCGTCCTCCAGGGCGCTCTCGCCTCCTCATACTAACCCTCCTCTCACGTTTCAGGATGGATTCTACAAATTCCAAGATAAAATCTATGTACCTGAACCTATCCGTGTGTCAGTCTTACAAATAAGTCATGATTCTCTTCTGTCAGGACATGGTGGCATCACAAAGACTGCAGAACTCGTGAGACGCCACTTCTGGTGGCCTACATTGATGAAGGATGTCACTGGTTATGTTCGTTCTTGTGAAGTGTGTGCAAGGAACAAGAGTAACCGAACTAGACCCGCTGGCTTATTACATCCCCTCTCAGTGCCATCCAGACCTTGGTCTGAGATCTCCATGGATTTCATAGTGGACTTACCCCCTTCCAAGAAACATGATACAATCATGGTCGTCGTAGACCGTTGTACTAAGATGGCTCATTTCATTCCGACCATTGGTATTCCCACAGCAGCCACTACAGCCACATTGTTCATCTCTTCAGTCTTTCGTCTCCACGGATTGCCTCAGTCCATCACCTCGGATCGAGGTGTCCAGTTTACATCCCATTTCTGGAAGTCCTTCTGTCACAATCTTCGGATTAGTCCCAACCTTTCTACAGCCTTCCATCCTCAGACCAACGGTCAAACGGAAAGAATAAACCAAATACTAGAGCAATATATAAGCTGTTACACCGCCTATCTCCAGGATGATTGGTTACATCTACTCCCCACAGCAGAGTACACCTATAATAACCATAAACAATCCTCTACTAGAATGTCCCCGTTTTTTGCCAACTATGGGTACCACCCTATCTCTATTCCGGGGTTGGTTACAGACTCCTCGGTACCCGAAGTGAAGGAGAGACTTTTACGCATCACTCACCATCTGACTACACTGCGTACTAACCTCAAGGCTGCCCAAGAAGCCCAAAGCCGTTACGCGAATCTACGACGTTCTCCCCCACCAAGATACCGGGAAGGGGATAAAGTGTGGCTCTCGACTGCGCATATCCGACTGGCATGCCCTTCCAAGAAACTGGGTCCTCGATATCTGGGTCCCTACCCTATTTTGAAGGTCCTGTTGTGGTACGTCTGAGACTCCCTCCTTCGCTTCGCATTTACCCAGTGTTCCATGTAGCCCTCCTTAAACCCTACGTTGCTAACCCCTTTTCTGGCCGTACTCCGACGCCTCCTGCTCCGGTGATGGTGGATGGCAACGAGGAGTATGTCGTGCAGAAGGTCCTGGACTCTCGATGGCGCAGAGGGCGCATAGAATATCTTATCCACTGGCGCGGGTACGGTCCTGAGGAACGTTCATGGGAACCGTTGTCTAACATCCATGCCCCTGCCCGTTTACGTGCCTTCCACCTTCGGTATCCGTCTCGTCCCGCTCTGGTTCGCGTCCGGAGTCCGCGCATGGGGAGGGGGCTCTGTAAGGTCCGCTCCGCTGGTCCCTTTCACTTACCTCACAAGACGGGAATCGGCACTTTCGAGTCTTGTCACCGCCGGCTATCCCCTTCTAAACGCAGCCGCAACTGGAGACAAGCGCGTGCACGCCGCAAAGCTCTTTCACTGCTGTCTCCTTCATCGCTATGGCGACGGGCAGCGTGGCGCGCGTCGCGCACGTCACGGGGGCGGAGCTATGCCCTTTAAATCTTCTGGGCGCGCAATTCAAACTTGCTTGAAGATTTCTCAAGCTAGCTCAGCGTGGATTGCTCCCAGCTCCTCCGTTTTGCTGCCCAAAGTTTTGTACTACTATCTGGATCTACTGGACTCCTGACCTGGCTTTTCCTGACCTCCTCTCTCGTCTGATCCCTGAACATTTGGCTTTTCCCTGGATTCTGCTGCTCTCTGTTTGCCCTGACCCGGCTATCGTTTTGTGACCAGTCTACCCTCTGGCTCCCCGACTCCGGCTATCGTTTTATGACCATTCTACCCTCTGGCTCCCCGACTCGGACTGCACCTCCACTACTCTTAGACCTTCGTGCCTGCTGCCATCTATTGAAGTCTGCCTCCTCTGTAGCCCTCGGTTGTGGTGGTATCAGGCAAGGATTGTCTTATTCTGCAACTGGGGTTCCCCCTGCGCTGAATCACGGTACGTACACTACCTTACATCTCCACTCACAAGCTCTTTGTCGGCAAGTAAGAGCACAGACATGTGTCTTCAGGGAAGATTCCATGCTGCCACTCTCTATGCTGCTCTCATCATGGTAGGCCACGTGATCGCCACAGGTCACATGACCTGCCGCTATGAGAGTGGCGGGGAGCGAGACAATGCCACCATAGAAACTCCTAGGAAGTGCACAGACTCCATGCCACCTGGAGATAGACGCCAGAGAGCTAGATGATGACCATGGTAAATCCTGATGGGACAATGTGGTTAATGGGACATACAGTGTGCAAGGTGGGTATGGGGCATGTACTGGGTTACTGGGGTAAGACCTGGGTATCCAATGTGGTTATTGGGGAATAAAATGGGGGTCCTGGGATAAACACGTGGTATGCAGTGTGGTTGATGTGGCATATTTTGGGATACTGGGGTAAGTAATGGGTGTGCAATGAGGTTGATGGGGTATATCCCGGGATTGTAAATAACTACTGATTTTGCCATAATATGCCAAATGTATATATTCCTGCTGATTGTGCCTTGATATGCCAAATTTATACATTTCTGCTGATTGTGCCATGATATGCCATGTTTATACATTGCTGGTGGTTTTTTCATGTAATTCCATGTTTATACATTGCTGCTGATTTTGCCATGTAATGCCATGTTTTTTCATTACAGTTGATTTTGCCATGTAATGCCAAAACATTACTGCTGATTTTTCCATGATATGGCAAATCTAAGGGCTTGGGTAAGTCCTGTGAGTGCAATCTACATGCTGGAACATTTGTCAAGCAACTTATGCCCAATCTGATATTACAGAGGGCCTCACAGTACCTGTACCCAGGGGCCTACAATGTCTTAATGCCCTGACTTTAGGCCAATGTAACCAAATTGGTAACATTCTCCAATGCAGCTGAATGGGAGTTTTTTTCCAACTTAGCAACTTTGGCCTTAAGTTTCAGTTATCAGTTCCCTACAATTCTCTCTTTATTGAGTAGACCCTATTAGTATTTCAGGTTTGTAACAAATGTTTTCTTTTGGTATATACCATATTTTCTTGAATACAAGAAAAAAAATATTTTCCTAGCAAATGCGCTGAACAAGTGACCTTATATTCAAGGTTCGTCTTATAATCAGATAATCAGATCTCCAAAAGGAAGACAGAAAAATAATTGTAAAGAAACAGACATAAGAAGAAAAGATTAGTAATGAGTACCACAACAACCAAGATTTTTTTAAGGTGTCGGCTCCATGGCAAAGAGGTCTGCATTGTGTCGGCAACCGAGCAAAGTGATTTGCAGAGCGTCAGTGCACCGACATAGAGATTTGAAGATTGAAACAGAGAAATATAGACATGTCAAAGCTTAAAATCTCTTGAAAATACTCAATACATGGGGAAGATCTACAAAAAGAAGAGAAAAGATAAAATGTAAAGAATCAGAGATAAAAAGAAAAGATGAGTAAAGTGGACCAACAAAGTAACAAAGATATTTCAAAGTGTCGGCTCCCTGGCAAAGAGATCTGCATTGTGTCGGCAACCTCGCAAAGTGATTTGCAGAGCGTCAGTACACCGACATAGAGATCTGAAGATTGAAACAGAGAAAGATAGACATGTCAAAGCTTAAAATTTCTTGAAAATACTTAATACATGAGGACGATCTACAAAAAGAAGACAAAAGATAAAATGTAAAGAAACAGAGATAAGAAGAAAAGATGAGTAAAGTGGACCAACAATGCAACCAAGATATTTCAAAGAGTCGGCTCCCTGGCAAAGAGATCTGCATTGTGTCGGCAACCCGGCAAAGTGATTTGCAGAGCGTCAGTGCACCGAAATAGAGATCTGAAGATTGAAACATAGAAAGATAGACATGTCAAAGCTTAAATCTCCTTCAAAATATTTAATACATGGGGAAGATCTCGAAAACGAAGAAAGAAAAATAATTGTACAGAAACAGAGATGAGAAGAAAAGATGAGTAAAGTGTAGCAACAAACGAACCAAGATATTTCAAAGTGTCGGGTCCCTGGCAAAGAGAACTGCATTGTGTCGGCAACACGGCAAAGTGATTTGAAGAGCGTCAGTGCACCGACATAGAGATATGAAGATTGAAACAGAGAAATATAGACATGTCAAAGCTTAAAATTTCTTGAAAATACTTAATACATGGGTCAATCAACAAAAAGAAGACAAAAGATAAAATGTAAAGAATCAGAGATAAGAAGAAAAGATTAGTAAAGTGGACCAAGAAAGCAACCAAGATATATCAAAGTGTCGGCTCCCTGGCAAAGATATCTGCATTGTGTCGGCAAACTGGCAAAGTGATTTGCAGAGCGTCAGTGCACCGACATAGAGATCTGAAGATTGAAACATAGAAAGATAGACATGTCAAAGCTTAAATCTCCTTCAAAATATTTAATACATGGGGAAGATCTCGAAAAGGAAGAAAGAAAAATAATTGTAAAGAAACAGAGATGAGAAGAAAAGATGAGTAAAGTGTACCAACAAACGAACCAAGATATTTCAAAGTGTCGGGTCCCTGGCAAAGAGATCTGCATTGTGTCGGCAACCCGGCAAAGTGATTTGCAGAGCGTCAGTGCACCGACATAGAGATATGAAGATTGAAACAGAGAAATATAGACATGACAAAGCTTAAAATTTCTTGAAAATACTTAATAAATGGGTCAATCTACAAAAAGAAGACAAAAGATAAAATGTAAAGAAACAGAGATAAGAAGAAAAGATGATTAAAGTGGACCAACAAAGCAACAAAGATATTTCAAAGTGTCGGCTCCCTGGCAAAGAGATCTGCATTGTGTCGGCAAACCGGCAAAGTGATTTGCAGAGCGTCAGTGCACCGACATAGAGATCTGAAGATTGAAACATAGAAAGATAGACATGTCAAAGTTTAAATCTCCTTTAAAATATTTAAATATGGGGAAAATCTCCAAAAGGAAGAAAGAAAAATAATTGTAAAGAAACAGAGATGAGAAGAAAAGATGAGTAAAGTGGACCAACAAAACGAACCAAGATATTTCAAAGTGTCGGCTCCCTGGCAAAGAGATCTGCATTGTGTCGGCAACCCGGCAAAGTGATTTGCAGAGCGTCAGTGCACCGACATAGAGATCTGAAGATTGCAACAAAGAAAGATAGACATGTCAAAGCTTAAAATTTCTTGAAAATACTTAATACATGGGTCAATCTACAAAATGAAGACAAAAGATAAAATGTAAAGAATCAGAGATAAGAAGAAAAGATGAGTAAAGTGGACCAACAAAGCAACCAAGATATTTCAAAGTGTCGGCTCCCTGCAAAGAGATCTGCATTGTGTCGGCAACCCGGCAAAGTGATTTGCAGAGCGTCAGTGCACTGACATAGAGATCTGAGGATTGAAACACAGAAAAATAGACACGTCAAAGCTTAAAATGTCTTGAAAATACTTAATACATGGGGAAGATCTACAAAAAGAAGACAAAGATAAAATGTAAAGAATCAGAGATAAGAAGAAAAGATGAGTAAAGTGGACCAACAAACTAAACAAGATATTTCAAAGTGTCGGCTCCCTGGCAAAGAGATCTGCACTGTGTCGGCAACCCGGCAAAGTGATTTGCAGAGCGTCAGTGCACCGACATAGAGATATGAAGATTGAAACAGAGAAATATAGACATGTCAAAGCTTAAAATTTCTTGAAAATACTTAATACATGGGTCAATCAACAAAAAGAAGACATAGTAACATAGTAACATAGTAATTTAGGTTGAAAAAAGACACAAGTCCATCAAGTTCAACCCTTCTACCTATCATTTCTGCGTTTTGAGCCAAAAGAAGGCAAAAAACCCCCTAAGGAAGCTTTTTCGAATGTTGCCTCCTAGGGGGAAAAAAAATCCTTCATGACTCCCAAAGGGCAATCAGATTTCTCCTTGGATCTAAAAGCTCTATTATTAATGCTCATTCTATTATTAATACCCCTGTATGTTCTGCTTTTCTAAAAAAATCATCCAGACCATTTTTAAATGCATCTATTGTGGTTGATAGCACTACCTCTCTTGGCAGTGAGTTCCATAATTTTATTGTCCTTACCGTAAAGAATCCCTTCCTTTGCTGCCTATGAAATCTTTGCTCTTCCAGTCTCAGGGGGTGACCTCTTGTTCTTTGTACATTTCTATTAATGAACAGGTCCCTGGAGAGCTCCTTATTTTGGCCCTGCACATATTTATATAATGTTATCATATCCCCTCTAAGACGCCTTTTTTCTAAAGTAAATAAATGCAATTTTTTAAGTCTCTCTTCATAACTAAGATCCTCCAATCCCCTTATTAATTTTGTAGCTCTCCTTTGCACTTTTTCTAGTTCCTTAATATCCTTTTTAAGGACTGGTGCCCAGAATTGTACTGCATATTCAAGGTGAGGTCTTACCATTGATTTGTAAAGAGGCAAGATGATGTCCTCCTCCCGCGAATCTATACCTCGTTTTATACATGCCAATATCTTATTGGCCCTTGCAGCTGCTGACTGGCATTGGGCACTGTTGCCAAGTTTGTTATCTACAATGATTCCTAAATCCTTTTCGTTAATAGTTTTTCCCAGGAAAATACCATTTAACGTATATGTTGCTTTGTTATTATTTTTCCCATAATGCATAACTTTACATTTGTCTATATTGAACCTCATTTGCCACTTTCTTGCCCAGTTCCCCACTCTGTCCAAATCTTCCTGTAAAGAAAAAACATCAAGATTAGTCTTTATTACCTTACCTAATTTTGTGTCATCAGCAAACACTGCGAAATGGCTCTCAGCACAACGTGGGAGATCATTAATAAACAGATTAAAAAGAAGAGGTCACAAAACAGACCCCTGAGGTACTCCGCTCACTACCCTGGTCCAATTTGAAGCTTTACCATTTACAACAACCCTCTGTGTTCTATCTTTTAGCCAATTTTCAATCCAAATACATACATTTGCCCCCAATCCTATTTCTCTCAATTTGTAGAGTAACCTTTTGTGTGGAACTGTATCAAATGCTTTAGCAAAATCCAAATAGATCACATCAACTGCCACACCTAGATCTATATTTTTACTGACCTCTTCATAGAATGTTATTAAGTTTGTTTGACAAGACCTGTCTTTCACAAAACGATGTTGACTTTTACTAATTATATTCTGATTCAAGATGTATTCTTGAGTGTACACCTTTAGCAATCCTTCAAATAATTTCCCCACTACAGATGTCAAGCTCACTGGCCTATAATTACCAGGCAGAGATTTTGATCCCTTTTTAAATATTGGAATGACATCCGCCTTTCGCCAGTCTGTTGGCACTATACCTGAACTGAACGAATCCCTAAAGATCATAAATATTGGTCTGGCCAGAATTATGCTTAACTCTCTAAGGACCCTTGGGTGTATACCACCCAAAAGATAAAATGTAAAGAATCAGAGATAAGAAGAAAAGATGAGTAAAGTGGACCAACAAAACGAACCAAGATATTTCAAAGTGTCGGCTCCCTGGCAAAGAGATCTGCATTGTGTCGGCAAACCGGCAGAGATATTTGCAGAGCGTCAGTGCACTGACATCGAGATCTGAGGATTGAAACACAGAAAAATAGACATGTCAAAGCTTAGAATTTCTTGAAAATACTTAATACATTGGTCACTCTACAAAAAGAAGACAAGAGATAAAATGTAAAGAATCAGAGATAAGAAGAAAAGATGAGTAAAGTGGACCAACAAAGCAACAAAGATATTTCAAAGTGTCGGCTCCCTGGCAAAGAGATCTGCCTTGTGTCGGCAACCCGGCAAAAGTGATTTGCAGAGCGTCAGTGCACCGACATAGAGATCTGAAGATTGCAAAAGAGGAAGATAGACATGTCAAAGCTTAAAATTTTTTCAAAATACTAAATACATGGGTCAATCTACAAAAAGAAGACAAAAGATAAAATGTAAAGAATCATAGAGAAGAAGAAATGATGAGTAAAGTGGACCAACAAAGCAACCAAGATATTTCAAAGTGTCGACTCACTGGCAAAGAGATCTGCATTGTGTCGGCAAACGGCAAAGTGATTTGCAGAGCGTCAGTGCACTGACATAGAGATCTGAGGATTGAAACACAGAAAAATAGATATGTCAAAGCTTAGAATTTCTTGAAAATACTTAATACATGGGTCAATCTACAAAAAGAAGACAAAGATAAAATGTAAAGAATCAGAGATAAGAAGAAAAGATGAGTAAAGTAACAAAGCAACAAAGATATTTCAAAGTGTCGGCTCCCTGGCAAAGAGATCTGCATTGTGTCGGCAACCCGGCAAAGTGATTTGCAGAGCGTCAGTGCACCGACATAGAGATCTGAAGATTGAAACATAGAAAGATAGACATGTCAAAGCTTAAATCTACTTCGAAATATTTAAATATGGGGAAGATCTCCAAAAGGAAGAAAGAAAAATAAGTGTAAAGAAACAGAGATGAGAAGAAAAGATGAGTAAAGTGGACCAACAAAACGAACCAAGATATTTCAAAGTGTCGGCTCCCTGGCAAAGAGATCTGCATTGTGTCGGCAACCCGGCAAAGTGATTTGCAGCGCGTCAGTGCACCGACATAGAGATCTGAAGATTGAAACACAGAAAATTTGACATGTCAAAGCTTAACATTTCTTGAAAATACTTAATACATGGCTCAATCTACAAAAAGAAGACAAAAGATAAAATGTAAAGAATCAGAGATAAGAAGAAAAGATGAGTAAAGTGGACCAACAAAGCAACCAAGATATTTCCAAGTGTCGGCTTCCTGGCAAAGAGATCTGCCTTGTGTCGGCAACCCGGCAAAGTGATTTGCAGAGCGTCAGTGCACCGACATAGAGATCTGAAGATTGCAACAAAGAAAGATAGACATGTCAAAGCTTAAATCTCCTTCGAAATATTTAAATATGGGGAAGATCTCCAAAAGGAAGAAAGAAAAATAAGTGTAAAGAAACAGAGATGAGAAGACAAGATGAGTAAAGTGGACCAACAAAACGAACCAAGATATTTCAAAGTGTCAGCTCCCTGGCAAAGAGATCTGCATTGTGTCGGCAACCCGGCAAAGTGATTTGCAGCGCGTCAGTGCACTGACATAGAGATCTGAAGATTGAAACACAGAAAATTTGACATGTCAAATCTTAAAATTTCTTGAAAATACTTAATACATGGGGAAGATCTACAAAAAGAAGAGAAATGATAAAATATAAAGAATCAGAAATAAGAAGAAAAGATGAGTAAAGTGGACCAACAAAGCAACCAAGATATATAAAAGTGTCGGCTCCCTGGCAAAGAGATCTGCATTGTGTTGGCAACCCGGCAAAGTGATTTGCAGAGCGTCAGTGCACTGACATAGAGATATGAAGATTGAAACATAGAAAGATAGACATGTCAAAGATTAAATCTCCTTCAAAATATTTAAATATGGGGAAGATTTCCAAAAGGAAGAAAGAAAAATAATTGTAAAGAAACAGAGATGAGAAGAAAAGATGAGTAAAGTGGACCAACAAAAGGAACCAAGATATTTCAAAGTGTCGGCTCCCTGGCAAAGAGATCTGCATTGTGTCGGCAACCCGGGAAAGTGATTTGCAGAGCGTCAGTGCACCGACATAGAGATATGAAGATTGAAACAGAGAAAGATAGACATGTCAAGGCTAAAAATTTCTTGAAAATACTTAATATATGGGTCAATCTACAAAAAGAAGACAAAAGATAAAATGTAAACAATCAGAGATAAGAAGAAAAGATGAGTAAAGTGGACAAACAAAGCAACCAAGATATTTCAAAGTGTCGGATCCCTGGCAAAGAGATCTGCATTGTGTCGGCAACCCGGCAAAGTGATTTGCAGAGCGTCAGTGCACCGACATAGAGATCTGAAGATTGAAACAGAGAAATATAGACATGTCAAAGCTTAAAATTTCTTGACAATACTTAATATATGGGGACGATCTACAAAAAGAAGACAAAAGATAAAATGTAAAGAATCAGAGATAAGAAGAAAAGATGAGTAAAGTGTACCAACAAACGAACCAAGATATTTCAAAGTGTCGGGTCCCTGGCAAAGAGATCTGCATTGTGTCGGCAACCCGGCAAAGTGATTTGCAGAGCGTCAGTGCACCGACATAGAGATATGAAGATTGAAACAGAGAAAGATAGACATGTCAAAGCTTTAAATTTCTTGAAAATACTTAATACATGGGGAAGATCTACAAAAAGAAGACAAAAGATAAAATGCAAACAATCAGAGAAGAAAAGATGAGTAAAGTGGACCAACAAAGCAACCAAGATATTTCAAAGTGTCGGCTCCCTGGCAAAGAGATCTGCATTGTGTCTGCAACCCGGCAAAGTGATTTGCAGAGCGTCAGTGCACCGACATAGAGATCTGAAGATTGCAAAAGAGAAAGATAGACATGTCAAAGCTTAACATTTCTTGAAAATACTTAATACATGGGTCAATCTACAAAAAGAAGACAAAAGATAAAATGTAAAGAATCAGAGATAAGAAGAAAAGATGAGTAAAGTGGACAAACAAAGCAACCAAGATATTTCAAAGTGTCGGCTCCCTGGCAAAGAGATCTGCATTGTGTCGGCAACCCGGCAAAGTGATTTGCAGAGCGTCAGTGCACCGACATAGAGATCTGAAGATTGCAACAAAGAAAGATAGACATGTCAAAGCTTAAAATTTCTTGAAAATACTTAATACATGGGTCAATCTACAAAAAGAAGACAAAAGATAAAATTTAAAGAATCATAGATGATAAGAAAAGATGAGTAAAGTGGACCAACAAAGCAACCAAGATATATCAAAGTGTCGGCTCCCTGTCAAAGAGATCTGCATTGTGTCGGCAACCCGGCAAAGTGATTTGCAGAGCGTCAGTGCACCGACATAGAGATATGAAGATTGCAACAGAGAAATATAGACATGTCAAAGCTTAAAATTTCTTGACAATACTTAATATATGGGGACGATCTACAAAAAGAAGACAAAATATAAAAATATAAAGAATCAGAGATAAGAAGAAAAGATGAGTAAAGTGGACCAACAAAGCAACCAAGATATTTCAAAGTGTCGGCTCCCTGGCAAAGAGATCTGCATTGTGTCGGCAACCCGGCAAAGTGATTTGCAGAGCGTCAGTGCACCGACATAGAGATCTGAAGATTGAAACATAGAAAGATAGACATGTCAAAACTTAAATCTCCTTCAAAATATTTAATACATCGGGAAGATCTCGAAAAGGAAGAAAGAAAAATAATTGTAAAGAAACAGAGATGAGAAGAAAAGATGAGTAAAGTGGACCAACAAAGCAACCAAGATATTTCAAAGTGTCGGCTCACTGGCAAAGAGATCTGCATTGTGTCGGCAACCCGGCAAAGTGATTTGCAGAGCGTCAGTGCACCGACATAGAGATCTGAAGATTGCAACAGAGAAAGATAGACATGTCAAAGCTTAAAATTTCTTGAAAATACTTAATAAATGGCGAAGATCTACAAAAAGAAGAGAAATTATAAAATATAAAGAATCAGAGATAAGAAGAAAAGATGAGTAAAGTGGACAAACAAAGCAACCAAGATATTTCAAAGTGTCGGATCCCTGGCAAAGAGATCTGCATTGTGTGGGCAACCCGGCAAAGTGATTTGCAGAGCGTCAGTGCACCGACATAGAGATCTGAAGATTGAAACACAGAAAATTTGACATGTCAAATCTTAAAATTTCTTGAAAATACTTAATACATGGGGAAGATCTACAAAAAGAAGAGAAATGATAAAATATAAAGAATCAGAAATAAGAAGAAAAGATGAGTAAAGTGGACCAACAAAGCAACCAAGATATATAAAAGTGTCGGCTCCCTGGCAAAGAGATCTGCATTGTGTCGGCAACCCGGCAAAGTGATTTGCAGAGCGTCAGTGCACTGACATAGAGATATGAAGATTGAAACATAGAAAGATAGACATGTCAAAGATTAAATCTCCTTCAAAATATTTAAATATGGGGAAGATTTCCAAAAGGAAGAAAGAAAAATAATTGAAAAGAAACAGAGATGAGAAGAAAAGATGAGTAAAGTGGACCAACAAAAGGAACCAAGATATTTCAAAGTGTCGGCTCCCTGGCAAAGAGATCTGCATTGTGTCGGCAACCCGGGAAAGTGATTTGCAGAGCGTCAGTGCACCGACATAGAGATATGAAGATTGAAACAGAGAAAGATAGACATGTCAAGGCTAAAAATTTCTTGAAAATACTTAATATATGGGTCAATCTACAAAAAGAAGACAAAAGATAAAATGTAAAGAATCAGAGATAAGAAGAAAAGATGAGTAAAGTGTACCAACAAACGAACCAAGATATTTCAAAGTGTCGGGTCCCTGGCAAAGAGATCTGCATTGTGTCGGCAACCCGGCAAAGTGATTTGCAGAGCGTCAGTGCACCGACATAGAGATATGAAGATTGAAACAGAGAAAGATAGACATGTCAAAGCTTTAAATTTCTTGAAAATACTTAATACATGGGGAAGATCTACAAAAAGAAGACAAAAGATAAAATGCAAACAATCAGAGAAGAAAAGATGAGTAAAGTGGACCAACAAAGCAACCAAGATATTTCAAAGTGTCGGCTCCCTGGCAAAGAGATCTGCATTGTGTCTGCAACCCGGCAAAGTGATTTGCAGAGCGTCAGTGCACCGACATAGAGATCTGAAGATTGCAAAAGAGAAAGATAGACATGTCAAAGCTTAACATTTCTTGAAAATACTTAATACATGGGTCAATCTACAAAAAGAAGACAAAAGATAAAATGTAAAGAATCAGAGATAAGAAGAAAAGATGAGTTAAGTGGACCAACAAAGCAACCAAGATATATCAAAGTGTCGGCTCCCTGGCAAAGAGATCTGCATTGTGTCGGCAACCCGGCAAAGTGATTTGCAGAGCGTCAGTGCACTGACATAGAGATATGAAGATTGAAACATAGAAAGATAGACATGTCAAAGCTTAAATCTCCTTCAAAATATTTAAATATGGGGAAGATTTCCAAAAGGAAGAAAGAAAAATAATTGTAAAGAAACAGAGATGAGAAGAAAAGATGAGTAAAGTGGACCAACAAAAGGAACCAAGATATTTCAAAGTGTCGGCTCCCTGGCAAAGAGATCTGCATTGGTTCGGCAACCCGGCAAAGTGATTTGCAGAGCGTCAGTGCACCGACATAGAGATATGAAGATTGAAACAGAGAAAGATAGACATGTCAAAGCTAAAAATTTCTTGAAAATTCTTAATACATGGGGAAGATCTACAAAAAGAAGACAAAAGATAAAATGCAAAGAATCAGAGAAGAAAAGATGTTTAAAGTGGACAAACAAAGCAACAAAGATATTTCAAAGTGTCAGCTCCCTGGCAAAGAGATCTGCATTGTGTCGGCAACCCGGCAAAGTTATTTGCAGAGCGTCAGTGCACCAACATAGAGATCTAAAGAGTGCAACAAAGAAAGATAGACATGTCAAAGCTTAAATCTCCTTCAAAATATTTAAATATGGGGAAGATCTCCAAAAGGAAGAAAGAAAAATAATTGTAAAGAAACAGAGATGAGAAGAAAAGATGAGTAAAGTGGACGAACAAAACGAACCAAGATATTTCAAAGTGTCGGCTCCCTGGCAAAGAGATCTGCATTGTGTCGGCAACCCGGCAAAGTGATTTGCAGAGCGTCAGTGCACCGACATAGAGATCTGAAGATTGCAACAAAGAAAGATAGACATGTCAAAGCTTAAAATTTCTTGAAAATACTTAATATAAAGGTCAATCTACAAAAAGAAGACAAAAGATAAAATGTAAACAATCAGAGATAAGAAGAAAAGATGAGTAAAGTGGACAAACAAAGCAACCAAGATATTTCAAAGTGTCGGCTCCCTGGCAAAGAGATCTGCATTGTGTCGGCAACCCGGCAAAGTGATTTGCAGAGCGTCAGTGCACCGACATAGAGATCTGAAGATTGCAACAAAGAAAGATAGACATGTCAAAGCATAAATTTCTTGAAAATACTTAATACATGGGTCAATCTACAAAAAGAAGACAAAAGATAAAATGTAAAGAATCAGAGATAAGAAGAAAAGATGAGTAAAGTGGACAAACAAAGCAAACAAGATATTTCAAAGTGTCGGTTCACTGGCAAAGAGATCTGCATTGTGTCGGCAACCCGGCAAAGTGATTTGCAGAGCGTCAGTGCACCGACATAGAGATCTGAAGATTGAAACATAGAAAGATAGACATGTCAAATCTTAAATCTCCTTCAAAATATTTAATACATCGGGAAGATCTCGAAAAGGAAGAAAGAAAAATAATTGTAAAGAAACAGAGATGAGAAGAAATGATGAGTAAAGTGGACCAACAAAAGGAACCAAGATATTTCAAAGTGTCGGCTCACTGGCAAAGAGATCTGCATTGTGTCGGCAACCTGGCAAAGTGATTTGCAGAGCGTCAGTGCACCGACATAGAGATCTGAAGATTGAAACATAGAAAGATAGACATGTCAAATCTTAAATCTCCTTCAAAATATTTAATACATCGGGAAGATCTCGAAAAGGAAGAAAGAAAAATAATTGTAAAGAAACAGAGATGAGAAGAAATGATGAGTAAAGTGGACCAACAAAAGGAACCAAGATATTTCAAAGTGTCGGCTCACTGGCAAAGAGATCTGCATTGTGTCGGCAACCTGGCAAAGTGATTTGCAGAGCGTCAGTGCACCGACATAGAGATCTGAAGATTGCAACAGAGAAAGATAGACATGTCAAAGCTTAAAATTTCTTGAAAATACTTAATAAATGGCGAAGATCTACAAAAAGAAGAGAAATTATAAAATATAAAGAATCAGAGATAAGAAAAAAAGATGAGTAAAGTGGACCAACAAAGCAACCAAGATATATCAAAATGTCGGCTCCCTGGCAAAGAGATCTGCATTGTGTCGGCAACCAGGCAAAGTGATTTGCAGAGTGTCAGTGCACCGACATAGAGATCTGAAGATTGAAACATAGAAAGATAGACATGTCAAAGCTTAAATCTCCTTCAAAATATTTAAATATGAGGAAGATTTCCAAAAGGAAGAAAGAAAAATATTTGTAAAGAAACAGAGATGAGAAGAAATGATGAGTAAAGTGGACCAACAAAAGGAACCAAGATATTTCAAAGTGTCGGCTCCCTGGCAAAGAGATCTGCATTGTGTCGGCAACCCGGCAAAGTGATTTGCAGAGCGTCAGTGCACCGACATAGAGATCTGAAGATTGAAACATAGAAAGATAGACATGTCAAATCTTAAATCTCCTTCAAAATATTTAATACATCGGGAAGATCTCGAAAAGGAAGAAAGAAAAATAATTGTAAAGAAACAGAGATGAGAAGAAAAGGTGAGTAAAGTGGACCAACAAAGCAACCAAGATATTTCAAAGTGTCGGCTCACTGGCAAAGAGATCTGCATTGTGTCGGCAACCCGGCAAAGTGATTTGCAGAGCGTCAGTGCACCGACATAGAGATCTGAAGATTGCAACATAGAAAGATAGACATGTCAAAGCTTAAAATTTCTTGAAAATACTTAATAAATGGCGAAGATCTACAAAAAGAAGAGAAATTATAAAATATAAAGAATCAGAGATAAGAAAAAAAGATGAGTAAAGTGGACCAACAAAGCAACCAAGATATATCAAAGTGTCGGCTCCCTGGCAAAGAGATCTGCATTGTGTCGGCAACCAGGCAAAGTGATTTGCAGAGTGTCAGTGCACCGACATAGAGATCTGAAGATTGAAACATAGAAAGATAGACATGTCAAAGCTTAAATCTCCTTCAAAATATTTAAATATGAGGAAGATTTCCAAAAGGAAGAAAGAAAAATATTTGTAAAGAAACAGAGATGAGAAGAAATGATGAGTAAAGTGGACCAACAAAAGGAACCAAGATATTTCAAAGTGTCGGCTCCCTGGCAAAGAGATCTGCATTGTGTCGGCAACCCGGCAAAGTGATTTGCAGAGCGTCAGTGCACCGACATAGAGATATGAAGATTGAAACAGAGAAAGATAGACATGTCAAAGCTAAAAATTTCTTGACAATACTTAATATATGGGGACGATCTACAAAAAGAAGACAAAAGATAAAATGTAAAGAATCAGAGATAAGAAGAAAAGATGAGTAAAGTGGACAAACAAAGCAACCAAGATATTTCAAAGTGTCGGATCCCTGGCAAAGAGATCTGCATTGTGTCGGCAACCCGGCAAAGTGATTTGCAGAGCGTCAGTGCACCGACATAGAGATCTGAAGTTTGAAACAGAGAAATATAGACATGTCAAAGCTTAACATTTCTTGACAATACTTAATATATGGGGACGATCTACAAAAAGAAGACAAAAGATAAAATGTAAAGAATCAGAGATAAGAAGAAAAGATGAGTAAAGTGGACCAACAAAGCAACCAAGATATTTCAAAGTGTCGGCTCACTGGCAAAGAGATCTGCATTGTGTCGGCAACCCGGCAAAGTGATTTGCAGAGTGTCAGTGCACCGACATAGAGATCTGAAGATTGAAACATAGAAAGATAGACATGTCAAAGCTTAAATCTCCTTCAAAATATTTAATACATCGGGAAGATCTGGAAAAGGAAGAAAGAAAAATAATTGTAAAGAAACAGAGATGAGAAGAAAAGATGAGTAAAGTGTACCAACAAACGAACCAAGATATTTCAAAGTGTCGGGTCCCTGGCAAAGAGATCTGCATTGTGTCGGCAACCCGGCAAAGTGATTTGCAGAGCGTCAGTGGACCGACATAGAGATATGAAGATTTCAACAGAGAAAGATAGACATGTCACAGCTTAAAATGTCTTCAAAATACATAATACATGGGTCAATCTACAAAAAGAAGACAAACGATAAAATGTAAAGAATCAGAGATAAGAAGAAAAGATGAGTAAAGTGGACCAACAAAGCAACCAAGATATTTCAAAGTGTCGGCTCCCTGGCAAAGAGATCTGCATTGTGTCGGCAACCCGGTAAAGTGATTTGTAGAGCGTCACTGCACCGACATAGAGATATGAAGATTGAAACAGAGAAAGATAGACATGTCAAAGCTAAAAATTTCTTGAAAATACTTAATACATGGGGAAGATCTACAAAAAGATGACAAAAGATAAAATGCAAAGAATCAGAGAAGAAAAGATGAGTAAAGTGGACAAACAAAGCAACAAAGATATTTCAAAGTGTCAGCTCCCTGGCAAAGAGATCTGCATTGTGTCGGCAACCCGACAAAGTGATTTGCAGAGCATCAGTTTACCGAAATAGAGATCTGAAGATTTCAACAGAGAAAGATAGACATGTCAAAGCTTAAAATGTCTTCAAAATACATAATACATGGGTCAATCTACAAATAGAAGACAAAAGATAAAATGTAAAGAATCAGAGATAAGATAAAAAGATGAGTAAAGTGGACCAACAAAGCAACCAAGATATTTCAAAGTGTCGGCTCCCTGGCAAAGAGATCTGCATTGTGTCGACAACCCGGCAAAGTGATTTGCAGAGCGTCAGTGCACCAACATAGAGATCTGAAGATTGAAACATAGAAAGATAGACATGTCAAAGCTTAAATCTCCTTCAAAATATTTAATACATCGGGAAGATCTCGAAAAGGAAGAAAGAAAAATAATTGTAAAGAAACAGAGATGAGAAGAAAAGGTGAGTAAAGTGTACCAACAAACGAACCAAGATATTTCAAAGTGTCGGGTCCAAGGCAAAGAGATCTGCATTGTGTCGGCAAGCCGGCAAAGTGATTTGCAGAGCGTCAGTGCACCGACATAGAGATATGAAGATTGAAACAGAGAAAGATAGACATGTCAAAGCTTTAAATTTCTTGAAAACACTTAATACATGGGGAAGATCTACAAAAAGAAGACAAAAGATAAAATGCAAAGAATCAGAGAAGAAAATATGAGTAAAGTGGACAAACAAAGCAACCATGATATTTCAAAGTGTCGGCTCCCTGGCAAAGAGATCTGCATTGTGTCGGCAACCCGGCAAAGTGATTTGCAGAGCGTCAGTGCACCGACATAGAGATCTGAAGATTGCAAAAGAGAAATATAGACATGTCAAAGCTTAACATTTCTTGAAAATACTTAATAAATGGCGAAGATCTACAAAAAGAAGAGAAATTATAAAATATAAAGAATCAGAGATAAGAAGAAAAGATGAGTAAAGTGGACCAACAAAGCAACCAAGATATATCAAAGTGTCGGCTCCCTGGCAAAGAGATCTGCATTGTGTCGGCAACCCGGCAAAGTGATTTGCAGAGCGTCAGTGCACTGACATAGAGATATGAAGATTGAAACATAGAAAGATAGACATGTCAAAGCTTAAATCTCCTTCAAAATATTTAAATATGGGGAAGATTTCCAAAAGGAAGAAAGAAAAATAATTGTAAAGAAACAGAGATGAGAAGAAAAGATGAGTAAAGTGGACCAACAAAAGGAACCAAGATATTTCAAAGTGTCGGCTCCCTGGCAAAGAGATCTGCATTGGTTCGGCAACCCGGCAAAGTGATTTGCAGAGCGTCAGTGCACCGACATAGAGATATGAAGATTGAAACAGAGAAAGATAGACATGTCAAAGCTAAAAATTTCTTGAAAATACTTAATACATGGGGAAGATCTACAAAAAGAAGACAAAAGATAAAATGCAAAGAATCAGAGAAGAAAAGATGTTTAAAGTGGACAAACAAAGCAACAAAGATATTTCAAAGTGTCAGCTCCCTGGCAAAGAGATCTGAATTGTGTCGGCAACCCGGCAAAGTTATTTGCAGAGCGTCAGTGCACCAACATAGAGATCTAAAGAGTGCAACAAAGAAAGATAGACATGTCAAAGCTTAAATCTCCTTCAAAATATTTAAATATGGGGAAGATCTCCAAAAGGAAGAAAGAAAAATAATTGTAAAGAAACAGAGATGAGAAGAAAAGATGAGTAAAGTGGACGAACAAAACGAACCAAGATATTTCAAAGTGTCGGCTCCCTGGCAAAGAGATCTGCATTGTGTCGGCAACCCGGCAAAGTGATTTGCAGAGCGTCAGTGCACCGACATAGAGATATGAAGATTGCAACAAAGAAAGATACACATGTCAAAGCTTAAAATTTCTTGAAAATACTTAATATAAAGGTCAATCTACAAAAAGAAGACAAAAGATAAAATGTAAACAATCAGAGATAAGAAGAAAAGATGAGTAAAATGGACAAACAAAGCAACCAAGATATTTCAAAGTGTCGGCTCCCTGGCAAAGAGATCTGCATTGTGTCGGCAACCCGGCAAAGTGATTTGCAGAGCGTCAGTGCACCGACATAGAGATCTGAAGATTGCAACAAAGAAAGATAGACATGTCAAAGCTTAAAATTTCTTGAAAATACTTAATACATGGGTCAATCTACAAAAAGAAGACAAAAGATAAAATGTAAAGAATCAGAGATACGAAGAAAAGATGAGTAAAGTGGACCAACAAAGCAACCAAGATATTTCAAAGTGTCGGCTCCCTGGCAAAGAGATCTGCATTGTGTCGGCAACCCGGCAAAGTGATTTGCAGAGCGTCAGTGCACCGACATAGAGATCTGAAGATTGAAACAGAGAAATATAGACATGTCAAAGCTTAAAATGTCTTGACAATACTTAATATATGGGGACGATCTATAAAAAGAAGACAAAAGATAAAATGTAAAGAATCAGAGATAAGAAGAAAAGATGAGTAAAGTGGACAAACAAAGCAAACAAGATATTTCAAAGTGTCGGCTCACTGGCAAAGAGATCTGCATTGTGTCGGCAACCCGGCAAAGTGATTTGCAGAGCGTCAGTGCACCGACATAGAGACCTGAAGATTGCAACAAAGAAAGATACACATGTCAAAGCTTAAAATTTCTTGAAAATACTTAATACATGGGTCAATCTACAAAAAGAAGACAAAAGATAAAATGTAAAGAATCATAGATGATAAGAAAAGATGAGTAAAGTGGACCAACAAAGCAACCAAGATATATCAAAGTGTCGTCTCCCTGGCAAAGAGATCTGCATTGTGTCGGCAACCCGGCAAAGTGATTTGCAGAGCGTCAGTACACCGACATAGAGATATGAAGATTGCCACAGAGAAATATAGACATGTCAAAGCTTAAAATTTCTTGACAATACTTAATATATGGGGACGATCTACAAAAAGAAGACAAAATATAAAAATATAAAGAATCGGAGATAAGAAGAAAAGATGAGTAAAGTGGACCAACAAAGCAACCAAGATATTTCAAAGTGTCGGCTCCCTGGCAAAGAGATCTGCATTGTGTCGGCAACCCGGCAAAGTGATTTGCAGAGCGTCAGTGCACCGACATAGAGATCTGAAGATTGAAACATAGAAAGATAGACATGTCAAATCTTAAATCTCCTTCAAAATATTTAATACATCGGAAAGATCTCGAAAAGGAAGAAAGAAATATAATTGTAAAGAAACAGAGATGAGAAGAAAAGATGAGTAAAGTGGACCAACAAAGCAACCAAGATATTTCAAAGTGTCGGCTCACTGGCAAAGAGATCTTCATTGTGTCGGCAACCCGGCAAAGTGATTTGCAGAGCGTCAGTGCACCGACATAGAGATCTGAAGATTGAAACACAGAAAAATTGACATGTCAAATCTTAAAATTTCTTGAAAATACTTAATACATGGCGAAGATCTACAAAAAGAAGATAAATTATAAAATATAAAGAATCAGAGATAAGAAGAAAAGATGAGTAAAGTGGACCAACAAAGCAACCAAGATATTTCAAAGTGTCGGCTCCCTGGCAAAGAGATCTGCATTGTGTCGGCAACCCGGCAAAGTGATTTGCAGAGCGTCAGTGCACCGACATAGAGATATGAAGATTGCAACAGAGAAATATAGACATGTCAATGCTTAAAATTTCTTGACAATACTTAATATATGGGGACGATCTACAAAAAGAAGACAAAATATAAAAATATAAAGAATCAGAGATACGAAGAAAAGATGAGTAAAGTGGACCAACAAAGCAACCAAGATATTTCAAAGTGTCGGCTCCCTGGCAAAGAGATCTGCATTGTGTCGGCAACCCGGCAAAGTGATTTGCAGAGCGTCAGTGCACCGACATAGAGATCTGAAGATTGAAACAGAGAAATATAGACATGTCAAAGCTTAAAATATCTTGACAATACTTAATATATGGGGACGATCTATAAAAAGAAGACAAAAGATAAAATGTAAAGAATCAGAGATAAGAAGCAAAGATGAGTAAAGTGGACAAACAAAGCAAACAAGATATTTCAAAGTGTCGGCTCACTGGCAAAGAGATCTGCATTGTGTCGGCAACCCGGCAAAGTGATTTGCAGAGCGTCAGTGCACCGACATAGAGACCTGAAGATTGCAACAAAGAAAGATACACATGTCAAAGCTTAAAATTTCTTGAAAATACTTAATACATGGGTCAATCTACAAAAAGAAGACAAAAGATAAAATGTAAAGAATCATAGATGATAAGAAAAGATGAGTAAAGTGGACCAACAAAGCAACCAAGATATATCAAAGTGTCGGCTCCCTGGCAAAGAGATCTGCATTGTGTCGGCAACCCGGCAAAGTGATTTGCAGAGCGTCAGTGCACCGACATAGAGATATGAAGATTGCCACAGAGAAATATAGACATGTCAAAGCTTAAAATTTCTTGACAATACTTAATATATGGGGACGATCTACAAAAAGAAGACAAAATATAAAAATATAAAGAATCGGAGATAAGAAGAAAAGATGAGTAAAGTGGACCAACAAAGCAAACAAGATATTTCAAAGTGTCGGCTCCCTGGCAAAGAGATCTGCATTGTGTCGGCAACCCGGCAAAGTGATTTGCAGAGCGTCAGTGCACCGACATAGAGATCTGAAGATTGAAACATAGAAAGATAGACATGTCAAATCTTAAATCTCCTTCAAAATATTTAATACATCGGGAAGATCTCGAAAAGGAAGAAAGAAATATAATTGTAAAGAAACAGAGATGAGAAGAAAAGATGAGTAAAGTGGACCAACAAAGCAACCAAGATATTTCAAATTGTCGTCTCACTGGCAAAGAGATCTGCATTGTGTCGGCAACCCGGCAAAGTGATTTGCAGAGCGTCAGTGCACCGACATAGAGATCTGAAGATTGAAACAGAGAAATATAGACATGTCAAAGCTTAAAATGTCTTGACAATACTTAATATATGGGGACGATCTACAAAAAGAAGACAAAAGATAAAATGTAAAGGATCAGAGATACGAAGAAAAGATGAGTAAAGTGGACCAACAAAGCAACCAAGATATTTCAAAGTGTCGGCTCCCTGGCAAAGAGATCTGCATTGTGTCGGCAACCCGGCAAAGTGATTTGCAGAGCGTCAGTGCACCGACATAGAGATCTGAAGATTGAAACAGAGAAATATAGACATGTCAAAGCTTAAAATGTCTTGACAATACTTAATATATGGGGACGATCTATAAAAAGAAGACAAAAGATAAAATGTAAAGAATCAGAGATAAGAAGAAAAGATGAGTAAAGTGGACAAACAAAGCAAACAAGATATTTCAAAGTGTCGGCTCACTGGCAAAGAGATCTGCATTGTGTCGGCAACCCGGCAAAGTGATTTGCAGAGCGTCAGTGCACCGACATAGAGACCTGAAGATTGCAACAAAGAAAGATACACATGTCAAAGCTTAAAATTTCTTGAAAATACTTAATACATGGGTCAATCTACAAAAAGAAGAAAAAAGATAAAATGTAAAGAATCATAGATGATAAGAAAAGATGACTAAAGTGGACCAACAAAGCAACCAAGATATATCAAAGTGTCGGCTCCCTGGCAAAGAGATCTGCATTGTGTCGGCAACCCGGCAAAGTGATTTGCAGAGCGTCAGTGCACCGACATAGAGATATGAAGATTGCCACAGAGAAATATAGACATGTCAAAGCTTAAAATTTCTTGACAATACTTAATATATGGGGACGATCTACAAAAAGAAGACAAAATATAAAAATATAAAGAATCGGAGATAAGAAGAAAAGATGAGTAAAGTGGACCAACAAAGCAAACAAGATATTTCAAAGTGTCGGCTCCCTGGCAAAGAGATCTGCATTGTGTCGGCAACCCGGCAAAGTGATTTGCAGAGCGTCAGTGCACCGACAAAGAGATCTGAAGATTGAAACATAGAAAGATAGACATGTCAAATCTTAAATCTCCTTCAAAATATTTAATACATCGGGAAGATCTCGAAAAGGAAGAAAGAAATATAATTGTAAAGAAACAGAGATGAGAAGAAAAGATGAGTAAAGTGGACCAACAAAGCAACCAAGATATTTCAAATTGTCGGCTCACTGGCAAAGAGATCTGCATTGTGTCGGCAACCCGGCAAAGTGATTTGCAGAGCGTCAGTGCACCGACATAGAGATCTGAAGATTGAAACAGAGAAATATAGACATGTCAAAGCTTAAAATGTCTTGACAATACTTAATATATGGGGACGATCTATAAAAAGAAGACAAAAGATAAAATGTAAAGAATCAGAGATAAGAAGAAAAGATGAGTAAAGTGGACAAACAAAGCAAACAAGATATTTCAAAGTGTCGGCTCACTGGCAAAGAGATCTGCATTGTGTCGGCAACCCGGCAAAGTGATTTGCAGAGCGTCAGTGCACCGACATAGAGACCTGAAGATTGCAACAAAGAAAGATACACATGTCAAAGCTTAAAATTTCTTGAAAATACTTAATACATGGGTCAATCTACAAAAAGAAGACAAAAGATAAAATGTAAAGAATCATAGATGATAAGAAAAGATGAGTAAAGTGGACCAACAAAGCAACCAAGATATATCAAAGTGTCGGCTCCCTGGCAAAGAGATCTGCATTGTGTCGGCAACCCGGCAAAGTGATTTGCAGAGCGTCAGTGCACCGACATAGAGATATGAAGATTGCCACAGAGAAATATAGACATGTCAAAGCTTAAAATTTCTTGACAATACTTAATATATGGGGACGATCTACAAAAAGAAGACAAAATATAAAAATTTAAAGAATCGGAGATAAGAAGAAAAGATGAGTAAAGTGGACCAACAAAGCAAACAAGATATTTCAAAGTGTCGGCTCCCTGGCAAAGAGATCTGCATTGTGTCGGCAACCCGGCAAAGTGATTTGCAGAGCGTCAGTGCACCGACATAGAGATCTGAAGATTGAAACAGAGAAATATAGACATGTCAAAGCTTAAAATATCTTGACAATACTTAATATATGGGGACGATCTATAAAAAGAAGACAAAAGATAAAATGTAAAGAATCAGAGATAAGAAGAAAAGATGAGTAAAGTGGACAAACAAAGCAAACAAGATATTTCAAAGTGTCGGCTCACTGGCAAAGAGATCTGCATTGTGTCGGCAACCCGGCAAAGTGATTTGCAGAGCGTCAGTGCACCGACATAGAGACCTGAAGATTGCAACAAAGAAAGATACACATGTCAAAGCTTAAAATTTCTTGAAAATACTTAGTACATGGGTCAATCTACAAAAAGAAGACAAAAGATAAAATGTAAAGAATCATAGATGATAAGAAAAGATGAGTAACGTGGACCAACAAAGCAACCAAGATATATCAAAGTGTCGGCTCCCTGGCAAAGAGATCTGCATTGTGTCGGCAACCCGGCATAGTGATTTGCAGAGCGTCAGTGCACCGACATAGCGATATGAAGATTGCCACAGAGAAATATAGACATGTCAAAGCTTAAAATTTCTTGACAATACTTAATATATGGGGACGATCTACAAAAAGAAGACAAAATATAAAAATATAAAGAATCGGAGATAAGAAGAAAAGATGAGTAAAGTGGACCAACAAAGCAAACAAGATATTTCAAAGTGTCGGCTCCCTGGCAAAGAGATCTGCATTGTGTCGGCAACCCGGCAAAGTGATTTGCAGAGCGTCAGTGCACCGACATAGAGATCTGAAGATTGAAACATAGAAAGATAGACATGTCAAATCTTAAATCTCCTTCAAAATATTTAATACATCGGGAAGATCTCGAAAAGGAAGAAAGAAATATAATTGTAAAGAAACAGAGATGAGAAGAAAAGATGAGTAAAGTGGACCAACAAAGCAACCAAGATATTTCAAATTGTCGGCTCACTGGCAAAGAGATCTGCATTGTGTCGGCAACCCGGCAAAGTGATTTGCAGAGCGTCAGTGCACCGACATAGAGATCTGAAGATTGAAACAGAGAAATATAGACATGTCAAAGCTTAAAATGTCTTGACAATACTTAATATATGGGGACGATCTACAAAAAGAAGACAAAAGATAAAATGTAAAGAATCAGAGATACGAAGAAAAGATGAGTAAAGTGGACCAACAAAGCAACCAAGATATTTCAAAGTGTCGGCTCACTGGCAAAGAGATCTGCATTGTGTCGGCAACCCGGCAAAGTGATTTGCAGAGCGTCAGTGCACCGACATAGAGATCTGAAGATTGAAACAGAGAAATATAGACATGTCAATGCTTAAAATGTCTTGACAATACTTAATATATGGGGACGATCTATAAAAAGAAGACAAAAGATAAAATGTAAAGAATCAGAGATAAGAAGAAAAGATGAGTAAAGTGGACAAACAAAGCAAACAAGATATTTCAAAGTGTCGGCTCACTGGCAAAGAGATCTGCATTGTGTCGGCAACCCGGCAAAGTGATTTGCAGAGCGTCAGTGCACCGACATAGAGACCTGAAGATTGCAACAAAGAAAGATACACATGTCAAAGCTTAAAATTTCTTGAAAATACTTAATACATGGGTCAATCTACAAAAAGAAGACAAAAGATAAAATGTAAAGAATCATAGATGATAAGAAAAGATGAGTAAAGTGGACCAACATAGCAACCAAGATATATCAAAGTGTCGGCTCCCTGGCAAAGAGATCTGCATTGTGTCGGCAACCCGGCAAAGTGATTTGCAGAGCGTCAGTGCACCGACATAGAGACCTGAAGATTGCAACAAAGAAAGATACACATGTCAAAGCTTAAAATTTCTTGAAAATACTTAATACATGGGTCAATCTACAAAAAGAAGACAAAAGATAAAATGTAAAGAATCATAGATGATAAGAAAAGATGAGTAAAGTGGACCAACAAAGCAACCAAGATATATCAAAGTGTCGGCTCCCTGGCAAAGAGATCTGCATTGTGTCGGCAACCCGGCAAAGTGATTTGCAGAGCGTCAGTGCACCGACATAGAGATATGAAGATTGCCACAGAGAAATATAGACATGTCAAAGCTTAAAATCTCTTGACAATACTTAATATATGGGGACGATCTACAAAAAGAAGACAAAATATAAAAATATAAAGAATCAGAGATAAGAAGAAAAGATGAGTAAAGTGGACCAACAAAGCAACCAAGATATTTCAAAGTGTCGGCTCCCTGGCAAAGAGATCTGCATTGTGTCGGCAACCCGGCAAAGTGATTTGCAGAGCGTCAGTGCACCGACATAGAGATCTGAAGATTGAAACATAGAAAGATAGACATGTCAAATCTTAAATCTCCTTCAAAATATTTAATACATCGGGAAGATCTCGAAAAGGAAGAAAGAAAAATAATTGTAAAGAAACAGAGATGAGAAGAAAAGATGAGTAAAGTGGACCAACAAAGCAACCAACATATTTCAAAGTGTCGGCTCACTGGCAAAGAGATCTGCATTGTGTCGGCAACCCGGCAAAGTGATTTGCAGAGTTTCAGTGCACCGACATAGAGATCTGAAGATTGAAACACAGAAAAATTGACATGTCAAATCTTAAAATTTCTTAAAAATACTTAATAAATGGCGAAGATCTACAAAAAGAAGAGAAATTATAAAATATAAAGAATCAGAGATAAGAAGAAAAGATGAGTAAAGTGGACCAACAAAGCAACCAAGATATTTCAAAGTGTCAGCTCCCTGGCAAAGAGATCTGCATTGTGTCGGCAACCCGGCAAAGTGATTTGCAGAGCGTCAGTGCACCGACATAGAGATCTGAAGATTGAAACATAGAAAGATAGACATGTCAAATCTTAAATCTCCTTCAAAATATTTAATACATCGGGAAGATCTCGAAAAGGAAGAAAGAAATATAATTGTAAAGAAACAGAGATGAGAAGAAAAGATGAGTAAAGTGGACCAACAAAGCAACCAAGATATTTCAAAGTGTCGGCTCACTGGCAAAGAGATCTGCATTGTGTCGGCAACCCGGCAAAGTGATTTGCAGAGCGTCAGTGCACCGACATAGAGATCTGAAGATTGAAACACAGAAAAATTGACATGTCAAATCTTAAAATTTCTTGAAAATACTTAATACATGGCGAAGATCTACAAAAAGAAGAGAAATTATAAAATATAAAGAATCAGAGATAAGAAGAAAAGATGAGTAAAGTGGACCAACAAAGCAACCAAGATATTTCAAAGTGTCGGCTCCCTGGCAAAGAGATCTGCATTGTGTCGGCAACCCGGCAAAGTGATTTGCAGAGCGTCAGTGCACCGACATAGAGATATGAAGATTGCAACAGAGAAATATAGACATGTCAAAGCTTAAAATCTCTTGACAATACTTAATATATGGGGACGATCTACAAAAAGAAGACAAAATATAAAAATATAAAGAATCAGAGATAAGAAGAAAAGATGAGTAAAGTGGACAAACAAAACAACCAAGATATTTCAAAGTGTCGGCTCCCTGGCAAAGAGATCTGCATTGTGTCGGCAACCCGGCAAAGTGATTTGCAGAGCGTCAGTGCACCGACATAGAGATCTGAAGATTGAAACATAGAAAGATAGACATGTCAAATCTTAAATCTCCTTCAAAATATTTAATACATCGGGAAGATCTCGAAAAGGAAGAAAGAAAAATAATTGTAAAGAAACAGAGATGAGAAGAAAAGATGAGTAAAGTGGACCAACAAAGCAACCAACATATTTCAAAGTGTCGGCTCACTGGCAAAGAGATCTGCATTGTGTCGGCAACCCGGCAAAGTGATTTGCAGAGTTTCAGTGCACCGACATAGAGACCTGAAGATTGAAACACAGAAAAATTGACATGTCAAATCTTAAAATTTCTTAAAAATACTTAATAAATGGCGAAGATCTACAAAAAGAAGAGAAATTATAAAATATAAAGAATCAGAGATAAGAAGAAAAGATGAGTAAAGTGGACCAACAAAGCAACCAAGATATTTCAAAGTGTCGGCTCCCTGGCAAAGAGATCTGCATTGTGTCGGCAACCCGGCAAAGTGATTTGCAGAGCGTCAGTGCACCGACATAGAGATCTGAAGATTGAAACATAGAAAGATAGACATGTCAAATCTTAAATCTCCTTCAAAATATTTAATACATCGGGAAGATCTCGAAAAGGAAGAAAGAAAAATAATTGTAAAGAAACAGAGATGAGAAGAAAAGATGAGTAAAGTGGACCAACAAAGCAACCAAGATATATCAAAGTGTCGGCTCCCTGGCAAAGAGATCTGCATTGTGTCGGCAACCCGGCAAAGTGATTTGCAGAGCGTCAGTGCACCGACATAGAGATATGAAGATTGCAACAGAGAAATATAGACATGTCAAAGCTTAAAGTTTCTTGACAATACTTAATATATGGGGACGATCTACAAAAATAAGACAAAATATAAAAATATAAAGAATCAGAGATAAGAAGAAAAGATGTGTAAAGTGGACCAACAAAGCAACCAAGATATTTCAAAGTGTCGGCTCCCTGGCAAAGAGATCTGCATTGTGTCGGCAACCCGGCAAAGTGATTTGCAGAGCGTCAGTGCACCGACATAGAGATCTGAAGATTGAAACATAGAAAGATAGACATGTCAAATCTTAAATCTCCTTCAAAATATTTAAATATGGGGAAGATTTCCAAAAGGAAGAAAGAAAAATACTTGTAAAGAAACAGAGATGAGAAGAAAAGATGAGTATCTATATAATGTTTAAATGAATTGTTGTGTTAACCTGTAATATAATTATAGTCTCTGCATTTGCCTCTTAATGCTCAGAGGGAAGGGCAGTCCTTTAAGCCATGGTTCCCCAGAGGTTTCCCCCACAGGGGGTTTTTCCTCTCCTGAGTGCTGAAGGGTGACTCTTCATGAGTCCAGAGGCAGCCCATAGCTTGACCAGCTTTCTGGTTTAATCTGTTATAATACCCAGGCACCTGCCTGGCTGTAAACTCCCTTGTCCCATTATATAGAGATTAGAAAATGACTTATTCTGTGAAATTCCAAAAATAAATGTACATTTTTATATATATATATATATATATATATTTCTTGTCTCATGTTGTTTTTATTTCTATAAGTGTATCCTCTCAACAGAAAATATAAAGTAGGATGTTGAGGCTGCATGTGGTGGTGGTGGTGGTGAAATAAAGGGAAATTAATTATTACAATCAGGAATGGTGGGGAATGGATGTTTTAGGGTAAGAAACTAAAAAAGATTGAGTGGGTGGTAAATTAAATGTTTAGAGCAGGGGTAAGCAACCTGCGGCCCTCCAGATGTTGCAGGACTACAGTTCCCATACTCTTCTGTCTGTCTTTTAGCTGAAAGAGCATTATGGGAGATGTAGTTAATCAGCAGCCAGAGGGCCACCAGTTGCCTACCCCTGGTTTACAGGACCAGGTAATAAACCCGTGAAAAGACAATTTTGGGATAAGTTAAAAAACACTAAATGATGGAAACTAATATAACTGCATAGAGGGATTGGATTTGGATATTGTTAAAGTAAGAATAAATAATGATTGTGGTGGTAGGGAAATAAAGGGATTCATTATTACAATCTGGAATGGTGGGAATGGATGTGTTGGGTCACAAACTAAAAAATAAGGTGGGATTGAGTGGGTGGTAAATTAAATGTTTAAATGCAGGGGTACTCCTCTGTCAGTCTAGTAGCTAAAAGAGCACTATGGGAGATGTAGTTTATCAGCAGCCGGAGGGCCGTAGGTTGCCTATCCCTGGTTTATAGGACCCACTAAAGATAGATAGATGTGAAAAATAGAGGAACACTGGATGGTGGAAACTGAAGACGTTTTTGGGATAAGTTAGGAAAACACTGAATAAAGGAAACTAATATAACAGCATTAACCTCTTGCCGACACAGGACGTGCTAGGTCCATCTTGTGTGGCAAGGCGGTAGTGCATCAAAACAAGCACTGAAAGCAGTTTTTTTTTTACTGCTTTCAGTGCTCAAACAGTATTGCAACGATGCCTTTTTTTTGCGAACCACATTGAGGTGTAGAATTTAATTTTTTTTTGCATAAATATCTTTATTGTACAAAACATTTTACTATAAAAACACTTAAAAACATCAGTGGGTGAATATTGGGTTTTCACAGCCGATAATTGTCAAGGTTCGTATACAGAAAATGTTTTCACTTGTGAAGTAACAATTAGCGAAAAAGGGGGGGTAAAACAATCAACTATAAATATAAATTTATACAACATACAAATAAACAAACAAAACTGTGTTCTGGGGGGGGGGGGAGGGGAACCGCCTCCCGTGGGGAATGAGGGAAGAAACGATAGATCCTGACATGTCTCCGGTGTTATAACTTTTATACTTTAATCTTATTATAAATCTTATAAAAATTTATATCTCAGGGGCTCTCGATTGAAAGTTATCCCAAGGGGACCAAACCTCTAAAAAATTTCGGGGATGTTTTGCCAGTCTCATACATTAGGCTCTCTGCCTCCATCTGGAAATTAATCTGGGATTTTATTTCGTCCCAAGTTGGGAATTCCTTACTTCTCCTATGTCTTACCATCGATAATTTACAAGCCAATAAGATATGGATGACAAGGGATCGATTGACTGTCTTGGCAAGTTTCAGGTCTGTGTGCAGGAGAAAAGCTTGAGAGGTTAGGAAATAACTACCATTAAAGATCTTTCCAAAAATGAAATGAAACATGAAAGAGATCAATCTAAATGCCTGGAAATATCAGGGGATAAAAAGTATCACCCATCTGACAAAAGATGGAGCAATAAAATCCTTCTCTTCTTTAGCCCAAGAATTCAACTTGGATAAAAACGAAATATTCAGCTATTTGAGAGTTAGAAGTTATTTGTCTAAATACTATCACCATATAGATCCAGACATATACAAAAAATGCAAAACAATTTTATGCCAAGCTGAACCTAAAAAAACGTTATCCAAATCACTAGACTTAATCAAACTAAAATGTAGACCATATACATACCCTCAAAAGAATAAATGGGAAAGCGAATTGAACTGTACATTAGATACAAATAGTTGGCGTAAATTATTAATCAACGTTACTAAACGAATCCACTGTCTAACACTGGCCGAGACACATTTCAAACTGATGAACAGATGGTATCTGGTCCTGACAAGATTGGCCTCAATGTACGGTTCAAAATCATCCATACCTACCTACATATTTGGTGGGGTTGTGAATTTGTTAAAAATCTTTGGAAAAAGACCTTTGATCTAATAGAAACACTGACCTCACTCAAAATAAACAGGTTACCAGAAATTGCACTATTACATGTGAATTGGCCCCCCTCTACAAATTCTCAAAGATGTATTATAACAAGCTGTTTTATTGCCATAAAAATAACCATCGCCCGAAACTGGAAGTCCCCCGGTAAAATCACGTGGTTCTCAGCCAAACACCAAAAATTACAACAAGCAAAAATGGAAAAAGATCTTAGCTGGTCATAACTGAATTCCCCCAGACATTACTATATATGGAAAAACTGGTGTGAATGCCTGTCATCCCACGAAGAGAACTCCCTTTTTTGCACAGTCTAAACTCGTATGTCCCCGAGAATGCAGCTCTAGAAGATACTCCCTATCCGGCCCCTCTCCCCCCCAGTCCCAAAATTTTATGTATATGCCGACTGTTTATGTCTCGTCTTGTCTTAGGTATGTATTTGACCGAAGCCAATGACACTCTCGGCACCCGCAGATAAAAAAAAAATATATATTTGTATAAGTAGTATATATCGCTCCTTAATGGAATTAGATATACAGAGATGCGCAATCACGAAAGATATAATAGACACATGGATGACCCCATGAACCTGTATACTATTCAAGTATGAAAGCATTTGTCAGTGTCTGAGTGTCAAAAAAAAAAAAAAAAAAAGATCTTTCCAAAAATGTAGGATATCCTGTCCTTAAGTGGCTGAAGTAAACTGCACCCCCACCAAACATGTGCATGGTCTCCTTCCATACGTTCACACCGCCAACAAAGGTTAGAGCCATTCGGATAGATTTTATATAGCCTCTGGGGTATATAAAAGATGAATGAATAGCCTCATTCATCATTGTAAGCAGTCATTTTGCACAGTAACGCTATTTTTTGCTGTCTGCAATTTTTTATGGATTAATTTCTTTGTACTGTAATGTATTACAGTACTAGATAGGCTCTTCTTCTAAGAGCTATTAACCCCTTCTTTGCTGTAGATCACTGCTTTGGCACTAATTCTCAGGTCGCTGACTCAGTGTTCGATTTTGACCCTGGTCAGCTTTCTGATACTGATCTAGTGATGTATCATTGGATGCTGAGCCCTTGCCACAAGGAGTCATGGGTGTCTACTTTAAAAAAATATATGGTTTGGTGGAGGTAAATTACATTGGCTGACTTCAAAGATATATCCCATAAAGGACATGGACGCAGGTTGACTACATGTCAAAATTCCAAGTTGAAAATGCGCCCATCACAAATGTTGCCTTTCAGCCCCCAAACAACCCAATTATCCTATGCATGCGTGGTATCCGCATACTCAGGAGATGTTGCTGAACACATATTGAGGTGTTGTTTGGCATTGACACATAACAGGATCTGTGAATTAATGCCTGAAGTACAATGTATGTGAAAAAAAAGACTACCCAAATCTTTGACATAGGCTGGTGGTAGAATTACTACATGAAAAGTGTTAAAATACTACCATTTGAAATACCCTAGAGTGTCTAGTTTTCAAAAATATATGGTTTTGTGGGATAAAATACATTGTCTGGCTTCAAAAATTTCCCAAATGGGACATGGGCGCAGGTTTTCTGCATCAAAATTTGAAGTTGGCAAACCAAAAAGTGCACCTCTCAAATGTGGCCTTTTAACTCTCAAATAACCTAACCAACCTATGCATGGGTGGTATCCCTGTACTCAGGAGATGTTGCTGATCAGAGGTGACTCAAGAATTTGTGAGGCCTTAGTCGAAAGTCGAACATAAGGCCCTCACGGACACGCATTATTAAAAAATGAACTATGAATAAATAGCATATTTAAGATCAGACTTAAATCCCAGCTTCTAGGAATTTACAACTCCTAGAATTTTATTTGTCTCATAATTATTCTACAAATATCTATAAACATTTGGTATAGATGATAAGTGTGTGACTGACTAACTGACATTCTTATTGCTGTGTCATAAATGTGAACACTAACATATAACACATTCATTCATAGATACACTCAGCCAGCACACAGTCATTCATAGACACATTCAGCCACCAAAGTCATTCATAGACACTAGACATAGAGAGCACACACTGACTCACAGACACACTCAGCCAGCACACAATCACACTCAGCCAGCACACAATCACAGAAACATTCAGCCAAAAGGAAAGGTGCTCAATGTTGAAAGTGGTTTCACAGACCATGTTGTGCTGGAGGCATGGCACTTTGTTATTCCTCACAGCACCGGATGCACTGTGATTTAGCCATTCAATATGCCATAATTGTGCCACTCAACATGCCAGGATTAAGCCATTTAATATTCCAGGATTTAGCCCCTCTATTTGCCAGGATTTAGCCCATCAATATGCTAGGATTTAGCAAATAGTGCCTGTATTTTGAGGTTTGGTAATAATTGCCCTATTAATCACACATACATACCCCCCAACTGTACCACTTTATGCAGGACAGTCGAGGATTGGAGCTGTCCCGCTGAGTTCTACCTCTGTCCCACTTTTTTGGCATTAGAGTTAGAGGGTTGTGGAGTGCACCCGCACATACACAGCAGTTCTGTCAGTTTAGGTGACTGAGCTTTTGCAAATGCACAGATGTACTGGCCATCGACCTCCCAAGCCCCACCCCCCAGCAAAAACTATCCAGGGACACTTTGCAGCACAACTATGTCTGGATCCTTGGGATGTGTTGGAGAAGGCTTTGCTTTACAAGATCTTGGTGAAAAATGAATGCAACACTGGACAGAAATAGGCAGTGTATAATAAAATGATTTAGAGAAAATGCAGTCCTTGTTTTTATATCCTTCCTTTACTGCCCTTCTTTCATTATTGCCACCACATTCCTTTCATTGCACCCACGGCACCTTATTTCACCCACATAATTTGTCACAGCACTACCATGTTCGCATGTGACTTGCCACAGCACTCAGCCTGCACTTAAAAGTCTTGCTAGAGCACTAAGATTGCACACACAGGTCTTGCCAGAGCACGTAGATTGCATCAACAAGATGTGTGCTCTTACACTGCCAGCCTGTACCACTCAGACCAGCTCTCTTACTCAACCTGATGTTACTCTACCCAGTCAGATTCTTCAACCCTTCCACTCTCACTCCTCCAAGCCACCTGTCTCCCATTCTCACTTGTCCAAGCCATCTCTCTCCCACTTAGAGGGATACCAGCCATACCACACTTATAAGGCCAATGAAGGCTGAAACTTATGTCTGTGGTTGCTGTATTCCTCGTGCAGAGGAGAACTGCCAGGCAATTTGTATTTGGACTGCCCTTATGGATGGGACCAGTCTCATATGCAAATGGGGAGGTTTCCTTTGTAATGGTGCAAGCGATCCCACTTTTTTGCTTGCCAACTTTCTCCCAGTCTGCATTCTCACTACTCCAAGCCATCCCCCTCTTTCAGTCAGATCTATTTGCTCCAGCCCTATACTCCCTCAATCTCTTACAAGCCAGCTCTCTTACCAATGTGGGTGGCACCTGGTGCAATGACACTACTGGCTGAGCTCATATCAGCCTCTATTACCCAGGCCTGCCACACACATCCTGTCTGCTTCTGGCAGACGAGTGAGTAACGGGGTTTGAGTGACTCTGATGCCGAATTTGCAGCTGCCGTCTGTCTCCCAATTGTATTTTGTGTATTTCGGGGCAGACAAACCCTGGAAATATACAGCGCTGCTCCGTGCATTTGCGCCTGCCTTTGACCCACTCCAAACTGCCTCATTCCCCACTAATCTGAGCCATCTTGGTCTTCAAATAGCATGCTGGGTTTCCCTCCTCTGTGCAGACAGAAAATGACTGTGATAAGTCACTTACTGCTGCCGGGTGTGAGAGTCAGCAGGGAGGGAGGGAGAGATCATGCAATCTCTACACTCTCCGTACCGAAAGGGTAAACACCCGCAGCTACCGGCATGTAACCCCTTAGTGACAAGACATTTTCACCTTGACTTTCCCTTGGTGACAATGGCTGTTTTGACATCTCTAGGGTGTTTGTGTTTAGCTGTAATTTTTTTCTTTCTCACATACAGTACCCCCACAAATTATATGTTGTTTTTATCGTCATAAGAAGGGCTTTCATTAGATATGTTCATCATATCTTATAATTTACTACAAAAAAAATTATAAAATATAATGAAAAATTTGAAAAAACACACTTTTTCTAACTTTGACCTAAAATATAATTTACACAAATAAAATCATTAAAAAAGACCCCGTCTAAATAGTTTCTAAATGTTCTCCTGAGTTAAAAAATATGCATGTTTCCATATTTTTGGGTATTTTTTTGCGAGTTATGGGGCAAAAACCAAAAATAGTGTTTTTTGTTTTTTTCCTATATTGATCTTTTGACCCCAACCCGAACCCAAAATGTAACCCTAACACTAAATTTAACCCAAACTCTAATCCTTATTATATCCCTTAATATTTTTTAACTTTAATTTAATTTTAACCCTATCCCTTATGCTAAAAAATATTTATTTTTAACCCTGTAGGCTAATATAGCTAAATAACCTGTTTTTAATTAATTAAATATTTATTTTAAATATTTCCCATTGCAATGCTACTAAACTAGTCAAGTAGCATATTCAGAGCGACGGACGTGAAGTTACTTTCACTTCCGAAGCTCAGACCGGCAGAGGACTTAGCCATATTGACGGAGCAGCATGCTCCGTCAATATGGCTCCCCACGATCGCTCCGTGGGGCCATCGTGGGGGTCCCGAAATAGAAATTTCGGTGCTGGTTATTGCCTCGATGTCGAGGCAATAGACCAGCACTGTTAAACGGTTTTCGCGATCGTTGATCGCGAAAACCGCTTCATTCAATGCAGGACGTGCCAGGCACGTCCTTTGTCGCTGAGGGAGTTTCTCCCAGGACGTGCCTGGCACGTCCTTTGTCGGCAAGGGGTTAAAGGGGGTGCAAACAATAAAAATGCTGGTATGTTACCGGCTGGGTGGCAACACTTATACATGTCCTGTGCCACACACAATTATATTTGACCTTTTTTTTCTTCTTAACTTATAGGCAAATTATAGCATCTTTTTTCCTCTCTCTTTGTCAATGGCATAGAGGTACATGCTCATGAGACTGTATTTTAAGAAAATAGATGGAGATGAAGGTTTCATAAGCACAGAAGTCACACACTCCTTAATATGTTGTTGCAGTCATAAGATTATAAGTTCAGAGAGAATGTCCAAGGTAAGTGACATATGTACCTAATGAAGGTACTTGGTTTTCAGATGGTGCTCCAAGTATCTGAAGCAATCTATGGTCTGAAATCCTCCCCATGATATCAGGTATGACTACAGTGATATTACCAGTCCTCCCTTTACATAATCATTACCACTCTGACAGTCCATTTTTGTAAAACATTTGGGTTTTTGGATTCCCAATGTGTCTGTGTTATTATGTGTTTTCATAGCAGCGAGTATTGTAGAAAGTAGGATTTTCATGGGACAACAGCAGGTAGAAATCATATATTTATTCTCTATTCCACTATCCTCTGCCCACATCGCCTTTTATTTCATGGGAGCTACGAAAGTGTGAGGCCTTGGATGTATAAATTGTAACACCATTGTTTATTATTTTGCCATACTTTCAAAACACTTTTCGCAGTCCTCAATATACATCATGCCAAAGTGACTTCTAAGTTTGGTACTTTTTTCTTCCCCTTTCTGGCTGGTAAGATTCTGAAATCACACTGCCCTAACTTTAATTCAGTCTTGTTCTGCTGGTGATCTATCTTCATTTGGTTTGATGTTCTAGTTGGGATTTTTTTTAGTCTCTTTATATATATAGTATATGAATCCATATTATAATGTATTTCTTCTAATCTGTCTAAACTGACCAGTCAGCCCGTTGAAAGACCAGCCAACAAAAACTGAATCTCTCAAATAATAATGGATAAGGTCTTTTTATTTTATATTCCTGCCTAGTTATTAATGTGCACAAGTTTAACGTTAGAGAGTTCATTCTCCATCTAGTGTGTTTTACGTTAGTTGATCAAGTATAATTAAATCCATTATTATTTATGTTGATAAATTCCTAAAACCAGGGCCGGCTTTAACATTGACTGGACCCTGGGCAAACATTTGTTTGGTGCCCCTGGACCCCACCCCTCATTCCCTTCATGCAATCACACCCTCCACCCTAATACCTCCCTACAAAAAAATTAACAAACTTGCTTTGTGTGTGTGTGTGTGTGTGTATGTATGTATATGTATATATATATATATATGTGAATATATATATATATATATATATATATATATATATATATATATATAAACTGATTTATATGGAATATTATATAAACCAGCCATATGCTATATATTATGTAAATATATAATTATATAAAACTATATATATATATATATATATATATATATATATACATATATATATATATATATATATATATATATATATATATATATATAATGTATAGGTGGTTTATATAATATTTAGATTAAATGTGTGTGTGTATATATATATATGACTTACACAGAAAACCTTACACAGTCAGACACGCTTACATCCACAGTCAAACACACTAACACACAGATAAACTAACACACAGACAACCTTACACAGTCAGATAGACACACTTACACAGTCAGATAGACACACTTACACACAGACAATCTTACACAGTCAGATAGACACACTTACACACACAGACTTACACATAGAGATAGACACACTTACACACACAGTCAAACTTAAACACACACACTCGTTTGTCCCCCTCCCTGCTCACTTACCTTACATTTGCAGGGACGGGGCTGTTTCTTCTGTGCGTGGCTCCATGTCTCCTGAACACCGGTATGTCACGGACATCCGGTGCTCTAACATGCTCTGTGAGGGGGTGGAGATTTCCCCTCTCACGTGACACACTTACACATATACATACACCCTTACACACACAGTCACCCTTACATACACACAGTTATATACACCCTTACACACAGTCACACTTACACAAAAATACACAAAACACGCTTAGGCATACACAGACGCCCTTACACACAGTCACACTTACAGATACACTTACACACACACACACACACTCTTAGACAGCCTTACACACAGTCACACACTTTATTTATTTTTACCGGAAAAATATATATGCTTGTGTGACACTAACAGTCCCACTTACACACACAGTCACACTTACATACACACACACACACATCCACACACTGTTATACACACCCTTACACACAGTCACACTAACCCAGAAATACACACACTCTTAAACACACAGTCACCCTTACACATATACATACACCCTTACACATAGTCACACTTACACACATAAATGCATGCCGACACTTACAGACACACTCTTAGCCATCATTTTTGGCCTCGGTGGAGCCCGGATTTATTTCTTTACCAAAAAAAATAAAAAATAGTCTGCTTGTCCCCCTCCCTGCACATTTACCTTTACTTGCAGGGAGGAGAACGTTTCAGTCTTCTGCCTCTCATCCCTGCAGAGGCAGAACACTCTCCGAAGTTACACAACGTGATGGGGCGGAGCTTGCCCCCGTCGCGCTGTGCTCACCCCTTGGTGCGGTTACGTCTCGCTTCGGTCCGCACCTCGAGGTGAGGAGCTGTTAGGGAGTGAACTCCCTAAAGCATCGCCTCTGGATTCCTGCGCCTGGGCGCGGTGCACCCTGTGCACCCACGGGTGGATCCAGAGTCTGATCTGGGGGGGCACATTCCGTCTGTCTCTTCCTTCCCATGTCTGCCTGTCTCTCTCCTCTCCCTTTCATGTCCACCTGTCTCTCTCGTCCTCCTTCCCATGTCTGTCTTTGTATCCTCTTTTTTCCCATGTCTTTCTCTCTCCCATTGCTTCCCATGTCTCTCTCTTCTCTGCCTTCCCAGTTCACTCTCTTTACTCTTCCCCATGTATGTCTCTCCACCGTCTGTATTCTCTTCTCTCCCTTCAGTGTTCTCACCTGTCCCCCCTTCTCTCCCCTGTGTTCTCTCCTCTGTCCCCAAATGTTCCCCCCCCCCATTGTTCTCTCCTCTGTCCTCCATTGTCTCCCCAGTGTTCTCTCTACCTCCCTTCCCTGTGTACTCTCTACCCCCCAGTGTTCTCTCTATCCCCCCTCCCCACCCCAGTGTTCTTTCTATCCCCCCTCCCCTCCCCACCCCAGTGTTCTCTCTATCCCCCCCTCCCCTCCCCACCGTTCTCTCTATCCCCCCCTCCACTGCCCTCCTCACCCTAGCATTCTCTGCTCTATCCGGCTCCCCTCAGCGGGGAGACGCAGGCAGCATGTGCTCAGTGTGTGTTAAACACACTGAGCGCTCAATCCATGCTGCTCGCGCTCCCCGCGCGTAGTAAATAATCGTATTTCCGATGCTCTGAACCAACACTACGCGCGGGGAGCGCGAGCAGCATGGATTGAGTGCTCAGCACACTGAGCACATGCTGCCTGCGTCTCCTTGCTGAGGAAGCCGGATAGAGCAGAGAACGCTGGGCGCACCTGTACTATGCGATCAGTGCTGATCGCATAGTGCAGGTGCAGTTACGGAGGGGCAGCGGGACCACCTGGCAGCTGCCTTGGGCCCCACAGGAGTAAGTGGGCCCGGGGCAGCTGCCCAGTTTGCCCCGCGTTAAAGACGGCCCTGCCTAAAACTGTATGATGTAATATTGCCCGTATTTCCAGATAAAGATGTTGATGGTCAGCATAAGCTCAAATCTATTGAAACTTCCAGATTCCAAACACTTGGAAACCATTTTGCTGCAAAACTTGCCTTTAGTACCATATCACAAATCTATACTACATGAACTGAAAAGAATTCAATATTTTTTGGGAATTACACCATGTGCTTAAAGGACAGTATAGGCCTAAAACTTACTTTGGTGCAAGTTGAAGACTACTGCATGTATAATGCACATGCATTTTTCCACTGTGATGTTATGTAGCCATTCTGCAAAATTCACATTTCTTATATTTTACTCTAGCCCTCCCCCAGTGATTACCCTGCATGTATACTTTAGGTGTGGCCGCACTGATTATATAGACACTGAGCAAATAAAGTTTTGTTTCATTTAGAGTTCACACAATGTATTATATTCCAGCAGCATATGAAGTGACTAAGTGACCTTGCTCTTGCACCCGATAGGATATCTTAACAGTGCAATACATTGTCTGATGACATCGCTAGAGAAACAGGATATTCCATTCATTTGAATGACATTATTCTCATTGGTTCCTGCAGCAAAAAAAAAAAGGAAATTGATTTTACTCAGCTAGTGTGACCAGTACTGGTTTCTTGCAAACTGAACTAATTACAAAAATTTCATCTTACTGATTTTTTTAAATATTTTAAGCAATGCAAAATAGAAAACTTGCATTTTCATGTACTTCGAAAACACATTAATATGCATTAATATTTGGAAGTTGAATTTTGGGCTCCAGACAGTCCCTGTAAAATTTTTGGCCATTTATAATTGCAGTTACAAATTTCGATGTGCCTTATCTTCTTTTGTAATGGTTTTCAGCAGGGGCATCACTAGGGTTGGTGTCACCCGGTGCGGAAACTCATGGTGTCACCGCCCTGGATTTCCTCCAATGCAATGCCCCATAAATTATGCCACACCAGAGCCCCACTATTTATGCCTCACCTCTGCTCAATTAATTATGCCACACACACAGGTGCCCCATAATTATGCCACACACACACAGGTGCCCCATAATTATGCCACACAAAAGAGTCCCTTAATTACGTCAGACAAAAAAGTCCCTTAATTATGCCACACATGGCGCCCAATAAATATGCCACACACAAGCGCCCAAAAATTATGCACACATGGGACCGCCATTAATTATGCAACACACAGGAGCCCCACGAGGTGACAATTGTACAATTATAAATACCAGTAATATTGTGCCAGTCAGATACCAGTAATATTGTGCCAGATACCTGTAATATTGTGCCACTCAGAGCCCAGTAATATTGTGCCAGTCAGATACCAGGAATATTATGCCATTCAGAGCCCAGTAATATTGTGCCAGTCAGATACCAGTAATATTGTGCCAGTCAGAGCCCAAAAATATTGTGCCACTCAGAACCCAGTAATATTGTGCCAGTCAGATACCAGGAATATTGTGCCAGTCAGAGCTCAGTAATATTGTTCTAGTCAGATACCAGTAATATTGTGCCATGCAGAGCCCAGTAACGCCACTGGTTTTCAGCAATGTTGGCAATATGTGGTTATTCAAAACTGGTATCTAGAAAAATAAGTTTGAGAGCCACAAAATGTAAGTGTCCTCAGACTGTGACATAAAAAATGTTTACCATGTCGCTTAAAACCATTGCTGACAAGCATTGGTGCTGCAGATTTTTGGTAACCATTTACCATGATCTATCTATCATATGATGCTCAGTCAAACATAAGACCAGAAGAAAATCATGCAACTAATCAACATGGTTCTGCGGAATCCCATCTTTGATATCATTCATTGATTTCTCAGTATTTACCTACGACTACGTAGGCAGCATGCAAAGCTATTTGTGACTGGTAAAAATGGTCTAGGTGGCAACCCTTGGTGTATACATGGGATGTTTTCACCATTTCAAAAGTTCCTACTTAAGAAAAAATATATATATGGCATTTGTAGATTTTTTAACTTCTATTACATCTCTGGTTTCTAAGCTAATGTGAGTTTCCAAAATTTGCTTCACATTCTCAGACTGTGAACCATAGTTTGCCAGGTTGCCAGGTGAGAGACCTGATGAAATCAAGACAAATGATGCTATTCACAGGCAAAAACAAGATTTGACATACATTTTTCTTCATTTTGAAATAATAATAATAATGTTTTTAATTACAAAATACACAGAGAAAGCTATAAAGTATGCACTAAAACCTTACTTGATACGTCAATAATCTTAAAAAACCTGGTTTGCCCCTGCACAATGCATGAAGTCAATGAGATGCAATGTCCATCTCCCCTCACCTACATATCATGTCACCATATTCAAAATGGAACCCATGAACTAATGCATATAAATATCTTCTGATAACCCTTTCAATGCAGGACACAATTACAATACAAGTTGAGTATTCCTTAACCATAAATCCGTTATCCAAAATTGTTTTGTATTTTGCCACAAGTGGCGAATGCTACATACACCATTCAGAACAACAGCTTATTCAATGAAAAGAACTCTTTAGTGACCTATTCTGTTATTTATTGACAGAAATGTACAAAGCACAAAAAGTCGTCCCCCTGTTACCTATGAAATCTTTGCTCTTCCAATCTCAAAAGAAGGGATTCTATATAGTAAGGATAATAAAGGTATGGAAGTCACTGCCAAGAGAGGTGGTGAAATCAAAGACAATAGATGCCTTCAAAAAGGCTTTTGATGTTTATTTTTTTTAGAAATAAAATCAACACTAATATTTAGAGCTTGTTGATACAAGGAGAAAGCCTTTTTGTAATCAAGAAGGAATTTTACTCTTCTACTGTTATATTCACAATCATTTAATTAGGGCTTTTTCCTGCTTTTAGATCAACAGCAGGACAAATACTAGATAGAAGGGTTCTTTTTTTCTTTTTTCTTTGACACCCAGTCTTGTTGTATATCAACCCAGTGGATATGTGAACATTGTATCATCCTTGTGTCAAATATTCAATATCTGTTAATTCCAATTCATTATATCTAAATTCCATATATCCCACCCCAATATTTAATATATAAAAAAATAAAATAAAAATAGAAAAAAAAAGTAGGATATTTAGTCTGCGTGTCCCCTTCCTTCTTAATAGTAAGCTACTTTGACAAAACTTCAAACTTTAAGGACCTTCAGTTTATGTTAACAGATACCGTCACCAACATTCAACATAGAAAGGCAACCATTCATCCAATTCCATTCTTCTTGCCAAAGCTGAGACCAGCCCCAAAACCCTGAGACCACAGGGGGAACATTTCCTATTACTGACCATATCTCCAACTAAGCAGAGGCAGCGATTGCGGATGATAAACTAATCTATTCCACACCTGGAGAGAACCGGTTCCACCAGGGTTGCCAAATTTTATAATAATATCCCCATTTTATTGTGAAGTTTGAAATATCCTCTCTCCATTTCCCCAAAATGACTCATAGTGTCTTCAACATCCTTCGATCTAATAGGATTTACTTGTTTCCAATTTCTAGCAATGCTTAACTTCATCGTCAGAAATAGTTGGATCGCCAACTTTTTGCCCTCACTGTGAAGGCAGTCCAAACCACCATGCAGCAGGGCTTTCTCTGCACACATGGTTAGATTGCATTGAAGACATGCTGATAAAGCTGAGAAGACATCCCTCCAAGCTTCCCTCACTCGCTCGCACCCCCACCATATATGAACATAGTTCCCCTCAGCTTTTTGGCATCTCCAACATTGGGAACTATGGGATTTATCGAGTTGGTTCAGGGCTGTAGGGACCCAATACCATCTAAAAAACAATTTCAACTGCAATTCCTGCAGATTAATACAGTGGGTAGCTTGCTTAGTTTGGTTCCACCCCTTCTCCCATATCTCCCTCTCCTTAGACATATTTAGATCTAGGTTCCATTTCTCCCTAGCCTTTGGGAATTTACAGGGTTTAAGGTTGCCCAGCAGTGAGTACCAGCTTTTCAGCCTGCTTGGTTTGATTTTATTATCAAAAGCTTTTCCAGAAAGTTTAACAGGGGGCCTGTCTTTACCTTCCTACCCAGCATTAGCTGAGCAAAGGTCAAATTAATTTCCCTAAAACCAGAGGAAAAATGAATATCTGTAATTAGGTCTGTAGCTGTACTAACTGGAGTGGATTTGATGATCTTGTTTGACAACCCTACTCTTCTCTTAAACGAAAGCCAGCTACTCAGCAAACGCTGAAGGATAGTGTTGCCAGACATTTGGACTAAGTAAAGGGTCTTGCTTCTACTTAACCATAGCAGACTTTCCAATGCCATAGCCCCCACCATCTCCTGCTCTACCCAAAACCAGCCTTCTTTACGCGATTCAGGGCATTGGGTTTTATGTACATGATGAAGCATGCTGGCTTCAGAATATTTAAACAAGTTTGGGGAACCAAGACCCCCCTTATTACCGGGTTTATACAACCATTGGCTGGCTATTCTTGGTTTCTTATCTCCCCATATAAACCTAATCACTGATGTTTGAAACTGTTTACAATAGGTAAACCGGGATGGGTACAGGAATCATTCTCAACAAATATAGCCATTTGGGAATAATATATGACTTAATGGAGTTCATCCTGCCCATCCAAGACAAATTCAAACCTTTCCATCGACCTATCTTTTGTTGTAAATCAGTAAGCAGAGGAGAATAATTGATTCTTAATATATCTGAGGTCACTCTCGGGATCGCTAACCCCAGGTAGTTTATAGCTATCTTTGCCCACTCAAACTGATATCTACTCATCAACTCATCAAGAAGATCTGAGGAGACATTCATACTTAGGGCTTGTGTTTTTTTTATATTCAATTTATAGTTAGAATGCAAGCTAAATAGATCTATTTCTTCCAGCACTTTCATGATCGAATTTACAGGGTCTGTCAACGTCAATAGTATATCGTCCGCGAATAGACTTATTTTATTAGTTCTCCCACCCATTGATGCTCCTTTTATATCCTCTGCCCTCCGTATCCTAATGGCCAATGGCTCTAAAGATAATTTATAGAGAATGGGAGCCCAAGGACAACCCTGTCGCGTCCCATTCTTCACCTCGAACCACTCCGAGCCCAACCCAGGACCGGAGATCCTAGCCATAGGAGCCGTATATAAGGCCATGACCGAGTCGATTAGACCCCCACCGAAGTTATATGCTCTCAGAACTTCCTCCAAATAGGTCCAATCGACTCGGCTTCCAGGTTCCAATATAACCGAAGGGATCTTGTGTCTGTCAAAATAGTCAATCAGATCAATGATTTTTCTAGTATTTCCCGTAGCCTGCCGCCCTTTGACAAAACCTGTTTGATCAGCATGTATAATTGATGGAATGATCATTTTTAGCCTATCTGCGATTATAGAGGAGTAGATCTTGGTGTCTAAATTAATCAACGAGATAGGCCTGAAATTACTTACAAGGCTGGTGTCTTTCCCCTGCTTGGGAATAGGGACTATAGATGGCTGGAGCATCTCTTTTGGGAATGAGCGCTTCTGTTTAATCTCATTAAATGTGTCTACTAAGTACGGTGAGATCAGATCGGCTACTTTCTTATAGAACAAAGCCGAAAAGCCGTCTGGGCCAGGCGCTTTATTAATCTTGAGTTTGTCAATAGGTTGTCCAACTTCCAGCAATGAGAATGGGACCTCAAGATCCTTCCTTTGCTGCAGGGAGATTTTTGGGAGGCCAGTTTGATCAAGGTATCTTCTCATTGCGTCTAAGTCTTTGTCCAAAAGCAGATTATACAATCCATGATAAAATTTGGCAAATGCCCCACCTATCTTTTGTGGAGACCGGTGGGTTTCTTGCCCCTCTATGATCTTAAAAATCCTTGATCTTAAATTATTCTGTTTAAGCTGATTGGACATTAACTTATCCGCCCTGTTGCCTGAGTAAAACCATTTTTGCTTGGCCCTCTTCATGGTTCTGGAAGCCTGAATAAATAGCTGTTCCCTTATATCATTTTTTAATAGATTAATTTCCTTGATGGGACCTTCATCAACTGAATTCCTGTTCAGAAGTTTTAATTCTGCAAGTCTGATATTCATCTCTGCCAAACTCCGGCCCCGTTCTCTCTTCATATGCGAACCTAAACTAAAAAGGTGCCCCCGAGCCACACTTTTAAAAGCACACCAAATCATGGAACTATCCAAATCGCCTGTTGCATTCACCGCAAAATAACCCTGGGTCATAGCCCTGATGGTTTCCATACTAGTCATATTACTCAGCAACCAGTCATTTAATTTCCATGCTCCGCTTATTCTTGAGGTCTCTTCTTTGATATCTAGTATAACGGCATCATGATCAGACCATGCAATGATCTTAATCTTTGCTCCCTTGCATTTAGAAATCCCTGAGTGGTTCGTTAATATCATATCAATCCTCGAGTAGGATCTATATCTGTTAGAGAAAAAAGTAAAATCTCTCTCCATGGGGTTAAATACTCTCCATGAGTCATACAACTGATATCTTCCCATTAAATCCAGGAAATCCCTACCCACCCTTCTATCCCCTGGGGAGATAATTCTAGAGTCTGAGCCCCTCCTATCAACCTCAGGATCGCTCACAATTAAAATCGCCCCAAAATAACTAAGGACCCTTGCACATAGTCATACACCTGGGACAGAGTTTTATTGACAAACTTCATTGGATTTTTTATTAGTGGCATATATATTCAGAATGGAGAATAAAATATCGTTCAGTCTACAGATTATAAAAATAAATCTCCCATGAAGATCCATTTGTTTGTATATCAATTCATATTTAATATCCTGGGAGATCAAAATTGCCACGCCATTCTGTTTTTTATTAACCAACGATGAATATTCAACATAGGGGAATCTTTTTGATTTCAATCTATGCGCGTCAATCTCCCTTAAGTGCATTTCTTGTAGACAAGCTACGTCAATTTTATCCGAGGATTTTATTTCAAGGATCTCATCAACTCATCTTGTCAGCCTCTAGTCTCCAGACACCCTCCATCAAGGCCAGAGCTACTCTCAGTCCCAGGCAAGAAATCCCAAACAAACAAACACAGACAAACACAAATAAACAATACAAACAGTGTGACGTACAACACATAAACCAATCCCTCCTTCCTGCAGATAAGGAGCCTAACCAATCCTCATCCACCCATTCTTCCTTCCTGATGCACTTATCCTGCATCTTGCCCCAACCTCGCCCTTGGGCGAGAGAAGGGCGTGGGGGTTTTGTATCAAAGATATCAGTCTCATGAGGGTCTTCATAAAAAAAAAAAAAAAGGGAGGGAAAACCGAAAAACCGAGAAAACACACCCCAGTTCCTATCTAACTAAAATTTAAAAACTTTCTATCCATAATCTTTAAAACGGCTTTAACTACTGAAAACCTTAATTCTTACAATTCTCTCCCTAATCGCTCTACAAATAACCAATTAATCAGCTTTACCCCTGACTTTGTGCATCAAATTAGTGTTAGCTCTCTTAAAAAAACATAAACATTTAAATTTCAATTTACATTATTTGTATACAATAATTTATGGCTATTATATATTCATCTTCACACTTCTCTCTGTATAGCTATAAATTCCCCTTCTCCCCCCTTATTCCCCTTAACATGCCTATAGAAATCCCTTTATAAGCCAAACCCTTATTGCGTGACTTTAAATTCATAACCAATAAGTGAAATCTAATTACTCCAAACTTTTTTTTTACCTACTGCATTTGCCTTAATTCATATATTGTTTTATATATTGTGTACTACCCAGGATTCCCATTAATACCTCCAAATGTGAAGATTTTAGTATGTGCTAATAGTAGTGGTTTACAAACATTATGTAACCGGTTTTCAACCCTTGCATAGGGTAAAAGGAAGATAGAAGGAAAAAACAAAAGGGAAGTCCCCCCTACGACCTTCTCTTTATTCTTTTTCCTCATAGTTGTAGAAAACTGAGCTCAACATTACTTATCCGTTGTTGCTCTATAGTTGCGAAGCCATTCTTCTGCCTCCTCAATATTATTTATTATTATACTAGGTAGGCAAGTGGAAAATAAGGTGCAGTGTAAAGTTGTGCATTTTCGGAAGAATTAGAACAATGCAACATATGACTGTGGCAAACTATTCATGAAAAGGAAATTTCGGAAAAATTGTAGACAACAGTATACAATATCAGTTTACAGCTTCAAAGACATGGAAGATGTTGACATGTCTTAAAAGGGGCTTTTAAAGGAACACTAAACTTTATATTTCACTTGTGCTTCTAATATAGTAGCACAAGTGAAATGTTAATTGTTCCTATTGTGATACTTTTAATAGTACGCACCACTTTATCCTCTGACTGACAGCTGCCATTCTTCCATAGGAAGAAGGCAGCCATCTGGTTGGCGACTGGCTGTCTCTGCTAGTGCAGAGAGAGCCCCACGTTTTTGCATGAGATCAGCAGGAGGGGTCTCTCTGTGCTAGCAGCGAGAGACCCTCACATTTGGCTGTCAGAGCGGGTCGAGTCCCTGCTTTGATTGGTCAGCGCATGACAACCAGGAACTACTGTATCTCGCATGTGAGACACAGGAGATAGTAAAGCCGGTTTACTTAAAAGTCCGGGACATGCATTTTTTTAAGGGTTAAAACAAAGTGGAATATGTCTTTAAAGTGTGGGTGAAAGATTACCTTACAAGTGAATGGTAAGATTTTATTTTGTAAATGCTATGAACCTATGAGTAATACTAAAAGGAAAATGGGGTAATGGTGCAGGGTCGATAAATTATTTCACTAGCAAGAGATGTTCACAATACACTGGCAGCTGGGGAATATCATAAGCAAATTCCTACTGTGATCACAATATGCAAACAAAGCAAACTCCCATAGCATACAATGAGGACCACTTAAAAAAATAAATGTGGAGGGGGCACAGCTAGCAGTGGACAGGGGCAGTCACATGTTACTTGAGCTCCCTTGGACCTCAAACTCAGGCAATCCCGATACTTCTGCTTGGACAGTTTTCGGGTCCGCAAGGCTCAAAAGGCACTACCGGAGTTTCCAAGAGATGTAATCGTGAAACTGACGTCTACTTTGGCCAAACTCACCTATTTTTCTGCTGCAAGGAAACTGAGGAATATAACCTATGAGAGCACAATCCTTCAAATCTACGAGGACTTACTGCCCTTTATACTACAGTGGAGACTATCCATGTCTCGACTCACGGCCCACTTGAAAAAAAATAATGTTAAATATAAATGGGGCCCTGTACAATCTCTGATTGTGAATACCGACAACAGACAGCTTACAACTGAAGACCCCGATTACATACCGCAGTTTCTGGTTCCTTAAAAATTCTAACATTGACACGGGAAGCTAGTCATGCAAGTCTGGACCCCGATCCGGAAGTGTTTGAACTGCCATCAAGACTTTGAATATAGTTGCCTCCTCTCAGAACCCACTTTCCTCCTTTTAACGAGACTGCTCCTGTCCCACTATATATCTATATGCTGTTGTCTGGTTTCTCCCCCCCTACCCCCCAGGGCACCGGCGCTGGGCAAGTCGTATACCTGATGGCACCTTTATTGCTGACAGCCACAAGTGGCCCCCTGAAGCTGCCAGCATCCCCCTCTCGGGATCCCCTCTACCCACTGTTATTCATCTTGATCTTTTCTTATTTCATCCTCCTCTTTTCCCCTTTCTGTTATCTTTTTCTTTCCCTTATAAAAAATATAAAACTCTCTGCGTTCCTATTTAAAACTTATAATTTTGACACAATTCTTCATTTAAACATAGGTATATATTTCCCCAACAGTTGTCCTAAAAGGGTCCATGCCATTGTGGAATGCCCTGCGTTTACAGCATAAGGGGTATAAGACTTCTAAAATTAAAATATTTGCATTATTGATATTGTTTTATATATATATATTCCCTGCACAACTTTATTTTCTCTCATACTGTTGGAGTATTAAGTTTTCCATATTTGTTGTGTACGATCTATTTGTGATGCAATAACATTTTAGTTATAAAAAAATATACAAAAAACGTTTTTTCACTCCAATCTAGGTGATAACACCTCAATTTAGAATGGTTTTGCAACATAAAGCTGTGAATGGAAATATTTAATGTTAACCAAGCCCTGCCACACCCTGCCCTGCCTATTTACTTATATGGGCATAGTTGGTCAATGGGTGTGGCACTGCATCATAATGGCTACAGTGTATATATATATGAGATGCTTGAGCTACAGAGTGTGCTACAGAGCTGTGAAGCCATTCGTTTGCAAGGCTCATGTATAAAACGTATCTGAACCTTAGAAACTGATGGTTTCATTATTTTTCCCAGGACTTTAAGTGTGCATAGAAACATAGAAACATAGAAACATAGAATGTGTCGGCAGATAAGAACCATTCGGTCCATCTAGTCTGCTCAATTTTTTTTTGAGTACTTTTATAAGTCCCCCGTTCCCGGTCTTACAGCTAGGATAGCCTTGTGTCTATCCCACGCATGCTTAAAATACTTGACTGTGTTTACCTCTACCACTTCTGCTGGAAGGCTATTCCATACATCCACTACCATCTCACTAAAGTAATACTTCCTGATATTACTTTTAAATCGTTGCCCCTCTAATTTAAGACTATGTCCTCTAGTTGTGGTTGTTTTTCTTCTTTTAAATATACTATCGTCCTGTACTGTGTTGATTCCCTTTATGTATTTAAATGTTTCTATCATATCCCCCCTGTTACGTCTTTCCTCCAAGCTATACATGTTAAGATGCTTTAACCTTTCCTGGTAAGTTTTATCCTTCAACCCATGAACCAGTTTAGTAGCCCTTCTCTGAACTCTCTCCAAAGTATCAATATCCTTCTGGAGATACGGTCTCCAGTACTGCGTACAATACTCCAAGGGAGGTCTCACCAGTGCTCTGTACAATGGCATGAGCACTTCCCTCTTCCTACGGCTAATACCTCTCCCTATGCAACCAAGCATTCTGCTAGCATTTCCTGCTGCTCTATTGCATTGCCTACCTACCTTCAAGTCCTCTGAAATTATTACTCCTAAATCCCTTTCCTCAGATGTTGAGGTTAGGACTGTACCAAATAGTCTATATTCTGCTTTTGGGTTTTTACGCCCAAGGTGCATAATCTTGCACTTGTCCACATTAAATGCCAGTTGCCACTGCTCTGACCATTTTTCTAGTTTAGCTAAATCATTTGCCATTTGGCTTATCCCTCCATGAATATCAACCCTGCTGCAAATCTTTGTATCATCAGCAAAAATACATACTTTGCCAACATACATACTTCTGCAATATCGCTAATAAAAATATTAAAGAGAATGGGTCCAAGTACAGATCCCTGAGGTACCCCACTAGTAACAAGACCTTGCATCGAATATACCCCATTGACTACAACCCTCTGTTGCCTGTCACTCAGCCATTGTCTAATCCATTCAACAATATTGAAATCCAAACTCAAAGATTTCAGTTTATTAATAAGCCTTCTATGTGCGACAGTGTCAAAAGCCTTACTGAAATCTAGGTAAGCAACTCATCAACAGGATAATCTCGTGGCTGAGGAACAAGAAGGAAGTATAATCTCTTGGCTGAGGATCAAGACGGAAGGATAATCCCGTGGCTGAGGAACAAGACGGAAGGATAATCTTGTGGCTGAGGAACAAGAAGGAAGGATAATCTCGTGGCTGAAGAACAAGACGGAAGCATAATCTCGTGGCTGAGGAACAAGAAGGAAGGATAATCTCGTGGGTGAGGAAAAAGACAGAAGGATAATCTTGTGACTGAGGAATAAGAAGGAAGCATAATCTCGTGGCTGAGGAACAAGGTGGAAGGAAAATCTCGTGGCTGAGGAACAAGAAGGAAGGATAATCTTGTGGGTGAGGAAAAAGATGGAAGGATAATCTTGTGGCTGAGGAACAAGATGGAAGGATAATCTCGTGGCTGAGGAACAACAAGGAAGGATGATATTGTGACTGAGGAACAAGATGGAAGCATAAGCTCGTGTATGAGGAACAAGATGAAAGGATAATCTCATAGCTGAGGAACAAAATGGAAGGATTATACAATCATCGCAGGATCCATGCCATTGTATAGTATAGTAAGTTATATTTTATTTAATTGTATACTATACAATTGCATGAGCCTGTCATGGATAGCATGTCCCAGAATCCCTTTTAAAGTCAATAGCCCCAATCCAGGGTTGTATAGCCGATCGCTGTGTTTTCTGGGTCAGGAAGGTTGTTTTTTACTTGTTGTACAAGTTCTTTTTTTTGCCTTCCTCTGGATCATTTGGCCTGGACTTTAAAAATGAAATTAAAGGAAACTTTAAAACATTTTCTTGTGTGGCGTGCTTATTTACACTTGCAATATTACACATAGTTATTAGCCCCGATCAAGGTTTGTACATCGATCGCTGTTTTTCAGGATCAGGAAGACATTTTTTACTTGTCACTCAAGTTTTTCACCTTTCTCTGCATCATTTGGCTTAGGTACACAATTAAAATACAATAAAAATAATTTTAAACTTTTCTTCTCTTGCGTGGTGTATTCATTTTACTCTTGTATCATTGGGACAATGGCTGATAGCTGAAATGCCCGGTTGTATTACCAAATGCTGTTTTTTCTTGGTCAGGAAGGATTTTATTTCAATTATCACTTAAGAGAAAAAATATAAAACTCTCTGCGTTCCTATTTAAAACTTATAATTTTGACGCAATTCTTCATTTAAACATAGGTATATATTTCCCCAACAGTTGTCCTTAAAGGGTCCATGCCATTGTGGAATGCCCTGCGTTTACAGCATAAGGGGCTCTGGGTAAGTTTTCTTGGGGTTTATCATGTAATAGATGAGGGAGGAAAACAAAGTCAAGAAGGTGACATATTGCAAAGGAAGGGTGTTTGGAAAAATACAAGACTGTTAAAGAATGTGGTAAATAATATCCAATAAATAGAAGGAGAGCATAAGGGAACACACAAATGCCCCCTCATACTTTCCATTCTGATCCCCAGACTTTCCAATCTGATTCCCTTTCGGTTTCTCTCTCCTTCCATGCACATTCTGCATACAGGAAAGGCTGTGATGTCACTTTCTGTCTGCTGGATCTGATATAGTGACAGAGGGAGAGTATGAGAGATCATCTTGCAGTCCAATAAACAAAAAATCGAAATAAAAATTGTTGACTATTGGCGGTCACATTGTCGCCTGACATAAACCATCTGTTACTTTGGTGGGTGACCGCAAAGAATGAGGAGAGTGTCAAATAAGGGACATGGCCCTGGTCGTGGTGCTGCTGGTGTTGGTGGAGCTCATGTTGCAAGTAGGGGATGTGGTCGATCTGTGCCAGCTACACGCACAAGTGAAACACCTTCCTCAGGTGCTAGTACGCTACAGAACCTTCAGCGTTAATTGGTAGGCCCGAATGCCACTCTTTGAATGGTGAGGCCAGAACAAGTACAGGCAATAGTAGATTGGGTGGCTGACAGTGCCTCCAGTTCCTTCACATTGTCTCCCACCCAGTCCCCTGCTGAAAGCTCAGAGTTGACACCTGCAGCCCATGGCCATCTGTCTTTCACCTCACCCCCTTGCAAATCAGCCAAGCAGTCTGAGCAACAAGTCATGCAACAGTCTCTTTTTCTTTTTGATAACTCTGCTGGTGGTGTCATCAAACCATGTATTTGTTTAAGGGTGTGCACACTTATGCAACAAAATTATTTTATTTTTATATTTTTTTCTTCCCTCTCTCTAAAAGATTTCAGTTTGTTTTTCAATTAAGTTGTACAGTTTATAGGTGACATTAAAAATGGAAAAAGTTCTGAAATTATTTATCTTTGTCTCATTTGTTTTACAGCACAGAAACCTGACATTTTAATAGGGGTGTGTAGACTTTTTATATCCACTGTATATAGGGGGACACACTAACACACATGCAGACAAACAGATCCACAGACACCAGGCCGTCTTTAATAATGATTGGACCCTGGACAAGTATTTGCTTGGGCCCCCTGGACTCTGCCCCCCTCCAATGCATGCAATCATGCCCTCCATCACAATGTTACCCCCCCACATACACACACACTAAAACACAAAAATAAGCACACACACAATTGGACTTTTATTGCAGTGAGTATTTTTATTGCATTGTACAAAATGTGTATATTAAGTATATAATTGCAGTGTATAAACTGTATATATGGATCAAAATGTGTATATATGGCTGCAATATGTATACCTTCTTACAATACAACACTGCCATACAACTACTCATGACCTAAATTACAAAAATATACACAGATATTAGAGAGAATTTACATATGTTCATATATATTTATAAATATCTATACACATCTCGCTCTCTCTCACTAGTTGCATTAATACTTATATGAACTTTTTATTATATTCAACTATTTTCATATGTAATAAATATGTTATTGAAGAGTTGCATTTCTTGTTTTTATTCCCTTTTTCTGAACCCACATTGCACCTAAAGGACTTAACACAGACCCATAGAGTAGCCACAGCACTTAGCTTGCACGTATATTGCACCCACAGCACTTGTCACGCACCTATATTGCACCCACAGCACTTGTCATGCAACTATATTGCACCCACAGCACTTATCATGCACCTATATTGCACCCACAGCACATGGCTTGCACTCATATTGCACCCTTGTGTAAATTTGCCCCACAGAACATACCACAGTGTCACTTTGTCCCACTGAACTGCCCATGCAGAACAAGCCATATTGTCACTTTCCCCCCTTGTACATGTTATTTTCCCCCACAAAACATGCCACAGTCACTTTGTCATTAACATATGCAAGTCAGTTTGCCTAATAAAATATGCCACCGTTTGTCCATGAAATATGCAACAGTGTAGCCAGTCAATTTGCCCATCAATATGCCAGTATTATTTTGCCATTCCGATGCAAGTAATACTGTGCCATTAAGATGCTAGTATTATTGTGCCATTAAGATGCCAGTATTATTGTGCCATTAAGATGCAAGTAATACTGTGCCATTAAGATGCTAGTATTATTGTGCCTTTAAGATGCCATTAATATTGTACCATTCAGATGCCAGTAATAGTTTGCCATTCAATTGCCAGTATTATTGTGCCATTAAGATGCCAATAATATTGTGACATTAAGATGCCAGTATTATTGTGCCATTAAGATGCCATAATTATTGTGCCATTAAGATGCCAGTAACATTCTGCCATTCAGATGCCAGTAATATTGTGCCATTCAGATTCCCCAGACAATTTGCCTATTAAGATGCCAGTATTATGTTTTCTATTAATATTTTAAAGTGCCTATGCTCGTTATCTTCCACTCTCATGCCCCCTTCCCCAGTACTTACCGCCTGGTTGCTGATCCGTGTCCCTGGAATTTTAAATTAAATCGCCTCCGATTCTTTGGTTTCCAAATAATGCAAACTGAATGTTGATTCAGAACCGAATTCGGGGATATTGGTTAGTCGCATTATTGCTATATGTGAAATTCGGGTAAAGTGCCCAACTTGAATCCAATTCAGAACAAATCAGTGCATATGGAGTCAACCATTTTGTCTTTATTTCTTTATATTAAAAAATAAATTTTATGGACAATTGAAATAAAAATCTCAGAATCCATAATAAAAGCATTGCTGACTTTAACAAACACTGCTCAGACAAACGGCTGGTTCTCTAATAGCTTTTCTACTTTGAGGTTTTTCACTCCTCTGTATGACCAAATACAGTTTACCCCCCGTGGCATCTTCTCTGCAACCCTTGGGTTTGAGGTTTGAGGTTTTTGCCATCCATGGCAGCACTAGAGGGCTCTGGAGCCCACCTCCTTGACAGCATTCTTTTTGCTGTCAGCAGTCTTGTTCTCGAGCTGCTCTCCTCTTTCTCCCTCCTACCTCTAAACGTATCTTTTCTCTCCGCTCTCCTGATCTTCTTCTACTACTTACCCTCCATTCTTTTTTTCCACCTCACTTCTCATGTATCTGTTTTAATCCTCTTAACTCTTATGCTGGCTATTTTGACAGCAGTTAGGGTTTAGTTGATAAATGCGTTTAATGTTTATGTGGCTATATGTGGTATATGATTTTAAGTACAAATAGTGCCATCATTAACTAGGTGGAATATGGGCTCATGGATATGGTGATTCTACGGTTACTTGGTACTGTATTAATGAAGAAGCATCAGTTTATTCTGTGTTAATTTCAAATGAACGTTATTGGTCTACATGGCACATATTCACTCCAACTATGGTAGTATACTACATATGGTCCTCTATTGTTATTATGTATTTGGGTTTAACATTGCGTATCCCTGACCTATTCACTAACGGAATAAGTGTTTGTGAAGATACTGACATTCACCTGACCTAACGGACTGCAATACTTCAACCATTGATATATATCTAATCTGAATGTTTACACGGTTGGTTTCACAGGAAAAGTTTTGACTCTCATCTCTAATAAACAAAATAAGTCTCATCAAAGACTCTATACTAATTTGTACAGCTTGGATTCTACGGTATGCTTGTTTTCTCGTGCCATGTCGTATACTTGAAATGACAAATGAAAAAAATATGTTTATGTACATATGTTGAATTGCTGTCTTTGACATTATTTCACCTGTTTGCAATAGGAGACCTAACTTATCAGTTTCTGAATCTGTCGTGTATATTTCACCTGGAGGGATTAATTCATAATAAACTTTTACATCCCAATGACTGTCCTTATCTCTAGCAGTCTGAAAATGTTGTGTCTCTTCTATATCATGAAAAATGACTTGTGATATGTGAAGCAAGGTTTTTTTGTTTGTCTTTCAGTTACATTTCACTGTTGAAGTACTTCACTTATGTTAATCAGAATTTTGTCATACCACTCTGCAAGCTTAAACGAATACAGAGTAGCTTCTGATTTAATAAAGATATTTTTACACTTTCTTCTAAAGTTGAAACTTCATTGTTGCAGTTGTTGGTGTAAACATATGATTTTTAAGTATCATTTCAGATATTCACAAGTTCTATCTTCCTTTGCAATTAACAAATTAATTTTTTTATATCATTAATTATAGTATCTGTAGTATATTTTACACTGTCTCTGACACATTTTTAAAATGCACCACATTCCTGGAAAGTCCACGATACAAAAAGAATTGTTACAACTTTAGGTTGCCATTTGAACTTGTGATTGATAATGGTCAAACAAAAGAGGGCAGGGAGATAAAAAGTAGATTACAGTTTTAATAGAACCATTACAGATTCCATCTTTTTTATCAACCTATTTGTATTACAGGGGTGTCTTGCTTTGTGGATATGCACATCATATGTAGGGTTATACCACTATGAATCTTGGTTTAGTGCAAGTGTACCATGGTGTCAAGTGTCTGAGCAACTTTTGGTTTCCTTCTGTGTTCCATTAACTTGGCAGGGCATCTACTTCAGATGTCCTCTAGGGATATTAGCCATTTGTTTCTTTAAGCGATTTTTCAATAATTGATGTGTTTTCTTCTGAATTCAAATTCTCATTCCACCAAGCATCATGATATAGTTCATTACTACAAAATATAGTTCCAGTGTGGTTTCCCAATCACCTGGATATCTATATTCCACCTCTTTTTCTTCTGCTTCTTCCCAGTGTCCAATTTTTGTGGAGTTGTATATAAAATTCTGTGTCTTATACTGAGAGGTGCTCAGTTAATCAGTCAGGTACTTTCTGTATTGTATTCCCTCCTGAGAAATAGCTGTTTTTATTTAATTTTCAGGCCAACGTCTGACTGTGTGAAAATTAACATAAATACAGTGTCCAAAACCAGCATATCACATTTTCTCAGCATGAAAAAGCTGCTTGCTGTAGTCATCCAGTGGCAAACCATATGAAAGTCTTTTCTAGTGTCACCTTAATATGTGTTTCCAAGGTAGATGGTGCAGCATCATATACAATATAAACAACACTCCCGTTAACACTCTCTCCAGGGTTCCTCAAACCCAATAATGAAAAACTAGTAGAAAGAGAATTGGTATCCCGAAAAAAATGTGTAGAAATACACTAGAACTGTACTTAGCACGAATACTCCATAAGGTTCTGGAATCAGGTGGGTCTCATGTAAAAAAAGACAGGACCAAGTGGAGAGGCATAATGTAAATCTATACTAGAAATATATACATTATTATATATATTTTATATACTGCCATACTGCCAAGGTTGTTGGGTAAAGGCGCTATCTGAAAAGGGCCAGCCATCCCACCCAAGTACACTTCCTTAAGCAACTTTTCAGTGACAACCTGAGTGCATTGTAGAGCTGATCTCACATTCTCAGGGGGAGAAGTTAAAGGAGCCGGTTTGAAAGGTATCAGAAAATCAACAATAAAATGGATTTCAAAATGAGAGCCACTGAAGAGTCACCATACCATTCAAGCTGCAGGAGCATCTGCTCTATGGACACTGGAGCCCTCCCATCCTGAAGCAGTGTCACTCTAAAGCTTACCCTGCTTCTGTCTCATAAAATATTTTGTGAGGGGTTGTGGACCACAGCAAACTGAACTTTTGCTCAATGTAGCAGAGACTGCCCCATTTGCATGCACTTCATTATGTTACAAAAAAAAGTTGTGGTCACTAAGTGCATCAGCCTTTTTTTGTAGTATAATGATAGCTCATTCTTATGGGGATGTCTCTGTTTATTTGCACCTATTGCTTTGCACAGCATTTATGCTCCATTGGCTTTGTTTATCTGTATGTTGAGTTGATATTAAGTCTATGCCGCTTAGTATGCCCACTCCCTAATTCAAATTATTGTTATTACCTTTTAGCTCGGGGTCTGTGGATACCCAAGAGTATTTTGGAGTATTTACATTCAATCTTTTTTTTTTTTTGCTAATCTTGGAAGGAAAGATATTGTGCAGTAATAGGATGACATTAACAAGTAGCACACAATATGGCATGTAAAATACAAATAAGATATAGCAATCTTACAAGTGACTCACACATTATTGTTCAACATTATACACCACAAAGTAGACAATTTCCTTTGCATTTGTACTTAAGGTTGACATAAATATTCAATACAATAAGAAATATGTATCATCTATAATGTTATATTACCATGTGGAATAGTAAGTTTAGTTAGGGGTTGCTATATTAGTAAGACCATGATGGCCTTTCAGAACCTGTGATGAAAACCATTCAGTATATTGAAATGTCTGCATCAATGTGTTCTGTGTTATATGATCATATTAATATAGGGCAACCATCATGTAAAAACACTGTTAGCTTTTGTTTCTCCATGAATTGTAGTCCATCCTAAAAAATGTATTGGAAGCGATATCCATCTCCAGGGTGAGTGAGGTAGAGTGGATCCATTGGGATAAAATATATTTTCTCCCTGTTGCTGATAGGATGAGATGAAGAGTTTTCCCTTTAGCAGTCACTGAACAGGGTTCATCCTGTGGAAGACACCCAAAGATGGCCCAAAGATGAGAGGGAAAATCCCTTCAGTCCAAGGTCTCTCGTTTCTCTAATTCCTTCTCACAGTGCCCAGTTATTTACCCTGACAGAGGTAACCCTGCAGTCTGCCACCTCTACTTTTACATGTGACTCCCTCCTCTTCTTCCTTTTCATCCTTCTCCTTACTCCTCCTAAACCCCTGCATGATTCTGCATAGATATTACCGTATTTGCTCGAATATAAGACGAGGTTTTTTTCAGAGCAAATGCTCTGAAAAATCCTCCTCGCCTTACATTTGAGGTCTTCTTATAATCTGACCTCAAATTGAGGTCAGATTATAAGACATGGATCCAGGTCCCGAGCAGAGCAGCAGGGGACCTGGATCCCCCTCTCTAGCAGCAGGGGATGTCTGCGCGATGAGCGCAGACTCCCCTGCTTCCGCCCGGCACGACCGCCGGGGCTTCTGTGAAGAAGCCGGGAACTTACGCTTTCGTCACAGAAGTCCCGGTGAGCGTGCCGGGCGGCAGCAGGGGAGTCTGCGCTCATCGCGCAGATATCCCCTGCTGCCCCACTAGCCACCAGGGAGAATCGGGCAGCTGGGGGATGTCTGCACGATACGTGCAGATATCCTCCATGCTGCCCGACACGGCAGTCTATTATGACGGACCAGCTGTCCGTCATAATAGACTGCCGTGTCGGGCAGCATGGAGGATGTCTGCAAGTATCGTGCAGACATCCCCCGGCTGCCCCCACTAGCCACCAGGGATCGAGGTAAGGGGGAGGGGGAGGGGGGACGGACGGAGGACAGACAGACAAGGGGAGGGGGGGATAGAGAGAGACAAAGGGAGGGGGATGAAGGGAGGACACAGACAGACAAGGGGAGGGAGGGGGACAGAGAGAGACAGGGGGAGGGGGAGGACACAGACAGACAAGGGGGGAGGGGGGAGACACAGACAAGGGGAGGGAGGGGGACAGAGAGAAAAGGGGAGGGGGGATAGATAGAGACTTGAGAAGTTTTGGGGGGAGAGAGAGACAACGCTGGGGGGGGAAAGAGACAGCTGGGGGAGCGGGAGAGAGGCCGCATTGGCACATAAAAGCAAATAAAAACAAGAAATGCATTTGTATAATATAAACTTTTTATTAAATATTAAAAAGCAATTTACATATATACAAGTTAAACTTTTTTCCTATAGGGTATTCTTATAATCAGGCTTTTAGTTTTTTCCTTAAGGAATTTGGGGGGGTCGTCTTATAATCAGGGTCGTCTTATAATTGAGCAAATACGGTACATTTTCTAATCTACTTATATTGTGCCTGTTTTGTCACTTTATCGATCTTGTTAATATTTATTGAAAATGAAAATAAATAATTTAAAAAAAAGTGGATACTGAGAAGATTACTTACAAGCAGACAGCACTATCACTAAGTAAATATATTCCACAAGAGATAAATAGTATAAATATAGGGACAATAATGTTTTTCTTTTTTTACCATGCTTGAAATTAGGGTAAACTCACAAGAAATCGGTTACGCAAACTAAGGTTTAGTAAAGTAAATTTTTCTTCTTAACTCCTTCTATTTTTCTCTTCTTCTCTCTTTTCCTCTTATAAAGTAGTATATATGAGTCTGAATGATTCACTATGAGGAGAGGGGATACAGCAAAGAGAAGATAAGGTTAAAATTAAACAGACCAGTGAAGAAGTACCAAGCTGAACTGCTCATAGATGGTGTAGGGAGAGGAAGAGCAGTACCAATTGGTTACCACATTAAGTGTAACATATAGGCACGGTTTATAGAAACATAGAATGTGCAGATAAGAATCATTCGGTCCATCTAGTCTGCCCAATTTTCTAAATAATTTTATTAGTTCCCAGTTCCCTATCTTATATCTAGGATAGCCCTGTGCCTATCCCACGCATGCTTAAAATCCTTGACTGTGTTTACCTCTACCACTTCTGCTGGAAGGGTATTCCATACATACACTACCCTCTATTATGGGGATATGGAGTAGATATAAAGTATTATTAGTATTACTATTACTGTAAATTGTATTATTTTTATTACTACTTTTTCTCTTTTCTGCCTTCTGCCTCCCCTCCTATAAACTAAGTAGTATAAGTTTAAAAGGTATAATGTGAGGATAAGGGAGGTAGTAAGGAAAAGTTATGGTAAAACCCAAATGGACTTGAACAAAGTGTATCAATGTGAAGGGATTTTTTATTGCTTATGTTGTAAAAAACTGCAACTCCTCAGGGGTCTTATACTGAGTGTACAATGAAGTTATATTTTCTCCCTCTTTTCTCTGTCCTCTTATCACTTCCTCTTCCCCTTTTGTGCTTCTCCCTTTCAGCCTTTTCCGCTGTACTTTATACATTCTATAAAAGAAGGTGGCGAATAAAAGATTTTATGGATGATTTACGTTCCCGGCATCTCCATGGCCATCTGCCTGATAGCAATTCAATTCTCGTATTGTGATGGGTTTTTCAAGACGGGAAAAACGCAGCATTCTGGGGAATGCTGGCTGCGTCAATGTTTGTATTTTCTATTATATGCATGTTAAGTGTATTTCTGCTTCAAATGGAGGATGGGATGAGCCCAAAAAATGGAGAGAGACAGAGTGGAAAATATGGTTAGAGTTTGTTCACTGAATGTATAGTGGTTGAACTAGGGGCTGAACTCTCGCCAGAAGAAGTCTATAGTTTTGGACTTTCAAAACAAAGAAAGAATAAATATCTGCTCATTACAAGAAACACACATGTCACAAGGTAAATTCTGACAGCCTGCCTGACTGGGGTTCTTGGAGGGGCCTGAGGGCCAAACACCTCCCTGTAGATTATGGGCCCTGGCTAATGTGCCACAACTCTATACTTTAAAATTGTTAGTATTCTGTTAGTATATTGTTTTATGTGTAATGTTTAATTCTGAAGGGTTATAATGTGTCAGTGACTAGAATTGATAGTTTACTCCAACATCCATTGTTCTGTATTAACTGGATTAACTGGTAAACTGATTATGTTTTGTACATTATGTTTCTTACTGTGTGTCTACTCACTGTATGGTAATTTGGTTTGCAGTCTGAAAGTCTAATGTATTCCTAGCCAGGGCCGGACTGGGAATAAAAACCAGCCCTGGAAATTATAGTATTCCAGCCCCATAGAATTGCATATTTATTTTCTTGTTCATAACGGACAATCCATACATTTTACAACACATTTGAAAAGTGTATTATTTTATAGATAAGACTGGTACATACCCCTGCACAGGGCAAAATATGCCCCCAGTATGTACACAATATTATAACTAACGTACTGCTCTGATATATACCCCATGCACAGGGCAACACATAGCAACCAGTACACAAGGTTATATGAGTTGCCCTGTGCAGGGGATTATATAATTAGGGAATTGTGTGCTATAACCTTGTGTACATACTGGGTGGCTATACTGATTTACCCCAGCACCCAGACTGCACTCACAGGACTTACCCCAGCATGCAGATTGCACTCATAGGACTTATCCCAGCACCCATAACTTGCCACCTTTTCTTCAGAAAAATACCAGCCTTGGTACGGTCTCCATAGACTTAACATTGGCCTGAAGCCAATTTTTTTTTACCAGCCTGTAGGTAAAATACCAGCCAGGTGGCAACCCTATTCAGTACCCTCAGCATTTGCCAAGCACTCATATAGCACCCACACAATTTGGCATGCAACAGTGTCACTTTGTCCCACAGAGCTGCCCCTGCAGAACAAACAACAGTGTCACTTCGTCATACAGAGCTGCCCCTGCAGAAAAAAATCACATTGTCACTTTCCGCATAGTACATGTTATTTTGCCCCACTGAACATGCCACAGCATCACTTTTCCAATTAAAATAAGCCAGGTACCAATTAACATGCAACAGCCACTTCGTCATTAACATATGCAACAGCCAGTTTGCCTATTAAAATATGCCAACAACCAATTTTGCCACTAATATACGAGTATCATTTTGCCATTAATATGCCACAGTCAATGTGCCCATTAATATGCCAGTATTATTTTGCCATTAATATGCCAGTATTATTTTGCCATAAATATGCCACAGTCAATTTGCCCATTAATATGCCACAGCCAATTTGCCCATTAATATGCCAGTATTATTTTCCCACTAATATTCCACAGCCAATTTGCCAGTATGATTTTGCCATTATTATGCCAGTATTATTTTGCTATTAATGTTACAGTAAATTTGCCCATGAATATGCCAGTATTACTTTGCCATTAATATGTCAAAGTCAATCTGCCCTTAATATGCCAGAGCCAATTTGCCAGTATTATTTTTCCATTAATATGCCAGCATTATTACAGTCGATTTGCTAGTCACTCACACACTTATACAGAATTATGTGTATGTCTCTGAGAAACTGTATTTACAAAATAAAAGGATTTGGGATATATAGGAAGTTAGGTTGGGAGGTGGATGGGGTGTCAAATAAACAAACTGCCCCAGGTGATTCTTTAAAATCATATGATGTTTTTTTTTTTTAGCTCACAGTGTCCCTTCAAAAATCTGGTGCATGAATACACAATCACAATATAACAGTGGTGGTGCCCTGCTTTTTAATATTAAAACCTCTTAATCACTCCACTCCGCAGCAATATTATGACAAAATATAGCAAGCAATGCAATCGATGGTGTGGCTTAACATTAAATCATGTAAGCTACATCTGGTCAAGATGTTCCACTCACTCACACACTTACACTCTGCCACTCGCTCACACACTTACACTCTGCCCCTCGCTCACACACTTACACTCTGCCCCTCGCTCACACACTCACACTCTGCCCCTCGCTCACACACTCACACTCTGCCCCTCGCTCACACACTCACACTCTGCCCCTCGCTCACACACTCACACTCTGCCCCTCGCTTACACACTCACACTCTGCCCCTCGCTCACACACTCACACTCTGCCCCTCGCTCACACACTCACACTCTGCCCCTCGCTCACACACTCACACTCTCCCCCTCGCTCACATATTTACACTCTGGCACTCACATACTTACACTCTGGCACTCACATAGTTACACTCTGGCACTCACATACTTACACTCTGGCACTCACATAGTTACACTCTGGCACTCACATAGTTACACTCTGCCACTCACATCCTTACACTCTGCCACTCACATCCTTACACTCTGCCACTCACTCACATCCTTACACTCTGCCACTCACTCACATACTTACACTCTGCACTCACATACTTACACTCTGCCACTCACTCACTTACACTCTGCCACTCACTCACTTACACTCTGCCACTCACTCACATCCTTACACTCTGCCACTCACTCACTTACACTCTGCCACTCACTCACATCCTTACACTCTGCCACTCACTCACTTACACTCTGGCACTCACTCACATCCTTACACTCTGCCACTCACTCACTTACACTCTGCCACTCACTCACTTTCACTCTGCCACTCACTCACATCCTTACACTCTGCCACTCACTCACATCCTTACACTCTGCCACTCACTCACATCCTTACACTCTGCCACTCACTCACTCACTTTCACTCTGCCACTCACTCACTTTCACTCTGCCACTCACTCACAACCTTACACTCTGTCAGTCACTCACATCCTTACACTCTGCCACTCACTCACATCCTTACACTCTGCCACTCACTCACATCCTTACACTCTGCCACTCACTCACATCCTTACACTCTGCACTCACATCCTTACACTCTGCCACTCACATCCTTACACTCTGCCACTCACATCCTTACACTCTGCCACTCACTCACTTACACTCTGCCACTCACTCACTTACACTCTGCCACTCACTCACATACTTACACTCTGCCACTCACTCACATACTTACACTCTGCCACTCACTTACACTCTGGCACTCACTCACATCCTTGCACTCTGAAACTCACTCACTTACACTCTGGCACTCACTCACATCCTTACACTCTGCCACTCACTCACATACTTACACTCTGCACTTACTCACTTACACTCTGCCACTCACTCACTTACACTCTGCCACTCACTCACTTACACTCTGCACTCACATACTTACACTCTGGCACTCACTCACATACTTACACTCTGCACTTACTCACTTACACTCTGCCACTCACTCACTTACACTCTGCTCTCACATACTTACACTCTGGCACTCACTCACATACTTACACTCTGCCACTCACTCACACACTTACACTCTGCCACTCACTCACACACTTACACTCACTTTCCCCAGCACCATACTGTATTTACCTTACCCTGCAGTCCGGCAGCTTCCTCTCAGGCAGCAGAATCCCCCTCCCCTTCCTCTCCCGCTCAGCAGGCTCTGGGTGAAGCCGAATTTCTAAGGGAAGCGGCCACTGAAATTTTAAAGGGCCGCGGCCGCCGAAAGTCTTAAAGGGCCGCGGCCGCCGAAAGTCTTAAAGGGACGCGGCTGCCGAAATTCTTAAAACAGCCCCAGGGTAGGCGGCCTACCGGGATTTTTCCCGGTATCCCGGTAGGCCAGTCCGGCCCTGTTCCTAGCCCCAGTTAGTTGGAGAACTATATTAGTTCCATCCCCCCATTGTTTATTAATGTCTGTGATGCCATGTTTATGTCTTTTTATAAGTCTGTGTTGTTACACAAATAAAGAGTTGTTCATTCTTGCTGTACCTAACTTCTAGATGTCCTGTCTATTTGGGTAAAAAGAGCAAGGGCACAGGAAAGACTTGCTGGGGGAATGCTGAGCTTTAATCGGGGGCTAAGGAGGTGATTTCACACAATTGGCAGAGGGTCTACTACGTCTGGTAGACTGTCCGTTACAACACAGAACATATTATTGGGCAAATTAGCTGGGGCATATTAAATGGCAAAATAATACTGACATATTATTATGCAAATTGGCTGTGGCTTATTAATGGCAAAATAATACTGGCATATCATTGTGCAAATTAGCTGGGGCATATTAAATGGCAAAATAATAATGACATATTACTGTGCAAATTGGCTGTGGCTTATTAATGGCAAAATAATACTGGCATAATATTGGGCAAATTGGCTGGGGCATATTAAATGTCAAAATAATACTGGCATATTATTGGGCAAATTAGCTATGGCATATCAAAGGCAAAATAATACTAGCATATTAATGGCAAACGTAATACTGGCATATGGCAAAATAATACTGACATACTAATGGGCAAATTGGCTGTGGTATATTAATAGCACAATAATACTGGCATATTAATGGCAAAATGTCTGTGCCATATTATGGAAAAATAACACTGGTATATTAATGGGCAAGATGTAGCATAATGGACAAATGGTGGCATATTTTAATAGGAAAACTGACTGTTGCATATTTCAATGACAAAGTGACTGTGGCATGTTGATTGGTACCTAACAGTGGCTTATTTTAATTGGAAAAAGTGATGCTGTGGCATGTCCTGTGGGGCAAAATAACTATGGGGGAAAGTGGCACTGTGACTCATTCTGCAGGGGCAATTCTGAGTGCAAGCTAAGTGCTGTGGTGCAATATAGGTGCATGGCAAGTGCTGTGGGTACTGAATGGTGCTGTGTGAAGTCCTTTGGGTGCAATGTGGGTGCATAAAAATGGAATAAAAACAAGAAATGCAATTTTGCCTGTGTGTTTTGTATAGCAGGCAACGATAAGTCCCCTGTCACACTAACGTAGGTGCCGTCAGTGTCCATACTTTAAGGGGCGCCATGCTTTTTTTTGTTTTCTTTTTGCTCTTCACGTGCGGTACTGCACACAAATAGGACCACTCTTCTCCACCCCCACTATCACCATACGGCACCAGCAGATGCACTAGCACAATGTGGTCAGTGAGACCATGTTGTGGTGAGCCTGTGAGGGAGTGTTGCCTGGTGTGCCTGTGAGGGAGTGTGCTCACTGAGTGAGTGAGTGAGTGAGTGAGTGAGTGAGTGCTGGCTGTGTGTTTGTGTGAGTATGTGCTGGCTGAGTGTTCGTGTGAGTGTGTGCTGGCTGAGTGAGTGTGCTGGCTGATTGTGTGTTTGTGAGTGTGTCCTGGATGAGCGTGTGTGGTTGTGCTTGCGATTGAGGTTGACTGTGTGTGAGAAGCTGTTTGAGCACAATAATGGCACTAATAAGCTATTTGGGACAGATTTGGCCCTGCCAAGCTATTCGGGGACAAAAATGGCAGTGACATGTTTAAGGACAATGATATTGGTGATTAGCTGTTTAGGTACACTAATGGGAGTGATAAGTTGTCTTGGCATAAATATGGCACTCAAAATAAGTTGAGAACAAAATGTTGGCAGTTGGTAATGAGCTGTTTGGGCACATAGATAGCTCTGACAAGCGGTTTTTGCACTTAGATGGCCCTGATGAGCTGTTTTGGCACAATACTGACACCGACAAACTGTTTGGGCACAGAGACAGCATTTGGAAAGCAGTTTGGAGACAAAGAAGGAAGTCAAATAAGTTGTTGAATGACATAGGTGGCACTGATACGTTTTTTGGGGGAGAGGATGCACTGTGAAGGAGTTTGGGATAAAGTATGGCACTGGCAAGATGTTTGGGGATAGAGATGGAACAAGGCCAAGACCTTGTGGATGCAATGTGGGTGCTGTGGCAAATCCCTGTGGATTTACATTAGTAAGTCCTGTGGGTACATTATTGGACTATTGCAATAATAATTTGCATGCCCTGTGGCTGCTGCTGTGATATATTTCTGATCAGCATATGAATGTGTTTAAATGTTCTAGTGTACCTCATCAGATGTCTCCTAAATGTGAACGCTAACACATGTATACATACTCAAATGCTGATCAGGTACACACACACATACACACTCATATACTGATCATATACACACTAGCACACATATAGTGTATGTGTGTGCTAGTGTGTATATCTATCAGCAAATGAGCATGTATGTGTGTGCTATACCAATCGCTTTTGTTTATAGATATTTGTAGACTAATTATGAGACAAGTAAAATTGTCTCATAAAAGGAGTGGTGAATTCCTAAATGCTGGGATTTAAGGCAGGTCTTAAAATATGCTATGTAAATAGTTCATTTTTATTCTTGCTTGCATATCTATTTTTGATTATGCATGACAGTGAGGGCTTCATGTTTGAGTTTCTCCTAAGGCCTCACAAAGTCTAGAGCTGCCTCTGCTTACAGAATATGGGTGAGTGAAACATGACTGCATATGACACAGCCCGTACATATGTAACATCTAAGTCTGCCATATGTTTGTGAGAGCTGGTAACATTTTACAGGATCAGTAGGGCACAACATGTCCTGAAGATTCCGTTTCTGTTTAAAACAAATGACAGGAGTATTTGACAGTAGATACATTTAAGAGTATTAATAATAAGTCAGTAATCAGTTACCTGGGAGACGGCATAGCCTAGGTGGCAGGGAACCATGTATGTATGAGGGGGTGTGAGTGTTTCGGTGATTGACTGTTTGGGGGAGTGGCTGGGTATGCCTGTTCTATATAGGGCAGCCCCTTCCCCCCTACAGAAGCCCTTTTAGTAATGGACACAGTGAATTTCCTGCACTCACTCTTTTCTTGAGTGTGTTTTATTTTCATGTTTCGCTACTAAAGTTTTTCTCTGTCACAGCGGGCAGGGTTGTCCTTGCCAATCGAGTAATTAAGAAAGAAAGTTCATATTGATGGACAGGGAAGGCTCCTCCCCTAAATTCTGAGCAGTATGAAGGAGGTCATAATAGCGGTCATGCCCACCAAGCTAACAGCAGGCTGGTGGTCATCATCAGGTTTAAAAGCAGGTGCCGGGATAATATGAATGCGGGTGGTGGGAACCACCCTAGGGACCTTAGTTTTGTTAAATATAGTGTTTTTGGGTGCAACCCCCCAGTCACTTTACAGCACTAGTATCTCACTTCAGGACTGGGGACACCGAATGCAGTCTATAAGTTAGAATTCTGTTGTAAAGTGAGACCTAATTTTATTTTTACGTTTATATGCAATTAATTCAAACATAGAGGAAAGAAACAGTGACATATGTCTTATATATGTGTTTGTTTTAAATTCACAGGTAATCTAGTTACATCTTATGTAAGTGGTAGTGTCCTTTTAAGTCTTGTGAACGTGCTGCATTGCATTGCAGATGTCTTATGTAACAGCCAACACTGGGCCTAACTGTTTAGAACACTGTTTAGAACACTGGGAAATTCAAAGATAAACTCTCTGAGTTCCTGGTCCATAGGTTTCTGGACACAACAAACCTTCTCCTTCAGGCTTGTATAAAGGTAGCTTTCCATCCTCACACGGTACATGAACCTGTCTGCACTCAGTGCTCTCCATCACCTTTAGACACTAACATTTCTATCAAGCAGCAAACATCCGTGATTCGACTGATACTAAACATACTTCCACTTACCACTGGCTCACATCTCACCATTGCCCTTGTGGCTTGTGGTACAGACCAGCGATGACTGAAGATCCATCTTCACTACATGACTGGATCTGTCCTGCAGCTGGCAATGGAAAGAGACAAGGAAAATGTAAGATAAACAGTCCTTTCTTATCACAACTAATGTCTTATGTTTTATATGTGCCTTTTACTGTCTGACAATTACTAATGGACCTGATTATAATGATGGACACAGTATATGATCTAGAAATATACAGTGAACTATTATATTAGTAACAGAAAACATAAGAGTCTACTCAATAAGGACAGACTTGCAGGGAATTGATACGGGAATTTCAAACTTTAGGTCAATGTAACCAAATTTAGGTTTATTTAGTAGGCCTTATCAATATTTTAGGTTGTTTGGGAGATCACAAATGTCCTTGTCACATTTTGTTAGAATAATCCTAATTCAGACCGATAATGTAATAAATGTTTTCTTGTGGTTTATAATAATCTAAAATGTACACAGCTCATGTACAGTAAAATATCAGGACAGTATATGTAAAATACATTTTGCTCTTGTTATTATTTAGTGATAAATGCCTTAATTACATCTGTTTGATTATGCACAGTTAATAGTATACATTATTTATACAGTAATTAACTCCTTAGTGACGCATGGTGTTGGATCACAAGATCACAACATAGCCAGGGACATAATGGCAGATACCCGATCAGGGTCCTAATAAAAAAAATTGCGAGACCTCTGGATATGTCAGTCAGACAGGTTTGTGTGTAATTTACAACTTGTGGCAAAATCCTAAAAAGTGTTTGAATAACGGATTTCTGAATAAGGGATACTCAGCCTGCATATTAATAATGAGAAAAAAGGATCTACTAATTTCAAATTTTAAGCAATGTACAATGTAACCAAATTGGAACGATTCTCCAATGCAGCTGAATGGAAGAATTTTTCTAACTCGGCTACTTTGGCCTTAAAGGACAACTGTAGGCCAGAAACAAATGTTTCTTTAAATAGGTTTAGTACTGTTAACAACAACAGTGCTGAAAATGCTTAATGAACAGATAGAGTAACAATCTTTTTTTCAGGTCCCACCTCTGCCCATAGGGGATGCTGGCCACATCCATAGTGTAGAATATATCAGTCGGATTCAACCAAAAATGCGCATCCCTGTTTATGGCATGTGCGGTGGTCGTTTTGCGTATGCCAGTTGACCAACTCTAGTATCCAAAATGGTGCCAGCAGCCACTGCCAATTTCCAAAAATGGCGTTGCGCATGTGCTAAATGCCAATAGCAAGCATCTGATCTTTCAGTATCCCTGTGAACCCCTTTTTACTCTATATTTTCATTAAGCATTTTAAGCACTGTTGTTGTTAACAGTGCTAAACGTATTGTGTTTTTTTTTTAAAACAGTTGTCCTTTAAGTTTGAAATTTCTGTCTCAATTCCCTGCAATTTTCTCTTTATTGAGTAGGCCTCATCAGATGTCACCTGGGTTAGTCCCACATAGTAAGAATGTTAACACAATATAATACCATTTGTTAGATTTTTGTTAGATCAACAGTTTTTTCCATTAGATCTACTCTAAAATTTCAATATAAACAATCTTTTTCGGGGGAACTAAGCAGTAGCCAGCCCCCCTCAACAAAAATATGGACAAATTGTTATTGATTATGCTAACTTCACGTTAGATCTGGTTTGATCAGCTAAAATGTTTGCTAGATCTAGTGTAATTCCTAAAATATCGCCTTGTATGGTAGTAAAGGGGAATGTTTCGTATGTCAATATATACGTAACCTCATACCCCCAAATAAAAGACACCAGTCATGTATGGAGTTTAAATAGGCCACAGCTTTTATTTATACATAACAGATGTACCTGTATTAACTCCTTTTTCTCTTATACTTTAATGTTATACTAATATAATACTTAATATGTATATACATATATATAGAATTTATATAACATCCAGAATACAATTATAGTTACTCCTAGTTCTTGCCATATATATATATATATATATATATATATATATATATATATATCCTTAACAAATAACAAATAACCTTTCAACTAGGGTTCCTAGGGTGGTCCCCCCCCCCCTCGTCCATACTATCCCAACATCTGTATTTTAATACCTGATGCTGACCCCCAGCCATTTGTTAGCTCAATGGGCAGGACCCAGTGGCGAAACTATCATTATCTCAGAGGTCGCAGCTGTGACCGGGCCCGTCACACCAGGGGCCCGGCTGCCCTGTCAACCCATGCGATCCTGCTAGATTAAAACCTGTACTATGCGATCTGCAGTGATCGCATAGTAGAGGCCCTCTAGACAGAGAGATGCGGCCCGTGCGACATTGTCACGGGTAGCTGCACCTCCGCTGGTCTCGTGCGATGGGGTGAAAGCTCTGCCCCCTCGCACTCTGAGCATCCTTGAGTGTATGTATGTAACTGTAATATTATAACAAATATGATACTATAAAACCGGCCATATATGTTATACACATATTAAATATACCTAAATCCTAAATAAACATATATATGTATTTATATAAAACATATGGCATATATATGTTATATAAATATTACAAAACCAGCCATTAATTTTATAAAATATAAACCTGAGCCATATGTTATATACATATCATATGGCTAGTTTATATAATATGTATATTATTTATATATATCTATATATATCTTAAATTCAAGGTCGTCTTATAACCTGACCTCAAATCGAGGTTAGAATATAAGACTGGGATCCAGGTCCCCTGCAGAGCTGCAGGGGACCTGGATCCCCCTACCTAACAGCCGGTGGATGTCTGCGCAATGCCCGCCCGACTAACAAAAAAAAAAAAAGTTTAAAAAAAAAAGGTTTGCCGGTGGAGGGGGCGGAGCTCAACCAGTGAGAGGTGTAGCTCCGCCCCACCCTGCTTCATGGGGAGCCGCGGGAAGCATGAGAATGTGCTGCTCACGCTCCCCACACACAGTGATTGTGCAGGGTATCGGAAAGCCAATACCCTGCATAATCACTGTGTGTGGGGAGCGCGAAGCAGGGTGGGGGCGGAGCTACACCTCTCACTGGTGAGCTCCGCCCCTCACTGTCAAGAAAGAACAAAGGGATGGGGCAGAGACAGAACAGGGGAGGGAGGAAGATACAGTACAGGGGAGGGGGGAAGAGACAGTACAGGGGAGGGGGGAAGAGACAGTACAGGGGAGGGGAAGAGACAGTATAGGGGAGGGGGAAGAGACAGTACAGGGGAGGGGGAAAGAGACAGTACAGGGGAGGGGGAAGAGACAGAACAGGGGAGGGGGGAGAGACAGAACAGGGGAGGGGGGAGAGACAGAACAGGGGAGGGGGAGACAGAACAAAGGGAGGAGGAGAGATAGAACAGGGAAAGGGGGAGAGAGAACAGAGAAAGGGGGAGGGAGAAAAGAACAGGAGGGGGAGAGAAGAGAACAGAGGAGGGGGGAGTAAAGAAAACGGAGAGGGAGAGAGAGAACAGATATGGGGAGGAGGGGGAGAGAGAGAACATATATGGGGAGGAGGAGAGAGAGAACAGATTTGGGGAGGAGGGGGAGAGAGAGAACAGATAGGGGGAGAGAGAGAACAGATATGGGGAGGAGGGGGAGAGAGAGAACAGATATGGGGAGAAGGGGGAGAGAGAACAGATATGGGGGGAGGGGGAGAGAGAACAGATATGGGGGAGAGACAGACATAGCAAGGAAGTCCAAAGGGACAAACATGGGAAGGGAGAGGAAAGAGACGGGGGGGGGGGGCGCCACGGGTGACGTCCGCACAGTGCGCCGGAACACTTAAGGCCGGCCTTGTTGTTAGATCTTGTCTAATTCCTGAGATATTGCCTTTTTCATTAGGGGAGCTAACCCCAACTCAACTGAAATTGGGATTTTTTTTATTGATTTTGGTAGATATACGTTAGATTAGGTAAGAAACCGTTTTTTGGTTTATTTGTTAGATCTATCATGCAAGAGTAGGGTTGCCACCTTTTCTATAAAAGATACCGGCCTTGCTGGACCGGTGCAAGGATTTTCGTCTACAGAGCCGAAGGTGCATTTCGGTGCCCCTCGTCTGACCCACCATGCCTCCGACACCACCAACCCTCCATACATTTTATATATATAAAAGTATAATGTTTAGTGTGGACAATAAATACTTCTAAATATTCAACTAGCATGCTCTAAATTTGTCACACATTGACACCCTAACACACATTGAAACCCTTAAACACAGAGACACCCTTGTAGTCACACACAGAGACACACTTACCACTCACACACACACCCTTACACAGACACAGTGACACACTTACACACACACACACACCCTTAGACAGGCACAGTGGCACACTTACATCCTTACACACACACACACACACACCCTTACACACACACACACACACACACACACACACACACACACACACCCTTACACTGACACAGTGACACACTTACAAACACCCTTACAGAGAAAGTGACACACTTACACACACCCTTACCACTTACACACACACAGTGACACACATAACCTGAGACACACTAATTTGCCACTCAGTATGCCAGTATTTAGCCCCTCAATATGCCAGGATTTTGTCCCTCAATATGCCAGGATTTTGCCACTCTATTGCCACTTAATATACCAGGATATTGCCATTTAATATGCCAGGATATTGCCATTTAATATGCCAGGATATTGACAATTAATATGCCAGGATATTGCCACTTAATATGCCAGGACATAGCCATTTATTATGCCAGGATATAGCCATTTAATATGCCAGGATATAGCCAATTAATATGCCAGGATATTGCCATTTAAAATGCCAGGATATTGCCAATTAATATGCCAGGATATAGTTATTTAATATGCCAGGATATAGCCAATTAATATGCCAGGTCATAGTCACTTAATATGCCAGGATAATGCCAATTAATATGCCAGGGTATAGTCACTTACTATGCCAGGATAATGCCAATTAATATGCCAGGGTATTGCCACTTAATATGCCAGTGTATTGCCACTTAATATGCCAGGATATTGCCATTTAATATGCCAGGATTTTGACCCTCAGCATGCTCGTTATGCCACCCTCCTCCTCCCCCTTCCCCAGCCAGTACTGACCTCCTTGCTGCGGTCTCCCAGTGCAGGTCCGTGGCTGTGAGGGAAGCGTTGTGCGCTCCCCTCAAGCCGCACGGCTTCAATAAAGTTTGTTGAAAAAAAAAGTTTAAACAAACTTTATTGATCCGTGCGGCAAGGAAGGAGGTAAGTAAATGGGCCTGGGGGCACGGGTGATTTTTCAGCCCCCCCCCCCCCCCCTTGGGACTTAACATTGGCATCAAGCCAACCTTTTTCTGACCTGCCAGTAAAGTACCAGCTGGGTGGCAATCCTACGCAAGAGGCGGGATTCACAGTGTGTGAGCGGAAAGGGTGAATCCAGGTTAGTGACCCCCTCAACTGAAATTCCTTTAAAAAAATGTTAATGATTTTGGTAGATATTCAGTACATTAGGTAAAAATAACTGTTTTTTTCAATAGATCTATCAGACAAGAACAGGTTTTCACTATCCCACTGAGTGTATGGGTTGGGATTGGGGAGTACAGGTTATCCCCCCCCCCCTCCAACTGAAATGTGTATTTTATGCCCAAGGCACATAGATTATACCATTTAACTGGGTGCTTAAAGCCCATTGAAATGAATGCAAGAGACCAAGAAGGTAGTCAGCACACATCTAAGCACAAGGAGTGCCACCGTGGATATGCTTTACCAGCCATATATAACTTATTTACTTTTGCCTTATGCGTTTCAGTATGAAGAAGTAATATGTGACCAAAGGTTAATCAGTTAACTAATCAATGCGCTCCTGTGGGATCCACTAGCTGATTAATTAATTGATCTCCTTCTGATCACATATTACATTGCAAAAGGCATATGCCGCCGGTAAAACAAAAATGGCCAAGTTAGCAGGTCTACTAAGCACACATTCTCACACTTTTTCAAACTTATAATTAGGCCAACATTATGTGTCAGAATTCCAAGAACAGAACGTCTTCATAATTACTGTTTGGGGCACTAAAAGTGGTGTAAATCTGTGCTGTAGTCAGATTAGATGAGTTACACTAACAGATGATTGTAGTAAAATTCTAAATCAGATGGCATGTTTCAGACAATAAGCTGCATATACCCTCTTGCAACAATGGAATCGAAGGAGAAGGGGGTATGGGCAACCCTACCTATATAATGGGATATTTTAACTAGTGATATTATAATGAGCGTGGCCAGTAGTGTGTGGCCGCTACTATTTGCAAAAATGAACAGAATGATTCATTTGACCCACTTTAGCTATACATTGGTGAGTTTGCCGCATTACCTCTACAAAAATGTGTGTCAAATCAGAGAACAATCTCTCAGTATTTAAACAGAGGACATAGTTTGCATAATTGTTTATAGTATATACAGTTGTTTGAGTTATAAAAAAATATATTTTTAAGGGGAAAAAAAATCACAAAATTGTGATTTGTGTGAATTTCTTTAATTTCCTTATTGAATAAAAAGTTAACAGCTGACAGCATACCACTAAACAGGCTATGGAGTTATTTATAAAAGTCAAATCTGGAGCACAGTTCTAGAAGTGGAGAAGTCACTATGGAAACCAAAGAAATGTTGTTGTTAATCACTTGCAAGACTTTGCCCCAGTCTGTCATTCACTCAGACACACACATGCAATCATGTCACTCTCACATGCACATGGTGCCACTCACTCAGACACACACATGCAATTCTGTCACTCTCACATGCACATTCTGTCACTCACACAGAAATACACATGCAATCATGTCACTCTCCCATGGACATTCTGCCACTCACTCACACGTGCAAACTGGTGACTGGCCAAAGGTAAAAAAAAAGGCAGCTGCATAGTGCCGCGTAGTGAGTGTTACTGCTCGCACAGTGTTACCGCGGCACCCCCTTCCTCCTCACCTCCCTGCCACCTGCATGTGGTGCACCCTGTCCCCTCGTCTGGGGAACGGTGCTGTAACCAGAATAGAAAATGTTAAAAAAAACTATGTCTGTCCATGAGACATACATATTAAAAGGTATTTTTCTTGCTTTTCTTCTCCTCTTCTCTTTCCCACATTCTTCCTCATATATCACTTTTATTCTTCCCCTTTAAGGTTTACAGTTTCAAAGCCATGTGAGCTTTTAACGTTACAGAGCCTCATCAGCTTGCAGAATCTCATGTATATACCATATATTTGTGTGCTCTATATTTAAGTATTTCGTAATGGGTGCCCATCATCCCCGTGTGGATTGTTTTTTTCAGTTTCATCTATACCATAGTTGATTTGCAACCCTGCAATGGTAACGCCATGTTAGGCACTCAGGGAGAGCTGCCCGTTCATTACGATTTACTCTTACTTACTGAGAGGCATGTTAAGGCTAATTTCAATATCTCAAATGCCTATATTGTTCAAAGGCTTGCTATACATATAAGTATTTTGTAATGGGGTACCAGAATCCCTGCATCAGTTCTCTCATTCCCGTTAATATTGAAGCTGGTTTATAACCCTGCAAAGGTATCCTTATGTTGGTCATTGTGAGAGAGAAGCCGGATCACTACGGTACGCTCTTAGTTACTGAAAGGCACAAGAAGGCTCATTTCAGAATCCCAAATGTCTATATTGAAATAATGTATGCTACATGTTTTAGCATCTTGTAATGAGTAACCAGAACCCCTACTTACTTTCTTTCATTTTCGTTTTTTTAATGTGGTTGGCTTACAATTCCTGCTAAGGTTATACTATGGTGGTCACTTAGAGAGAGAAGCCCGCTCACTATGGTATACTCTTATTTACTAAAAGGCTAATTTGTGCCCAGTTCGAGCCCTCCATTCAATCCATGTTTATGTCAATGCTCTAATGGCTATGCTCCCAGTGCCTGGGATGTGCCTCAGCCAAAACCAGAGGTTGGGTCTAATTCAGGTGGGGTCAAGCTGCATATTATGATGTCACGTACCCTCACCTCTGCTTGGCTGAATGCTACCATTAGCAAATGTTAGTAAGTATGCTAACGATAAGCCAAGGTGTTTTTTTCACTGTTGCATCCCATTGCTTGCTGAATGTGAAAGGCTTTGCAATGCATTGGACACACATGTGGCTCTCAAAATATTACAAAAACTTCAAAATTCTAATTTAGGGGGCTAACCTATACTGAGCCCTCCCCTGCACACAAAACAGTATTGTGAATACCGCCTCTTGTGTGATAGATCTAATGAAGAAAAAATGGCAGTCTTACCTGATCTAACGAATATCTACCAAAATCAATAAAATAAAAAAAATTAAACTGAGGGGGGCTAACCTGTATTCATTCCACTCCTGCACACAAAAAAGGATTGTGAATACCGCCTTTTGTGTGATAGATCTAATAAAGAAAAACTGACAGTCTTAACCTGATCTAATGAATATCTACAAAAATCAATAAAAAATTAAAAATTTAAGCTGAGGGGGGCTAACCTGTACTCACCCCTCCCCTGCACACAAAATAGGATTGTGATTACCGCCTCTTGTGTGATAGATCTCACACAAAAAAAGACAGCCCTCTTATTGAAAAGACAAAATCTCAGGAATTAGACTAGATCTATCAAAAATGGTGGCTGGATATGATTGTTAATATTGGATATTTTAGAGTAGATCTAACGAAAAAAAACAGATGACCCAAAATGTTCTAACAAAGATCTAACAAATGGTATGATCTTTTGTTAAAATTGTAAACATGGGGGGCTAACCCCTGGTGAGGTTATGGTTGCCACCTTTTCTACAAAAAAATACCGGCATTGCTGGTTCCTCCAGAGGCTTAACATTTGCACTAAGCCAATTTTTTACTAGGTGGCAATCTTAGATGAGGTTTTTATCAGTATTTCAGGTTGGGTGGGAGATCACAAATGTCCTTGTCACATTTTGTTTTGATAATCCTAATTGAGAATAATAATGTGATAAATGTTTTCTTGTGGTGGATAATAATCCAAAATTTACACCGTTTTTCCTGTCAGTTTGAGGCTACTTAAAGTGGGAGCTGCGATGAGCTGTTACATTCTATGTTCTATGCAAGTATGGCATAGGATGTCCTAGTGTCATGAAGAGTTCAAACAAATCTAAATGTTTTTCAATATTTAAATTTGTTTGCAAGTTGGTTATGGAAAAATGGTCAACATTTGACCTAGGTAGACAAATGCAGTTTAGTGGTTTCATGGTGGAACTTCATCAGCTCACTAGTTATCATACAAGATAGACAAAAATAAACAGGCAAGACAGATATGCTGACAAATAAAGTAGAGAGATAGACAAACAAGATACCTGAACAGACAGACAGACAGAGCAGTGGTTGTTTATTTTGATAATTTTTTCCCCCACATGTGTAGGTTAATATGTGATGTATTCCCTTATTTAATCACTAAATTACCGTATTTTCCGGTGTATAAGACGACTGGGCATATAAGACAACCCCCAACTTTTCCAGTTAAAATTTAGAGTTTGGGATATACTCGCCGTATAAGACTAACCCTCTTCCAAAGAGCATTTTCTCTTACAGTGACATTTACACACACACCCTTACACTAACACAGTGACACACTTACACACACACACCCTTACACAGAAAGTGACACACTTACACACACACACAGTGACACCAATAGACACATAACCTGAGACACACTATTTTGCCCCTCAATATGCCAGTATTTTGCCACTAAATATGCCTTTATTGTGCCATTAATTATGCCAATATTTTGCCCCTCCAATATGCCAGGATTTTGCCCCTCCAATATGCCAGGATTTTTCCCCTCAATATGCCAGGATTTTGCCCCACAATGCCATTTAATATGGCAGGATTTTGCCCCTCCAATATGCCAGGATTTTCCCCTCAATATGCCAGGATTTTGCCACTCTCCTACCCCCTTCCCACTACTTACCTCGTTGCTGCTCTGCAAGTGCGCGCGGTTGTGAGGGAAGCGTTGTGCGCTCACCTCCAGCTGCGCAGCTTCAATAAAGTTTGTTTTAAAAAAACGTTTAATCAAACTTTATTGAAGTTGCGCGGCTGGAGGGGAGCACACAATGCTTCCCTCACAGCCGCGCGCACCTGCAGAGCAGCAACAAGGTAAGTAAAAAGACTACACCCGGTGTATAAGTCGACCCCCAACTTTTGGGAAGATTTTCCTGGGTTAAAAAGTAGTCTTATACGCCAGAAAATACAGTATATTATGTAGACATAGTTTATATGAAGCAATCTTTTATGGGATGGTTATGTGATTGGTTTAGGAAGTTTTTTCCCTTAGATATCGCTCTGTTCTTCTGACTATTCAGCTCAGTCTTACTGTAATTCAAGGAAACATTAGCTAGTTTCCAACTTAAAGTTGTTATTAAAGGACAACTGTAGCAAAAATTACCTTATGTTTAACTGAAAAATTGTATCACGTTTAGATTATGTGTAAAGAAATTATTTAATGAAAGAATACAAATTACATTATTAAGCTTTCTTTACTCCATATAGATCCCTCACGGGGAAGACATGTTGTTTAGATCTTGTTTAGGTCAGATCTTCACTCTCCTTGGTTCAGATCAACAAAGACCTGACCCATCTGACCAAAGATTCTAACAAAATGTCTCTCTCCTGGTAGAGCAAAGAGGGGTCAATAAGGTATTTTATTTGTAATCTTTCTTTTAAGCATTTCTGTATGAAATGCCTACACTTGATATCATCTTTCAGTTAAAAAGGACTTAATTTATAGAGACACGGAGGTTCATATTATGCTTATCTCTTTCTTTAATATTTTCCTCATCAGCAAAGAGAATGCATTAAAAAACTTTGACCATTAGGAACACATTCCATAATAATACTTCCCTCCTCTATAAAGTCCAGTGCAATATACCCGTTCCTCTTTCTTCGCTGCTCAATCCCGCTAAGTACTTTCTGGTTCTTTGGAGACTGCTGGACATTGATCTGTTCACCTCCCAGCTGAACTCCAGTCTTCCTCGGTTCTTCAGTTGGAGGCCGGACCCAGAAGCCCTGGTTGGCAGACATTACGCGTTCCCTCCATTTTGTCTGATATCTTGCTTGCTGGTTGATCTTTGTCGCACCAGTGCATCCGTAGTGTTGTCGGCTCCATGGTGGGATTCTCAGCCGTGGTTCCCTACCTTGATGGAACTTTAGATTGGACATTCCCCTGTCTACTTCCATCATGGCACGACTTTGTGACCGACCTGTCGGGATTTCCACATCAGGTCAACTCCAACTCATGGCCTGGTTGATTTCAGGGATCACTAGTTCGTCTCTGGCGTTCCATTGATGACTTTGGCACTCCTGGAAGGTGCTTGGGCACCAGGTACCAGACGCCTATACCGACATGCTTGTGAGGCATGGGCTGGTTGATTGCGTGGAACGGCAAGCATATCCCATATCAGCTCCCGTGAGCATCATCTTGCATTTTCTTACATCTTTGTTTGAAAGTGGTTGGGCTTATCGTGAATGTTAATGGGTATAGATGCGCTATCTTAGTTTGTAAACTCCACAAGGGTATTTGTTTGGCTCAACCCCATCTACCTTGATATTCCACATGGTTTTTATTAATGTGGTTTTGTTGCTTTTGTTGCTTTTTCAACATTGGCCTAATAATGCAAATCTCTCTCTTCAACAAGTTTCTGCTAAGTTAGTTATGTTATGTTTCATTTCTTGCAAACATGTTTCTGATGTATGGGCTTTGGATATTGCTTCACGATCTTTTACTCCAGACTGTGTTACTTTCAACATTTCTCGTCGCACTAAGACTTCTGTTTCTTCCATCTGTTACCCTGCATTCCCTCACAATGCTCAATTGTGTCCAGTTCTTTGTTTAAAATAATATAAACTTTGAACTTCTTCTCTTCACGATCCTTCAAGACCAGAACTGTTCTTGGCTCTTCGGAAACAACATAGACCTATATCTACTAACTCCTTGGCTTGATGGGTTAAATGGGTGTTGCAGGAAGCAGTGGTCGACACTTCGGTGTTCAGTCCCCATTCAACTAGAAAGGCTATGGCTTCTAGAGTTGTCGACTCGAAGATTTTATGAAAGCTGCGGACTGGTCGCGGGAATCCACATTTTGGGAATTACTTTCGGGGTCCTTTTCTTTTTACCTCTACGGTTATAGCACAGCTTTGAACTACCATAATTTGAGCCTCCATGTCTTTGTAAATTACCAGATTTTACTATTAAATTATGTTGTAAAGACATGATTTATAAAGACACAGAGTATTATTCCCACCCAATGTTTTCCTGGTGTTTTCCTTCGTTTCATGTTCTTGGATTGTTTTTTTAGTTTTAAAATTATGGTTGGATGATTTCTCTTCCCACAAAGAAAAAGGAAGTGGTTTATATTGCACTGGAATTTATAGAGGAGGGGAGGGAAGTATTATTATGGAAAGTGTTCTTATTGGTCAAATGCATTCTCTTTGCTGCTCAGGGAAATATTAAAGAAAGAGATAAGCATAACACTCACCTGCGTGTCTTTATAAATCATGACTTTACATCATATTTTAACAGTAAAATCTGATAAATTTTGCTACAGTTGTCCTTTAAGTCTTGTGAAAGTGCTACATTGCATTACAGTTGTATTATAAAACAGTCAACACTGTTTAGAAAACTGGAAACTTCAAAGATAACCGGCCTTAGGTGTTCCAGCACCCTGTGTGGGCCACCCCCGTGGTTCCCCCCTCTACCCTCATGTCTGTCTCCTCTGCCTCCTGCTGTGCTCCCCACACACAGTGATAATGCAGGGTATGTTATTTCCTATACCTTGCATTATCACTAAGCATGGGGAGCGCGAGCAGCACTTACTTATGTTGCTCGCATCTCCCAGTGAAGCAGATGCTGCTCTGCTTCACAGGGTGGGGGTGGAGCTTCACCTCACACCCGGTGAGGGAAACTTTTTTTTTTTGTATTGCCTGTCCCCCCCTGATGGAGGCCCTGGGCTTGTTTAAAGGTAGCCTTTCATCCTCACATGTTACATGAACCTGTCTGCACTAAGTGCTCACCATCCCCTTTAGACACTCACATTTCTATCAGGCAGCACACATCCTTGATTCACACTGAACATACTTCCACTTACCACTGGCGCACAACTCACCATTCTCTTTGTGGGTTTTTGTTCAGACCAGCGATTCCTGAAGATCCATCTTCACTACATGACTGGATCTATCCTGCAACTGACAATGGAAGAAGACAAGTAATAGTAAGATAAACCGCCCTTTCTTATCATAACTGATTGCTTATTTTTTATATGTGCCTTTTACTGTTTGTCAATTATAATTGGACCTTATTTTAATGATGGACACAGTATATGATCTAGAAATATACAATGCACTATTATAGTAATAACAGAAAACATATAAGAGTATACTCAATGAAGAGAAACTTGCAAGGAATTGAGATTGGGATTTAAAACATTAGACTAGGCCGGATTAAGGCATGGGCTTTAGGGGCAGCAACCCAGGGGCTCAACAAAATGGGGGCATCGAGAGCTGCAGCTCCAGGCCCATGCTTTGGTCCAACCATTGTAAAAAAAAAAAAAAATCCAGCTTGCTGCAGAGGCGCTGGCTGGGGAGATCAGAAGATCTCCACTCACAAGCTCTTTGTCGGCAAGTAGGAGCACAGACATGTGTCTTCAGGGAAGATTCCATGCTGCCACTCTCTCTGCTGCTCTCATCATGGTAGGCCACGTAATCGCCACAGGTCACATGACCTGCCGTTATGAGAGTGGCGGGGAGCGAGACAATGCCACCATAGAAACTCCTAGGAAGTGCACAGACTCCATGCCACCTGGAAATAGACGCCAGAGAGCTAGATGATGACCAGGGTAAATCCTGATGGGACAATGTGGTTAATGGGACATACAGTGTGCAAGGTGGGTATGGGGCATGTACTGGGTTGCTGGGGTAAGACCTGGGTATGCAATGTGGTTATTGGGGAATAAAATGGGGTCCTGGGATAAACACATGGTATGCAGTGTGGTTGATGGGGCATATTTTGGGATACTGGGGTAAGTAGTGGGTGTGCAATGAGGTTGATGGGGTATATCCCGGGATTGTAAATAACTACTGATTTTGCCATAATATGCCAAATGTATATATTCCTGCTGATTGTGCCTTGATATGCCAAATTTAAAAATTTCTGCTGATTTTGCCATGATATGCCATGTTTATAAATTGCTAATGGTTTTTTCATGTAATTCCATGTTTATACATTGCTGCTGATTTTGCCATGTAATGCCATGTTTTTTCATTACAGTTGATTTTGCCATGTAATGCCAAAACATTACTGCTGATTTTTCCATGATATGGCAAATCTAAGGGCTTGGGTAAGTCCTGTGAGTGCAATCTACCTGCTGGAACATTTGTCAAGCAACTTATGCCCAATCTGATATTATTGAGGTCCTCACAGTACCTGTACCCAGGGGCCTGCAATGTCTTAATGCGGCCCTGACTTTAGGCCAATGTAACCAAATTGGTAACATTCTCCAATGCAGCTGAATGGGAGATTTTTTCCAACTTAGCAACTTTGGCCTTAAGTTTCAGTTATCAGTTCCCTACAATTCTCTCTTTATTGAGTAGACCCTATTAGTATTGCAGGTTGTAACAAATGTTTTCTTTTGGTATATACCATATTTGCTTGAATACAAGAAAACATTTTTTTCCTAGCAAATGCGCTGAACAAGTGACATTATATGTAAGGTTTGTCTCATAATCAGATAATCAGATCTCCAAAAGGAAGACAGAAAAATAATTGTAAAGAAACAGACATAAGAAGAAAAGATTAGTAATGAGTACCAAACAACCAAGATTTTTTCAAGGTGTCGGCTCCATGGCAAAGAGGTCTGCATTGTGTCGGCAACCGAGCAAAGTGATTTGCAAAGCGTCAGTGCACCGACATAGAGATCTGAAGATTGAAACAGAGAAATATAGACATGTCAAAGCTTAAAATTTCTTGAAAATACTTAATACATGGGGACGATCTCCAAAAAGAAGACAAAAGATAAAATGTAAAGAATCAGAGATAAGAAGAAAAGATGAGTAAAGTGGACCAAGAAAGCAACCAAGATTTTTCAAAGTGTCGGCTCCCTGACAAAGAGTTCTTCATTGTGTCTGCAACCCGACAAAGTGATTTGCAGAGCGTGAGTGCACCGACATAGAGATCTGAAGATTAAAACAGAGACAAATTGACATGTCAAATGTTAAAATTTCTTGAAAATACTTAATACATGGGGAAGATCTACAAAAAGAAGACAAAAGATATAATGTAAAGAATCAGAGATAAAAAGAAAAGATGAGTAAAGTGGACCAACAAAGCAACCAAGATATTTCAAAGTGTCGGCTCCCAGGCAAAGAGATCTGCATTGTGTCGGCAACCTCGCAAAGTGATTTGCAGAGCGTCAGTACACCGACATAGAGATCTGAAGATTGAAAAAGAGAAAGATAGACATGTCAAAACTTAAAATTTCTTGAAAATACTTAATACATGGGGAAGATCTACAAAAAGAAGACAAAAGATAAAATATAAAGAATCAGAGATAAGAAGAAAAGATGAGTAAAGTGGACCAACAAAGCAACCAAGATATATCAAAGTGTCGGCTCCGTGGCAAAGAGATCTGCATTGTGTCGGCAACCCGGCAAAGTGATTTGCAGAGCGTCAGTGCACCAACATAGAGATCTGAAGATTGAAACATAGAAAGATAGACATGTCAAAGCTTAACATTTCTTGAAAATACTTAATACATGGGGAAGATCTACAAAAAGAAGACAAAAGATAAAATGCAAAGAATCAGAGAAGAAAAGATGAGTAAAGTGGACCAACAAAGCAACAAAGATATTTCAAAGTGTCGGCTCCCTGGCAAAGAGATCTGCATTGTGTCGGCAACCCGGCAAAGTGATTTGCAGAGCGTCAGTGCACCGACATAGAGATCTGAAGATTGCAACAAAGAAAGATAGACATGTCAAAGCTTAAAATTTCTTGAAAATACTTTATACATGGGTCAATCTACAAAAAGAAGACAAAAGATATTTCAAAGTGTCGGCTCCCTGGCAAAGAGATCAGCATTGTGTCGGCAATCCGGCAAAGTGATTTGCAGAGCGTCAGTGCACCGACATAGAGATCTGAAGATTGAAACATAGAAAGATAGACATGTCAAAGCTTAAATCTCCTTCAAAATATTTAATACATGGGGAAGATCTCGAAAAGAAAGAAAGAAAAATAATTGTAAAGAAACAGAGATGAGAAGAAAAGATGAGTAAAGTGGACCAACAAACGAAACAAGATATTTCAAAGTGTCGGCTCCCTGGCAAAGAGATCTGCACTGTGTCGGCAACCCGGCAAAGTGATTTGCAGAGCGTCAGTGCACCGACATAGAGATATGAAGATTGAAACAGAGAAAGATAGACATGTCAAAGCTTTAAATTTCTTGAAAATACTTAATACATGGGGAAGATCTACAAAAAGAAGACAAAAGATCAAATGTAAAGAATCAGAGATAAGAAGAAAAGATGAGTAAAGTGGACCAACAAAGCAACAAAGATATATCAAAGTGTCGGCTCCCTGGCAAAGAGATCTGCATTGTGTCGGCAACCCGGCAAAGTGATTTGCAGAGCGTCAGTGCACCGACATAGAGATCTGAAGATTGAAACATAGAAAGATAGACATGTCAAAGCTTAAATCTCCTTCAAAATATTTAAATATGGGGAAGATCTCCAAAAGGAAGAAATAAAAATAATTGTAAAGAAACAGAGATAAGAAGAAAAGATGAGTAAAGTGGACCAACAAAGCAACCAAGATATTTCAAAGTGTCGGCTCCCTGGCAAAGAGATCTGCATTGTGTCGGCAACCCGGCAAAGTGATTTGCAGAGCGTCAGTGCACCGACATAGAGATCTGAAGATTGAAACATAGAAAGATAGACATGTCAAAGCTTAAATCTCCTTCAAAATATTTAAATATGCGGAAGATCTCCAAAAGGAAGAAATAAAAATAATTGTAAAGAAACAGAGATAAGAAGAAAAGATGAGTAAAGTGGACCAACAAAGCAACCAAGATATTTCAAAGTGTCGGCTCCCTGGCAAAGAGATCTGCATTGTGTCGGCAACCCGGCAAAGTGATTTGCAGAGCGTCAGTGCACCGACATAGAGATCTGAAGATTGCAACAAAGAAAGATAAACATGTCAAAGCTTAAAATTTCTTGAAAATACTTATTACATGGGTCAATCTACTAAAAGAAGACAAAAGATATTTCAAAGTGTCTGCTCCCTGGCAAAGAGATCTGCATTGTGTCGGCAACCCGGCAAAGTGATTTGCAGAGCGTCAGTGCACCGACATAGAGATCTGAAGATTGAAACATAGAAAGATAGACATGTCAAAGCTTAAATTTCCTTCAAAATATTTAATACATGGGGATGATCTCGAAAAGGAAGAAAGAAAAATAATTGTAAAGAAACAGAGATGAGAAGAAAAGATGAGTTAAGTGGACCAACAAACGAAACAAGATATTTCAAAGTGTCGGCTCCCTGGCAAAGAGATCTGCATTGTGTCGGCAACCCGGCAAAGTGATTTGCAGAGCGTCAGTGCACCGACATAGAGATATGAAGATTGAAACAGAGAAAGTTAGACATGTCAAAGCTTAAAATTTCTTGAAAATACTTAATACAATGGGAAGATCTACAAAAAGAAGACAAAAGATAAAATGCAAAGAATCAGAGAAGACAAGATGAGTAAAGTGGACCAACAAAGCAACAAAGATATTTCAAAGTGTCGGCTCCCTGGCAAAGAGATCTGCATTGTGTCGGCAACCCGGCAAAGTGATTTGCAGAGCGTCAGTGCACCGACATAGAGATATGAAGATTGAAACAGAGAAAGATAGACATGTCAAAGCTAAAAATTTCTTGAAAATACTTAATACATGGGGAAGATCTACAAAAAGAAGACAAAAGATAAAATGCAAAGAATCAGAGAAGAAAAGATGAGTAAAGTGGACCAAAAAAGCAACAAAGATATTTCAAAGTGTCGGCTCCCTGGCAAAGAGATCTGCATTGTGTCGGCAACCCGGCAAAGTGATTTGCAGAGCGTCAGTGCACCGACACAGAGATCTGAAGATTGCAACAGAGAAAGATAGACATGTCAAAGCTTAAAATTTCTTGAAAATACTTATTACATGGGTCAATCTACAAAAAGAAGACAAAAGATATTTCAAAGTGTCGGCTCCCTGGCAAAGAGATCTGCATTGTGTCGGCAACCCGGCAAAGTGATTTGCAGAGCGTCAGTGCACCGACATAGAGATCTGAAGATTGCAACAGAGAAAGATAGACATGTCAAAGTTTAAATCTCCTTCAAAATATTTAATACATAGGGATGATCTCGAAAAGAAAGAAAGAAAAATAATTGTAAAGAAACAGAGATGAGAAGAAATGATGAGTTAAGTGGACCAACAAACGAAACAAGATATTTCAAAGTGTCGGCTCCCTGGCAAAGAGATCTGCATTGTGTCGGCAACCCGGCAAAGTGATTTGCAGAGCGTCAGTGCACCGAAATAGAGATCTGAAGATTGCAACAGAGAAAGTTAGACATGTCAAAGCTTAAAATTTCTTGAAAATACTTAATACAATGGGAAGATCTACAAAAAGAAGACAAAAGATAAAATGCAAAGAATCAGAGAAGAAAAGATGAGTAAAGTGGACCAACAAAGCAACAAAGATATTTCAAAGTGTCGGCTCCCTGGCAAAGAGATCTGCATTGTGTCGGCAACCCGGCAAAGTGATTTGCAGAGCGTCAGTGCACCGACATAGAGATCTGAAGATTGCAACAGAGAAAGATAGACATGTCAAAGCTTAACATTTCTTGAAAATACTTAATACATGGGGAAGATCTACAAAAAGAAGACAAAAGATAAAATATAAAGAATCAGAGATAAGAAGAAAAGATGAGTAAAGTTGACCAACAAAGCAACCAAGATATATCAAAGTGTCGGCTCCCTGGCAAAGAGATCTGCATTGTGTCGGCAACCCGGCAAAGTGATTTGCAGAGCGTCAGTGCACCGAAATAGAGATCTGAAGATTGAAACATAGAAAGATAGACATGTCAAAGCTTAAATCTCCTTCAAAATATTTAAATATGGGGAAGATCTCCAAAAGGAAGAAATAAAAATAATTGTAAAGAAACAGAAATAAGAAGAAAAGATGAGTAAAGTGGACCAACAAAGCAACCAAGATATTTCAAAGTGTCGGCTCCCTGGCAAAGAGATCTGCATTGTGTCGGCAACCCGGCAAAGTGATTTGCAGAGCGTCAGTGCACCGACATAGAGATCTGAAGATTGCAACAAAGAAAGATAAACATGTCAAAGCTTAAAATTTCTTGAAAATACTTATTACATGGGTCAATCTACAAAAAGAAGACAAAAGATATTTCAAAGTGTCGGCTCCCTGGCAAAGAGATCTGCATTGTGTCGGCAACCCGGCAAAGTGATTTGCAGAGCGTCAGTGCACCGACATAGAGATATGAAGATTGAAACAGAGAAAGATAGACATGTCAAAGCTAAAAATTTCTTGAAAATACTTAATACATGGGGAAGATCTACAAAAAGAAGACAAAAGATAAAATGCAAAGAATCAGAGAAGAAAAGATGAGTAAAGTGGACCAAAAAAGCAACAAAGATATTTCAAAGTGTCGGCTCCCTGGCAAAGAGATCTGCATTGTGTCGGCAACCCGGCAAAGTGATTTGCAGAGCGTCAGTGCACCGACACAGAGATCTGAAGATTGCAACAAAGAAAGATAAACATGTCAAAGCTTAAAATTTCTTGAAAATACTTATTACAAGGGTCAATCTACAAAAAGAAGGTAAAAGATATTTCAAAGTGTCGGCTCCCTGGCAAAGAGATCTGCATTGTGTCGGCAACCCGGCAAAGTGATTTGCAGAGCGTCAGTGCACCGACATAGAGATATGAAGATTGAAACAGAGAAAGATAGACATGTCAAAGCTAAAAATTTCTTGAAAATACTTAATACATGGGGAAGATCTACAAAAAGAAGACAAAAGATAAAATGCAAAGAATCAGAGAAGAAAAGATGAGTAAAGTGGACCAAAAAAGCAACAAAGATATTTCAAAGTGTCGGCTCCCTGGCAAAGAGATCTGCATTGTGTCGGCAACCCGGCAAAGTGATTTGCAGAGCGTCAGTGCACCGACACAGAGATCTGAAGATTGCAACAAAGAAAGATAAACATGTCAAAGCTTAAAATTTCTTGAAAATACTTATTACATGGGTCAATCTACAAAAAGAAGACAAAAGATATTTCAAAGTGTCGGCTCCCTGGCAAAGAGATCTGCATTGTGTCGGCAACCCGGCAAAGTGATTTGCAGAGCGTCAGTGCACCGACATAGAGATCTGAAGATTGCAACAGAGAAAGATAGACATGTCAAAGCTTAAATCTCCTTCAAAATATTTAATACATAGGGATGATCTCGAAAAGAAAGAAAGAAAAATAATTGTAAAGAAACAGAGATGAGAAGAAATGATGAGTTAAGTGGACCAACAAACGAAACAAGATATTTCAAAGTGTCGGCTCCCTGGCAAAGAGATCTGCATTGTGTCGGCAACCCGGCAAAGTGATTTGCAGAGCGTCAGTGCACCGAAATAGAGATCTGAAGATTGAAACATAGAAATATAGACATGTCAAAGCTTAAATCTCCTTCAAAATATTTAAATATGGGGAAGATCTCCAAAAGGAAGAAATAAAAATAATTGTAAAGAAACAGAAATAAGAAGAAAAGATGAGTAAAGTGGACCAACAAAGCAACCAAGATATTTCAAAGTGTCGGCTCCCTGGCAAAGAGATCTGCATTGTGTCGGCAACCCGGCAAAGTGATTTGCAGAGCGTCAGTGCACCGACATAGAGATCTGAAGATTGCAACAAAGAAAGATAAACATGTCAAAGCTTAAAATTTCTTTAAAATACTTAATACATGGGTCAATCTACAAAAAGAAGACAAAAGATATTTCAAAGTGTCGGCTCCCTGGCAAAGAGATCTGCATTGTGTCGGCAACCCGGCAAAGTGATTTGCAGAGCGTCAGTGCACCGACATAGAGATATGAAGATTGAAACAGAGAAAGATAGACATGTCAAAGCTAAAAATTTCTTGAAAATACTTAATACATGGGGAAGATCTACAAAAAGAAGACAAAAGATAAAATGCAAAGAATCAGAGAAGAAAAGATGAGTAAAGTGGACCAAAAAAGCAACAAAGATATTTCAAAGTGTCGGCTCCCTGGCAAAGAGATCTGCATTGTGTCGGCAACCCGGCAAAGTGATTTGCAGAGCGTCAGTGCACCGACACAGAGATCTGAAGATTGCAACAGAGAAAGATAGACATGTCAAAGCTTAAAATTTCTTGAAAATACTTATTACATGGGTCAATCTACAAAAAGAAGACAAAAGATATTTCAAAGTGTCGGCTCCCTGGCAAAGAGATCTGCATTGTGTCGGCAACCCGGCAAAGTGATTTGCAGAGCGTCAGTGCACCGACATAGAGATCTGAAGATTGCAACAGAGAAAGATAGACATGTCAAAGCTTAAATCTCCTTCAAAATATTTAATACATAGGGATGATCTCGAAAAGAAAGAAAGAAAAATAATTGTAAAGAAACAGAGATGAGAAGAAATGATGAGTTAAGTGGACCAACAAACGAAACAAGATATTTCAAAGTGTCGGCTCCCTGGCAAAGAGATCTGCATTGTGTCGGCAACCCGGCAAAGTGATTTGCAGAGCGTCAGTGCACCGAAATAGAGATCTGAAGATTGCAACAGAGAAAATTAGACATGTCAAAGCTTAAAATTTCTTGAAAATACTTAATACAATGGGAAGATCTACAAAAAGAAGACAAAAGATAAAATGCAAAGAATCAGAGAAGAAAAGATGAGTAAAGTGGACCAACAAAGCAACAAAGATATTTCAAAGTGTCAGCTCCCTGGCAAAGAGATCTGCATTGTGTCGGCAACCCGGCAAAGTGATTTGCAGAGCGTCAGTGCACCGACATAGAGATCTGAAGATTGCAACAGAGAAAGATAGACATGTCAAAGCTTAACATTTCTTGAAAATACTTAATACATGGGGAAGATCTACAAAAAGAAGACAAAAGATAAAATATAAAGAATCAGAGATAAGAAGAAAAGATGAGTAAAGTTGACCAACAAAGCAACCAAGATATATCAAAGTGTCGGCTCCCTGGCAAAGAGATCTGCATTGTGTCGGCAACCCGGCAAAGTGATTTGCAGAGCGTCAGTGCACCGAAATAGAGATCTGAAGATTGAAACATAGAAAGATAGACATGTCAAAGCTTAAATCTCCTTCAAAATATTTAAATATGGGGAAGATCTCCAAAAGGAAGAAATAAAAATAATTGTAAAGAAACAGAAATAAGAAGAAAAGATGAGTAAAGTGGACCAACAAAGCAACCAAGATATTTCAAAGTGTCGGCTCCCTGGCAAAGAGATCTGCATTGTGTCGGCAACCCGGCAAAGTGATTTGCAGAGCGTCAGTGCACCGACATAGAGATCTGAAGATTGCAACAAAGAAAGATAAAAATGTCAAAGCTTAAAATTTCTTAAAAATACTTATTACATGGGTCAATCTACAAAAAGAAGACAAAAGATATTTCAAAGTGTCGGCTCCCTGGCAAAGAGATCTGCATTGTGTCGGCAACCCGGCAAAGTGATTTGCAGAGCGTCAGTGCACCGACATAGAGATATGAAGATTGAAACAGAGAAAGATAGACATGTCAAAGCTAAAAATTTCTTGAAAATACTTAATACATGGGGAAGATCTACAAAAAGAAGACAAAAGATAAAATGCAAAGAATCAGAGAAGAAAAGATGAGTAAAGTGGACCAAAAAAGCAACAAAGATATTTCAAAGTGTCGGCTCCCTGGCAAAGAGATCTGCATTGTGTCGGCAAATCGGCAAAGTGATTTGCAGAGCGTCAGTGCACCGACACAGAGATCTGAAGATTGCAACAAAGAAAGATAAACATGTCAAAGCTTAAAATTTCTTGAAAATACTTATTACATGGGTCAATCTACAAAAAGAAGACAAAAGATATTTCAAAGTGTCGGCTCCCTGGCAAAGAGATCTGCATTGTGTCGGCAACCCGGCAAAGTGATTTGCAGAGCGTCAGTGCACCGACATAGAGATATGAAGATTGAAACAGAGAAAGATAGACATGTCAAAGCTAAAAATTTCTTGAAAATACTTAATACATGGGGAAGATCTACAAAAAGAAGACAAAAGATAAAATGCAAAGAATCAGAGAAGAAAAGATGAGTAAAGTGGACCAAAAAAGCAACAAAGATATTTCAAAGTGTCGGCTCCCTGGCAAAGAGATCTGCATTGTGTCGGCAACCCGGCAAAGTGATTTGCAGAGCGTCAGTGCACCGACACAGAGATCTGAAGATTGCAACAGAGAAAGATAGACATGTCAAAGCTTAAAATTTCTTGAAAATACTTATTACATGGGTCAATCTACAAAAAGAAGACAAAAGATATTTCAAAGTGTCGGCTCCCTGGCAAAGAGATCTGCATTGTGTCGGCAACCCGGCAAAGTGATTTGCAGAGCGTCAGTGCACCGACATAGAGATCTGAAGATTGCAACAGAGAAAGATAGACATGTCAAAGCTTAAATCTCCTTCAAAATATTTAATACATAGGGATGATCTCGAAAAGAAAGAAAGAAAAATAATTGTAAAGAAACAGAGATGAGAAGAAATGATGAGTTAAGTGGACCAACAAACGAAACAAGATATTTCAAAGTGTCGGCTCCCTGGCAAAGAGATCTGCATTGTGTCGGCAACCCGGCAAAGTGATTTGCAGAGCGTCAGTGCACCGAAATAGAGATCTGAAGATTGCAACAGAGAAAGTTAGACATGTCAAAGCTTAAAATTTCTTGAAAATACTTAATACAATGGGAAGATCTACAAAAAGAAGACAAAAGATAAAATGCAAAGAATCAGAGAAGAAAAGATGAGTAAAGTGGACCAACAAAGCAACAAAGATATTTCAAAGTGTCGGCTCCCTGGCAAAGAGATCTGCATTGTGTCGGCAACCCGGCAAAGTGATTTGCAGAGCGTCAGTGCACCGACATAGAGATCTGAAGATTGCAACAGAGAAAGATAGACATGTCAAAGCTTAACATTTCTTGAAAATACTTAATACATGGGGAAGATCTACAAAAAGAAGACAAAAGATAAAATATAAAGAATCAGAGATAAGAAGAAAAGATGAGTAAAGTTGACCAACAAAGCAACCAAGATATATCAAAGTGTCGGCTCCCTGGCAAAGAGATCTGCATTGTGTCGGCAACCCGGCAAAGTGATTTGCAGAGCGTCAGTGCACCGAAATTGAGATCTGAAGATTGAAACATAGAAAGATAGACATGTCAAAGCTTAAATCTCCTTCAAAATATTTAAATATGGGGAAGATCTCCAAAAGGAAGAAATAAAAATAATTGTAAAGAAACAGAAATAAGAAGAAAAGATGAGTAAAGTGGACCAACAAAGCAACCAAGATATTTCAAAGTGTCGGCTCCCTGGCAAAGAGATCTGCATTGTGTCGGCAACCCGGCAAAGTGATTTGCAGAGCGTCAGTGCACCGACATAGAGATCTGAAGATTGCAACAAAGAAAGATAAAAATGTCAAAGCTTAAAATTTCTTAAAAATACTTATTACATGGGTCAATCTACAAAAAGAAGACAAAAGATATTTCAAAGTGTCGGCTCCCTGGCAAAGAGATCTGCATTGTGTCGGCAACCCGGCAAAGTGATTTGCAGAGCGTCAGTGCACCGACATAGAGATATGAAGATTGAAACAGAGAAAGATAGACATGTCAAAGCTAAAAATTTCTTGAAAATACTTAATACATGGGGAAGATCTACAAAAAGAAGACAAAAGATAAAATGCAAAGAATCAGAGAAGAAAAGATGAGTAAAGTGGACCAAAAAAGCAACAAAGATATTTCAAAGTGTCGGCTCCCTGGCAAAGAGATCTGCATTGTGTCGGCAAATCGGCAAAGTGATTTGCAGAGCGTCAGTGCACCGACACAGAGATCTGAAGATTGCAACAAAGAAAGATAAACATGTCAAAGCTTAAAATTTCTTGAAAATACTTATTACATGGGTCAATCTACAAAAAGAAGACAAAAGATATTTCAAAGTGTCGGCTCCCTGGCAAAGAGATCTGCATTGTGTCGGCAACCCGGCAAAGTGATTTGCAGAGCGTCAGTGCACCGACATAGAGATATGAAGATTGAAACAGAGAAAGATAGACATGTCAAAGCTAAAAATTTCTTGAAAATACTTAATACATGGGGAAGATCTACAAAAAGAAGACAAAAGATAAAATGCAAAGAATCAGAGAAGAAAAGATGAGTAAAGTGGACCAAAAAAGCAACAAAGATATTTCAAAGTGTCGGCTCCCTGGCAAAGAGATCTGCATTGTGTCGGCAACCCGGCAAAGTGATTTGCAGAGCGTCAGTGCACCGACACAGAGATCTGAAGATTGCAACAGAGAAAGATAGACATGTCAAAGCTTAAAATTTCTTGAAAATACTTATTACATGGGTCAATCTACAAAAAGAAGACAAAAGATATTTCAAAGTGTCGGCTCCCTGGCAAAGAGATCTGCATTGTGTCGGCAACCCGGCAAAGTGATTTGCAGAGCGTCAGTGCACCGACATAGAGATCTGAAGATTGCAACAGAGAAAGATAGACATGTCAAAGCTTAAATCTCCTTCAAAATATTTAATACATAGGGATGATCTCGAAAAGAAAGAAAGAAAAATAATTGTAAAGAAACAGAGATGAGAAGAAATGATGAGTTAAGTGGACCAACAAACGAAACAAGATATTTCAAAGTGTCGGCTCCCTGGCAAAGAGATCTGCATTGTGTCGGCAACCCGGCAAAGTGATTTGCAGAGCGTCAGTGCACCGAAATAGAGATCTGAAGATTGCAACAGAGAAAGTTAGACATGTCAAAGCTTAAAATTTCTTGAAAATACTTAATACAATGGGAAGATCTACAAAAAGAAGACAAAAGATAAAATGCAAAGAATCAGAGAAGAAAAGATGAGTAAAGTGGACCAACAAAGCAACAAAGATATTTCAAAGTGTCGGCTCCCTGGCAAAGAGATCTGCATTGTGTCGGCAACCCGGCAAAGTGATTTGCAGAGCGTCAGTGCACCGACATAGAGATCTGAAGATTGCAACAAAGAAAGATAAACATGTCAAAGCTTAAAATTTCTTGAAAATACTTATTACATGGGTCAATCTACAAAAAGAAGACAAAAGATATTTCAAAGTGTCGGCTCCCTGGCAAAGAAATCTGCATTGTGTCGGCAACCCGGCAAAGTGATTTGCAGAGCGTCAGTGCACCGACATAGAGATATGAAGATTGAAACAGAGAAAGATAGACATGTCAAAGCTAAAAATTTCTTGAAAATACTTAATACATGGGGAAGATCTACAAAAAGAAGACAAAAGATAAAATGCAAAGAATCAGAGAAGAAAAGATGAGTAAAGTGGACCAAAAAAGCAACAAAGATATTTCAAAGTGTCGGCTCCCTGGCAAAGAGATCTGCATTGTGTCGGCAACCCGGCAAAGTGATTTGCAGAGCGTCAGTGCACCGACACAGAGATCTGAAGATTGCAACAAAGAAAGATAAACATGTCAAAGCTTAAAATTTCTTGAAAATACTTATTACATGGGTCAATCTACAAAAAGAAGACAAAAGATATTTCAAAGTGTCGGCTCCCTGGCAAAGAGATCTGCATTGTGTCGGCAACCCGGCAAAGTGATTTGCAGAGCGTCAGTGCACCGACATAGAGATATGAAGATTGAAACAGAGAAAGATAGACATGTCAAAGCTAAAAATTTCTTGAACATACTTAACACATGGGGAAGATCTACAAAAAGAAGACAAAAGATAAAATGCAAAGAATCAGAGAAGAAAAGATGAGTAAAGTGGACCAACAAAGCAACAAAGATATTTCAAAGTGTCGGCTCCCTGGCAAAGAGATCTGCATTGTGTCGGCAACCCGGCAAAGTGATTTGCAGAGCGTCAGTGCACCGACATAGAGATCTGAAGATTGCAACAGAGAAAGATAGACATGTCAAAGCTTAACATTTCTTGAAAATACTTAATACAATGGGAAGATCTACAAAAAGAAGACAAAAGATAAAATATAAAGAATCAGAGATAAGAAGAAAAGGTGAGTAAAGTTGACCAACAAAGCAACCAAGATATATCAAAGTGTCGGCTCCCTGGCAAAGAGATCTGCATTGTGTCGGCAACCCGGCAAAGTGATTTGCAGAGCGTCAGTGCACCGAAATAGAGATCTGAAGATTGAAACATAGAAAGATAGACATGTCAAAGCTAAAAATTTCTTGAAAATACTTAATACATGGGGAAGATCTACAAAAAGAAGACAAAAGATAAAATGCAAAGAATCAGAGAAGAAAAGATGAGTAAAGTGGACCAAAAAAGCAACAAAGATATTTCAAAGTGTCGGCTCCCTGGCAAAGAGATCTGCATTGTGTCGGCAACCCGGCAAAGTGATTTGCAGAGCGTCAGTGCACCGACACAGAGATCTGAAGATTGCAACAAAGAAAGATAAACATGTCAAAGCTTAAAATTTCTTGAAAATACTTATTACATGGGTCAATCTACAAAAAGAAGACAAAAGATATTTCAAAGTGTCGGCTCCCTGGCAAAGAGATCTGCATTGTGTCGGCAACCCGGCAAAGTGATTTGCAGAGCGTCAGTGCACCGACATAGAGATATGAAGATTGAAACAGAGAAAGATAGACATGTCAAAGCTAAAAATTTCTTGAACATACTTAACACATGGGGAAGATCTACAAAAAGAAGACAAAAGATAAAATGCAAAGAATCAGAGAAGAAAAGATGAGTAAAGTGGACCAACAAAGCAACAAAGATATTTCAAAGTGTCGGCTCCCTGGCAAAGAGATCTGCATTGTGTCGGCAACCCGGCAAAGTGATTTGCAGAGCGTCAGTGCACCGACATAGAGATCTGAAGATTGCAACAGAGAAAGATAGACATGTCAAAGCTTAACATTTCTTGAAAATACTTAATACAATGGGAAGATCTACAAAAAGAAGACAAAAGATAAAATATAAAGAATCAGAGATAAGAAGAAAAGGTGAGTAAAGTTGACCAACAAAGCAACCAAGATATATCAAAGTGTCGGCTCCCTGGCAAAGAGATCTGCATTGTGTCGGCAACCCGGCAAAGTGATTTGCAGAGCGTCAGTGCACCGAAATAGAGATCTGAAGATTGAAACATAGAAAGATAGACATGTCAAAGCTTAAATCTCCTTCAAAATATTTAAATATGCGGAAGATCTCCAAAAGGAAGAAATAAAAATAATTGTAAAGAAACAGAGATAAGAAGAAAAGATGAGTAAAGTGGACCAACAAAGCAACCAAGATATTTCAAAGTGTCGGCTCCCTGGCAAAGAGATTTGCATTGTGTCGGCAACCCGGCAAAGTGATTTGCAGAGCGTCAGTGCACCGACATAGAGAACTGAAGATTGCAACAAAGAAAGATAAACATGTCAAAGCTTAAAATTTCTTGAAAATACTTATTACATGGGTCAATCTACAAAAAGAAGACAAAAGATATTTCAAAGTGTCGGCTCCCTGGCAAAGAGATCTGCATTGTGTCGGCAACCCGGCAAAGTGATTTGCAGAGCGTCAGTGCACCGACATAGAGATCTGAAGATTGAAACATAGAAAGATAGACATGTCAAAGCTTAAATTTCCTTCAAAATATTTAATACATGGGGATGATCTCGAAAAGGAAGAAAGAAAAATAATTGTAAAGAAACAGAGATGAGAAGAAAAGATGAGTTAAGTGGACCAACAAACGAAACAAGATATTTCAAAGTGTCGGCTCCCTGGCAAAGAGATCTGCACTGTGTCGGCAACCCGGCAAAGTGATTTGCAGAGCGTCAGTGCACCGACATAGAGATATGAAGATTGAAACAGAGAAAGTTAGACATGTCAAAGCTTAAAATTTCTTGAAAATACTTAATACATGGGGACGATCTACAAAAAGAAGACAAAAGATAAAATGTAAAGAATCAGAGATAAGAAGAAAAGATGAGTAAAGTGGACCAACAAAGCAACAAAGATATATCAAAGTGTCGGCTCCCTGGCAAAGAGATCTGCATTGTGTCGGCAACCCGGCAAAGTGATTTGCAGAGCGTCAGTGCACCGACATAGAGATCTGAAGATTGCAACAAAGAAAGATAAACATGTCAAAGCTTAAAATTTCTTGAAAATACTTATTACATGGGTCAATCTACAAAAAGAAGACAAAAGATATTTCAAAGTGTCGGCTCCCTGGCAAAGAGATCTGCATTGTGTCGGCAACCCGGCAAAGTGATTTGCAGAGCGTCAGTGCACCGACATAGAGACCTGAAGATTGAAACATAGAAAGATAGACAAAGCTTAAATCTCCTTCAAAATATTTAATACATAGGGATGATCTCGAAAAGAAAGAAAGAAAAATAATTGTAAAGAAACAGAGATTAGAAGAAAAGATGAGTTAAGTGGACCAACAAACGAAACAAGATATTTCAAAGAGTCGGCTCCCTGGCAAAGAGATCTGCACTGTGTCGGCCAACCCGGCAAAGTGATTTGCAGAGCGTCAGTGCACCGACATAGAGATATGAAGATTGAAACAGAGAAAGTTAGACATGTCAAAGCTTAAAATTTCTTGAAAATACTTAATACATGGGGAAGATCTACAAAAAGAAGACAAAAGATAAAATGTAAAGAATCAGAGATAAGAAGAAAAGATGAGTAAAGTGGACCAACAAAGCAACAAAGATATATCAAAGTGTCGGCTCCCTGGCAAAGAGATCTGCATTGTGTCGGCAACCCGGCAAAGTGATTTGCAGAGCGTCAGTGCACCGACATAGAGATCTGAAGATTGCAACAAAGAAAGATAAACATGTCAAAGCTTAAAATTTCTTGAAAATACTTATTACATGGGTCAATCTACAAAAAGAAGACAAAAGATATTTCAAAGTGTCGGCTCCCTGGCAAAGAGATCTGCATTGTGTCGGCAACCCGGCAAAATGATTTGCAGAGCGTCAGTGCACCGACATAGAGATATGAAGATTGAAACAGAGAAAGATAGACATGTCAAAGCTAAAAATTTCTTGAAAATACTTAATACATGGGGAAGATCTACAAAAAGAAGACAAAAGATAAAATGCAAAGAATCAGAGAAGAAAAGATGAGTAAAGTGGACCAAAAAAGCAACAAAGATATTTCAAAGTGTCGGCTCCCTGGCAAAGAGATCTGCATTGTGTCGGCAACCCGGCAAAGTGATTTGCAGAGCGTCAGTGCACCGACACAGAGATCTGAAGATTGCAACAGAGAAAGATAGACATGTCAAAGCTTAAAATTTCTTGAAAATACTTATTACATGGGTCAATCTACAAAAAGAAGACAAAAGATATTTCAAAGTGTCGGCTCCCTGGCAAAGAGATCTGCATTGTGTCGGCAACCCGGCAAAGTGATTTGCAGAGCGTCAGTGCACCGACATAGAGATCTGAAGATTGCAACAGAGAAAGATAGACATGTCAAAGCTTAAATCTCCTTCAAAATATTTAATACATAGGGATGATCTCGAAAAGAAAGAAAGAAAAATAATTGTAAAGAAACAGAGATGAGAAGAAATGATGAGTTAAGTGGACCAACAAACGAAACAAGATATTTCAAAGTGTCGGCTCCCTGGCAAAGAGATCTGCATTGTGTCGGCAACCCGGCAAAGTGATTTGCAGAGCGTCAGTGCACCGAAATAGAGATCTGAAGATTGCAACAGAGAAAGTTAGACATGTCAAAGCTTAAAATTTCTTGAAAATACTTAATACAATGGGAAGATCTACAAAAAGAAGACAAAAGATAAAATGCAAAGAATCAGAGAAGAAAAGATGAGTAAAGTGGACCAACAAAGCAACAAAGATATTTCAAAGTGTCAGCTCCCTGGCAAAGAGATCTGCATTGTGTCGGCAACCCGGCAAAGTGATTTGCAGAGCGTCAGTGCACCGACATAGAGATCTGAAGATTGCAACAGAGAAAGATAGACATGTCAAAGCTTAACATTTCTTGAAAATACTTAATACATGGGGAAGATCTACAAAAAGAAGACAAAAGATAAAATATAAAGAATCAGAGATAAGAAGAAAAGATGAGTAAAGTTGACCAACAAAGCAACCAAGATATATCAAAGTGTCGGCTCCCTGGCAAAGAGATCTGCATTGTGTCGGCAACCCGGCAAAGTGATTTGCAGAGCGTCAGTGCACCGAAATAGAGATCTGAAGATTGAAACATAGAAAGATAGACATGTCAAAGCTTAAATCTCCTTCAAAATATTTAAATATGGGGAAGATCTCCAAAAGGAAGAAATAAAAATAATTGTAAAGAAACAGAAATAAGAAGAAAAGATGAGTAAAGTGGACCAACAAAGCAACCAAGATATTTCAAAGTGTCGGCTCCCTGGCAAAGAGATCTGCATTGTGTCGGCAACCCGGCAAAGTGATTTGCAGAGCGTCAGTGCACCGACATAGAGATCTGAAGATTGCAACAAAGAAAGATAAACATGTCAAAGCTTAAAATTTCTTGAAAATACTTATTACATGGGTCAATCTACAAAAAGAAGACAAAAGATATTTCAAAGTGTCGGCTCCCTGGCAAAGAGATCTGCATTGTGTCGGCAACCCGGCAAAGTGATTTGCAGAGCGTCAGTGCACCGACATAGAGACCTGAAGATTGAAACATAGAAAGATAGACAAAGCTTAAATCTCCTTCAAAATATTTAATACATAGGGATGATCTCGAAAAGAAAGAAAGAAAAATAATTGTAAAGAAACAGAGATTAGAAGAAAAGATGAGTTAAGTGGACCAACAAACGAAACAAGATATTTCAAAGAGTCGGCTCCCTGGCAAAGAGATCTGCACTGTGTCGGCCAACCCGGCAAAGTGATTTGCAGAGCGTCAGTGCACCGACATAGAGATATGAAGATTGAAACAGAGAAAGTTAGACATGTCAAAGCTTAAAATTTCTTGAAAATACTTAATACATGGGGAAGATCTACAAAAAGAAGACAAAAGATAAAATGTAAAGAATCAGAGATAAGAAGAAAAGATGAGTAAAGTGGACCAACAAAGCAACAAAGATATATCAAAGTGTCGGCTCCCTGGCAAAGAGATCTGCATTGTGTCGGCAACCCGGCAAAGTGATTTGCAGAGCGTCAGTGCACCGACACAGAGATCTGAAGATTGCAACAAAGAAAGATAAACATGTCAAAGCTTAAAATTTCTTGAAAATACTTATTACATGGGTCAATCTACAAAAAGAAGACAAAAGATATTTCAAAGTGTCGGCTCCCTGGCAAAGAGATCTGCATTGTGTCGGCAACCCGGCAAAGTGATTTGCAGAGCGTCAGTGCACCGACATAGAGATATGAAGATTGAAACAGAGAAAGATAGACATGTCAAAGCTAAAAATTTCTTGAACATACTTAACACATGGGGAAGATCTACAAAAAGAAGACAAAAGATAAAATGCAAAGAATCAGAGAAGAAAAGATGAGTAAAGTGGACCAACAAAGCAACAAAGATATTTCAAAGTTTCGGCTCCCTGGCAAAGAGATCTGCATTGTGTCGGCAACCCGGCAAAGTGATTTGCAGAGCGTCAGTGCACCGACATAGAGATCTGAAGATTGCAACAGAGAAAGATAGACATGTCAAAGCTTAACATTTCTTGAAAATACTTAATACAATGGGAAGATCTACAAAAAGAAGACAAAAGATAAAATATAAAGAATCAGAGATAAGAAGAAAAGATGAGTAAAGTTGACCAACAAAGCAACCAAGATATATCAAAGTGTCGGCTCCCTGGCAAAGAGATCTGCATTGTGTCGGCAACCCGGCAAAGTGATTTGCAGAGCGTCAGTGCACCGAAATAGAGATCTGAAGATTGAAACATAGAAAGATAGACATGTCAAAGCTTAAATCTCCTTCAAAATATTTAAATATGCGGAAGATCTCCAAAAGGAAGAAATAAAAATAATTGTAAAGAAACAGAGATAAGAAGAAAAGATGAGTAAAGTGGACCAACAAAGCAACCAAGATATTTCAAAGTGTCGGCTCCCTGGCAAAGAGATTTGCATTGTGTCGGCAACCCGGCAAAGTGATTTGCAGAGCGTCAGTGCACCGACATAGAGATCTGAAGATTGCAACAAAGAAAGATAAACATGTCAAAGCTTAAAATGTCTTGAAAATACTTATTACATGGGTCAATCTACAAAAAGAAGACAAAAGATATTTCAAAGTGTCGGCTCCCTGGCAAAGAGATCTGCATTGTGTCGGCAACCCGGCAAAGTGATTTGCAGAGCGTCAGTGCACCGACATAGAGATCTGAAGATTGAAACATAGAAAGATAGACATGTCAAAGCTTAAATTTCCTTCAAAATATTTAATACATGGGGATGATCTCGAAAAGGAAGAAAGAAAAATAATTGTAAAGAAACAGAGATGAGAAGAAAAGATGAGTTAAGTGGACCAACAAACGAAACAAGATATTTCAAAGTGTCGGCTCCCTGGCAAAGAGATCTGCACTGTGTCGGCAACCCGGCAAAGTGATTTGCAGAGCGTCAGTGCACCGACATAGAGATATGAAGATTGAAACAGAGAAAGTTAGACATGTCAAAGCTTAAAATTTCTTGAAAATACTTAATACATGGGGAAGATCTACAAAAAGAAGACAAAAGATAAAATGTAAAGAATCAGAGATAAGAAGAAAAGATGAGTAAAGTGGACCAACAAAGCAACAAAGATATATCAAAGTGTCGGCTCCCTGGCAAAGAGATCTGCATTGTGTCGGCAACCCGGCAAAGTGATTTGCAGAGCGTCAGTGCACCGACATAGAGATCTGAAGATTGCAACAAAGAAAGATAAACATGTCAAAGCTTAAAATTTCTTGAAAATACTTATTACATGGGTCAATCTACAAAAAGAAGACAAAAGATAAAATGTAAAGAATCAGAGATAAGAAGAAAAGATGAGTAAAGTGGACCAACAAAGCAACAAAGATATATCAAAGTGTCGGCTCCCTGGCAAAGAGATCTGCATTGTGTCGGCAACCCGGCAAAGTGATTTGCAGAGCGTCAGTGCACCGACACAGAGATCTGAAGATTGCAACAAAGAAAGATAAACATGTCAAAGCTTAAAATTTCTTGAAAATACTTATTACATGGGTCAATCTACAAAAAGAAGACAAAAGATATTTCAAAGTGTCGGCTCCCTGGCAAAGAGATCTGCATTGTGTCGGCAACCCGGCAAAGTGATTTGCAGAGCGTCAGTGCACCGACATAGAGATATGAAGATTGAAACAGAGAAAGATAGACATGTCAAAGCTAAAAATTTCTTGAACATACTTAACACATGGGGAAGATCTACAAAAAGAAGACAAAAGATAAAATGCAAAGAATCAGAGAAGAAAAGATGAGTAAAGTGGACCAACAAAGCAACAAAGATATTTCAAAGTTTCGGCTCCCTGGCAAAGAGATCTGCATTGTGTCGGCAACCCGGCAAAGTGATTTGCAGAGCGTCAGTGCACCGACATAGAGATCTGAAGATTGCAACAGAGAAAGATAGACATGTCAAAGCTTAACATTTCTTGAAAATACTTAATACAATGGGAAGATCTACAAAAAGAAGACAAAAGATAAAATATAAAGAATCAGAGATAAGAAGAAAAGATGAGTAAAGTTGACCAACAAAGCAACCAAGATATATCAAAGTGTCGGCTCCCTGGCAAAGAGATCTGCATTGTGTCGGCAACCCGGCAAAGTGATTTGCAGAGCGTCAGTGCACCGAAATAGAGATCTGAAGATTGAAACATAGAAAGATAGACATGTCAAAGCTTAAATCTCCTTCAAAATATTTAAATATGCGGAAGATCTCCAAAAGGAAGAAATAAAAATAATTGTAAAGAAACAGAGATAAGAAGAAAAGATGAGTAAAGTGGACCAACAAAGCAACCAAGATATTTCAAAGTGTCGGCTCCCTGGCAAAGAGATTTGCATTGTGTCGGCAACCCGGCAAAGTGATTTGCAGAGCGTCAGTGCACCGACATAGAGATCTGAAGATTGCAACAAAGAAAGATAAACATGTCAAAGCTTAAAATGTCTTGAAAATACTTATTACATGGGTCAATCTACAAAAAGAAGACAAAAGATATTTCAAAGTGTCGGCTCCCTGGCAAAGAGATCTGCATTGTGTCGGCAACCCGGCAAAGTGATTTGCAGAGCGTCAGTGCACCGACATAGAGATCTGAAGATTGAAACATAGAAAGATAGACATGTCAAAGCTTAAATTTCCTTCAAAATATTTAATACATGGGGATGATCTCGAAAAGGAAGAAAGAAAAATAATTGTAAAGAAACAGAGATGAGAAGAAAAGATGAGTTAAGTGGACCAACAAACGAAACAAGATATTTCAAAGTGTCGGCTCCCTGGCAAAGAGATCTGCACTGTGTCGGCAACCCGGCAAAGTGATTTGCAGAGCGTCAGTGCACCGACATAGAGATATGAAGATTGAAACAGAGAAAGTTAGACATGTCAAAGCTTAAAATTTCTTGAAAATACTTAATACATGGGGAAGATCTACAAAAAGAAGACAAAAGATAAAATGTAAAGAATCAGAGATAAGAAGAAAAGATGAGTAAAGTGGACCAACAAAGCAACAAAGATATATCAAAGTGTCGGCTCCCTGGCAAAGAGATCTGCATTGTGTCGGCAACCCGGCAAAGTGATTTGCAGAGCGTCAGTGCACCGACATAGAGATCTGAAGATTGCAACAAAGAAAGATAAACATGTCAAAGCTTAAAATTTCTTGAAAATACTTATTACATGGGTCAATCTACAAAAAGAAGACAAAAGATATTTCAAAGTGTCGGCTCCCTGGCAAAGAGATCTGCATTGTGTCGGCAACCCGGCAAAGTGATTTGCAGAGCGTCAGTGCACCGACATAGAGACCTGAAGATTGAAACATAGAAAGATAGACAAAGCTTAAATCTCCTTCAAAATATTTAATACATAGGGATGATCTCGAAAAGAAAGAAAGAAAAATAATTGTAAAGAAACAGAGATTAGAAGAAAAGATGAGTTAAGTGGACCAACAAACGAAACAAGATATTTCAAAGAGTCGGCTCCCTGGCAAAGAGATCTGCACTGTGTCGGCCAACCCGGCAAAGTGATTTGCAGAGCGTCAGTGCACCGACATAGAGATATGAAGATTGAAACAGAGAAAGTTAGACATGTCAAAGCTTAAAATTTCTTGAAAATACTTAATACATGGGGAAGATCTACAAAAAGAAGACAAAAGATAAAATGTAAAGAATCAGAGATAAGAAGAAAAGATGAGTAAAGTGGACCAACAAAGCAACAAAGATATATCAAAGTGTCGGCTCCCTGGCAAAGAGATCTGCATTGTGTCGGCAACCCGGCAAAGTGATTTGCAGAGCGTCAGTGCACCGACATAGAGATCTGAAGATTGCAACAAAGAAAGATAAACATGTCAAAGCTTAAAATTTCTTGAAAATACTTATTACATGGGTCAATCTACAAAAAGAAGACAAAAGATATTTCAAAGTGTCGGCTCCCTGGCAAAGAGATCTGCATTGTGTCGGCAACCCGGCAAAATGATTTGCAGAGCGTCAGTGCACCGACATAGAGATATGAAGATTGAAACAGAGAAAGATAGACATGTCAAAGCTAAAAATTTCTTGAAAATACTTAATACATGGGGAAGATCTACAAAAAGAAGACAAAAGATAAAATGCAAAGAATCAGAGAAGAAAAGATGAGTAAAGTGGACCAAAAAAGCAACAAAGATATTTCAAAGTGTCGGCTCCCTGGCAAAGAGATCTGCATTGTGTCGGCAACCCGGCAAAGTGATTTGCAGAGCGTCAGTGCACCGACACAGAGATCTGAAGATTGCAACAGAGAAAGATAGACATGTCAAAGCTTAAAATTTCTTGAAAATACTTATTACATGGGTCAATCTACAAAAAGAAGACAAAAGATATTTCAAAGTGTCGGCTCCCTGGCAAAGAGATCTGCATTGTGTCGGCAACCCGGCAAAGTGATTTGCAGAGCGTCAGTGCACCGACATAGAGATCTGAAGATTGCAACAGAGAAAGATAGACATGTCAAAGCTTAAATCTCCTTCAAAATATTTAATACATAGGGATGATCTCGAAAAGAAAGAAAGAAAAATAATTGTAAAGAAACAGAGATGAGAAGAAATGATGAGTTAAGTGGACCAACAAACGAAACAAGATATTTCAAAGTGTCGGCTCCCTGGCAAAGAGATCTGCATTGTGTCGGCAACCCGGCAAAGTGATTTGCAGAGCGTCAGTGCACCGAAATAGAGATCTGAAGATTGCAACAGAGAAAGTTAGACATGTCAAAGCTTAAAATTTCTTGAAAATACTTAATACAATGGGAAGATCTACAAAAAGAAGACAAAAGATAAAATGCAAAGAATCAGAGAAGAAAAGATGAGTAAAGTGGACCAACAAAGCAACAAAGATATTTCAAAGTGTCAGCTCCCTGGCAAAGAGATCTGCATTGTGTCGGCAACCCGGCAAAGTGATTTGCAGAGCGTCAGTGCACCGACATAGAGATCTGAAGATTGCAACAGAGAAAGATAGACATGTCAAAGCTTAACATTTCTTGAAAATACTTAATACATGGGGAAGATCTACAAAAAGAAGACAAAAGATAAAATATAAAGAATCAGAGATAAGAAGAAAAGATGAGTAAAGTTGACCAACAAAGCAACTAAGATATATCAAAGTGTCGGCTCCCTGGCAAAGAGATCTGCATTGTGTCGGCAACCCGGCAAAGTGATTTGCAGAGCGTCAGTGCACCGAAATAGAGATCTGAAGATTGAAACATAGAAAGATAGACATGTCAAAGCTTAAATCTCCTTCAAAATATTTAAATATGGGGAAGATCTCCAAAAGGAAGAAATAAAAATAATTGTAAAGAAACAGAAATAAGAAGAAAAGATGAGTAAAGTGGACCAACAAAGCAACCAAGATATTTCAAAGTGTCGGCTCCCTGGCAAAGAGATCTGCATTGTGTCGGCAACCCGGCAAAGTGATTTGCAGAGCGTCAGTGCACCGACATAGAGATCTGAAGATTGCAACAAAGAAAGATAAACATGTCAAAGCTTAAAATTTCTTGAAAATACTTATTACATGGGTCAATCTACAAAAAGAAGACAAAAGATATTTCAAAGTGTCGGCTCCCTGGCAAAGAGATCTGCATTGTGTCGGCAACCCGGCAAAGTGATTTGCAGAGCGTCAGTGCACCGACATAGAGACCTGAAGATTGAAACATAGAAAGATAGACAAAGCTTAAATCTCCTTCAAAATATTTAATACATAGGGATGATCTCGAAAAGAAAGAAAGAAAAATAATTGTAAAGAAACAGAGATTAGAAGAAAAGATGAGTTAAGTGGACCAACAAACGAAACAAGATATTTCAAAGAGTCGGCTCCCTGGCAAAGAGATCTGCACTGTGTCGGCCAACCCGGCAAAGTGATTTGCAGAGCGTCAGTGCACCGACATAGAGATATGAAGATTGAAACAGAGAAAGTTAGACATGTCAAAGCTTAAAATTTCTTGAAAATACTTAATACATGGGGAAGATCTACAAAAAGAAGACAAAAGATAAAATGTAAAGAATCAGAGATAAGAAGAAAAGATGAGTAAAGTGGACCAACAAAGCAACAAAGATATATCAAAGTGTCGGCTCCTTGGCAAAGAGATCTGCATTGTGTCGGCAACCCGGCAAAGTGATTTGCAGAGCGTCAGTGCACCGACATAGAGATCTGAAGATTGCAACAAAGAAAGATAAACATGTCAAAGCTTAAAATTTCTTGAAAATACTTATTACATGGGTCAATCTACAAAAAGAAGACAAAAGATATTTCAAAGTGTCGGCTCCCTGGCAAAGAGATCTGCATTGTGTCGGCAACCCGGCAAAGTGATTTGCAGAGCGTCAGTGCACCGACATAGAGATATGAAGATTGAAACAGAGAAAGATAGACATGTCAAAGCTAAAAATTTCTTGAAAATACTTAATACATGGGGAAGATCTACAAAAAGAAGACAAAAGATAAAATGCAAAGAATCAGAGAAGAAAAGATGAGTAAAGTGGACCAAAAAAGCAACAAAGATATTTCAAAGTGTCGGCTCCCTGGCAAAGAGATCTGCATTGTGTCGGCAACCCGGCAAAGTGATTTGCAGAGCGTCAGTGCACCGACACAGAGATCTGAAGATTGCAACAGAGAAAGATAGACATGTCAAAGCTTAAAATTTCTTGAAAATACTTATTACATGGGTCAATCTACAAAAAGAAGACAAAAGATATTTCAAAGTGTCGGCTCCCTGGCAAAGAGATCTGCATTGTGTCGGCAACCCGGCAAAGTGATTTGCAGAGCGTCAGTGCACCGACATAGAGATCTGAAGATTGCAACAGAGAAAGATAGACATGTCAAAGCTTAAATCTCCTTCAAAATATTTAATACATAGGGATGATCTCGAAAAGAAAGAAAGAAAAATAATTGTAAAGAAACAGAGATGAGAAGAAATGATGAGTTAAGTGGACCAACAAACGAAACAAGATATTTCAAAGTGTCGGCTCCCTGGCAAAGAGATCTGCATTGTGTCGGCAACCCGGCAAAGTGATTTGCAGAGCGTCAGTGCACCGAAATAGAGATCTGAAGATTGCAACAGAGAAAGTTAGACATGTCAAAGCTTAAAATTTCTTGAAAATACTTAATACAATGGGAAGATCTACAAAAAGAAGACAAAAGATAAAATGCAAAGAATCAGAGAAGAAAAGATGAGTAAAGTGGACCAACAAAGCAACAAAGATATTTCAAAGTGTCAGCTCCCTGGCAAAGAGATCTGCATTGTGTCGGCAACCCGGCAAAGTGATTTGCAGAGCGTCAGTGCACCGACATAGAGATCTGAAGATTGCAACAGAGAAAGATAGACATGTCAAAGCTTAACATTTCTTGAAAATACTTAATACATGGGGAAGATCTACAAAAAGAAGACAAAAGATAAAATATAAAGAATCAGAGATAAGAAGAAAAGATGAGTAAAGTTGACCAACAAAGCAACCAAGATATATCAAAGTGTCGGCTCCCTGGCAAAGAGATCTGCATTGTGTCGGCAACCCGGCAAAGTGGTTTGCAGAGCGTCAGTGCACCGAAATAGAGATCTGAAGATTGAAACATAGAAAGATAGACATGTCAAAGCTTAAATCTCCTTCAAAATATTTAAATATGGGGAAGATCTCCAAAAGGAAGAAATAAAAATAATTGTAAAGAAACAGAAATAAGAAGAAAAGATGAGTAAAGTGGACCAACAAAGCAACCAAGATATTTCAAAGTGTCGGCTCCCTGGCAAAGAGATCTGCATTGTGTCGGCAACCCGGCAAAGTGATTTGCAGAGCGTCAGTGCACCGACATAGAGATCTGAAGATTGCAACAAAGAAAGATAAACATGTCAAAGCTTAAAATTTCTTGAAAATACTTATTACATGGGTCAATCTACAAAAAGAAGACAAAAGATATTTCAAAGTGTCGGCTCCCTGGCAAAGAGATCTGCATTGTGTCGGCAACCCGGCAAAGTGATTTGCAGAGCGTCAGTGCACCGACATAGAGATATGAAGATTGAAACAGAGAAAGATAGACATGTCAAAGCTAAAAATTTCTTGAAAATACTTAATACATGGGGAAGATCTACAAAAAGAAGACAAAAGATAAAATGCAAAGAATCAGAGAAGAAAAGATGAGTAAAGTGGACCAAAAAAGCAACAAAGATATTTCAAAGTGTCGGCTCCCTGGCAAAGAGATCTGCATTGTGTCGGCAACCCGGCAAAGTGATTTGCAGAGCGTCAGTGCACCGACACAGAGATCTGAAGATTGCAACAGAGAAAGATAGACATGTCAAAGCTTAAAATTTCTTGAAAATACTTATTACATGGGTCAATCTACAAAAAGAAGACAAAAGATATTTCAAAGTGTCGGCTCCCTGGCAAAGAGATCTGCATTGTGTCGGCAACCCGGCAAAGTGATTTGCAGAGCGTCAGTGCACCGACATAGAGATCTGAAGATTGCAACAGAGAAAGATAGACATGTCAAAGCTTAAATCTCCTTCAACATATTTAATACATAGGGATGATCTCGAAAAGAAAGAAAGAAAAATAATTGTAAAGAAACAGAGATGAGAAGAAATGATGAGTTAAGTGGACCAACAAACGAAACAAGATATTTCAAAGTGTCGGCTCCCTGGCAAAGAGATCTGCATTGTGTCGGCAACCCGGCAAAGTGATTTGCAGAGCGTCAGTGCACCGAAATAGAGATCTGAAGATTGCAACAGAGAAAGTTAGACATGTCAAAGCTTAAAATTTCTTGAAAATACTTAATACAATGGGAAGATCTACAAAAAGAAGACAAAAGATAAAATGCAAAGAATCAGAGAAGAAAAGATGAGTAAAGTGGACCAACAAAGCAACAAAGATATTTCAAAGTGTCGGCTCCCTGGCAAAGAGATCTGCATTGTGTCGACAACCCGGCAAAGTGATTTGCAGAGCGTCAGTGCACCGACATAGAGATCTGAAGATTGCAACAGAGAAAGATAGACATGTCAAAGCTTAACATTTCTTGAAAATACTTAATACATGGGGAAGATCTACAAAAAGAAGACAAAAGATAAAATATAAAGAATCAGAGATAAGAAGAAAAGATGAGTAAAGTTGACCAACAAAGTAACCAAGATATATCAAAGTGTCGGCTCCCTGGCAAAGAGATCTGCATTGTGTCGGCAACCCGGCAAAGTGATTTGCAGAGCGTCAGTGCACCGAAATAGAGATCTGAAGATTGAAACATAGAAAGATAGACATGTCAAAGCTTAAATCTCCTTCAAAATATTTAAATATGGGGAAGATCTCCAAAAGGAAGAAATAAAAATAATTGTAAAGAAACAGAAATAAGAAGAAAAGATGAGTAAAGTGGACCAACAAAGCAACCAAGATATTTCAAAGTGTCGGCTCCCTGGCAAAGAGATCTGCATTGTGTCGGCAACCCGGCAAAGTGATTTGCAGAGCGTCAGTGCACCGACATAGAGATCTGAAGATTGCAACAAAGAAAGATAAACATGTCAAAGCTTAAAATTTCTTGAAAATACTTATTACATGGGTCAATCTACAAAAAGAAGACAAAAGATATTTCAAAGTGTCGGCTCCCTGGCAAAGAGATCTGCATTGTGTCGGCAACCCGGCAAAGTGATTTGCAGAGCGTCAGTGCACCGACATAGAGATATGAAGATTGAAACAGAGAAAGATAGACATGTCAAAGCTAAAAATTTCTTGAAAATACTTAATACATGGGGAAGATCTACAAAAAGAAGACAAAAGATAAAATGCAAAGAATCAGAGAAGAAAAGATGAGTAAAGTGGACCAAAAAAGCAACAAAGATATTTCAAAGTGTCGGCTCCCTGGCAAAGAGATCTGCATTGTGTCGGCAACCCGGCAAAGTGATTTGCAGAGCGTCAGTGCACCGACACAGAGATCTGAAGATTGCAACAAAGAAAGATAAACATGTCAAAGCTTAAAATTTCTTGAAAATACTTATTACAAGGGTCAATCTACAAAAAGAAGACAAAAGATATTTCAAAGTGTCGGCTCCCTGGCAAAGAGATCTGCATTGTGTCGGCAACCCGGCAAAGTGATTTGCAGAGCGTCAGTGCACCGACATAGAGATATGAAGATTGAAACAGAGAAAGATAGACATGTCAAAGCTAAAAATTTCTTGAAAATACTTAATACATGGGGAAGATCTACAAAAAGAAGACAAAAGATAAAATGCAAAGAATCAGAGAAGAAAAGATGAGTAAAGTGGACCAAAAAAGCAACAAAGATATTTCAAAGTGTCGGCTCCCTGGCAAAGAGATCTGCATTGTGTCGGCAACCCGGCAAAGTGATTTGCAGAGCGTCAGTGCACCGACACAGAGATCTGAAGATTGCAACAAAGAAAGATAAACATGTCAAAGCTTAAAATTTCTTGAAAATACTTATTACATGGGTCAATCTACAAAAAGAAGACAAAAGATATTTCAAAGTGTCGGCTCCCTGGCAAAGAGATCTGCATTGTGTCGGCAACCCGGCAAAGTGATTTGCAGAGCGTCAGTGCACCGACATAGAGATCTGAAGATTGCAACAGAGAAAGATAGACATGTCAAAGCTTAAATCTCCTTCAAAATATTTAATACATAGGGATGATCTCGAAAAGAAAGAAAGAAAAATAATTGTAAAGAAACAGAGATGAGAAGAAATGATGAGTTAAGTGGACCAACAAACGAAACAAGATATTTCAAAGTGTCGGCTCCCTGGCAAAGAGATCTGCATTGTGTCGGCAACCCGGCAAAGTGATTTGCAGAGCGTCAGTGCACCGAAATAGTGATCTGAAGATTGCAACAGAGAAAGTTAGACATGTCAAAGCTTAAAATTTCTTGAAAATACTTAATACAATGGGAAGATCTACAAAAAGAAGACAAAAGATAAAATGCAAAGAATCAGAGAAGAAAAGATGAGTAAAGTGGACCAACAAAGCAACAAAGATATTTCTTTTTTTTTTTTTTTTTTTATCTTTTTTTTTCTTTTTTCTTTTTTTTTTTTCTAGCCATCAGAATCTTGTTTTGGAGTGTTAATCCGTATTGTCTCCACATCTCCTTCAAAGACATTTCATCTTTTGGCTTTAGGTTAGTGTTATTTCGTAGTTATTTTCTTTTCCTTATCCTTCCTCTTCCTTTCACTACCCTTTCTCTTTATACGTGGACACTCCAATCTCTATATCTGTTGGCTAGTTGAGATGTCGCTATAAAATAGACGGCTTAAGTATCTTGTCTTTATTTCTCATAAACCCTAACCCATCCCACCCCAATAGATCAGATCACTATCCTGAATGATCATTTGGGGAGTTGGTCACCCCTATAAGCGACCTTATGTCACTGTGTAGGGCCACTGACCAACAAGCTACACTATATGGACTCCAAAAACAAACCAAACAAAAAAAGATACTAAAAAGGAAGAAGAGAAGAAAAAGAAAAAAAAAAAATATAGAATGTCAATCCGGATCTGTTTTCTCTTTTAAATCCTCTCCCCACGACCTGCTCCAATATCAATAACAGTGGAACACTATCACACTATTTTTCCAATGCATTTAGACCAGATTTCCCTATTCTTTGGCGAATATCCGTATGATGAAGAGATACCTTTTTCCATCTTAAATTGGGCAAGCCCCAGAGCTTTGACTGTTTTCCAATCTGGAATAATTGGGGATTTCCAGTTTCTAGTTATCAAAGATTTTGCTGCGAGTAAGATGTGGATTATGAACCATCTGTTAACAGTAGATAACTCTCCTAGGTTCATGTGGAGGAGCATTGTGTCTGCCGAATTTACTAGTTTTAACCCGCATCTGTTGTTAATATTTGCTACAATTTCTTCCCAAAAGGTGTCCAGCATTTTGCAGTTCCAAAATATATGGAGTATATCTCCCCCACTCGCTCCACATCTCCAGCAGTTGTTGTTGTAGTCTCTATATATCTTTGCAAGCTTGCTCGGGACGTAGTACCATCTGTATAGAAGTTTAAAGAATCCTTCTCTTAGGTTTAGACAGTGGACACCCTTTGCTAGTTGGTTAAACAGACCATTCCATTCTACTCTAGAGATATTTTTCTTTAGCTCTGATTCCCATTTAGTTATAACTGCTATCTCTTGAGACTGGTCTAATTCTAGCATTATTTGGTTACTTTTAGATAACAGCTGTTTTTGGTCTTGCCTTTGTATCATCTTCATTAATTTCTTATGTATAGTAGAGTTATTAAGGGAAATATTGAGTCTTAGGAAGTGCTTAACTCTGAGATATGAGAAGAGCTCCTCATTTTTGATCTGAAACTTAGATTGGAGACTAGAAAAGGACATAATCATATCTTCATCATATAAGTCTTCTATATTAAGTATTCCTTGTTTTTCCCAAGGGATTAGACTGATGTCTTCAATATTATTTTGGATAATTTCAATGGGGAGGCCTTTCAAGATTTTTTTCTGAAGTTTAGCTTTCCTCTTAAATTTAAGCCAAAAGTGCAATATGTGATCTAAGATGAGTGAATCAGTACCTCTCTTTTGATCAATTTGTCCTGTACTGTTAGTTCTCCAAAATATCGGGAGGAGTTTCTCGCCTCCACTCAAGTTACATTCTAAGTGATACCACTTTTCCACCTTGGAATAGACATTTTGTGTCATCAATGCATGTGCTAGCATGCTAGCTTCCTGATAATTTTGCAGGCATGGGGCTCCCATTCCTCCTTGCTTAGAAGGTAGGGAAATCACTCTTTTGTTTATACGAGGTTTTTTGCCTCTCCAAATGTATTTCGAGAAGGCTGTTTGTGCCATTTTAAGCCAGACTTTCGGAATATTTAATGGGATCAGCCTAAATAAGTATGTCCATTTCGGGAGTACATAAGCCTTCAGGACATTTATCCTGCCCCACCAAGAAACTTCCCTTTTTTTCCATTCACTTAGATTTTTATTAGTTTGTTTTAATAGTGGGAGAAAATTATGTTCTATAATTCTCTTTGGGTCAGGAGTTATTTTTATCCCAAGATAATCAACATAGTCCTTTGCCCATTTAAATCCATATGTCTGAGCTAAATGTTTTTTTTCCTCTTGTTTCACGTACTTTACCATTGCTACTGACTTATCCAGGTTTAGTTTGTAATTGGAGACCATACTGTATCTGTCAATTTCTTTCATGACTGAAATAATTGATTTAGCTGGATTCTCTATGGTTATTAGAATGTCATCCGCGTACATATTAAGTTTGATGTTTCCTTTCCCTGTATTGATACCCCTGATGTCGTTATTTGATCTTATGGCGATTGCTAAGGGTTCAATCGATAATAAGTAGAGAATAGGAGATAATGGGCATCCTTGTCGAGTACCATTTGTTATCCTGAAGTTATCTGATGAAAAGCCCATACTTTTAACTTTAGCTGTAGGAGAGGAATATAATGCCATAATTGCATCTAGGATTGAGCCTTCAAAGCCGAATGCCCTCAGTGTATTCTTCAAAAAAGGCCAGTTTACTCGGTCAAAAGCCTTTTCGGCATCTAGGGCCAACATCATCATGGGGCATTTCTTTTTTTGACACGAGTCTAGTATATCGATTATTCTACGAGTGTTATTCACAGACAGTCTACCTGGGATAAAACCCACCTGATCCGCATGAATTAGAGATGTTATAATTTTCTTTAATCTGTTGGCTAATACACCAGCATAGATCTTAATATCTACATTTAGTAATGAGATAGGCCTGTAGTTATTGACCAGGAGATGATCCTTACCCGGCTTTTCAATGGGGGCGATATTTGCCATAAGGAGTTCCTCAGGGATATTTCCTGATGTCCTAATCCAGTTAAACGCATCTGTCAAGGCTCCTCCAATGTGTTCTTCCATCATTATAAAGAATTTGTTGTTAAAACCGTCTGGTCCTGGGGTCTTGCTATTTTTGAGTTTTTTAATGACTGCACTGACCTCTTCTACTCTGATCACTTCATTTAGGTTGCTGAGCTGAGTAGTAGATAGTTTCGGTAGATCTAACGACTCCAGATATTTTGTAATTTGCTCCTCTGACGGATTTTCTACGAGATTGTATAAACTGGCATAATATTCCTTAAATGTTTCTCCAATTTTCTCGGGGTCCATTACTATTTTACCGTTTTTTTGTATCTTAGATATGGTTCTTCTGTATTTTTCCTTCATCAGTTTATTTGTCAGTAATTTGTCTGCTTTATTGCCTTTATAGTAGTATTTAGTCTTAAGGTATTCTAAGTTTGTGTTTATCTTTATGACCATAATCTCCCTAATCTCTTCCTTAACTCTTTGAATCGCAAGTGTGATTTCCTGTGAAGGGTTTAGTTTATTCTGGTTATTAAGAATATCTAGTTTCAGATTTAGTTCTTCTATTCTTGGTGCTCTATATTTCTTTTCATAGGTCCCAATCTTTATTAGGTGTCCTCTGATCACACTTTTATAAGTGCACCACGTTAGGGCAGGGTTGACTTCCCCATTACCGTTTTCTCTAAAGAACCATTGGGTAGTATCTATAATTTGAGCGCTATGTTGACTCTTATTTAATAACCTATCGTTCAATCTCCATTCTGGTCTAGTTGTTTTATATCCAGTTTTCATTTCCATTATGATGGCATTATGGTCTGACCAGATGTAATCTTTTATTTCTACTTTGTTTATATATTGGAATATTGTCCTGTTTACTAAAATATAGTCAATTCTGGAATAGGACAAGTGAGCTTGGGAGAAGAAGGTGAAATCTTTTTCTTCTGGGTGTAGGGACCTCCACACATCCACTAGAGAATAATTTCTCAGTTGTCGTGAAAATTTTGCCGCGGTATTGATAACCCTTCTACCATATCTTCCATACGCTATTGGGGTTTTGTCAACCTGAGGGTCTGCGATACAGTTAAAATCGCCCATTATAATCAAAGCTCCTTGTCCTATCCTATGTATTTTTTTGAAGATCATTGTGAGAAATTTGACCGGAGTATCATTTGGTGCATATAAGTTTAAGATGGTATATATCCTGTTATTAATTTCCACAATTGCAATGATATATCTAGCTTCATCATCTAGTTCTGTAAATATAACGTTGATTGAGAGGTCTCCTGAAAACAGTAACGCTACCCCCTTTTTTTTTTGGTCTTGGAGAGATGCACTTATGACCAGTGGGAAGCATTTTGATACTAGGAATTGCTTATCGCTTGATTTCCAGTGAGTCTCCTGAAGAGCACATATCTGAATCCTTTCTTTCTTCATAAAACCGTAGAGTATGTTGCGTTTTTGTGGGGAGTTCAAACCCTGTACATTTATCGTAGAAAATTTAATCATCTTTTAGGGTTGATCCGAGCACTGATCAAAAAATGCAATGTGCTCCCATATACATGTTGATAAAATCCGGAAAGAAGAAGAAAAAAGAGAAAAAAGAGACACAAGAGAGAGAAAGAAAAAAAAAAAAAAACACAAAAACTAAGGAGTCCATTGATGCCTAATAAGTCCCTAACCTTTCTTCTATTGTCAATACAGCTGCTGTATAGAAGAAAGCCGATTTCTATGAATGTCTCAATGTTATTCTGGATCTATACCAGGTGCCGCGGTCGCGGCGCGGGGGGCGAGGGACGGATAACCTCTCGAGAGGGGAATAAAACGGAAAAATAGAGAGAGGGAGAATGGAGGAGAGCGGCGAAAAAAAAAAAGAAAAAAAAAAAAAATGAGTTGCGTGTGGCAAAATAAGGCTTCTGAAACTTCAGAGTTGTAGGACTTGGCCAGACCGTGATCTAGTGTATAAAACAAAAAAAAAAGACAACACACCAAAAAAAATAAAAAAAAAATAAAAAAAAAAAACGACAAGTACAAAGTGCAAGTTATGTGTATATTGTGTATAATGTGCAGAGTACTACAAGATGACTTGGGTCTCTATCAAAAAGTAATTCTAATGTGGGGGGTAGAGAAAAAAAAAAAAAAAAAAAAAGTGGAAAAACCACCAGTACAATGTGCGAGTTATGTGTATATTGTGTATAATGTGAGGAGAACTACAAGATGACTTAGGTCTCTCTCCAAAAGTGATTTTTATGTGGGGGAAAGAAAGGAAAAAAAAAAAAAAAAAAATGAATTACCTGCAACAGAGATACGGCATCTAGAACTTCAGAGTTTTAGAGCTTGGCCAAACCGTGATCTAGTGTATAAAAAAAAAAAAAAAAAGAGACAGCACTCAGAAAAAAAAAAAAAATAAAATAAAAAAAAAAAAAAATTGTGGAAAAACCACAAGTACAATGTACGTGTTATGTGTATATTGTGCATAGTGTGAGTAAAACTGCCAGATAACTTAAATCTCTATCTAAGAGTGATTCTAATGTGTGGGAGAAGGAGGAGAGAAAAAAAAATGTGAGCAAACCACAGGTAGAATGTGCATGTTATATGTATATTGTGCTTGATGTGGAGAGAACTACAAGATGATTTGGGTCTCTATCAAAGAGTGATTCTAATGTGGGGGGAGGGAGAGAAAAAAAAATAAATAAATAAATAAATAAATAAATAAAAAAGTAAAAAAAAAAACACAAAGGGAAAATGTTAATAAAACCACGGGAACACTGTGTGTGTTATGTGTGTAATGTGACTAATATAGAGGGAAGTACAAAATGGCATCGCTATCGGGAAAGTGCTTCTAATTGACACCACCAAGAGGTGACCCTATTGGGAAAAAAAAAAAACCAACACCCTCTCCTTTATCACCCCCCTTCACCCCTTTCTAGCTAAGTATCTTATATCCTTAGCCTTGTCTTTGGCAAAGAATGTCATACAGTAAATTTTATGGAAAATGATATGGTCAAACTGTAATAAGACCTTTGGAGGAGAGCCAAGTCTCTAGTTTTTCAGGAATATCAAATGTTTCTCTAAGGCCTTCAAAGCTCAAAATGACCCTACAGGGGAAGCCCCACGAATATTTAATATTGTTTGATCTTAAGATTGCTGTGAATTTGGAAAAATTTCTTCTAGATTTCCTGGTATTAAAGGATAGATCTGGAAATATTTTTATGTCCTCATATGCTGTATCTTTTACCGATTTTAGATAAAGATTACCCATTATCGCAGATCTTATACGGAAGGATTTGCAGCATATGACCACATCTCTTGGCAAGTGATTCGGAACACCTTGAGCTTTGGGTACACGGTGGAATCTCTCCAGGGCTGCCTCTTTTCTGTCCCACTGTATGTCGAGGAAGTTAAGAAGACCTATCAAGAAGTCTTCCAGTAAATTGTTTGTAATATCTTCTGAGATTCCTCTAATTCGGAGATTATTCCTACGGGATCTATCCTCTAGGTCATTAATTTTGGCTTCTAGCGCCTGAGTCTTTCTTTCCAAATCTTTTGTTATATCTTGTTGTACATTTAGTTGAAATAAGAGGGCCTCTTCCTTCTGTTCAACCATTTTTATCCTCTCACCCATCGCACTAATCTCATTTTTGATTTCTAGAGTAATATTCTGCGTTATTTGAATTTCATCCTTTATTTGTATAAACTGTGCCGCCAAGCAGGCTTTAAGGTATTCTGGAGAAATCGTTTGCATTTCGGTCCCTGTGGAGTCAGTATAACTCTCAGTGCTCTCTTCCCCTCCAGCTTGAGGGTATTGACCTTGGTCTTGACTATTCAGGTTGGTCTTTGTCGGATCTATCCTATCTGCTAATGGGGAGAAGAAATTTGAATATCGTTTGTCAATTTTATTTTCTTTTTCTTGTTTGCTCTCTGTTTTATCAAGTTTTCTTCTCCTATCTTTTTCAGACTTATCCTGTCTCATCTCCATGTTTTTTTTGGAGGCCATTGAGACTTGTTTGGGGAAGTACTTACTTAATAACTTGCTATTGGATTTATGGGTATGCAAACTCTCTATTCCCTAGGTCTGTGCGGTTCCAATAGGTGACAATGTTCCCACCCCTTTTGGGCTCGTTTCACCTAATTATAATTGGAGTGCTTTACACTGAGATGTTTGTAGTTTAATTAATTGAGCACTGAGGTGTGTTAGCTCATCATTGAGGCAAGTACTAATCACTGTTCATCTTATATTCTGTAGGATCGGGTCAAATAGTTATTAAATCTCTTTTTTTCTTTTTTTTTTTTTTTCCCCCTCTCTCCCCTTCCCCTTACTCTGCCTCTTCCTCCTCTCAAACCGTGAAATCCTATGCAGTAAGCTTGCCCCCTCTGTGATAGCTACAACTTAGTGGTATATAATAGGACACAAACGCGGGGTTGATCCTAGATAATCCACATGGAACAATCTTTAACTGGACAACACCTCTGCTTTATCTCTTTGGGGTATTAAACTGTATATCTTGGGGTTTGCCAGGATATCAGCCAACTTGATATAGAGATAGGCAAATTTTCACTCTCCGATTAGCCAACTTCTTCAGGCATAGAGTGAAATAGACAATATATATCAACAATTGAGAGGCTAGCTCCAGCGTTCCTATAATTATAACAATTATTCTGAATAGTACTTAGCTTTATCTTCCTGTTTAATGCACTCATCGGATACGAGTCGCGTCACCGCTGGTCTCCATGTAGCTCAAAAGCCAGTTTCCCCTTTAACAGCACGGCAGCCCCTCCGAGCGGCAGTTAAGCTTACACTCTCCTTGGTGTTTTCACCACCGTTCACTGTTCGGACAAAGCGCAGTTTCATCTATCTCCGTTCCCTCTGCCCTGCTCCCTCAGCCATTTCGCGGCACCTGGCGTCTCTCCGCGCGGCTCCGCCCACCTACGTCATCACGCTCTCCAGCACATAGTCCCGATCGCAACAAAGATATTTCAAAGTGTCGGCTCCCTGGCAAAGAGATCTGCATTGTGTCGGCAACCCGGCAAAGTGATTTGCAGAGCGTCAGTGCACCGACATAGAGATCTGAAGATTGCAACAGAGAAAGATAGACATGTCAAAGCTTAACATTTCTTGAAAATACTTAATACATGGGGAAGATCTACAAAAAGAAGACAAAAGATAAAATATAAAGAATCAGAGATAAGAAGAAAAGATGAGTAAAGTTGACCAACAAAGCAACCAAGATATATCAAAGTGTCGGCTCCCTGGCAAAGAGATCTGCATTGTGTCGGCAACCCGGCAAAGTGATTTGCAGAGCGTCAGTGCACCGAAATAGAGATCTGAAGATTGAAACATAGAAAGATAGACATGTCAAAGCTTAAATCTCCTTCAAAATATTTAAATATGGGGAAGATCTCCAAAAGGAAGAAATAAAAATAATTGTAAAGAAACAGAAATAAGAAGAAAAGATGAGTAAAGTGGACCAACAAAGCAACCAAGATATTTCAAAGTGTCGGCTCCCTGGCAAAGAGATCTGCATTGTGTCGGCAACCCGGCAAAGTGATTTGCAGAGCGTCAGTGCACCGACACAGAGATCTGAAGATTGCAACAAAGAAAGATAAACATGTCAAAGCTTAAAATTTCTTGAAAATACTTATTACATGGGTCAATCTACAAAAAGAGGACAAAAGATATTTCAAAGTGTCGGCTCCCTGGCAAAGAGATCTGCATTGTGTCGGCAACCCGGCAAAGTGATTTGCAGAGCGTCAGTGCACCGACATAGAGATATGAAGATTGAAACAGAGAAAGATAGACATGTCAAAGCTAAAAATTTCTTGAAAATACTTAATACATGGGGAAGATCTACAAAAAGAAGACAAAAGATAAAATGCAAAGAATCAGAGAAGAAAAGATGAGTAAAGTGGACCAACAAAGCAACAAAGATATTTCAAAGTGTCGGCTCCCTGGCAAAGAGATCTGCATTGTGTCGGCAACCCGGCAAAGTGATTTGCAGAGCGTCAGTGCACCGACATAGAGATCTGAAGATTGCAACAGAGAAAGATAGACATGTCAAAGCTTAACATTTCTTGAAAATACTTAATACATGGGGAAGATCTACAAAAAGAAGACAAAAGATAAAATGCAAAGAATCAGAGAAGAAAAGATGAGTAAAGTGGACCAAAAAAGCAACAAAGATATTTCAAAGTGTTGGCTCCCTTGGCAAAGAGATCTGCATTGTGTCGGCAACCCGGCAAAGTGATTTGCAGAGCGTCAGTGCACCGACACAGAGATCTGAAGATTGCAACAAAGAAAGATAAACATGTCAAAGCTTAAAATTTCTTGAAAATACTTATTACATGGGTCAATCTACAAAAAGAGGACAAAAGATATTTCAAAGTGTCGGCTCCCTGGCAAAGAGATCTGCATTGTGTCGGCAACCCGGCAAAGTGATTTGCAGAGCGTCAGTGCACCGACATAGAGATATGAAGATTGAAACAGAGAAAGATAGACATGTCAAAGCTAAAAATTTCTTGAAAATACTTAATACATGGGGAAGATCTACAAAAAGAAGACAAAAGATAAAATGCAAATAATCAGAGAAGAAAAGATGAGTAAAGTGGACCAACAAAGCAACAAAGATATTTCAAAGTGTCGGCTCCCTGGCAAAGAGATCTGCATTGTGTCGGCAACCCGGCAAAGTGATTTGCAGAGCGTCAGTGCACCGACATAGAGATCTGAAGATTGCAACAGAGAAAGATAGACATGTCAAAGCTTAACATTTCTTGAAAATACTTAATACATGGGGAAGATCTACAAAAAGAAGACAAAAGATAAAATATAAAGAATCAGAGATAAGAAGAAAAGATGAGTAAAGTTGACCAACAAAGCAACCAAGATATATCAAAGTGTCGGCTCCCTGGCAAAGAGATCTGCATTGTGTCGGCAACCCGGCAAAGTGATTTGCAGAGCGTCAGTGCACCGAAATAGAGATCTGAAGATTGAAACATAGAAATATAGACATGTCAAAGCTTAAATCTCCTTCAAAATATTTAAATATGGGGAAGATCTCCAAAAGGAAGAAATAAAAATAATTGTAAAGAAACAGAAATAAGAAGAAAAGATGAGTAAAGTGGACCAACAAAGCAACCAAGATATTTCAAAGTGTCGGCTCCCTGGCAAAGAGATCTGCATTGTGTCGGCAACCCGGCAAAGTGATTTGCAGAGCGTCAGTGCACCGACATAGAGATCTGAAGATTGCAACAAAGAAAGATAAACATGTCAAAGCTTAAAATTTCTTGAAAATACTTAATACAATGGGAAGATCTACAAAAAGAAGACAAAAGATATTTCAAAGTGTCGGCTCCCTGGCAAAGAGATCTGCATTGTGTCGGCAACCCGGCAAAGTGATTTGCAGAGCGTCAGTGCACCGACATAGAGATTTGAAGATTGAAACAGAGAAAGATAGACATGTCAAAGCTAAAAATTTCTTGAAAATACTTAATACATGGGGAAGATCTACAAAAAGAAGACAAAAGATAAAATGCAAAGAATCAGAGAAGAAAAGATGAGTAAAGTGGACCAAAAAAGCAACAAAGATATTTCAAAGTGTCGGCTCCCTGGCAAAGAGATCTGCATTGTGTCGGCAACCCGGCAAAGTGATTTGCAGAGCATCAGTGCACCGACACAGAGATCTGAAGATTGCAACAAAGAAAGATAAACATGTCAAAGCTTAAAATTTCTTGAAAATACTTATTACATGGGTCAATCTACAAAAAGAAGACAAAAGATATTTCAAAGTGTCGGCTCCCTGGCAAAGAGATCTGCATTGTGTCGGCAACCCGGCAAAGTGATTTGCAGAGCGTCAGTGCACCGACATAGAGATATGAAGATTGAAACAGAGAAAGATAGACATGTCAAAGCTAAAAATTTCTTGAAAATACTTAATACATGGGGAAGATCTACAAAAAGAAGACAAAAGATAAAATGCAAAGAATCAGAGAAGAAAAGATGAGTAAAGTGGACCAAAAAAGCAACAAAGATATTTCAAAGTGTCGGCTCCCTGGCAAAGAGATCTGCATTGTGTCAGCAACCCGGCAAAGTGATTTGCAGAGCGTCAGTGCACCGACACAGAGATCTGAAGATTGCAACAAAGAAAGATAAACATGTCAAAGCTTAAAATTTCTTGAAAATACTTATTACATGGGTCAATCTACAAAAAGAAGACAAAAGATATTTCAAAGTGTCGGCTCCCTGGCAAAGAGATCTGCATTGTGTCGGCAACCCGGCAAAGTGATTTGCAGAGCGTCAGTGCACCGACATAGAGATCTGAAGATTGCAACAGAGAAAGATAGACATGTCAAAGCTTAAATCTCCTTCAAAATATTTAATACATAGGGATGATCTCGAAAAGAAAGAAAGAAAAATAATTGTAAAGAAACAGAGATGAGAAGAAAAGATGAGTTAAGTGGACCAACAAACGAAACAAGATATTTCAAAGAGTCGGCTCCCTGGCAAAGAGATCTGCACTGTGCCGGCCAACCCGGCAAAGTGATTTGCAGAGCGTCAGTGCACCGAAATAGAGATCTGAAGATTGCAACAGAGAAAGTTAGACATGTCAAAGCTTAAAATTTCTTGAAAATACTTAATACAATGGGAAGATCTACAAAAAGAAGACAAAAGATAAAATGCAAAGAATCAGAGAAGAAAAGATGAGTAAAGTGGACCAACAAAGCAACAAAGATATTTCAAAGTGTCAGCTCCCTGGCAAAGAGATCTGCATTGTGTCGGCAACCCGGCAAAGTGATTTGCAGAGCGTCAGTGCACCGACATAGAGATCTGAAGATTGCAACAGAGAAAGATAGACATGTCAAAGCTTAACATTTCTTGAAAATACTTAATACATGGGGAAGATCTACAAAAGGAAGAAATAAAAATAATTGTAAAGAAACAGAAATAAGAAGAAAAGATGAGTAAAGTGGACCAACAAAGCAACCAAGATATTTCAAAGTGTCGGCTCCCTGGCAAAGAGATCTGCATTGTGTCGGCAACCCGGCAAAGTGATTTGCAGAGCGTCAGTGCACCGACATAGAGATCTGAAGATTGCAACAAAGAAAGATAAACATGTCAAAGCTTAAATCTCCTTCAAAATATTTAAATATGGGGAAGATCTCCAAAAGGAAGAAATAAAAATAATTGTAAAGAAACAGAAATAAGAAGAAAAGATGAGTAAAGTGGACCAACAAAGCAACCAAGATATATCAAAGTGTCGGCTCCCTGGCAAAGAGATCTGCATTGTGTCGGCAACACGGCAAAGTGATTTGTAGAGCGTCAGTGCACCGAAATAGAGATCTGAAGATTGAAACATGGAAAGATAGACATGTCAAAGCTTAAATCTCCTTCAAAATATTTAAATATGGGGAAGATCTCCAAAAGGAAGAAATAAAAATAATTGTAAAGAAACAGAAATAAGAAGAAAAGATGAGTAAAGTGGACCAACAAAGCAACCAAGATATTTCAAAGTGTCGGCTCCCTGGCAAAGAGATCTGCATTGTGTCGGCAACCCGGCAAAGTGATTTGCAGAGCGTCAGTGCACCGACATAGAGATCTGAAGATTGCAACAGAGAAAGATAGACATGTCAAAGCTTAACATTTCTTGAAAATACTTAATACATGGGGAAGATCTACAAAAGGAAGAAATAAAAATAATTGTAAAGAAACAGAAATAAGAAGAAAAGATGAGTAAAGTGGACCAACAAAGCAACCAAGATATATCAAAGTGTCGGCTCCCTGGCAAAGAGATCTGCATTGTGTCGGCAACCCGGCAAAGTGATTTGCAGAGCGTCAGTGCACCGAAATAGAGATCTGAAGATTGAAACATAGAAAGATAGACATGTCAAAGCTTAAATCTCCTTCAAAATATTTAAATATGGGGAAGATCTCCAAAAGGAAGAAATAAAAATAATTGTAAAGAAACAGAAATAAGAAGAAAAGATGAGTAAAGTGGACCAACAAAGCAACCAAGATATTTCAAAGTGTCGGCTCCCTGGCAAAGAGATCTGCATTGTGTCGGCAACCCGGCAAAGTGATTTGCAGAGCGTCAGTGCACCGAAATAGAGATCTGAAGATTGCAACAGAGAAAGTTAGACATGTCAAAGCTTAAAATTTCTTGAAAATACTTAATACAATGGGAAGATCTACAAAAAGAAGACAAAAGATAAAATGCAAAGAATCAGAGAAGAAAAGATGAGTAAAGTGGACCAACAAAGCAACAAAGATATTTCAAAGTGTCAGCTCCCTGGCAAAGAGATCTGCATTGTGTCGGCAACCCGGCAAAGTGATTTGCAGAGCGTCAGTGTACCGACATAGAGATCTGAAGATTGCAACAGAGAAAGATAGACATGTCAAAGCTTAACATTTCTTGAAAATACTTAATACATGGGGAAGATCTACAATAGGAAGAAATAAAAATAATTGTAAAGAAACAGAAATAAGAAGAAAAGATGAGTAAAGTGGACCAACAAAGCAACCAAGATATTTCAAAGTGTCGGCTCCCTGGCAAAGAGATCTGCATTGTGTCGGCAACCCGGCAAAGTGATTTGCAGAGCGTCAGTGCACCGACATAGAGATCTGAAGATTGCAACAAAGAAAGATAAACATGTCAAAGCTTAAATCTCCTTCAAAATATTTAAATATGGGGAAGATCTCCAAAAGGAAGAAATAAAAATAATTGTAAAGAAACAGAAATAAGAAGAAAAGATGAGTAAAGTGGACCAACAAAGCAACCAAGATATATCAAAGTGTCGGCTCCCTGGCAAAGAGATCTGCATTGTGTCGGCAACCCGGCAAAGTGATTTGCAGAGCGTCAGTGCACCGAAATAGAGATCTGAAGATTGAAACATAGAAAGATAGACATGTCAAAGCTTAAATCTCCTTCAAAATATTTAAATATGGGGAAGATCTCCAAAAGGAAGAAATAAAATTAATTGTAAAGAAACAGAAATAAGAAGAAAAGATGAGTAAAGTGGACCAACAAAGCAACCAAGATATTTCAAAGTGTCGGCTCCCTGGCAAAGAGATCTGCATTGTGTCGGCAACCCGGCAAAGTGATTTGCAGAGCGTCAGTGCACCGACATAGAGATCTGAAGATTGCAACAAAGAAAGATAAACATGTCAAAGCTTAAAATTTCTTGAAAATACTTATTACATGGGTCAATCTACAAAAAGAAGACAAAAGATATTTCAAAGTGTCGGCTCCCTGGCAAAGAGATCTGCATTGTGTCGGCAACCCGGCAAAGTGATTTGCAGAGCGTCAGTGCACCGACATAGAGATATGAAGATTGAAACAGAGAAAGATAGACATGTCAAAGCTAAAAATTTCTTGAAAATACTTAATACATGGGGAAGATCTACAAAAAGAAGACAAAAGATAAAATGCAAAGAATCAGAGAAGAAAAGATGAGTAAAGTGGACCAAAAAAGCAACAAAGATATTTCAAAGTGTCGGCTCCCTGGCAAAGAGATCTGCATTGTGTCGGCAACCCGGCAAAGTGATTTGCAGAGCGTCAGTGCACCGACACAGAGATCTGAAGATTGCAAAAAAGAAAGATAAACATGTCAAAGCTTAAAATTTCTTGAAAATACTTAATACATGGGGAAGATCTACAAAAAGAAGACAAAAGATAAAATATAAAGAATCAGAGATAAGAAGAAAAGATGAGTAAAGTTGACCAACAAAGCAACCAAGATATATCAAAGTGTCGGCTCCCTGGCAAAGAGATCTGCATTGTGTCGGCAACCCGGCAAAGTGATTTGCAGAGCGTCAGTGCACCGACATAGAGATATGAAGATTGAAACAGAGAAACATAGACATGTCAAAGCTAAAAATTTCTTGAAAATACTTAATACATGGGGAAGATCTACAAAAAGAAGACAAAAGATAAAATGCAAAGAATCAGAGAAGAAAAGATGAGTAAAGTGGACCAAAAAAGCAACAAAGATATTTCAAAGTGTCGGCTCCCTGGCAAAGAGATCTGCATTGTGTCGGCAACCCGGCAAAGTGATTTGCAGAGCGTCAGTGCACCGACACAGAGATCTGAAGATTGCAACAAAGAAAGATAAACATGTCAAAGCTTAAAATATCTTGAAAATACTTATTACAAGGGTCAATCTACAAAAAGAAGACAAAAGATATTTCAAAGTGTCGGCTCCCTGGCAAAGAGATCTGCATTGTGTCGGCAACCCGGCAAAGTGATTTGCAGAGCGTCAGTGCACCGACATAGAGATATGAAGATTGAAACAGAGAAAGATAGACATGTCAAAGCTAAAAATTTCTTGAAAATACTTAATACATGGGGAAGATCTACAAAAAGAAGACAAAAGATAAAATGCAAAGAATCAGAGAAGAAAAGATGAGTAAAGTGGACCAAAAAAGCAACAAAGATATTTCAAAGTGTCGGCTCCCTGGCAAAGAGATCTGCATTGTGTCGGCAACCCGGCAAAGTGATTTGCAGAGCGTCAGTGCACCGACATAGAGATCTGAAGATTGCAACAGAGAAAGATAGACATGTCAAAGCTTAACATTTCTTGAAAATACTTAATACATGGGGAAGATCTACAAAAAGAAGACAAAAGATAAAATATAAAGAATCAGAGATAAGAAGAAAAGATGAGTAAAGTTGACCAACAAAGCAACCAAGATATATCAAAGTGTCGGCTCCCTGGCAAAGAGATCTGCATTGTGTCGGCAACCCGGCAAAGTGATTTGCAGAGCGTCAGTGCACCGAAATAGAGATCTGAAGATTGAAACATAGAAAGATAGACATGTCAAAGCTTAAATCTCCTTCAAAATATTTAAATATGGGGAAGATCTCCAAAAGGAAGAAATAAAAATAATTGTAAAGAAACAGAAATAAGAAGAAAAGATGAGTAAAGTGGACCAACAAAGCAACCAAGATATTTCAAAGTGTCGGCTCCCTGGCAAAGAGATCTGCACTGTGTCGGCAACCCGGCAAAGTGATTTGCAGAGCGTCAGTGCACCGACATAGAGATATGAAGATTGAAACAGAGAAAGATAGACATGTCAAAGCTAAACATTTCTTGAAAATACTTAATACATGGGGAAGATCTACAAAAAGAAGACAAAAGATAAAATGCAAAGAATCAGAGAAGAAAAGATGAGTAAAGTGGACCAAAAAAGCAACAAAGATATTTCAAAGTGTCGGCTCCCTGGCAAAGAGATCTGCATTGTGTCGGCAACCCGGCAAAGTGATTTGCAGAGCGTCAGTGCACCGAAATAGAGATCTGAAGATTGAAACATAGAAAGATAGACATGTCAAAGCTTAAATCTCCTTCAAAATATTTAAATATGGGGAAGATCTCCAAAAGGAAGAAATAAAAATGATTGTAAAGAAACAGAAATAAGAAGAAAAGATGATTAAAGTGGACCAACAAAGCAACCAAGATATTTCAAAGTGTCGGCTCCCTGGCAAAGAGATCTGCATTGTGTCGGCAACCCGGCAAAGTGATTTGCAGAGCGTCAGTGCACCGACATAGAGATCTGAAGATTGCAACAAAGAAAGATAAACATGTCAAAGCTTAAAATTTCTTGAAAATACTTATTACATGGGTCAATCTACAAAAAGAAGACAAAAGATATTTCAAAGTGTCGGCTCCCTGGCAAAGAGATCTGCATTGTGTCGGCAACCCGGCAAAGTGATTTGCAGAGCGTCAGTGCACCGACATAGAGATATGAAGATTGAAACAGAGAAAGATAGACATGTCAAAGCTAAAAATTTCTTGAAAATACTTAATACATGGGGAAGATCTACAAAAAGAAGACAAAAGATAAAATGCAAAGAATCAGAGAAGAAAAGATGAGTAAAGTGGACCAAAAAAGCAACAAAGATATTTCAAAGTGTCGGCTCCCTGGCAAAGAGATCTGCATTGTGTCGGCAACCCGGCAAAGTGATTTGCAGAGCGTCAGTGCACCGACACAGAGATCTGAAGATTGCAACAAAGAAAGATAAACATGTCAAAGCTTAAAATTTCTTGAAAATACTTATTACATGGGTCAATCTACAAAAAGAAGACAAAAGATATTTCAAAGTGTCGGCTCCCTGGCAAAGAGATCTGCATTGTGTCGGCAACCCGGCAAAGTGATTTGCAGAGCGTCAGTGCACCGACATAGAGATATGAAGATTGAAACAGAGAAAGATAGACATGTCAAAGCTAAAAATTTCTTGAAAATACTTAATACATGGGGAAGATCTACAAAAAGAAGACAAAAGATAAAATGCAAAGAATCAGAGAAGAAAAGATGAGTAAAGTGGACCAAAAAAGCAACAAAGATATTTCAAAGTGTCGGCTCCCTGGCAAAGAGATCTGCATTGTGTCGGCAACCCGGCAAAGTGATTTGCAGAGCGTCAGTGCACCGAATTAGAGATCTGAAGATTGCAACAGAGAAAGTTAGACATGTCAAAGCTTAAAATTTCTTGAAAATACTTAATACAATGGGAAGATCTACAAAAAGAAGACAAAAGATAAAATGCAAAGAATCAGAGAAGAAAAGATGAGTAAAGTGGACCAACAAAGCAACAAAGATATTTCAAAGTGTCAGCTCCCTGGCAAAGAGATCTGCATTGTGTCGGCAACCCGGCAAAGTGATTTGCAGAGCGTCAGTGCACCGACATAGAGATCTGAAGATTGCAACAGAGAAAGATAGACATGTCAAAGCTTAACATTTCTTGAAAATACTTAATACATGGGGAAGATCTACAAAAGGAAGAAATAAAAATAATTGTAAAGAAACAGAAATAAGAAGAAAAGATGAGTAAAGTGGACCAACAAAGCAACCAAGATATTTCAAAGTGTCGGCTCCCTGGCAAAGAGATCTGCATTGTGTCGGCAACCCGGCAAAGTGATTTGCAGAGCGTCAGTGCACCGACATAGAGATCTGAAGATTGCAACAAAGAAAGATAAACATGTCAAAGCTTAAATCTCCTTCAAAATATTTAAATATGGGGAAGATCTCCAAAAGGAAGAAATTAAAATAATTGTAAAGAAACAGAAATAAGAAGAAAAGATGAGTAAAGTGGACCAACAAAGCAACCAAGATATATCAAAGTGTCGGCTCCCTGGCAAAGAGATCTGCATTGTGTCGGCAACCCGGCAAAGTGATTTGCAGAGCGTCAGTGCACCGAAATAGAGATCTGAAGATTGAAACATGGAAAGATAGACATGTCAAAGCTTAAATCTCCTTCAAAATATTTAAATATGGGGAAGATCTCCAAAAGCAAGAAATAAAAATAATTGTAAAGAAACAGAAATAAGAAGAAAAGATGAGTAAAGTGGACCAACAAAGCAACCAAGATATTTCAAAGTGTCGGCTCCCTGGCAAAGAGATCTGCATTGTGTCGGCAACCCGGCAAAGTGATTTGCAGAGCGTCAGTGCACCGACATAGAGATCTGAAGATTGCAACAGAGAAAGATAGACATGTCAAAGCTTAACATTTCTTGAAAATACTTAATACATGGGGAAGATCTACAAAAGGAAGAAATAAAAATAATTGTAAAGAAACAGAAATAAGAAGAAAAGATGAGTAAAGTGGACCAACAAAGCAACCAAGATATTTCAAAGTGTCGGCTCCCTGGCAAAGAGATCTGCATTGTGTCGGCAACCCGGCAAAGTGATTTGCAGAGCGTCAGTGCACCGACATAGAGATCTGAAGATTGCAACAAAGAAAGATAAACATGTCAAAGCTTAAATCTCCTTCAAAATATTTAAATATGGGGAAGATCTCCAAAAGGAAGAAATAAAAATAATTGTAAAGAAACAGAAATAAGAAGAAAAGATGAGTAAAGTGGACCAACAAAGCAACCAAGATATATCAAAGTGTCGGCTCCCTGGCAAAGAGATCTGCATTGTGTCGGCAACCCGGCAAAGTGATTTGCAGAGCGTCAGTGCACCGAAATAGAGATCTGAAGATTGAAACATAGAAAGATAGACATGTCAAAGCTTAAATCTCCTTCAAAATATTTAAATATGGGGAAGATCTCCAAAAGGAATAAATAAAAATAATTGTAAAGAAACAGAAATAAGAAGAAAAGATGAGTAAAGTGGACCAACAAAGCAACCAAGATATTTCAAAGTGTCGGCTCCCTGGCAAAGAGATCTGCATTGTGTCGGCAACCCGGCAAAGTGATTTGCAGAGCGTCAGTGCACCGAAATAGAGATCTGAAGATTGCAACAGAGAAAGTTAGACATGTCAAAGCTTAAAATTTCTTGAAAATACTTAATACAATGGGAAGATCTACAAAAAGAAGACAAAAGATAAAATGCAAAGAATCAGAGAAGAAAAGATGAGTAAAGTGGACCAACAAAGCAACAAAGATATTTCAAAGTGTCAGCTCCCTGGCAAAGAGATCTGCATTGTGTCGGCAACCCGGCAAAGTGATTTGCAGAGCGTCAGTGTACCGACATAGAGATCTGAAGATTGCAACAGAGAAAGATAGACATGTCAAAGCTTAACATTTCTTGAAAATACTTAATACATGGGGAAGATCTACAAAAGGAAGAAATAAAAATAATTGTAAAGAAACAGAAATAAGAAGAAAAGATGAGTAAAGTGGACCAACAAAGCAACCAAGATATTTCAAAGTGTCGGCTCCCTGGCAAAGAGATCTGCATTGTGTCGGCAACCCGGCAAAGTGATTTGCAGAGCGTCAGTGCACCGACATAGAGATCTGAAGATTGCAACAAAGAAAGATAAACATGTCAAAGCTTAAATCTCCTTCAAAATATTTAAATATGGGGAAGATCTCCAAAAGGAAGAAATAAAAATAATTGTAAAGAAACAGAAATAAGAAGAAAAGATGAGTAAAGTGGACCAACAAAGCAACCAAGATATATCAAAGTGTCAGCTCCCTGGCAAAGAGATCTGCATTGTGTCGGCAACCCGGCAAAGTGATTTGCAGAGCGTCAGTGCACCGAAATAGAGATCTGAAGATTGAAACATAGAAAGATAGACATGTCAAAGCTTAAATCTCCTTCAAAATATTTAAATATGGGGAAGATCTCCAAAAGGAAGAAATAAAATTAATTGTAAAGAAACAGAAATAAGAAGAAAAGATGAGTAAAGTGGACCAACAAAGCAACCAAGATATTTCAAAGTGTCGGCTCCCTGGCAAAGAGATCTGCATTGTGTCGGCAACCCGGCAAAGTGATTTGCAGAGCGTCAGTGCACCGACATAGAGATCTGAAGATTGCAACAAAGAAAGATAAACATGTCAAAGCTTAACATTTCTTGAAAATACTTATTACATGGGTCAATCTACAAAAAGAAGACAAAAGATATTTCAAAGTGTCGGCTCCCTGGCAAAGAGATCTGCATTGTGTCGGCAACCCGGCAAAGTGATTTGCAGAGCGTCAGTGCACCGACATAGAGATATGAAGATTGAAACAGAGAAAGATAGACATGTCAAAGCTAAAAATTTCTTGAAAATACTTAATACATGGGGAAGATCTACAAAAAGAAGACAAAAGATAAAATGCAAAGAATCAGAGAAGAAAAGATGAGTAAAGTGGACCAAAAAAGCAACAAAGATATTTCAAAGTGTCGGCTCCCTGGCAAAGAGATCTGCATTGTGTCGGCAACCCGGCAAAGTGATTTGCAGAGCGTCAGTGCACCGACACAGAGATCTGAAGATTGCAAAAAAGAAAGATAAACATGTCAAAGCTTAAAATTTCTTGAAAATACTTATTACATGGGTCAATCTACAAAAAGAAGACAAAAGATATTTCAAAGTGTCGGCTCCCTGGCAAAGAGATCTGCATTGTGTCGGCAACCCGGCAAAGTGATTTGCAGAGCGTCAGTGCACCGACATAGAGATATGAAGATTGAAACAGAGAAAGATAGACATGTCAAAGCTAAAAATTTCTTGAAAATACTTAATACATGGGGAAGATCTACAAAAAGAAGACAAAAGATAAAATGCAAAGAATCAGAGAAGAAAAGATGAGTAAAGTGGACCAAAAAAGCAACAAAGATATTTCAAAGTGTCGGCTCCCTGGCAAAGAGATCTGCATTGTGTCGGCAACCCGGCAAAGTGATTTGCAGAGCGTCAGTGCACCGACACAGAGATCTGAAGATTGCAACAGAGAAAGATAGACATGTCAAAGCTTAAAATTTCTTGAAAATACTTATTACATGGGTCAATCTACAAAAAGAAGACAAAAGATATTTCAAAGTGTCGGCTCCCTGGCAAAGAGATCTGCATTGTGTCGGCAACCCGGCAAAGTGATTTGCAGAGCGTCAGTGCACCGACATAGAGATCTGAAGATTGCAACAGAGAAAGATAGACATGTCAAAGCTTAAATCTCCTTCAAAATATTTAATACATAGGGATGATCTCGAAAAGAAAGAAAGAAAAATAATTGTAAAGAAACAGAGATGAGAAGAAATGATGAGTTAAGTGGACCAACAAACGAAACAAGATATTTCAAAGTGTCGGCTCCCTGGCAAAGAGATCTGCATTGTGTCGGCAACCCGGCAAAGTGATTTGCAGAGCGTCAGTGCACCGAAATAGAGATCTGAAGATTGCAACAGAGAAAGTTAGACATGTCAAAGCTTAACATTTCTTGAAAATACTTAATACATGGGGAAGATCTACAAAAGGAAGAAATAAAAATAATTGTAAAGAAACAGAAATAAGAAGAAAAGATGAGTAAAGTGGACCAACAAAGCAACCAAGATATTTCAAAGTGTCGGCTCCCTGGCAAAGAGATCTGCATTGTGTCGGCAACCCGGCAAAGTGATTTGCAGAGCGTCAGTGCACCAACATAGAGATCTGAAGATTGCAACAGAGAAAGATAGACATGTCAAAGCTTAACATTTCTTGAAAATACTTAATACATGGGGAAGATCTACAAAAAGAAGACAAAAGATAAAATATAAAGAATCAGAGATAAGAAGAAAAGATGAGTAAAGTTGACCAACAAAGCAACCAAGATATATCAAAGTGTCGGCTCCCTGGCAAAGAGATCTGCATTGTGTCGGCAACCCGGCAAAGTGATTTGCAGAGCGTCAGTGCACCGACATAGAGATATGAAGATTGAAACAGAGAAACATAGACATGTCAAAGCTAAAAATTTCTTGAAAATACTTAATACATGGGGAAGATCTACAAAAAGAAGACAAAAGATAAAATGCAAAGAATCAGAGAAGAAAAGATGAGTAAAGTGGACCAAAAAAGCAACAAAGATATTTCAAAGTGTCGGCTCCCTGGCAAAGAGATCTGCATTGTGTCGGCAACCCGGCAAAGTGATTTGCAGAGCGTCAGTGCACCGACATAGAGATATGAAGATTGCAACAAAGAAAGATAAACATGTCAAAGCTTAAAATATCTTGAAAATACTTATTACAAGGGTCAATCTACAAAAAGAAGACAAAAGATATTTCAAAGTGTCGGCTCCCTGGCAAAGAGATCTGCATTGTGTCGGCAACCCGGCAAAGTGATTTGCAGAGCGTCAGTGCACCGACATAGAGATCTGAAGATTGCAACAGAGAAAGATAGACATGTCAAAGCTTAAATCTCCTTCAAAATATTTAATACATAGGGATGATCTCGAAAAGAAAGAAAGAAAAATAATTGTAAAGAAACAGAGATGAGAAGAAATGATGAGTTAAGTGGACCAACAAACGAAACAAGATATTTCAAAGTGTCGGCTCCCTGGCAAAGAGATCTGCATTGTGTCGGCAACCCGGCAAAGTGATTTGCAGAGCGTCAGTGCACCGAAATAGAGATCTGAAGATTGCAACAGAGAAAGTTAGACATGTCAAAGCTTAAAATTTCTTGAAAATACTTAATACAATGGGAAGATCTACAAAAAGAAGACAAAAGATAAAATATAAAGAATCAGAGATAAGAAGAAAAGATGAGTAAAGTTGACCAACAAAGCAACCAAGATATATCAAAGTGTCGGCTCCCTGGCAAAGAGATCTGCATTGTGTCGGCAACCCGGCAAAGTGATTTGCAGAGCGTCAGTGCACCGAAATAGAGATCTGAAGATTGAAACATAGAAAGATAGACATGTCAAAGCTTAAATCTCCTTCAAAATATTTAAATATGTGGAAGATCTCCAAAAGGAAGAAATAAAAATAATTGTAAAGAAACAGAAATAAGAAGAAAAGATGAGTAAAGTGGACCAACAAAGCAACCAAGATATTTCAAAGTGTCGGCTCCCTGGCAAAGAGATCTGCATTGTGTCGGCAACCCGGCAAAGTGATTTGCAGAGCGTCAGTGCACCGACACAGAGATCTGAAGATTGCAACAAAGAAAGATAAACATGTCAAAGCTTAAAATTTCTTGAAAATACTTATTACATGGGTCAATCTACAAAAAGAAGACAAAAGATATTTCAAAGTGTCGGCTCCCTGGCAAAGAGATCTGCATTGTGTCGGCAACCCGGCAAAGTGATTTGCAGAGCGTCAGTGCACCGACATAGAGATATGAAGATTGAAACAGAGAAAGATAGACATGTCAAAGCTAAAAATTTCTTGAAAATACTTAATACATGGGGAAGATCTACAAAAAGAAGACAAAAGATAAAATGCAAAGAATCAGAGAAGAAAAGATGAGTAAAGTGGACCAAAAAAGCAACAAAGATATTTCAAAGTGTCGGCTCCCTGGCAAAGAGATCTGCATTGTGTCGGCAACCCGGCAAAGTGATTTGCAGAGCGTCAGTGCACCGACACAGAGATCTGAAGATTGCAACAGAGAAAGATAGACATGTCAAAGCTTAAAATTTCTTGAAAATACTTATTACATGGGTCAATCTACAAAAAGAAGACAAAAGATATTTCAAAGTGTCGGCTCCCTGGCAAAGAGATCTGCATTGTGTCGGCAACCCGGCAAAGTGATTTGCAGAGCGTCAGTGCACCGACATAGAGATCTGAAGATTGCAACAGAGAAAGATAGACATGTCAAAGCTTAAATCTCCTTCAAAATATTTAATACATAGGGATGATCTCGAAAAGAAAGAAAGAAAAATAATTGTAAAGAAACAGAGATGAGAAGAAATGATGAGTTAAGTGGACCAACAAACGAAACAAGATATTTCAAAGTGTCGGCTCCCTGGCAAAGAGATCTGCATTGTGTCGGCAACCCGGCAAAGTGATTTGCAGAGCGTCAGTGCACCGAAATAGAGATCTGAAGATTGCAACAGAGAAAGTTAGACATGTCAAAGCTTAACATTTCTTGAAAATACTTAATACATGGGGAAGATCTACAAAAGGAAGAAATAAAAATAATTGTAAAGAAACAGAAATAAGAAGAAAAGATGAGTAAAGTGGACCAACAAAGCAACCAAGATATTTCAAAGTGTCGGCTCCCTGGCAAAGAGATCTGCATTGTGTCGGCAACCCGGCAAAGTGATTTGCAGAGCGTCAGTGCACCAACATAGAGATCTGAAGATTGCAACAGAGAAAGATAGACATGTCAAAGCTTAACATTTCTTGAAAATACTTAATACATGGGGAAGATCTACAAAAAGAAGACAAAAGATAAAATATAAAGAATCAGAGATAAGAAGAAAAGATGAGTAAAGTTGACCAACAAAGCAACCAAGATATATCAAAGTGTCGGCTCCCTGGCAAAGAGATCTGCATTGTGTCGGCAACCCGGCAAAGTGATTTGCAGAGCGTCAGTGCACCGACATAGAGATATGAAGATTGAAACAGAGAAACATAGACATGTCAAAGCTAAAAATTTCTTGAAAATACTTAATACATGGGGAAGATCTACAAAAAGAAGACAAAAGATAAAATGCAAAGAATCAGAGAAGAAAAGATGAGTAAAGTGGACCAAAAAAGCAACAAAGATATTTCAAAGTGTCGGCTCCCTGGCAAAGAGATCTGCATTGTGTCGGCAACCCGGCAAAGTGATTTGCAGAGCGTCAGTGCACCGACATAGAGATATGAAGATTGCAACAAAGAAAGATAAACATGTCAAAGCTTAAAATATCTTGAAAATACTTATTACAAGGGTCAATCTACAAAAAGAAGACAAAAGATATTTCAAAGTGTCGGCTCCCTGGCAAAGAGATCTGCATTGTGTCGGCAACCCGGCAAAGTGATTTGCAGAGCGTCAGTGCACCGACATAGAGATCTGAAGATTGCAACAGAGAAAGATAGACATGTCAAAGCTTAAATCTCCTTCAAAATATTTAATACATAGGGATGATCTCGAAAAGAAAGAAAGAAAAATAATTGTAAAGAAACAGAGATGAGAAGAAATGATGAGTTAAGTGGACCAACAAACGAAACAAGATATTTCAAAGTGTCGGCTCCCTGGCAAAGAGATCTGCATTGTGTCGGCAACCCGGCAAAGTGATTTGCAGAGCGTCAGTGCACCGAAATAGAGATCTGAAGATTGCAACAGAGAAAGTTAGACATGTCAAAGCTTAAAATTTCTTGAAAATACTTAATACAATGGGAAGATCTACAAAAAGAAGACAAAAGATAAAATATAAAGAATCAGAGATAAGAAGAAAAGATGAGTAAAGTTGACCAACAAAGCAACCAAGATATATCAAAGTGTCGGCTCCCTGGCAAAGAGATCTGCATTGTGTCGGCAACCCGGCAAAGTGATTTGCAGAGCGTCAGTGCACCGAAATAGAGATCTGAAGATTGAAACATAGAAAGATAGACATGTCAAAGCTTAAATCTCCTTCAAAATATTTAAATATGTGGAAGATCTCCAAAAGGAAGAAATAAAAATAATTGTAAAGAAACAGAAATAAGAAGAAAAGATGAGTAAAGTGGACCAACAAAGCAACCAAGATATTTCAAAGTGTCGGCTCCCTGGCAAAGAGATCTGCATTGTGTCGGCAACCCGGCAAAGTGATTTGCAGAGCGTCAGTGCACCGACATAGAGATCTGAAGATTGCAACAAAGAAAGATAAACATGTCAAAGCTTAAAATTTCTTGAAAATACTTATTACATGGGTCAATCTACAAAAAGAAGACAAAAGATATTTCAAAGTGTCGGCTCCCTGGCAAAGAGATCTGCATTGTGTCGGCAACCCGGCAAAGTGATTTGCAGAGCGTCAGTGCACCGACATAGAGATATGAAGATTGAAACAGAGAAAGATAGACATGTCAAAGCTAAAAATTTCTTGAAAATACTTAATACATGGGGAAGATCTACAAAAAGAAGACAAAAGATAAAATGCAAAGAATCAGAGAAGAAAAGATGAGTAAAGTGGACCAAAAAAGCAACAAAGATATTTCAAAGTGTCGGCTCCCTGGCAAAGAGATCTGCATTGTGTCGGCAACCCGGCAAAGTGATTTGCAGAGCGTCAGTGCACCGACACAGAGATCTGAAGATTGCAAAAAAGAAAGATAAACATGTCAAAGCTTAAAATTTCTTAAAAATACTTATTACATGGGTCAATCTACAAAAAGAAGACAAAAGATATTTCAAAGTGTCGGCTCCCTGGCAAAGAGATCTGCATTGTGTCGGCAACCCGGCAAAGTGATTTGCAGAGCGTCAGTGCACCGACATAGAGATATGAAGATTGAAACAGAGAAAGATAGACATGTCAAAGCTAAAAATTTCTTGAAAATACTTAATACATGGGGAAGATCTACAAAAAGAAGACAAAAGATAAAATGCAAAGAATCAGAGAAGAAAAGATGAGTAAAGTGGACCAAAAAAGCAACAAAGATATTTCAAAGTGTCGGCTCCCTGGCAAAGAGATCTGCATTGTGTCAGCAACCCGGCAAAGTGATTTGCAGAGCGTCAGTGCACCGACACAGAGATCTGAAGATTGCAACAGAGAAAGATAGACATGTCAAAGCTTAAAATTTCTTGAAAATACTTATTACATGGGTCAATCTACAAAAAGAAGACAAAAGATATTTCAAAGTGTCGGCTCCCTGGCAAAGAGATCTGCATTGTGTCGGCAACACGGCAAAGTGATTTGCAGAGCGTCAGTGCACCGAAATAGAGATCTGAAGATTGCAACAGAGAAAGATAGACATGTCAAAGCTTAACATTTCTTGAAAATACTTAATACATGGGGAAGATCTACAAAAAGAAGACAAAAGATAAAATATAAAGAATCAGAGATAAGAAGAAAAGATGAGTAAAGTTGACCAACAAAGCAACCAAGATATATCAAAGTGTCGGCTCCCTGGCAAAGAGATCTGCATTGTGTCGGCAACCCGGCAAAGTGATTTGCAGAGCGTCAGTGCACCGACATAGAGATATGAAGATTGAAACAGAGAAAGATAGACATGTCAAAGCTTTACATTTCTTGAAAATACTTAATACATGGGGAAGATCTACAAAAAGAAGACAAAAGATAAAATGTAAAGAATCAGAGATAAGAAGAAAAGATGAGTAAAGTGGACCAACAAAGCAACAAAGATATATCAAAGTGTCGGCTCCCTGGCAAAGAGATCTGCATTGTGTCGGCAACCCGGCAAAGTGATTTGCAGAGCGTCAGTGCACAGATATAGAGATCTGAAGATTGAAACATAGAAAGATAGACATGTCAAAGCTTAAATCTCCTTCAAAATATTTAAATATGGGGAAGATCTCCAAAAGGAAGAAATAAAAATAATTGTAAAGAAACAGAGATAAGAAGAAAAGATGAGTAAAGTGGACCAACAAAGCAACCAAGATATTTCAAAGTGTCGGCTCCCTGGCAAAGAGATCTGCATTGTGTCGGCAACCCGGCAAACTGATTTGCAGAGCGTCAGTGCACCGACATAGAGATCTGAAGATTGCAACAAAGAAAGATAAACATGTCAAAGCTTAACATTTCTTGAAAATACTTATTACATGGGTCAATCTACAAAAAGAAGACAAAAGATATTTCAAAGTGTCGGCTCCCTGGCAAAGAGATCTGCACTGTGTCGGCAACCCGGCAAAGTGATTTGCAGAGCGTCAGTGCACCGACATAGAGATATGAAGATTGAAACAGAGAAAGTTAGACATGTCAAAGCTTAAAATTTCTTGAAAATACTTAATACATGGGGAAGATCTACAAAAAGAAGACAAAATATAAAATGCAAAGAATCAGAGAAGAAAAGATGAGTAAAGTGGACCAACAAAGCAACCAAGATATTTCAAAGTGTCGGCTCCCTGGCAAAGAGATCTGCATTGTGTCGGCAACACGGCAAAGTGTAACTCATTCAGATTAGCCATTAGTGCAGCCACTTTGGCAAGCTTAGCAGGCTCATCACCCCAGAAGGGCTAGGGATTGTTTGTACATCAGAACAAACCTATTGTAATTTTGTTTCAGGTTCCCCAAATCTGGTGTGGATACTTAGGCACTCCTCAGTCATGGAAATTTTTCTATACCAGCCCCATAGCATAACATCATAATACCAGCCCCATTGCATTACATCATTTTCTTGTTATAAAAAGGAAAACCATTCATTTTAAAGCATATTTGATGAGTGTATTATTTATGGTTAAGACTGATAAATACACAAAGCAATACATAAGCCCCAGTATGTACACAAGGTTATATTAATTGCCCTGTGCAGGGGTATATATCAGGGCAGTGTGTGAGATATAACCTTGTGAACATACTGGGTGGATATACTAATTTATGCCATCACTCAGATTCCACTCACATGACTTGCCCTAACACCCAGGACTTACCTCAGCCCCAATATTGCACTCACTTGACTTGCACCAACATCCAGTACTTACCCCAGTATGCAGGTTGCACTCACAGGACTTACCCCAGCATGCAGATTGCACCCAAGACTTACCCCAGCACACAGATTGCTCTTCCAGTACTTGCCGCAGCACTTACATGACTTGCCTCAGCACCCAGACAGTACTTACCCCAGCATTAGATTGCACTCAAGACTTGCCCCAACCAGGACTTACTCCATCACCTAGATTTCACTCACATGAATTGCCCTAGCACTCATGACTTATCCCATCATGCAGACTGAACTCACTGGGCTTACCCCCAGCACCAAGGATTTACCCCAGAACTCAGATTGCACTAAACTGGTTCATGAGTTGAAGGATAAAAATTACCAGGCAAGGCTAAAACATCTTAACATGTATAGCTTGGAGGAAAGACATAACAGAGGGGATATTATAGAAACATTTAAATACATAAAGGGAATCAACACAGTAAAGGAAGAGAGTATATTTAAAAGAAGAAAAACTACCACAACTAGAGGAAATAGTCTTAAATTAGAGGGGCAATGATTTAGAAGTAATATTAGGAAGTATTACTTTAATGCAAGGGTAGTGGGTGTATGGAATAGCCTTCCAGTGGAAGTGGTAGAGGTAAACACAGTCAAGGATTTTAGGCATACATGGGATAGACACAAGTTATCAAGGGAACTGGGGACTAATAAAAGTATTTAGAAAATTGGGCAGACTAGATGAATTGAATCGTTATTATCTGCAGACACATTCTATGTTTCTATGCACGCATAGGACTCCAGCACCCAAGACTTACCCCAGCACCCAGATTGCACTTTCAGTACTTGCCCCAGCACTTTCATGGCTCGCATTAGCTCCCAACCAGGACTTACCCCAGCATTAGATTTCACTCAAGACTTGCCCCAGCCAGGATTTACTCCAGCACCAAGATTGCACTCACATGATATGCCCCAGCACTTGTGACTTATCCCATCATGCAGACTGCACTCACAGGGCTTACCCCAGCACCACGGACCTACCCCAGCTCACAAATTGCACTCACCAAACTTAGCACCCAGCACTTATCACAGAATGCAGATTGCACTCACCTAACTTGCTCCAGCACTCCGGACTTACCCCATCACTTAGAATGCACTCACATGACTTGCCCCAGCACCCAGGACTTAATCCAGTACTTAGATTGCACTCAAAGGACGTGCCCAAGCAACCATCACTTACCCCAGCATGCATATTGCACTCACATAACATGCGTCAGCACTCAGGACTGACCCCATAACTTAGAATGCCTTATATTGGCCGGTGTTTGCTGTGTCAGGAGGGCCACATTTGGAGCAGCGAGAGAGTGAGAAAATATGCACCCTGCAAGCAATGTCAATGTATATTAGAGCTATCCAACTGCAGTCTTCTAGCTGGATTGTAGCTAGAGGGCCACAGTTGGACACCCCTGGTCTATATAATGTTTAAATGAATTGTTTAGTTAACCTGTAATATAATTATAGTCTCTGCATTTGCCTCTTAATGCCCAGAGGGAAGGGCAGTCCTTTAAGCCATGGTTCCCCAGAGGTTTCCCCCACAGGGGGTTTTTCCTCTCCTGAGTGCTGAAGGGTGACTCTTCATGAGTCCAGAGGCAGCCCATAGCTTGACCAGCTTTCTGGTTTAATCTGTTATAATACCCAGGCACCTGCCTGGCTGTAAACTCCCTTGTCCCATTATATAGAGATTAGAAAATGACTTATTCTGTGAAATTCCAAAAATAAATGTACATTTATATATATATATATATATATATTTCTTGTCTCATGTTGTTTTTATTTCTATAAGTGTATCCTCTCAACAGAAAATATAAAGTAGGATGTTGAGGCTCCATGTGGTGGTGGTGGTGGTGAAATAAAGGGAAATTAATTATTACAATCAGGAATGGTGGGGAAGGGATGTTTTAGGGTAAGAAACTAAAAAAGAAGGTTCGATTGAGTGGGTGGTAAATTAAATGTTTAGAGCAGGGGTAAGCAACCGGCGGCCCTCCAGATGTTGCAGGACTACAGTTCCCATACTCTTCTGTCTGTCTATTAGCTGAAAGAGCATTATGGGAGATGTAGTTAATCAGCAGCCAGAGGGCCACCAGTTGCCTACCCCTGGTTTACAGGACCAGGTAATAAACCCGTGAAAAGACAATTTTGGGATAAGTTAAAAAACACTGAATAATGGAAACTAATATAACTGCATAGAGGGATTGGATTTGGATATTGTGAAAGTAAGAATAAATAATGATTGTGGTGGTAGGGAAATAAAGGGATTCATTATTACAATCTGGAATGGTGGGAATGGATGTGTTGGGTCACAAACTAAAAAATAAGGTGGGATTGAGTGGGTGGTAAATTAAATGTTTAAATGCAAGGGTACTCCTCTGTCAGTCTAGTAGCTAAAAGAGCACTATGGGAGATGTAGTTTATCAGCAGCCGGAGGGCCGTAGGTTGCCTATCCCTGGTTTATAGGACCCACTAAAGATAGATAGATGTGAAAAGTAGAGGAACACTGGATGGTGGAAACTGAAGACGTTTTTGGGATAAGTTAGGAAAACACTGAATAAAGGAAACTAATATAACAGCATTAACCCCTTGCCGACACAGGACCATCTTGTGTGGCAAGGCGGTAGTGCATCAAAACAAGCACTGAAAGCAGTTTTTTTTTTACTGCTTTCAGTGCTCAAACAGTATTGCAACGATGCCTTTTTTTTGCGAACCACATTGAGGTGTAGAATTTAATTTTTTTTTGCATAAATATCTTTATTGTACAAAACATTTTACTATAAAAACACTTAAAAACATCAGTGGGTGAATATTGGGTTTTCACAGCCGATAATCGTCAAGGTTCGTATACAGAAAATGTTTTCACTTGTGAAGTAACAATTAGCGAAAAAGGGGGGGTAAAACAATCAACTATAAATATAAATTTATACAACATACAAATAAACAAACAAAACTGTGTTCTGGGGGGGGGGGAGGGGAACCGCCTCCCTTGGGGAATGAGGGAAGAAACGATAGATCCTGACATGTCTCCGGTGTTATAACTTTTATACTTTAATCTTGTTATAAATCTTATAAAAATTTATATCTCAGGGGCTCTCGATTGAAAGTTATCCCAAGGGGACCAAACCTCTAAAAAATTTCGGGGATGTTTTGCCAGTCTCATACATTAGGCTCTCTGCCTCCATCTGGAAATTAATCTGGGATTTTATTTCGTCCCAAGTTGGGAATTCCTTACTTCTCCTATGTCTTACCATCGATAATTTACAAGCCAATAAGATATGGATGACAAGGGATCGATTGACTGTCTTGGCAAGTTTCAGGTCTGTGTGCAGGAGAAAAGCTTGAGAGGTTAGGAAATAACTACCATTAAAGATCTTTCCAAAAATGAAATGAAACATGAAAGAGATCAATCTAAATGCCTGGAAATATCAGGGGATAAAAAGTATCACCCATCTGACAAAAGATGGAGCAATAAAATCCTTCTCTTCTTTAGCCCAAGAATTCAACTTGGATAAAAACGAAATATTCAGCTATTTGAGAGTTAGAAGTTATTTGTCTAAATACTATCACCATATAGATCCAGACATATACAAAAAATGCAAAACAATTTTCTGCCAAGCTGAACCTAAAAAAACATTATCCAAATCACTAGACTTAATCAAACTAAAATGTAGACCATATACATACCCTCAAAAGAATAAATGGGAAAGCGAATTGAACTGTACATTAGATACAAATAGTTGGCGTAAATTATTAATCAATGTTACTAAACGAATCCACTGCCTAATACTGGCCGAGACACATTTCAAGCTGATGAACAGATGGTATCTGGTCCCGACAAGATTGGCCTCAATGTACGGTTCAAAATCATCCATACCTACCTACATATTTGGTGGGGTTGTGAATTTGTTAAAAATCTTTGGAAAAAGACCTTTGATCTAATAGAAACACTGACCTCACTCAAAATAAACAGGTTACCAGAAATTGCACTATTACATGTGAATTGGCCCCCCTCTACAAATTCTCAAAAATGTATTATAACAAGCTGTTTTATTGCCATAAAAATAACCATCGCCCGAAACTGGAAGTCCCCCGGTAAAATCACGTGGTTCTCAACCAAACACCAAATATTACAACAAGCAAAAATGGAAAAAGATCTTAGCTGGTCATACCTGAATTCCCCCAGACATTACTATATATGGAAAAACTAGTATGAATGCCTGTCATCCCACGAAGAGAACTCCCTTTTGTGCACAGTCTAAACTCGTATGTCCCCGAGAATGCAGCTCTAGAAGATACTCCGTCTCCGGCCCCTCTCCCCCCCAGTCCCAAAATGTTATGTATATGCCGACTGTTTATGTCTCGTCTTGTCTTAGGTATGTATTTGACCGAAGCCAATGACACTCTCGGCACCCGCAGATCAAACAAATATATATATTAGTATAAGTAGTATATATCGCTCCTTAATGGAATTAGATATACAGACATGCGCAATCACGAAAGATATAATAGACACAAGGATGACCCCATGAACCTGTATACTATTCAAGTATGAAAGCATTTGTCAGTGTCTGAGTGTCAAAAAAATAAAAATAAAAAAGATATTTCCAAAAATGTAGGATATCCTGTCCTTAAGTGGCTGAAGTAAACTGCACCCCCACCAAACATGTGCATGGTCTCCTTCCATACGTTCACACCGCCAACAAAGGTTAGAGCCATTCGGATAGAGCCTCATTCATCATTGTAAGCAGTCATTTTGCACAGTAACAGTATTTTTTGCTGTCTGCAATTTTTTATGGATTCATTTCTTTGTACTGTAATGTATTACAGTACTAGATAGGCTCTTCTTCTAAGAGCTATTAAACCCTTCTTTGCTGTAGATCACTGCTTTGGCACTGATTCTCAGGTCGCTGACTCAGTGTTCGATTTTGACCCTGGTCAGCTTTCTGATACTGATCTAGTGATGTATCATTGGATGCTGAGCCCTTGCCACAAGGAGTCATGGGTGTCTACTTTTAAAAAATATATGGTTTGGTGGAGGTAAATTACATTGGCTGACTTCAAAGATATATCCCATAAAGGACATGGACGCAGGTTGACTACATGTCAAAATTCGCTGAAGTTGAAAATGCGCCCATCACAAATGTTGCCTTTCAGCCCCCAAACAACTTAATAATCCTATGCATGCGTGGTATCCGCATACTCAGGAGATGTTGCTGAACACATATTGAGGTGTTGTTTGGCATTGACACATAACAGGATCTGTGAATTAATGCCTGAAGTACAATGTATGTGAAAAAAAAGACTACCCAAATCTTTGACATAGGCTGGTGGTAGAATTACTACATGAAAAGTGTTAAAATACTACATTTTGAAATACCCTAGAGTGTCTAGTTTTCAAAAATATATGGTTTTGTGGGATAAAATACATTGTCTGGCTTCAAAAATGTCCCAAATGGGACATGGGCGCAGGTTTTCTGCATCAAAATTTGAAGTTGGCAAACCAAAAAGTGCACCTCTCAAATGTGGCCTTTTAACTCTCAAATAACCTAACCAACCTATGCATGGGTGGTATCCCTGTACTCAGGAGATGTTGCTGATCAGAGGTGACTCAAGACTTTGTGAGGCCTTAGGCGAAAGTCGAACATAAGGCCCTCACGGACACGCATTATTAAAAAAAATATATGCAAGTGATAATAAAAATGAACTATGAATAAATAGCATATTTAAGATCAGACTTAAATCCCAGCTTCTAGGAATTTACAGTTCCTAGAATTTTATTTGTCTCATAATTATTCTACAAATATCTATAAACATTTGGTATAGATAATAAGTGTGTGACTGACTAACTGACATTCTTATTGCTGTGTCATAAATGTGAACACTAACACATATAACACATTCATTCGTAGATACACTCAGCCAGCACACAGTCATTCATAGACACATTCAGCCACCAAAGTCATTCATAGACACTAGACATAGAGAGCACACACTGACTCACAGACACACTCAGCCAGCACACAATCACACTCAGCCAGTACACAATCACAGAAACATTCAGCCAAAAGGAAAGGTGCTCAATGTTGAAAGTGGTTTCACAGACCATGTTGTGCTGGAGGCATGGCACTTTGTTATTCCTCACAGAACCGGATGCACTGTGATTTAGCCATTCAATATGCCATAATTTTGCCACTCAACAAGCCAGGATTAAGCCATTTAATATTCCAGGATTTAGCCCCTCTATTTGCCAGGATTTAGCCCATCAATATGCTAGGATTTAGCAAATAGTGCCTGTATTTTGAGGTTTGGTAATAATTGTCCTATTAATCACACATACATACCCCCCAACTGTACCACTTTATGCAGGACAGTCAAGGATTGGAGGCTCTGTACAGCTGTCCCGCTGAGTTCTACCTCTGTCCCACTTTTTTGGCATAGAGTTAGAGGGTTGTGGAGTGCACCCGCACATACACAGCAGTTCTGTCAGTTTAGGTGACTGAGCTTTTGCAAATGCACAGATGTACTGGCCATCGACCTCCCAAGCCCCACCCCTCAGCAAAAACTATCCAGGGACACTTTGCAGCACAACTATGTCTGGATCCTTGGGATGTGTTGGAGAAGGCTTTGCTTTACAAGATCTTGGTGAAAAATGAATGCAACACTGGATAGAAATAGGCAGTGTATAATAAAATGATTTAGAGAAAATGCAGTCCTTGTTTTTATATCCTTCCTTTACTGCCCTTCTTTCATTATTGCCACCACATTCCTTTCATTGCACCCACGGCACCTTATTTCACCCACATAATTTGTCACAGCACTACCATGCTCGCATGTGACTTGCCACAGCACTCAGCCTGCACTTAAAAGTCTTGCTAGAGCACTAAGATTGCACACACAGGTCTTGCCAGAGCACGTAGATTGCATCAACAAGATGTGTGCTCTTACACTGCCAGCCTGTACCACTCAGACCAGCTCTCTTACGCAACCTGATGTTACTCTACCCAGTCAGATTCTTCAACCCTTCGACTCTCACTCCTCTAAGCCACCTGTCTCCCATTCTCACTTGTCCACGCCATCTCTCTCCCACTTAGAGGGATACCAGCCATACCACACTTATAAGGCCAATGAAGGCTGAAACTTATGTCTGTGGTTGCTGTATTCCTCGTGCAGAGGAGAACTGCCAGGCAATTTGTATTTGGACTGCCCTTATGGATGGGACCAGTCTCATATGCAAATGGGGAGGTTTCCTTTGTAATGGTGCAAGCGATCCCACTTTTTTGCTTGCCAACTTTCTCCCAGTCTGCATTCTCACTACTCCAAGCCATCCCCCTCTCTCAGTCACTTACTGCTGCTGGGTGTGAGAGTCAGCAGGGAGGGAGGGAGAGATCATGCAATCTCTACACTCTCCGTACCGAAAGGGTAAACACCCGCAGCTACCGGCATTTAAAGGGGGTGCAAAAAATAAAAATGCTGGTATGTTACCGGCTGGGTGGCAACACTGATACATGTCCTGTGCCACACACAATTATATTTGACCTTTTTTTCTTCTTAACTTATAGGCAAATTATAGCATCTTTTTTCCTCTTTCTTTATCAATGGCATAGAGGTACATGCTCATGAGACTGTATTATAAGAAAATAGATGGAGATGAAGCTTTCATAAGCACAGAAGTCACACACTCCTTAATATGTTGTTGCAGTCATAAGATTATAAGTTCAGAGAGAACGTCCAAGGTAAGTGACATATGTACCTAATGATGGTACTTGGTTTTCAGATGGTGCTCCAAGTATCTTAAGCAATCTATGGTCTGAAATCCTCCCCATGATATCAGGTATGACTACAGTGATATTACCAGTCCTCCCTTTACATAATCATTACCACTCTGACAGTCCATTTTTGTAAAACATTTGGGTTTTTGGATTCCCAATGTGTCTGTGTGATTATGTGTTTTCATAGCAGCGAGTATTGTAGAAAGTAGGATTTTCATGGGACAACAGCAGGTAGAAATTATATATTTATTCTCTTTTCCACTATCCTCTGCCCACATAGCCTTTTATTTCATGGGAGCTACGAAAGTGTGAGGCCTTGGATATATAAATTGTAACACCATTGTTTATTATTTTGCCATACTTTCAAAAAACTTTTCGCAGTCCTCAATATACATCATGCCAAAGTGACTTCTAAGTTTGGTACTATTTTCTTCCCCTTTCTGGCTGGTAAGATTCTGAAATCACACTGCCCTAACTTTATTTCAGTCTTGTTCTGCTGGTGATCTATCTTCATTTGGTTTGATGTTCTAGTTGGGATTTTTTTTAGTCTCTTTATATATATATAGTATATGAATCCATTTTATAATTTATTCCTTCTAATCTGTCTAAACTGACCAGTCAGCCCGTTGAAAGACCAGCCAACAAAAACTGAATCTCTCAATTTATAATGGATAAGGTCTTTTTATTTTATTTTCCTGCCTAGTTATTAATGTGCACAAGTTTAACGATAGTTGTTGGAGAGTTCATTCTCCATCTAGTGTGTTTTACGTTAGTTGATCAAGTATAATTAAATCCATTATTATATGGATATTACCCCACCCCTCATTCCCTGCATTCCCTGCATGCAATCACACCCTCCACCCTAATACCTCCCTACAAAAAAATAAACAAACTTGCTTTGTGTGTGTGTGTGTGTGTGTGTATGTATGTATATGTATATATATATGTGTATATATATATATATATATATATATATATATATATATATATATATAAACTGATTTATATGAAATATTATATAAACCAGCCAAATGCTATAAATTATGTAAATATATAATTATATAAAACTATATATATATATATATATATATATAATGTATAGGTGGTTTATATAATATTTAGATTAAATGTGTGTGTGTATATATATATATGACTTACACAGAAAACCTTACACAGTCAGACACGCTTACATCCACAGTCAGACACACTAACACACAGATAAACTAACACACAGACAACCTTACACAGTCAGATAGACACACTTACACAGTCAGATAGACACACTTACACACAGACAATCTTACACAGTCAGATAGACACACTTACACACACAGACTTACACAGTCAGATAGACACACTTACACACACAGTCAAACTTAAACACACACACTCGTTTGTCCCCCTCCCTGCTCACTTACCTTACATTTGCAGGGAAGGGGCTGTTTCTTCTGTGCGTGGCTCCATGTGTCCTGAGCACCGGTATGTCACGGACATCCGGTTCTCTAACATGCTCTGTGAGGGGGTGGAGATTTCCCCTCTCACGTGACACACACAAATACATACACTTACACAGACACCCTTACACACACAGTCACCCTTACATACACACAGTTATATACACCCTTACACACAGTCACACTTACACAAAAATACACAAAACACTCTTAGACATACACAGACGCCCTTACACACAGTCACACTTACAGATACACTTACACACACACACACACACTCTTAGACACCCTTACACACAGTCACACACTTTATTTATTTTTACCGGAAAAATATATATGCTTGTGTGACACTAACAGTCCCACTTACGCACACATTCACACTTACATACACACACACACACATCCACACACTGTTATACACACCCTTACACACAGTCACACTAACACAGAAATACACACACTCTTAAACACACAGTCACCCTTACACATATACATACACCCTTACACATAGTCACACTTACACACATAAATGCATGCCGACACTTACAGACACACTCTTAGCCATAATTTTTTGCCCCGGTGGAGCCCGGATTTATTTCTTTACCAAAAAAAATAAAAAATAGTCTGCTTGTCCCCCTCCCTGTACATTTACCTTTACTTGCAGGGAGGAGAACGTTTCAGTGTTCTGCCTCTCATCCCTGCAGAGGCAGAACACTCTCCGAAGTTACACAACGTGATGGGGCGGAGCTTGCCCCCGTCGCGCAGCGCCTCTGGATTCCTGCGCCTGGGCGCGGTGCACCCTGTGCACCCACGGGTGGATCCAGAGTCTGATCTGGGGGGGCACATTCCGTCTGTCTCTTCCTTCCCATGTCTGCCTGTCTCTCTCCTCTCCCTTCCCATGTCCACTTGTCTCTCTCGTCCTCCTTCCCATGTCTGTCTTTGTATCCTCTTTTTTCCCATGTCTGTCTCTCTCCCATTGCTTCCCATGTCTCTCTCTCCTCTGCCTTCCCAGTTCACTCTCTTTAATCTTCCCCATGTATGTCTCTCCTCTCCACCGTCTGTATTCTCTTCTCTCCCTTCAGTGTTCTCACCTATCCCCCCTTCTCTCCCCTGTGTTCTCTCCTCTGTCCCCCAATGCCCCCCCCAGTGTTCTCTCCTCTGTCCTCCATTGTCTCCCCAGTGTTCTCTCTACCCCCCTTCCCTGTGTACTCTCTACCCCCCCAGTGTTCTCTTTATCCCCCCTCTCCACCCCAGTGTTCTTTCTATCCCCCCTCCCCTCCCCACCCCAGTGTTCTCTCTATCCCCCCCTCCCCTCCCCACCGTTCTCTCTATCGCCCCCTCCACTGCCCTCCTCACCCTAGCGTTCTCTGCTCTATCCGGCTCCCTCAGCGGGGAGACGCAGGCAGCATGTGCTCAGTGTGTGTTAAACACACTGAGCGCTCAATCCATGCTGCTCGCGCTCCCCGCGCGTAGTAATGACGCAGAGCATCGTATTTCCGATGCTCTGAACCAACACTACGCGCGGGGAGCGCGAGCAGCATGGATTGAGTGCTCAGCACACTGAGCACATGCTGCCTGCGTCTCCCTGCTGAGGGAGCCGGATAGAGCAGAGAACGCTGGGCGCACCTGTACTATGCGATCAGTGCTGATCACATAGTGCAGGTGCAGTTACGGAGGGGCAGCGGGACCACCTGGCAGCTGCCTTGGGCCCCCCAGGAGTAAGTGGGCCCGGGGCAGCTGCCCCGTTTGCCCCGCGTTAAAGTCGGCCCTGCCTAAAACTGTATGATGTAATATTGCCCGTATTTCCAGATAAAGATGTTGATGGTCAGCATAAGCTCAAATCTATTGAAACTTCCAGATTCCAAACACTTGGAAACCATTTTGCTGCAAAACTTGCCTTTAGTACCATATCACAAATCTATACTACATGAACTGAAAAGAATTCAATATTTTTTTGGAATTACACCATGTGCTTAAAGGGACAGTATAGGCCCAAAACTTACTTTGGTGCAAGTTGAAGACTACTGCATGTATAATGCACATGCATTTTTCCACTGTGATTTTATGTAGCCATTCTGAAAAATTCACATTTCTTATATTTTACTCTAGCCCTCCCCCAGTGATTACCCTGCATGTATACTTTAGGTGTGGCCGCACTGATTATATAGACACTGAGCAAATAAAGTTTTGTTTAGAGTTCACACAATGTATTATATTCCAGCAGCATATGAAGTGACTAAGTGACCTTGCTCTTGCACCCGATAGGATATCTTAACAGTGCAATACATTGTCTGATGACATCGCTAGAGAAACAGGATATTCCATTCATTTGAATGACATTATTCTCATTGGTTCCTGCAGCAAAAAAAAAAGGAAATTGATTTTACTCAGCTAGTGTGACCAGTACTGGTTTCTTGCAAACTGAACTAATTACAAAAATTTCATCTTACTGATTTTTTAAAATATTTTAAGCAATGCAAAATAGAAAACTTGCATTTTCATGTACTTCGAAAACACATTACCGTATTTGCTCGATTATAAGACGAGGTTTTTTTCAGAGCAAATGCTCTGGAAAATACCCCTCGTCTTATAATCGAGGTCTCTTATAATCTGACCTCAAATTGAGGTCAGATTATAAGACATGGATCCAGGTCCCCAGCAGAGCTGCAGGGGACCTGGATCCCCCTCTCTAGCAGCAGGGGATGTCTGCGCAACGAGCGCAGACTCCCCTGCTTCCGCCCGGCACGACCGCTGGGGCTTCTGTGAAGAAGCCGGGAACTTACGCTTTCGTCACAGAAGTCCCGGCGAGCGTGCCGGGCGGCAGCAGGGGAGGTCTGCGCTCATCGCGCAGACTTCCTCTGCTGCCCCACTAGCCACCAGGGTAAATCGGGCAGCTGGGGGATGTCTGCACGATACGTGCAGATATCCTCCATGCTGCCCGACACGGCAGACTATTATGACGGACAGCTGTCCGTCATAATAGACTGCCGTGTCGGGCAGCATGGAGGATATCTGCACGTATCGTGCAGTCATCCCCCGGCTGCCCCCACTAGCCACCAGGGATCAAGGTAAGGGGAAGGGAGGGAGGGGGGCAGAGAGACAGGGGGAGGGAGGGAGGGGGACAGAGAGACAGGGGGGACAGAGAGACAGGGGGAGGGAGGGGGACAGAAAGACAGGGGGGACAGAGAGACAGGGGGGAGGGAGGGGGGCAGAGACAGAGTCAAGGGGATGGAGGGGGTTAAGAGACAGAGACAAGGGGAGGGAAGGGGTTAAGAGACAGACAAGGGGAGGGAAGGGGTTAAGAGACAGAGACAAGGGGAGTAAGGGGGTTAAGAGACAGACAAGGGGAGGGGGGAGAGAGAGAAAAATGGGGGCAAGGGAAAGAGTCCCACTTGTTCCAGTACCGCATGCAATAATGACCAGCTCACCCTGTCAAACGCTTTTTCTGCGTCAGTGGATAAAAGCATGGCAGGTATATTCCATGTTGTAGCATAATGGATCAAATTAAGTATTCTCGTAGTGTTATCTCGTGCCTCTCGTCCCGGAACAAAACCTGCTTGGTCCCGGTGTATGAGGGAGGGGATGAAGGACTTAAGTCTAGTACTCAATATTTTAGTGAAGAGTTTAAGGTCTATATTGAGCAAGGAGATAGGTCTATAACTTGTGCAACAATCGGGGTCTTTGCCCTCTTTGGGGATAACAGTGATGTGCGCTTCTTTGGTCTGGGGAGGCAGGGAACCATTCTCTATCAAAGAGTTCAGGGCAGTCGCAAAAGGGGTCCCTAATGTCTCCTGGAACTTCTTATAGTATAGGATTGTCAGTCCATCCGGACCTGGGCTTTTCCCAGTAGGGGAGTCCTTTATGACCTGGGTGATCTCTTCAACAGTGATTGGGGTGTCCAGGCAGTTTGATTCGTCAACTGTCAGTTTACGGTGTAAATGGTTGTCTAGATATTCCCTAATACTCTGTTGGAGGTGAGGTGGGTCCTTAATGGAGCCCTGTGGTGTCAGATTATATAGGTCACTATAAAAATCTTTAAAAACTTTAGCTATTTGTGGGGTGGAGTGTACCACTGGTTCTTTTGGAGTTTTTATCTTGGGAATAAATGTTGTGTTATGTCGGTCTCGGAGGAGCCTGGCCAATGGTCTTCCTGCCTTATTCCCCTGTTGATATAAGTGGCCTTTCACCAGCATATGTGAACGTAAGTCTCGAGAATTACAAAGGTCGGCTAAACTGGCCTTAAGGGTAATGAGGGATTGATAAACCGTAGGGTCTAGGGAAAGTTTATGTGTCGTCTCGATGTGGTTGATGTCATTTAGGAGTTTAAGCATTGTCGCAGAGTGCCTTTTCTTTTGGTATGCCCCGATATTTATTAAGTGGCCTCTGATAACGGCCTTATGTGCTTCCCAGACCACAGTAGAAGGGGTTTCAGGGAGGCTATTTTCTAAGAAGTATTCCCGGAGGATTTTGGTGAGTGAAGTGAGATTGGTTGTGTCTTTAAGCAGGGATTCATTGAGGCGCCATGTGTGATGGCTTTTGGTAAGAGAGGGCATGTTCAGTCTAACTGTTACTGGTGCGTGGTCGCTCCATGTAATGTGTCCTATATCAGAATGTATCAGTCTCGGGAGATGTCTGTGCGAAATAAATATGTAGTCTATACGGGAGTATCGCGAGTGTGGGGGGGAATAAAATGTAAAATCTTTGGTAGTAGGGTGTAGTATACGCCAAGCATCGGCTAATTGGGCACTGTGTAGAGCTCTTTTAACCCTTTTAATTTTAGAGAATCGTATTGAAGAAGCACCTGTGGAAGATTCAAGTTTGGGATCTAAAGTCAGGTTAAAATCTCCTGTCAGGAGGGTCACTCCAGATGCAAAATCCTGTAGCCGTGTAATGATGGTATTCAAAAAAATATGCTGGTTCGTGTTCGGAATATATATATTGGCCAATGTAAATGTTTCGGAACCTATTGTCCCTTTCAGAAATATGGCCCTACCCTCATTATCCGACCACTGGTCTAACAGAGTAAAGGGCAGTCTTCTAGAAATAAAGATTGCCACTCTTTTATTTTTTTCAAAGGGTGAATGGGAGTAATAGGCCTGTGGGTAATAAAAATGGTTGAACTGAGGTACTTTACGTCTGAAAAAATGGGTCTCCTGGACCATAGCGATATCAGTGCGGAGGGCTCTAAGTTCTCTAAAAAGACGTGAGCGTTTGGTAGGGGAATTGAGGCCCTTGGCATTAATTGACAATATATTTATATTAGCCACCGAGGTCATGGGAGAATAAATGGTGGAGGATGGGGTTCTGGGGGTCCCTTCCCGTGAGCACTTGGGAGAAAAGGAAAAAAAGAACCAGAGATAAGAGAAAGAACATTGGATACAGAGAAAGCAATAAAAATACAAATCGGAACAGTAACAATTAGCCAACTGAATGGTTGACCGGGCTGAGGTGCCAAGTGGGTATCCCGTGGCATCTTAATGGTGCCAAGGGGTCCCATCCTTACGTACAGAGGCATTACACAGCTGTGGGGGGAGCGGCTGTACTCTCTGGGGACACTTCAGACAAACAGAACAGGCTCTGGAACCAACGAGCCAAAACATAACAAGGAGGTAAGGCAAAACCTGTACCTTGCATCTTTTGATTGGCGCATACAATTATTATGATTTTTACTGAGTCCGTGTTTATGTGTGGCGAATAGACGGATAACGGTCATGGTGTTGGGAGGAGACTAGCACTAATGTGGAGGGGTGTAAGCCCATTTAAAAACGGGGTGGACAAAACAACCAGATTGATACAAAAACAAAGCAATATAAGATACTATTATAAATAGGGGTGGGGTACACTGGGGGGGGTGAGCCAAATGTATAGGGAGGAGTGATATATATCTATACCCAGGAAGTATTATCCCCCAAACAAATTGGGGTATTGTTAGTATCAGGAGGCATGAAGCAGGTTCAAGATCTCCCATTAGCTTGTGGTGTGGTCGCGGAACATGACTCCCACTCAATTATCTTCATTTACTGGCTGGTATTGTGCCAGCTCAAAAAAGGAGTAGGGAGCAGCACTCCAATAATATCGGACTAACTTTTGTGAGGAGGGATTACAATTATATATATCACCGGCTAGTGGGAGCTGGGGTTCCTCGTCCATTAACATCAATAAGATGTTTGTCCTTTTCCCCATGGGGGTCAGGAGATTTAGTTGGCGCACCTGTAAGGGGTCAGCCAAATTAATCAAGTCCGAGACTCTGCCTGTGTATACTGGTGTTAGGGACACTCATTTACCCCCGATTCCCCTCAATAGCAATACACGGGATTTTAGCATAATAACAAAACTGAACATAAATTCTATACGATACATGCTCCTCGAATCAGATGTGTGGCTTTGTATTGCGGTAGACTCTGTGGTCGGGATAGGCCGATGATGAATCCGATTGTCGATTGTCTTGTGGAAGGCCAATACCAAGAAACAGCGTAAGTCTCCATCCTCCCCTCATTTGTTGGGTGAGAAAGTGAGGGAAGGGAGAAGAGGAGAAAAAAAAAAAAAAATTGGAAATAATAATAATAATAATAGTTAGGGGAAAACAACGAAGGTAGTCCTCAAGTCTGTTGAGTCCTATTCATGACAGATATCCGTCTCTCACAATAAATGTTCATGGAACCTGTGCGGTAGGTCCGTCAGATGGGTGGTCTGGTGATCGTCGGGCCGTTTGTGGGGATACTCATGTGCGGCGTTTCCGTTGGGGTCTAGGAGCCCACGGTTGTTGAGAGAGTACTGGGGAGATCAAGGTGTCAGCCTCTCCTCTTGACCAATCCGGCAGGTCAGGTTGTTGGAGGCCTAAAGAGCCACAGAAACCCGGTAAGTCTTTAGGTTCTCGTAGGGTAATCCGATGTGTTCCTCTATGAACGTTGATGCTTAGGGGGAATCCCCAGGAGAAAGGTATATCTCCGGCCCTGAGAAGGTCTGTCAGGGGTTTAAGTTTCTTCCGGGCTTGTAGTGTGGCCCACGCCACATCTGGTAGGATGATAATCTTTGCTCCTTTGAAGTTGATTTAGCCCTTTTTGCGAGAAGCACGAAGGATCTCTTCTTTTAGCACAAATGAATGTACGCAGCAGATTATGCCTCGTGGTTGTGTATTGGAGGCAGCCCTGGGGCGTAAAGCTCTGTGCACTCTATCCAGACGGATTTCATCTGTTGAGTCTCTTCCCAGGATATTCCTGAACAGCTCTGGCACCACGGTGCCCAGGTCCTCTGGGCCGTCAGCTTCGGGTAGGCCGCGCACTCTTAGATTACAGCGTGTTCCCCTGTTATCTAAGTCCACCACTTGTAGGGCGAGATGTGCGGTCAGTCGACGCTGATCTCTCAGCTGGTTCTCCAGTTCGGCCATGGCATCCCTTAGTAGAGATTGGTCAGATTCCACGTTTTCCAACCGATGTCCCTGTTCTTTAATTTCAGACTTGATGGTCTGCAGCTCTTCTTTTATTGTTGAACGAATCAGGTCCACTGCGGATAGCAGGTCCGTTTTAACTTGCGAGACCAGAGCTGCGAAGTCTGTCTTAGTGGGGCCCTCGGGGTCTTGAGTGATATTTGGAGGTAGGGAGTGGGTATCCTCATCTTCCGAACTTTCACTGGCCGATTGGGTCAGGAGCTCGTGGCCTACCGCCGCCATCTTGGGAATCTCCTGGGTAGGCCTTGGGACCAGAAAGGTTCGTAGATTTGGCGTGGGTACCTTTTTACTGAGTTTCCCCAGTTCTCTGCTTGGAGAGTGTCTTTTGTGGGGTTTTCCCATGGTTGGAGTGCACCTGAACAGGTAGTATGCGCTGTGAAAATGCTCAGGTCTCCGGAGCTCCGCTCTGATGCGACCGTCTACATCGAGTTCAGGACACGCCCCCCTGACTGGCTATTCTTGGTTTCTTATCTCCCCATATAAACTTAATCACTGATGTTTGAAACTGTTTACAATAGGTAACCGGGATGGGTACAGGAATCATTCTCAACAAATATAGCCATTTGGGAATAATATATGACTTAATGGAGTTCATCCTGCCCATCCAAGACAAATTCAAACCTTTCCATCGACCTATCTTTTGTTGTAAATCAGTAAGCAGAGGAGAATAATTGATCCTTAATATATTTGAGGTCACTCTCGGGATCGCTACCCCCAGGTAGTTTATAGCTATCTTTGCCCACTCAAACAGATATCTACTTATCAACTCATCTAGAAGATCTGAGGAGACATTCATACTTAGGGCTTGTGTTTTTTTTATATTCAATTTATAGTTAGAATGCAAGCCAAATAGATCTATTTCTTCTAGCACTTTCATGATCGAATTTACAGGGTCTGTCAACGTCAAAAGTATATCGTCCGCGAATAGACTTATTTTATTAGTTCTCCCACCCATTGATGCTCCTTTTATATCCTCTGCCCTCCGTATCCTAATGGCCAATGGCTCTAAAGATAAATTATAGATAATGGGAGCCAAAGGACAACCCTGTCGCATCCCATTCTTCACCTCGAACCACTCCGAGCCCAACCCAGGACCGGCGATCCTAGCCATAGGAGCCGTATATAAGGCCATGACCGAGTCGATTAGACCCCCACCGAAGCTATATGCTCTCATAACTTCCTCCAAATAGGTCCAATCGACTGGGTCAAAGGCCTTCTCGGCGTCCAGGGCCAATATAACCGAAGGGATCTTGTGTCTGTCAAAATAGTCAATCAGATCAATGATTTTTCTAGTATTTCCCGTAGCCTGCCGACCTTTGACAAAACCTGTTTGATCAGCGTGTATAATTGATGGAATGATCATTTTTAGCCTATCTGCGATTATAGAGGAGTAGATCTTGGTGTCTAAATTAATCAACGAGATAGGCCTGAAAATTACTTACAAGGCTGGTGTCTTTCCCCTGCTTGGGAATAGGGACTATAGATGCCTGGAGCATCTCTTTTGGGAATGAGCGCTTCTGTTTAATCTCATTAAATGTGTCTACTAAGTACGGTGAGATCAGATCGGCTACTTTCTTTTAGAACAAAGCCGAAAAGCCGTCTGGGCCAGGACGCTTTATTAATCTTGAGTTTGTCAATAGCTTGTCTAACTTCCAGCAATGAGAATGGGACCTCAAGATCCTTCCTTTGCTGCAGGGAGATTTTTGGGAGGCCAGTTTGATCAAGGTATCTTCTCATTGCGTCTAAGTCTTTGTCCATTAGAAGATTATACAATCCATGATAAAATTTGGCAAAAGCCCCACCTATCTTTTGTGGAGACCGGTGGGTTTCTTGCCCCTCTATGATTTTAAAAATCCTTGATCTTAAATTATTCTGTTTAAGATGATTGGACATTAACTTATCCGCCCTGTTGCCTGAGTAAAACCATTTTTGCTTGGCCCTCTTCATGGTTCTGGAAGCCTGAATAAATAGCTGTTCCCTTATATCATTTTTTAATAGATTAATTTCCTTGATGCGACATTCATCAACTGAATTCCTGTTCAGAAGTTTTAATTCTGCAAGTCTGATATTCATCTCTGCCAAACTCTGGCCCCGTTCTCTCTTCATATGCGAACCTAAACTAATAAGGTGCCCCCGAGCCACACTTTTAAAAGCACACCAAATCATGGAACTATCCAAATCGCCTGTTGCATTCACCGCAAAATAACCCTGGGTCATAGCCCTGATGGTTTCCATACTAGTCATATTACTCAGCAACCAGTCATTTAATTCCCATGCTCCGCTTATTCTTGAGGTCTCTTCTTTGATATCTAGTATAACGGCATCATGATCAGACCATGCAATGATCTTAATCTTTGCTCCCTTGCATTTAGAAATCCCTGAGTGGTTCGTTAATATCATATCAATCCTCGAGTAGGATCTATATCTGTTAGAGAAAAAAGTAAAATCTCTCTCCATGGGGTTAAATAATGAGTCCTACAACTGATATCTTCCCATTAAATCCAGGAAATCCCTAGCCACCCTTCTATCCCCTGGGGAGATAATTCTAGAGTCTGAGCCCCTCCTATCAACCTCAGGATCGACAACACAATTAAAATCGCCCCAAAATAACTAAGGACCCTTGCACATAGTTATACACCTGGGACAGAGTTTTATTTACAAACTTCATTGGATTTTTATTAGGGGCATATATATTCAGAATGGAGAATAAAATATCGTTCAGTCTACAGATTATAAAAATAAATCTCCCATTCAGATCCATTTGTTTGTATATCAATTCATATTTAATATCCTGGGAGATCAAAATTGCCACGCCATTCTGTTTTTTATTAACCAACGATGAATATTCAACATGGGGGAATCTTTTTGATTTCAATCTATGTGCGTCAATCTTCCTTAAGTGCGTTTCTTGTAGACAAGCTACGTCAATTTTATCCAAGGAAAGTGACTCTGTCAAAGTGATTCTGCGTTGAGGAATGTTAAGTCCCTGCACATTCAATGTTAAAAATTTCAAGGATCTCATCAACTCATCTTGTCAGCCTCTAGTCTCCAGACACCCTCCATCAAGGCCAGAGCTACTCTCAGTCCCAGGCAAGAAATCCCAAACAAACAAACACAGACAAACACAAATAAACAATACAAACAGTGTGACGTACAACACATAAACCAATCCCTCCTTCCTGCAAATAAGGAGCCTAACCAATCCTCATCCACCCATTCTTCCTTCCTGATGCACTTATCCTGCATCTTGCCCCAACCTCGCCCTTGGGCGAGAGAAGGGCGTGGGGGTTTTGTATCAAAGATATCAGTCTCATGAGGGTCTTCATAAAAAAAAAAAGGGAGGGAAAACCGAGAAAACACACCCCAGTTCCTATCTAACTAAAATTTAAAAACTTTCTATCCATAATCTTTAAAACGACTTTAACTTCTGAAAACCTTAATTCTTACAATTCTCTCCCTAATCGCTCTACAAATAACCAATTAATCAGCTTTACCCCTGACTTTGTTCTTTAAATTAGTGTTAGCTCTCTTAAAAAAACATAAACATTTAAATTTCAATTTACATTATTTGTATACAATAATTTATGGCTATTATATATTCATCTTCACACTTCTCTCTGTATAGTTATAAATTCCCCTTCTCCCACCTTATTCCCCTTAACATGCCTATAGAAATCCCTTTCTAAGCCAAACCCTTATTGCGTGACTTTAGATTCATAACCAATAAGTGAAATCTAATTACTCCAAAAAACAAATTTTTTTTTTTTTTTTTTACCTACTGCATTTGCCTTAATTTATATATTGTTTTATATATTGTGTACTACCCAGGATTCCCATTAATACCTCCAAATCTGAAGATTTTAGTATGTGCTAATAGTAGTGGTTTACAAACATTATGTAACCGGTTTTCAACCCTTGCATAGGGTAAAAGGAAGAGAGAAGGAAAAAAAACAAAAGGGAAGTCCCCCCTACGACCTTCTCTTTATTCTTTTTCCTCATAGTTGTAGAAAACTGAGCTCAACATTACTTATCCGTTGTTGCTCTATAGTTGCGAAGCCATTCTTCTGCCTCCTCAATATTATTTATTGTCTTTAGGGAATCTTCTGACCTGATATATAGTTTGGGTGGGAAACCCCAACTGTATCTTATGTTTGCTTTACGCAGGGTTTCTGTAAAAAATCCAAAGGTTCTTCTTTTAGCTCTAGTTGGAGCTGATAGATCTTGGAAAAAGAGATATTTTTAAATCTTGCCTCTGTAGGTGTATAATCTTTCCCTGCCTGGGCCACTTTCTGCTTTATATAGAAGGAGGAAAATCTTAAAATAATATCTCTGGGGATTTCCTCTGGCAGATTTTTTGGCTTATAGGTACGGTGGACTCTCTCAATACATGATTCTTGAAGGGCTTCTTGAACACCCATTGAGGAAAAAAGGTCCTTCAAAAATGGTCTTAGCTTTGACTGAGTGATTTCCTCAGATATACCCCGAATGCTCATGTTTTTACGCCTAGCCCTGTCCTCAGCGTCATTGATTTTAGTCTCCAATTTGAGAATAGACTGCTTCATTTCCCCTATCGGATCCGTCAGTGTCTTATTGACAAATTCCAATTCGTCTATCCTCTGTTCGCAATTTGCAATTTCCCCCCCAGTTGTGTTATGTGTTCATGGGATTCTCTGAAATGCCTTTCAAGTTCGCTTTTAAAGAGCCCCAGTTGTTTATCTAAACATTGCTGCAGGTAGTCCAGGGTTCTTCAACCTGATGGTATTTTTTTCAACCCGAAGAAATGTATTTATTTGGAGTACATCATATGTTTGCCCGGAGTCCTTTTCTTTTTAATTTATTTATTACAATTCTAAACTTGATTTTTCTTCCCTGCAAACTCATTGGGATAAATTGGGATACTAGGCAAGTGGAAAATAAGGTTCAGTGTAAAGTTGTGCATTTTCGGAAGAATTAGAACAATGCAACATATGACTGTGGCAAACTATTCATGAAAAGGAAATTTCGGAAAAATTGTAGACAACAGTACACAATATCAGTTTACAGCTTCAAAGACATGTAAGGTGTTGACATGTCTTAAAAGGGGCTTTTAAAGGAACACTAAACTTTATATTTCACTTGTGCTTCTAATATAGCAGCACAAGTGAAATGTTAGTTGTTCCTATTGTGAGGATAAACTGGCGTGTACTTTTAATAGTACGCACCACTTTATCCTCTGACTGACAGCTGCCATTCTTCCATAGGAAGAAGGCAGCCATCTGGTTGGCGACTGGCTGTCTCTGCTAGTGCAGAGAGAGACCCACGTTTTTGCATGAGATCAGCATGGGGGTCTCTCTGTGCTAGCAGCGAGAGACCCTCACATTTGGCTGTCAGAGTGGGTTGAGTCCCTGCTTTGATTGGTCAGCGCATGACAACCAGGAACTACTGTATCTCGCATGTGAGACACAGCATATAGTAAAGCCGGTTTACTTAAAAGTCCGGGACATGCTTTTTTTTAAGGGTTAAAACAAAGTGGAATATTTCTTTAAAGTGTGGGTGAAAGATTACCTTACAAGTGAATGGTAAGATTTGATTTTGTATATGCTATGAACCTATGAGTAATACTAAAAGGAAAATAGGGTAATGGTGCTGGGTCGATAAATTATTTCACTAGCAAGAGATGTTCACAATACACTGGCAGCTGGGGAATATCATAAGCAAATTCCTACTGTGAATAGATCCGGAAGTGTTTGAACTGCCATCAAGACTTTTAATAAAGGTGCCTCCTCTCAGAACCCACGTCCCTCCTTTTAACGAGACTGCTCCAGTCCCACTATAAATCTATACGCTGTTGTCTGGTTTTCCTCCCAGGGCACCGGCGCTGGGCAAGTCGTATACCTGATGGCACCTTTATTGCTGACAGCCACAAGTGGACCCCTGAAGCTGCCGGCATCCCCCTCTCTGGATCCCCTCTACCTACTATTATTCATCTTGATCTTTTCTTATTTCATCCTCCTCTTTTCCCCTTTCTGTTATCTTTTTCTTTCCCTTATAAAAAAATATAAAACTCTCTGCGTTCCTATTTAAAACTTATAATTTTGACACAATTCTTCATTTAAACATAGGTATATATTTCCCCAACAGTTGTCCTAAAAGGGTCCATGCCATTGTGGAATGCCCTGCGTTTACAGCATAAGGGGTATAAGACTTCTAAAATGAAAATATTTGCATTGTTGATATTGTTTTATATATATGTATTCCCTGCACGACTTTATTTTCTCTCATACTGTTGGAGTATTAAGTATTCCATATTTGTTGTGTACGATCTATTTGTGATGCAATAACATTTTAGTTATAAAAAAATATATAAAAAATGTTTTTTCACTCCAATCTAGGTGATAACACCTCAATTTAGAATGGTTTTGCAACATAAAGCTGTGAATGTAAATATTTCATGTTAACCAAGCCCTGCCACACCCTGCATTTCCTTATATGGGCATAGTTGGTCAATGGGTGTGGCACTGCATCATAATGGCTACAGTGTATATATATATATGAGATGCTTGTGCTACAGAGTTTTAATGTGGCTGTGAAGCCATTAGTTTGCAAGGCTCATGTATAAAACGTATCTGAACCTTAGAAACTGATGGTTTCATTATTTTTCCCAAGTGTCCCAGGACTTTAAGGATGCATAGAAACATAGAAACATAGAATGTGTCGGCACATAAGAACCATTCGGTCCATCTAGTCTGCCCAATTTTTTTTGAGTTCTTTTATTAGTCCCCCGTTCCCGGTCTTATAGCTAGGAATTTTGTGTCTATCCCACGCATGCTTAAAATCCTTGACTGTGTTTACCTCTACCACTTCTGCTGGAAGGCTATTCCATACATCCACTACCATCTCAGTAAAGTAATACTTCCTGATATTACTTTCAAAATCGTTGCCCCTCTAATTTAAGACTATGTCCTATAGTTGTGGTTGTTTTTTTTTCTTTTAAATATACTATCTTCCTTTACTGTGTTGATTCCCTTTATGTATTTAAATGTTTCTATCATATCCCCCCTGTTACGTCTTTCCTCCAAGCTATACATGTTAAGATGCTTTAACCTTTCCTGGTAAGTTTTATCCTTCAACCCATGAACCAGTTTAGTAGCCCTTCTCTGAACTCTCTCCAAAGTATCAATATCCTTCTGGAGATACGGTCTCCAGTACTGCGTACAATACTCCAAGTGAGGTCTCACCAGTGCTCTGTACATTGGCATGAGCACTTCCCTCTTCCTACTGCTAATACCTCTCCCTATGCAACCAAGCATTCTGCTAGCATTTCCTGCTGCTCTATTGCATTGCCTACCTACCTTCAAGTCCTCTGAAATTATTACTCCTAAATCCCTTTCCTCAGATGTTGAGGTTAGGACTGTACCAAACAGTCTATATTCTGCTTTTGGGTTTTTACGCCCAAGGTGCATAATCTTGCACTTGTCAAAATTAAATGTCAGTTGCCACTGCTCTGACCATTTTTCTAGTTTAGCTAAATCATTTGCCATTTGGCTTATCCCTCCATGAATATCAACCCTGCTGCAAATCTTTGTATCATCAGCAAAAAGACATACTTTGCCAACAAGACCTTCTGCAATATCGCTAATAAAAATATTAAAGAGAATGGGTCCGAGTACAGATCCCTGAGGTACCCCACTAGTAACAAGACCTTGCATCGAATATACCCCATTAACTACAACCCTCTGTTGCCTGTCACTCAGCCATTGTCTAATCCATTCAACAATATTGAAATCCAAACTCAAAGATTTCAGTTTATTAATAAGCCTTCTATGTGCAACAGTGTCAAAAGCCTTACTGAAATCTAGGTAAGCAACTCATCAACAGGATAATCTCGTGGCTGAGGTACAAGAAGGAAGTATAATCTCTTGGCTGAGGATCAAGACGGAAGGATAATCCCGTGGCTGAGGAACAAGACGGAAGGATAATCTCGTGGCTGAGGAACAAGAAGGAAGGATAATCTCGTGGCTGAAGAACAAGACTGAAGCATAATCTCGTGGCTGAGGAACAAGAAGGAAGGATAATCACGTGGGTGAGGAAAAAGACAGAAGGATAATCTTGTGACTGAGGAATAAGAAGGAAGCATAATCTCGTGGCTGAGGAACAAGACAAGACGGAAGGATAATCTCGTGGCTGAGGAACAAGAAGGAAGGATGATATTGTGACTGAGGAACAAGATGGAAGCATAATCTTGTGTCTGAGGAACAAGATGAAAGGATAATCTCATAGCTGAGGAACAAAATGGAAGGATTCTACAATCATCGCAGGATCCATGCCATTGTATAGTATAGTAAGTTATATTTTATATAATTGTATACTATACAATTGCATGAGCCTGTCATGGATGGCATGTCCCAGAATCCTTTTTAAAGTCAATAGCCCCAATCAGTGCTGTATTTACCGCGAGGCATCCTAGGCGGATGCCTAGGGCGGCAAATTTTGGGGGGCGGCAGCGCCCCCCAGCACTGAAAAGAAAAAAAAATGTAAAAAAATAAAAAAATGTAAAAAAAAATAAAAAAACGCGGCCCTTTAAAAAAAAAAATAGACCGCGCTTGCAGGCAGAGACGGAGGTGAGAGGGGATCGGAAGATCCCCCCTCACCATCGCTCTGCCTGCCAGGCTGCACGGGGAGCCGAACAGGCAGCACGGAGAAACCTCCGTGCTCGGCTCCCCGTGCAGTGTGCCGACACGGAAGTGCCGACAGTCACGTGACGGGCGCGCTGACCTCATACGCGCGCCCGGTCACGTGACCTGTCGGCACAATCGCTGGGAAGCCTGCCACCAGGGAAAGGTAAGTGCTGATGGGAGAGTGTGTGTGTGTGTGTGTGTGTGTGAGAGACTGAGTGTGATGGGAGTCTGAGTGTGTGTGATGGGAGACAGTGTGTGTGGCTGAGTGTGATGGGAGTCAGAGTGTGTGTGATGGGAGACAGTGTGTGTGGCTGAGTGTGATGGGAGACAGTGTGTGTGTGATAGGAGACAGTGTGTGTGACTGAGTGTGATGGGAGTCAGAGTGTGTGTGATGGGAGACAGTGTGTGTGACTGAGTGTGATGGGAGTCAGAGTGTGTGTGAAGGGAGACAGTGTGGGTGACTGAGTGTGATGGGAGTAGGAGTGTGTGACTAAGTGTGATGGGAGTAGGAGTGTGTGTGATGGGAGACAGTGTGTGTGACTGAGTGTGATGGGAGTCAGAGTGTGTGTGATGGGAGACAGTGTGTGTGACGGAGTGTGATGGGAGTCGGAGTGTGTGACTGAGTGTGATGGGAGTAGGAGTGTGTGACTGAGTGTGATGGGAGTGTGTGTGTGATGGGAGTATGAGCTTGATGTGAATGAATGATGGGGCATGTCTTAGGTGTGTAACGTGGGTGTACAGCTTGGGTAGGGGGGTGCCCGGATTTTGTCTGCCTAGGGCAGCACAAAATCAAGATACACCACTGGCCCCAATCCAGGGTTGTACAGCCGATCGCTGTGTTTTCAGGGTCAGGAAGGTTGTTTTTTACTTGTTGTACAAGTTCTTTTTTTTTGCCTTCCTCTGGATCATTTGGCCTGGACTTTAAAAATTAAATTAAAGGAAACTTTAAAACATTTTCTTGTGTGGTGTGCTTATTTACACTTGCAATATTACACATAGTCATTAGCCCCGATCCAGGGTTGTACATCGATCGCTGTTTTTCAGGATCAGGAAGAAATTTTTTACTTGTCACTCAAGTTTTTCGCCTTCCTCTGGATCATTTGGCTTAGGTGCACAATTAAAATACAATAAAAACATTTTTAAACTTTTCTTCTCTTGCGTGGTGTATTCATTTTACTCTTGTATCATTGGGACAATGGCTGATAGCTGAAATGCCCGGTTGTATTACCAAATGCTGTTTTTTCTTGGTCAGGAAGGATTTTATTTCAATTATCACTTAAGAGAAAAAATATAAAACTCTCTGCGTTCCTATTTAAAACTTATAATTTTGACGCAATTCTTCAGTTAAACATAGGTTTATATTTCCCCAACAGTTGTCCTTAAAGGGTCCATGCCATTGTGGAATGCCCTGCGTTTACAGCATAAGGGGCTCTGGGTAAGTTTTCTTGGGGTTTATCATGTAATAGATGAGGGAGGAAAACAAAGTCAAGAAGGTGACATATTGCAAAGGAAGGGTGTTTGGAAAAATACAAGACTGTTAAAGAATGTGGTAAATAATATCCAATAAATAGAAGGAGAGCATAAGGGAACACACAAATGCCCCCTCATACTTGCCATTCTGATCCCCAGACTTTCCAATCTGATTCCCTTTTGGTTTCTCTCTCCTTCCATGCACATTCCGCATACAGGAAATGGCTGTGATGTCACTTTCTGTCTGCTGGATCTGATATAGTGCAGGGACAAAGGGAGAGTATGAGAGATCATCTTGCAGTCCAATAAACAAAAAATCCAAATAAAAATTGTTGACTATTGGCGGTCACATTGTCGCCTGACATAAACCATCTGTTACTTTGGTGGGGTGACAGCAAAGAATGAGGAGAGCGTCAAATAAGGGACATGGCCCTGGTCGTGGTGCTGCTGGTGTTGGTGGAGCTCATGTTGTAAGTAGGGGATGTGGTCGATCTGTGCCAGCTACACGCACAAGTGAAACACCTTCTTCAGGTGCTAGTACGCTACAGAACCTTCAGCGTTAATTGGTAGGCCCGAATGCCGCTCTTAGAATGGTGAGGCCAGAACAAGTACAGGCGATAGTAGATTGGGTGGCTGACAGTGCCTCCAGTTCCTTCACATTGTCTCCCACCCGGTCCCCTGCTGAAAGCTCAGAGTTGACACCTGCAGCCCATGGCCATCTGTCTTTCACCTCACCCCCTTGCAAATCAGCCAAGCAGTCTGAGCAACAAGTCATGCAACAGTCTCTTTTGCTTTTTGATAACTCTGCTGGTGGGGTCATCAAACTATGTATTAGTTTAAGGGTGTGCACACTTATGCAACCAAATTATTTTATTTTTATATTTTTTTCTTCCCTCTATCTAAAAGATTTCAGTTTGTTTTTCAATTAAGTTGTACAGTTTATAGGTCAGATTAAAAATGGAAAAAGTTCTGAAATTATTTATCTTTTTCTCATTTGTTTTACAGCACAGAAACCTGACATTTTAACAGGGGTGTGTAGACTTTTTATATCCACTGTATATAGGGGCACACACTAACCCACATGCAGACAAACAGATCCACAGACACCAGGCCGTCTTTAATAATAATTGGACCCTGGGCAAGTATTTGCTTGGGCCCCCTGGACTCTGCCCCCCTCCAATGCATGCAATCATGCCCTCCATCACAATGTTACCCCCCCCCCCCCCACATACACACACAAAAACACAAAAATAAGCACACACACAATTTTATTGCAGTGAGTATTTTTATTGCATTGTACAAAATGTGTATATTAAGTGTATAATTGCAGTGTATAAACTGTATATATGGATCAAAATGTGTATATATGGCTGCAATATGTATACCTTCTTACAATACAACACTGCCATACAACTACTCATGACCTAAATTACAAAAATATACACAGATATTAGAGAGAACTTACATATGTTCATATATATTTATAAATATCTATACACATCTCGATCTCTCTCACTAGTTGCATTAATACTTATATGAACTTTTTAATATTATATTCAACTATTTTCATATGTAATAAATATGTTTTTGAAGAGTTGCATTTCTTGTTTTTATTCCCTTTTTCTGAACCCACATTGCACCTAAAGGACTTAACACAGACCCATAGAGTAGCCACAGCACTTAGCTTGCACGTATATTGCACCCACAGCACTTGTCACGCACCTATATTGCACCCACAGCACTTGTCATGCAACTATATTGCACCCACAGCACTTATCATGCACCTATATTGCACCCACAGCACATGGCTTGCACTCATATTGCACCCAGTGTAAATTTGCCCCACAGAACATACCACAGTGGAATTTTGTCCCACTGGACTGCCCATGCAGAACAAGCCATATTGTCACTTTCCCCCCTTGTACATGTTATTTTCCCCCACAAAACATGCCACAGTCACTTTGTCATTAACATATGCAAGTCAGTTTGCCTATTAAAATATGCCACCGTTTGTCCATGAAATATGCCAGTGTAGCCAGTCAATTTGCCCATCAATATGCCAGTATTAATTTGCCATTCCGATGCAAGTAATACTGTGCCATTAAGATGCTAGTATTATTGTGCCATTAAGATGCCAGTATTATTGTGCCATTAAGATGCAAGTAATACTGTGCCATTAAGATGCTATTATTATTGTGCCTTTAAGATGCCATTAATATTGTACCATTCAGATGCCAGTAATTGTTTGGCATTCAATTGCCAGTATTATTGTGCCATTAAGATGCCAATAATATTGTGCCAATATGAGGCCAGTAATATTGTGACATTAAGATGCCAGTATTATTGTGCCATTAAGATGCCATATTTATTGTGCCATTAAGATGCCAGTAACATTCTGCCATTCAGATGCCAGTAATATTGTGCCATTCAGATGCCCCAGACAATTTGCCTATTAAGATGCCAGTATTATGTTTTCTATTAATATTTTAAAGTGCCTATGCTCGTTATCTTCCACTCTCATCCCCCCTTCCCCAGTACTTACCGCCTGGTTGCTGATCCGTGTCCCTGGAGTTTTAAATTAAATCGCCTCCGATTCTTTGGTTTCCAAATAATGCAAACTGAATGTTGATTCAGAACCCAATTCGGGGATATTGGTTAGTCGCATTATTGCTGTATGTGAAATTCGGGTAAAGTGCCCAACTTGAATCCAATTCAGAACAAATCAGTGCATTTGGAGTCAACCCTTTTGTCTTTATTTCTTTAAATTAAAAATTTTTTTTTATAGACAATTGAAGTAAAAATCTCAGAATCCATAATAAAAGCATTGCTGACTTTAACAAGCACTGCTCAGACAAACGGCTAGTTCTCTAATAGCTTTTCTACTTTGAGGTTTTTCACTCCTCTGTATGACCAAATACAGTTTACCCCCCGTGGCATCTTCTCTGCAACCCTTGGGTTTGAGGTTTTTGCCATCCATGGCTGCACTAGAGGGCTCTGGAGCCCACCTCCTTGACAGCATTCTTTTTGCTGTCAGCAATCTTGTTCTCGAGCTGCTCTCCTCTTTCTCCCTCCTACCTCTAAACTTATCTTTTCTCTCCGCTCTCCTGATCTTCTTCTACTACTTACCCTCCATTCTTTTTTTCCACCTCACTTCTCATGTATCTGTTTTAATCCTCTTAACTCTTATGCTGGCTATTTTGACAGCAGTTAGGGTTTAGTTGATAAATGCGTTTAATGTTTATGTGGCCATATGTGGTATATGATTTTAAGTACAAATAGTGCCATCATCAACTAGGTGGAATATGGGCTCATGGATATGGTGATTCTACGGTTACTTGGTACTGTATTAATGAAGAAGCATCAGTTTATTCTGTGTTAATTTCAAATGAACGTTATTAGTCTACATGGCACATATTCACTCCAACTATGGTAGTATACTACATGGTCCTCTATTGTAATTATGTATTTGTGTTTTACATTGCGTATCCCTGACCTATTCACTAACGGAATAAGTGTTTGTGAAGATACTGACATTCACCTGACCTAACGGACTGCAATACTTCAACCATTGATATGTATCTAATCTGAATATTTTCACGGTTGGTTTCACAGGAAAAGTTTTGACTCTCATCTCTAATAAACAAAATAAGTCTCATCAAAGACTCTATACTAATTTGTACAGCTTGGATTCTACGGTATGCTTGTTTTCTCGTGCCATGTCGTATACTTGAAATCACAAATGAAAAAAATATGTTTATGTGCATATGTTGAATTGCTGTCTTTGACATTATTTCACCTGTTTGCAATAGGAGACCTAACTTATCAGTTTCTGAATTTGTTGTGTATATTTCACCTGGAGGGATTAATTCATAATAAACTTTTACATCCCAATGACTGTCCTTATCTCTAGCAGTCTGAAAATGTTGTGTCTCTTCTATATCATGAAAAATGGCTTGTGATATATGAAGCAAGGTTTTTTTGTTTGTCTTTCAGTTAAATTTCACTGTTGAAGTACTTCACTTATGTTAATCAGAATTTTGTCATACCACTCTGCAAGCTTAAACGAATACAGAGTAGCTTCTGATTTAATAAAGATATTTTTACACTTTCTTCTAAAGTTGAAACTTCATTATTGCAGTTGTTGGTGTAAACATATGATTTTTAAGTATCATTTCAGATATTCACAAGTTCTATCTTCCTCTGCAATTAACAAATTTTTTTTTTATATCATTAATTATAGTATCTGTAGTATATTTTACACTGTCTCTGACACATTTTTAATATGCACCACATTCCTGGAAAGTCCCCGATACAAAAATAATTGTTACAACTTTAGGTTGCCATTTGAACTTGTGATTGATATTGGTCAAACAAAAGAGGGCAGGGAGATAAAAAGTAGATTACAGTTGGAATAGAACCATTACAGATTCCATCTTTTTTATCAATGTATTTGTATTACAGGGGTGTCTTGCTTTGTGGATATGCACATCATATGTAGGGTTATACCACTATGAATCTTGGTTTAGTGCAAGTGTCCCATGGTGTCAAGTGTCTGAGCAACTTTTGGTTTCCTTCTGTGTTCCATTAACTTGGCAGGGCATCTACTTCAGATGTCCTCTAGGGATATTAGCCATTTGTTTCTTTAAGCGATTTTTCAATAATTGATGTGTTTTCTTCTGAATTCAAATTCTCATTCCACCAAGCATCATGATATAGTTCATTACTACAAAATATAGTTCCAGTGTGGTTTCCCAATCACCTGGATATCTATATTCCACCTCTTCTTCTTCTGCTTCTTCCCAGTGTCCAATTTTTGTGGAGTTGTAGATAAAATTCTGTGTCTTGTACTGAGTTAATCAGTCAGGTACTTTCTGTATTGTATTCCCTCCTGAGAAATAGCTGTTTTTATTTCATTTTCAGTCCATCGTCTGACTGTGTGAAAATTAACATAAATACAGTGTCCAAAACCAGCATATCACATTTTCTCAGCATGAAAAAGCTGCTTGCTGTAGTCATCCAGTGGCAAACCATATGAAAGTCTTTTCTAGTGTCACCTTAATATGTGTGTCCAAGGTAGATGGTGCAGCATCATATACAATATAAACAACACTCCTGTTAACACTCTCTCCAGGGTTCCTCAAATCCAATATTGAAAATATAGTAGAAAGAGAATTGGTATCCCGAAAAAAATGTGTAGAAATACACTAGAACTGTACTTAGCACGAATACTTCATAAGGTTCTGGAATCAGGTGGGTCTCATGTAAAAAAGACAGGACCAAGTGGAGAGGCATAATGTAAATCTATACTAGAAATATATACATTATTATATATATTTTATATACTGCCATAACATCTCTTGTGGTATAACAATGCCAGTGATTTCATGCCAGCTATAGGTTGGCATTACATCACTATTTATGGTTCACCATCAACAGCTGTTAGTTTATATTATAATCATACCACATGTATCACAGTGAAAAACGCAGGTTGTTGGGTAAAGGCGCTATCTGAAAAGGGCCAGCCATCCCACCCAAGTACACTTCCTTAAGCAACTTTTCTATGACAACCTGAGTGTATTGTAGAGCTGATCTCACATTCTCAGAGGGAGAAGTTAAAGGAGCCGGTTTGAAAGGTATCAGAAAATCAACAATAAAATGGATTTCAAAATGAGAGCCACTGAAGAGTCACCATACCATTCAAGCTGCAGGAGCATCTGCTCTATGGACACTGGAGCCCTCCCATCCTGAAGCAGTGTCACTCTAAAGCTTACCCTGCTTCTGTCTCATAAAATATTTTGTGAGGGGTTGTGGACCACAGCAACCTGAACTTTTGCTCAATGCAGCAGAGACTGCCCCATTTGCATGCACTTCATTATGTTACAAAAAAAAGTTGTGGTCACTAAGTGCATCAGCCATTTTTTGTAGTATAATGATAGCTCATTCAAATGGGGATGTCTCTGTTTCTTTGCACCTATTGCTTTGCACAGCATTTATGCTCCATTGGCTTTGTTTATCTGTATGTTGAGTTGATATTAAGTCTATGTGTCAGTTGTCGTATGAAGTGCCCAGCATTGTCATTTGGGGCATATAGGTTGATTATGCAGTGTTTGACATTATTGATTAAGATATTGAAGATTATGAATCGTCCTTTAGGGTCTAGTTTTTTTTAGATAATCTCTATGGCTAAGGAATTGTGTATCCATATAGACACTCCTGCTCTTTTGCTTTGGGCTGTGGCGTGATAAGCTACTGGGAATTGTTTGGTTAAACATGAGGGAATTTTATTCTTTGCAAAGTGGGTTTCTTGGGCACAAATAATCTGTGCTTTATTTTCTCTTGCGGCATGCATTAGCTTGTTCCTTTTGTGCGGACTATTCAGACATTTAGTGTTGATGGAGAGGAATGTTAACGCCATTGGGGTATGGTTACATATTGTTTGTTAGTGTCCGAATTATTTCGTCTTGTCGGTCGGGTGTGGAAAGACTTGCACTTACAGACCTTCGATTGGTGATGTAGCCCTTGGGGTGTTAGATATTTTGCTACAGGTGTAGAAAGCTCTGTTGTTGTATATGGATCAGCGGCTTTATGAAGTCCATTTGAGGCTCGAAGATCTCGGTCATGGACAGTGTAAGCGGAGTTCTTGGGATAGTTGACCACTGGGGGAGCGGGGAGGGGGTTCAGACAGAAAGCTTGGAGATAACTGAGGGAGAGAAAAGAAAAGGTTAACACATTTACACTACTTGAGTGTGAAGAGAGGTTATCCATCCATTCCAGTTGAATCGGTACAAGTGCAGTTAAATACAACATAAACAAACTGTGATATTTATGTGGCACTAATTTCATACCCAGATGAGGTAGGGGGTGTCTACCGAGGAGTGTGGGTAGACAAGTGTGTTACTCTTTGGTAACAGAGGAACCTGGGGAAGTTAATTTCAATTACTTATGGACTACAATTCATGGAGAAACAAAAGCTAACAGTGTTTTTACATGATGGTTGCCCTATATTAATACTCTTGATCATATAACACAGAACACATTAATGCAGACATTTCAATATACCGAATGGTTTTCATCACAGGTTCTGAAAGGCCATCATGGTCTTACTAATATATATTTTATTTTTTAATTTCGGTATCTCATCTATCCAGTGTGATTCCTGAATAAAGCCCACATCAATATGATGGTCCATTAAATACTTAACTAACATTTGCCTTTTCTGCGGTGTGTTTAACCCCTGGACATTTAACGATAGCAGATTAATCATCCGTAATCAATAGTAATCTCTGAGTCCTCCCATGGCGTCCTCCCTCCCGTGCAACCCAAGACAGACCAAGACACATATAAAATGAAAAAAAACATACACATAACTTAACACGTAGGCCCTATATGGGCTTCCCAATGGCATGGCCCATCCCACTATAAAATCATCTATAGATGGTACTTAGTTCCTGAAACCTTACATAAAATGAATAGATCAAACTCAGACAGATGTTGGAAGTGTAACCTAACAAAAGGTTCTCAAACCCACATATGGTGGTCGTGTTCCATCATAAAAACTTTATGGAACAGAGTCATACAAGAAATTGGGGATATATTTAATACAGATTACGAATCTCAACACAGAAACAGTATTGCTACATTTAAATATGCCATTTAAAGACTTTAATAAAAGATATCTTTTAATCCATATTTTCCTAGCTGTAAAAGCAATTATAGCAAGACAATGGAAATCTCAGATATGCCCTTCATGGGAACAGGTGGTTGGACAAATCAATTACCAGTTCAATATGGAAAAAGGCATAGCAAATAATGCAGGCCTACACGAAACTCAAAAATTTAATAAAAGATGGACCCCATGGACAAATAAAAAAAAAAATGAATGAAGGAATGGAAATATGTATTGTCCGCCTGGCATCCTCATTCCCCCCCCACCCCCCCGCTTTTTTTTTTTTTTCCCTTTTTGTGATGTGTAATATCCTGTTTTTAAGTCTTGTCTCTATCTTGGTGCCAGCCTAATTAAGTATTGGTACATGGTACGCAAGTTTAATTGGATACAAGTTTAAGAACTATGTACTAGACGTAAGAATACTTTAACATGAGTGGATAACACCAAGTTTGTTTTGCTTCTTGTTGTAGAATGTATATCGCTTACAAATGTGTATATATATATTCTTTTTTTGTATGTTTATAATAAAAAAAAAAGATAAAAAAAAAAAAAAAGAAATCTCATCTCAATTCCCTGCATTTCTCTCTTTTTTATGAGGTTGGTAGAAGGAGCATACCTTCATACCTCAGCCTATTCTCCCCAGGTTTTTGACCCCTTTTTATTAAAAAATAAAAATATTTATGATGTGCGTGTGAGAGTTGCAGGTTTACACACGTGTCTGCGTGGCAGAATATCTGTGTGGGAAAGGCCATCTGTGTGTATAAGGGTGTCTTGTGTGTAAGGTTGTCTGGATGTGTGTGTGTGTGTGTAAGAGAATGTGTGAGTGTAAGTTTGTCTATGTGGGGGTGTAAGGGTGGGTGTCTGTGTGACATCCCCTATATTATGACATATTATGAGACTGTTGGTCAACTTTTTTCTCAAAGTCTGGTAAATGGTGTATGCAACGTATGCAATGCTCAGTTATTTTGAAATCATGGGAATTTGCTCACATACAAGTGTGTGTGTGTAAGTGGGATTGTGTGTCTATGTGTAAGGGTTTGTGTATGTATGTGTGACAGTGCAAGTGTGAGTATATGTGGCTGTATGTATGTGTATTTGTGGCTGTGTATTTATGTGTATAAGTGCAACTTTTTTTGTGTGCTGTGAGTCTTATTGTGTATTGTGGTACTGTAATGTGCAGCATGAGTGTGTGATACACTCACACACTGCACATTACTGTGAGTTTTATTGCTGTTGAGACTGTGATACACTCACACACTGCACATTACTGTGAGTTTTATTGCTGTGGAGGTAGTCACAGACAGACACACACATACATACAGACAGGCACACACATACAGTTGGTGACAGGCACACACATACAGTTGGTCACAGGCAGACATACAGTCAGTCACACACAGACACACACACACACATATAGTCAGTAACAGACACACATACAGTCAGTCACATACAGACACACACATACAATCAGTCACAGACAGATACACACATACATTCAGTCACAGTCAGACATGCAGTCAGTCACACACTCATACAGTGGGTCACAGGCAGACATGCAGTCAGTCACACACACACACACAGTCAGTCACATAAACACACAGTCAGTCACACATGCAGTCAGTCATATACGCACACACACACATACACACACATTGTCAGTCACATACACTTACGCACAAGTCAGCACTTTTGTTGCTGTTTACTATATAAAAAGTGCATCTATCAATATGTCCCCCTCCTGGCTGCTATACCTCATTCTAGCCTGGTCTGTGCCCTGCTGTTGTTTCTACACCCGCTGAGCAAACTCAGCGCTCAGGCACTATAGTGCAGTCCATGTAGGAGGACTGTGCAGCCAGTGCACACAATGCTCCCTCGTGCTCCGCTGGATTAATAAATAAAATGATCCCAGCGGTGAGGGCACCAGGCAGGGACAACAATAACCAGGCGCCAGGTATAATTTCCTGGTGCCCAGGATTTGTTGAGCCCTGATATATACCCACATATACCTATTGCTCATTGGCACCAAATATATCAGTCTGTATGCCGCCTAAGCATGTGAGCTTATTTACTACACTTCTATAAAAACTGTCATGGGCTCCAGCTCTTGATCTTTTGGAGACCTAGCAACGCCCCTGCCCAGAGCATACCTCATCACCCACGTTGAACATCCAGGATATGCCCAGTCCCCACATTGAACCCCGAGGACATGCCCCAGTGCCCAAATTGAACACACAGGATATGTTCCAGTCCCCACATTGCACATCCAGGACATTCCCCAGCACCCATATTGCACACCAAGGACATGCTCCAGCCCCCACATTGCAAACCCAAAACATCCCTCATCCTAAACGTTGCACACCCGAGACATGCCTCATCACCCACATTGCTCACCCAGGACTTACTGGCACACAAAGGGGATATAGCTGGATCCAGGTTCCAGTGACGATTTGCGACACCCTTGTCATCATTCATAAAAAATTAAATAGTGCTCCTATTCTTTAAACATCTACGCCGGCAAAAAACCTACCTGGTAGGACTGCTATTTCTAAAAAACAATCGTAGGTGTCTGATTTGCCGTCTCTGTGGCCCTAGTGGGGGTCACCAATTATTTGTTTTTAGTGACTGGCCTGCGGTAACTAGAGGCCACATTCTTTGTTTTTTTTTTTTTATTTAAAGGTTCCGCAAGAGGTTGCAGCACCCAGGAGGGCAAATTATTTTAAAACATGCGAGGTGGGGTGAATTACTGTTTGTTTCCCTACAGCACTGAAAGGGCTATAATGTGCATATATCAGCTATGTCAATGCACATTTAAGCCGTGCTTTTTTGGTGGGGTTCAATTGACTTGTAAGAATAAAGATTTATTTTTGCCGTTTCATTTTTACCATCTGTCATTGAATCACTGTTGTCTCAATGACGTTTTTTTAAACCCTTTCTGTCGGATGGTGCTTTATGTTCCTGCAAAAAAAAACCTCCTTTAATGTGTTCTTAAATCATAATACATTATAACCCTTCTATTCCTATCCTTGCCAATCACTAACTCTTATAACATACAATGCTTAATTAACATTTTATTAGCTTGACAAACTTAAACTTCAATCTATATTATTTAGCAAGACTCCCCCCTGAGAGTGCTACCTTGCCTCCTCGTCCATTTTCACATATCACCATACCCAACCTTTCACCTGTCAATCAATAAGATCCTACGCTTTACCGGCTTCCCGGTGGAAAATATCTAACATTTAGCTACCCCATGCAACCCTTGAATAAAAACCAGGCTGTATAGATCCGTCACTCCACAAGACATAGCCTTGGGCCCATCACTGCCCAACATGCTTTGCATCTGCAGTAGCTATAGACATGCCCCAGTGGCAGGCCTGACCACACAATCGGTTCCCGTCTTTATATCCATAACCAACCGACTGGCTATGCTTCCTTTGCCTGGGCCTGACCAAACCACCCAGTGGCCGAATCGCACCCATCTGAACCTGAAGTGTGTTTTCTGCTATCCCCAGAAGTAGTGAGTGCCGCATTACCCCAAAGTGGAACCCCCCACTCCACCACTCTGTATCCTATGGAATGCTAGCAAAGACCCAGAAGAAGGTGGAAAAAAACCCATTGAAGCATGGCCAATCTGCTCCAAAGTGGGTGAAATAATTCCTTCTTGACTCCATTAATTGGCAGTCAGAGACATCCCTGGATCCCGCTGCAGGAAAAGCAAGTTTTCTGCTTTAATTTTCGAAGTTGATGACTTCTTGGCACTTATGGTCACCCAACGATGTGCTTGTCTCAGGATGGGACGGTGGGAAACATAAAGTTAAATATTAGACTGAGTTCAATCTACAAATTATAGTTAAAATATCCTTGCCTGATTCTCCTCCTATCCTCCCCCTACTGATAACCATGCCTAAGCCCAATTAAGATCCCTCTCCCTTAATCTGTTAAATGTATTACTATTAATGCCTCACTTAGACAGGCTGTCTCAGTATATAGCCCACTGTCCTATTTTCTCTGGGCTATATCCTGAGACACCCGGGAGCCATCTAGAAAGCCTGTAGACAAGTGAGCTTAATGGCACTTGCTCCTAGCCAGTTACTTGCTATGTTATTCATACACACTCCCACCTGTCATTCCTCTCACTCATACATGGCCTTCAGCTTGTTTCCCAGGTATCTCTTTACAAGTGCTCTGTAAACCAGAATGAATATTAATATCCTGTTTACAGAATATCTATTAATACAGCAAATTAAATCTCATCAAACCCAATATTTCAAGCCTGCCGCTAAGGTGTGTCCCCAGGGTTTAGGGTTGATGGAGTCATACCAGGGGTGGACTGACAACTCATGGGGCCCCGGGCAATAGATGGTCATAACGTCCCCTTGTGCCCACACCACATATATGGAAGCCCTTCCCACGTACCATCCATGTGCAACCTCCCCCTTTCCCCAATACATGGTTCTATTTATTTTTCTGTCCCAACTCTAGGACGTCCTAATTTTAATGTACCTTAAAGACTGTAGGACGGCATAGAACTTCCAACGTTAAACTGCTCATCGCGGCTGTGCTGGAACTTCCTTGTTCGGACATGTCTCTTTGGTGTCACAAGTGACGTCAGGAGGTATCGCAATCTTTTGGCAGGGACCCACAGGCAGGGCCGTCTTTATAATTGACTGGACCCTGGGCAAACATTTGTTTGGGGCCCCTCATTCCCTGCATGCAATCGCACCCTCCCCCGTAATACCTCCCTACAAAAAAATAAACACACACACTTGCTTTGTGTGTGTGTGTGTGTGTGTGTGTATATATATATATATATATATATATAAACTGATTTATATGAAATATTATATTAACCAGCCATATGCTATATATTATGTAAATATATAATTATATAAAACTATATATATATATATATATATATAATTAATGTATAGGTGGTTTATATAATATTTAGATTAAGTGTGTGTGTGTGTGTATATATATATGACTTACACAGAAAACCTTACACAGTCAGATAGACACACTTACATACACAGTCACAGTCAGACACACCAACACACAGATAAACTAACACACAGACAGACACACTTACACACACAGACTTACACAGTCAGATAGACACACTTACACACACAGACAATCTTACACAGTCAGACACACTTACACACACAGTCAAACTTAAACACACACTCGTTTGTCCCCCTCCCTGCTCACTTACCTTACATTTGCAGGGAAGGGGCTGTTTCTTCTGTGCGTGGCTCCATGTGTTCTGAGAACCGGTATGTCATGGACATCCTGCACTCTAACATGCTCTGTGAGGGGGTGGATATTTCCCCCCTCACGTGACACACTTACACATATACTTACACAGACACCCTTACACACACAGTCACCCTTACATACACACAGTTATACACACCCTTAAACACAGTCACACTTACACAAAAATACACAAACACTCTTAGACATACACAGACACCCTTACACACAGTCACACTTACATACACTCTCTTAGACAGCCTTTCACACAGTCACACACTTACATTTTATTTATTTTTACCGGAAAAATATATATGCTTGTATGACACTAACAGTCACACTTACACTTATACACACAGTCACACTTACATACACACACATCAACACACTGTTATACACACCCTTACACACAGTCACACTTACACAGAAATACACACACTCTTAAACACACAGTCACCCTTACACATATACATACACCCTTACACAGTCACACTTACACACATAAATGTTAAACACAATGAGCGCTCAATCCATGCTGCTCGCGCTCCCCGCGCGTAGTAATGACGCAGAGCATCGTATTTCCGATGCTCTGAACCAACACTACGCGCGGGGAGTGCGAGCAGCATGGATTGAGCGCTCAGTGTGTTTAACACACACTGAGCACATGCTGCCTGCGTCTCCCCGCTGAGGGAGCCGGGGAGAGCAGAGAACGCTGGGCGCACCTGTACTATGCGATCAGTGCTGATCGCATAGTGCAGGTGCTTACGGAGGGGCAGCGGGACCACCTGGCAGCTGCCTTGGGCCCCCCAGGAGTAAGTGGGCCCGGGGCAGCTGCCCCATTTGCCCCGCGTTAAAGACGGCCCTGCCCACAGGGTCTATTAAGACACTAATTGTGTTTCTGCCATAGTGTTCCTGGCTGTATTCAGTAGTCAGGAACAACACATGACTTTTGGTGCTTGCAGGGGGGGTTAAATTAAAACTTTAGCACAGGGCTCGACAAACCCCGGGCGCCAGGTCGCCATGGCGACCAGGAAATCAGACCTGGAGCCCGGGTATCGCCAGCCCTGCGTGGTGTCCTCGGCAATGGGATCGTTTTTTTTTTTTCTTAATTCCAGCAGAGGTGCGCGAGGGAGCAGAGTGAGTGCACCGGCTGCACAGACTTCCTGCTCCGCCCCCTCGCGCACCAATATAGTGCTGATCACCTGGGAGGATGGCAGGGAATCTGCTCTGTGCCACCGGGCTGCAATGGAAACCGGCCCCCCTTCCCAGCATTGAGGTGTAACAGGGGACATTGAAAGGTGAACTTTTTTTTTTTCCCTCTTTAAAAATAACCAAAAACCTGCTGTCTTGTGTATGTGTGTGCCTAGATGTGTTTGTGTGTATTTATGTGTGTGCCTGGATGTGTTTGTGTGTATATATGTGTCTGACTGGGTGTGTTTTGTGTGTATGTATGTGACTGACTGGATGTGTGTGTATATGTATGTGACTGACTGGATGTGTGTATATGTATGTGACTGACTGGATGTGTGTGTGTATATGTATGTGACTGACCTGCATGTGTATATATGTGACTGACTGGAGGTGTGTGTGTACATATATGACTGACTGGATGTATATATATATGTGTGTGTGTGTGTGTATATATATGTAGAAAAACAAGGTGTAACTGGTTTCGCACTGGGTGAAGTGGAGGGTGCACGGAGGGGACTTTCACCCTAGTCCTTCAAATCAGAATAAAGGATCCTTTATTGTTTATGTATATGTGACAGGCTATGTGTCTGTGTGTGACTGCGTGTTTGTGTTTATGTGCCGTTGTCTGGCTCCTAGATTTGTTAGCTGGCTCCTAAAACTCAGATCAATTTGTCAAGCCCTGCTTTAGCACCCACTTTGCACACCCAGGGCATGTCCCATCACACCCCCAGGGCATTACCCCAGAACCTAATTGCAGACCTAGGACTTACCCCAGGGCATATCCAGGGCATGCCCAGTTAGTGTGTATTAGGGAGCGTCATGTGAATGCATGCTTGTGCATGTGTATTAGTGAGTGTGTATTAGTGTGAGTGCAAGTTTGTGTGTATTAGTGTGTTTTGTGAGTGCACCACTGTTCACCGTTTTGTACTCATTGTCCTTCACGTACAAACAGTGAGAAGAATATAAATAATCTTTCCATATCATGAAGTGAGGGAGAGAGGAATCTCCATCAAACTGTCTTTGGCGCAGGTTCCCCGACACAAATCAGGTGCTTTACAGTGCCTTACTTTTCATACATAGATTTCGCCAGCCCAACGAGCGCTGACACAACTCAAATCTACGCATTCAATGTAGTTAATCCAGACTACCATGAGTCTGCTTTATACATTGGCGCACACACCGATTGCACCAGTATTTGCTGCATTCTGCGAATGTGCCTTATTTATACATGCCCCCCAATGTGTATAGTTTATTATCTATGCATGCACATAATTAATTAAGTACAGTCACATAATCACACACAGTTATATACAACTATGCACAGTCACACACATATACACAGTCACACACATGCAGTCAGTCACATACACACACATATACAGTCACACATGCAGTCAGTAACATACACACACATATACAGTCACACATGCAGTCAGTCACATACACATATACACACACATGCAGTCAGTCACATACACATACACACATGCAGTTAGTCACATACACACATAGTCAGTCGCACACACATACACACCCACACACATATGCATTCAGTCATAAACATAAACAGTAACACATGTAGTCAGTCACATACACACACACACATATACAGTCACACGTGCAGTCAGTCACATACACGCACACAGACACACATACAGTCACATATGCAGTCAGTCACATACACACACACAAACATATAGTCACACATACAGTCAGTCACATGCACACACTCACACACACATATACAGTCACACATGCAGTCAGTCACATACACACACACATATTCAGTCACACATGCAGTCAGTCACATACACATACAGTCACACATGCAGTCAGTCACATACACACATATACAGTAACACATGCAGTCAGTCACATATACACACACACATACAGTCACATATGCAGTCTGTCACGTACACACACAACATATACAGTCACACATACAGTCAGTCACATACACACACACATATACAGTCACACATTCAGTCAGTCACATACACACATATACATTCACACATGCAGTCAGTCACATACACACACACATATACATTCACACATGCAGTCAGCCACATACACACACATATATACAGTCACACATGCAGTCAGTCACATATACATACACACACATGCAGTCAGTCACAAACAAATACATATACAGTCACACATGCAGTCAGTCACATGCACACACATACACAAAGAAACACACAGATACAGTCACACAGGCAGTCAGTCACATACATAAACACACCAGCAGTCTTTTTTTAAAGGAAAAACTGCCCCATTTGCATGCACTTCATTATATTACAAAAAGAAAGTTGTGGTCACTAAGTGCATCAGCCTTTTTTTGTAGTATAATGATGGCTCATTCAAATGGGGAGGTCTCTGTTGCTTTGCACCTATTGCTTTGTACAACATTTATGCTCCATTGGCTTTGTTTATCTGTATGTTGAGTTGATATTAAGTCTATGCCGCTTAGTATGCCCACTCCCTAATTCACATTATTGTTATTACCTTTTAGCTCCGGGTCTGTGGATACCCAAGAGTATTTTGGAGTATTTACATTCAATCTTTTTTTTTTTTTAATAATCTTGGAAGGAAAGATATTGTGCAGTAATAGGATGACATTAACAAGTAGCACACAGTATGGCATGTAAAATACAAATATGATATAGCAATCTTACAATTTTAATGCAATTGACTCACACATCACCGTTCAACATTATACATCACAAAGTAGACAATTTCCTTGTGTTTGTATGTAAGGTTGACATATATATTCAATACAATAAGAAATATGTATCATCTATAATGTTATATTACCATGTGGAATAGTAAGTTTAGTTAGGGGTTGCTATATTAGTAAGACCATGATGGCCTTTCAGAACCTGTGATGAAAACCATTCAGTATATTGAAATGTCTGCATCAATGTGTTCTGTGTTATATGATCATATTAATATAGGGCAATCATCATGTAAAAACACTGTTAGCTTTTGTTTCTCCATGACTTGTAGTCCATCCTAAAAAATGTATTGGAAGCGATATCCATCTCCAGGGTGGGTGAGGTAGAGTGGATCCATTGGGATAAAATATCTTTTCTCCCTGTTGCTGATAGGATGAGATGAAGAGTTTTCCCTTTAGCAGTCACTGAACAGGGTTCATCCTGTGGAAGACACCCAAAGATGGCCCAAAGATGAGAGGGAAAATCCCTTCAGTCCAAGGTCTTTCGTTTCTCTAATTCCTTCTCACAGTGCCCGGTTATTTACCCTGACAGAGGTAACCCTGGAGTCTGCCACCTCTACTTTTACCTGTGACTCCCTCCTCTTCTTCCTTTTCATCCTTCTCCTTACTCCCCCTAAACCCCTGCATGATTCTGCATTGATATTACATTTTCTAATCTACTATATTGTGGCTGTTTTGTCACTTTATCGATCTTGTTAACATTTATTGAAAATGAAAATAAAGAATTTAAAAAAAAGTGGATACTAAGAAGATTACTTACAAGCAGACAGCACTATCACTAAGTAAATATATTCCACAAGAGATAAATAGTATAAATATAGGGACAATAATGGTTTTCTTTTTTTACCATGCTTGAAATTAGGGTAAACTCACAAGAAATCGGTTACGCAAACTAATGTTTAGTAGAGTAAATTTTTCTTCTTAACTCCTTCTATTTTTCTCTTCTTCTCTCTTTTCCTCTTATAAAGTAGACATTATGAGTCTGAATGATTCACTATGAGGAGAGGGGGTACAGCAAAGTGAGATAAGGTTAAAATTAAACAGACCAATAAAGAAGTACCAAGCTGAACTACTCCTATATAGTGTATGGAGAGAAAGAACAGTACCAATTGGTTACCACATTAGGTGTAACATTGAGGCACGGTTTATAGAAACATAAAAACATAGAATGTGTCAGCAGATAAGAATCATTCGGTCTATCTAGTCTGCCCAATTTTCTAAATAATTTTATAAGTCCCCAGTTCCTATCTTATATCTAGGATAGCTTTGTGCCTATCTCACGCATGCTTAAAATCCTTGACTGTGTTTACCTCTGGAAGACTATTCCATACATCCACTACTCTCTATTATGGGGATATGGAGTAGATATAAAGTATTATTACCGTATATACTCGAGTATAAGCCAAGTTTTTCAGCACATTTTTTTGTGCTGAAAAATGCCCCCCTCGGCTTATACTCGAGTTGGTGTCTGGGGAAAAAAAAAAATCTAAAACTTAAATCTTTGCTGCTCCGTCTCCCAGTGCTCTGAAGGTCGATGGCTGTGAGGGAAGCGTTGTGCGCTCCCCTCCAGCCGAGCGGTCAACAAAGTGTGTTTTTTTAAAACAAACTTTATTGTTCCGCGCGGATGGAGAGGAGCTCACAACGCTTCCCTCACATCCACGCACCTTCAGAGCACCGGGGGAGAAGGAGCAGGAACGAGGTAAGTACTGGGGTCTGGGGAAGGGGGGGAGGAGGGTGGCATAACGAGCATACTAAGGGGCAATATCCTAGCATATTACATGGCATATTGGGGGCAATATCCTGGCATATTACATGGCATATTGGGGGCAATATACTGGCATATTACATGGCATATTGGGGGCAATATCCTGGCATATTAAAATGGCAGATTGGGGGCAAAATCCTGGCATATTAAAATAGCATATTAGGGGCAAAATCCTGGCATATTAAATGGCATATTGGGGGCAATATCCTGGCATATTAAAATGGCATATTGGGGGCAAAATCCTGGCATATTAAATGGCATATTGGGGGCAATATCCTGGCATATTAAAATGGCATATTGGGGGCAAAATCCTGGAATATTAAATGGCATATTGGGGGCAATATCCTGGCATATTAAATGATATATTGGGGGAAATATCCTGGAATATAAATGGCAGATTCGGGGGAATATTTACCAGTAGCTGCCTCATTTCCCACCCTAGACTTATACTCCAGTCAATATTTTTTCCCAGTTCTTTGTGGTAAAATTAGGTGCGTCGGCTTATATTCGGGTCGGCTTATACTCGAGTATATACGGTAGTATGTAAACTGTATTATTGTTATTACTACTTTTTCCCTTTTCTGCCTTCTGCCTCCTCTCCTATAAACTAAGTAGCATAAGTTTAAAAGGTATAATGCGAGGAGAAGGGAGGTAGTAAGGAAACGTTATGGTAAAACCCAAATGGACTTGAACAGAGTGTATCAATTTGAAGGGATTTTTTATTAGTTATGTTGTAAAAAACTGCAACTCCTCAGGGGTCTTATACTGAGTGTACAATGAAGTTATATTTTCTCCCTCTTTTCTCTGTCCTCTTATCACTTCCTCTTCCCCTTTTGTGCTTCTCCCCTTCAGCCTTTTCCGCTGTACTTTATACATTCTCTAAAAGAAGGTGGCGAATAAGAGATTTTATGGATTATTTACGTTCCCGGCATCTCCATGGCCATCTGTCTGATAGCAATTCAATTCTCATATTGTGAAGGGTTTTGCAAGACGGGAAGCATGCAGCATTCTGGGGAATGCTGGCTGCATCAATGTTTGTATTTTGTATTATATAGTAAAAGGAAAAAAGGGGAAGGACGAGCAAAAGTAGTGCTATCAGATGTAATATATAAAACTATAAAATGTACTGGGTGTCCACTATAGCCAGCAGCCTAACTCAAAGAACAGACAGCTTCAAAAAACTGCGTGAAAGTGCAAAAAGGGGGAAGAAAAGTCGGGTGCTTGGTGTCTGGACACTTGAATATCGGTATAAGATAAAAAAAATAGACTCTATGATAGCATGTGATACAACACATGAAATACACACACAATATCAACAAGGTCTGTGAATTATTCGTGCAAAACAGGAAAAAATAATATGCTTGAATATAGATGTGAATACAGATATCAGGTCATATGCAACACATTGGTGTTATTTTACAGTGTTGCATATAACCTGATATGTGTATTCACATCTATATTCAAGCATATTGTTTTTCCTGTTTTGCATGTATAATGCACAGACTTTGTTGATATTGTGTGTGCATTTCATGTGTTGTATCACATACTATCATAGAGTCTATTTTTTATCTTATACCGATATTCAAGTGTCCAGACACTAAGCACCCGACTTTTCTTCCCTTTTTTTGCATTTTGTATTATATGCATGTTAAGTGTATTTCTGTTTCAAATGGAGGATGGGATGAGCCAAAATAATGGAGAGAGACAGAGGGGGAAATATGGTTAGGGTTTGTTCACTGAATCTATAGGGGCTGAACTCTCGCCAGAAGAAGTCTATAGTTTTGGACTTTCTAAACAAAGAAAGAAGAGATATCTGCTCATTACAAGAAACACACAGAACATATTATTGGGCAAATTGTCTGGGGCATATTAAATGGCAAAATAATACGGACATATTATTTGGCAAATTGGCTGTGGCTTATTAATGGAAAAATAATACTGGCATATTATTGGACAAATTGGCTGGGGCATATTAAATGGTAAAATAATATTGGCATATTATGGGGCAAATTAGCTGGGGAATATTAATGGCAAAATAATACTGGCATATTATTGGACAAATTGGCTATGGCTTATTTATGGGAAAATAATACTGGTATATTACTGGGAAAATTAGCTGTGGCAAATTAATGGCAAAAGTAATACTGACATATTAATGGCAAAAGTAATCCTGGCATATGGCAAAATAATACTGACATACTAATGGGCAAATTGGCTCTGGTATATTAATGGCACAATAATACTGGCATATTAATGGCAAAATGTCTGTGCCATATTATGGAAAAATAACACTGGCATATTAATGGACAAGCTGTATCATAATGGACAAATGGCGGCATATTTTAGTAGGAAAACTGACTGTCAAAACTGACAAAACCAAGATACACTGAGTAATGGAAAACCTAATTAAATTAGGTATTATTGATGGTTATATAGAGTACGGATCTATCTCAAACTACAAAATATCGGAAAGATGTTGGCGATGCTTTTGAATCTTGGGGAGGGGAGTATTAAGTATTTAGATAGGAGCTTTGCTTTTACCTGGCCCAAAAATAGTTTCACCTACTTCAGGATTAAAATCTCACTCTTCCCAAAAAAGTGAGTGGAGATTAATATACTACCCTTCATTAGGGAAATTAATATTTCACTTAAAAGGTGGAAACCTATAGAAGTCTTATTGATAGGAAAAATAAACACAATTAAGAACTATGTTTTCCCTAAACTGCTCTATATTTTTAGATTGATCCCAATTGCAGTTCCAAAAAACTCGACAAAGAGGATATGGTTAGAGAAAGCTGGTACAGCTTGGAGCAAGCTAGGGATACACCAAATCAGGGGCTTTACTATCTGTTTTGGCCAATAAATAAGGGGAGAAATAGGGAGACCGATTCAGTTGAATCTCTGTCAATGTTCCCCATCACTTTCTTATCAAGTTGTACAGAAGACCTGGATTTGGCCTCCTGGGGGGAAAAAGGCTAAATAAAATATGGGACCTATACAAATCAATCCTATTAAAGACTCTCCATAGACTTCAAGGGGAGTTTGATCTTCCTAACAGGGATAAATACAATTTCTTAGAGTGAAAGTGGTAGTTGGCAGATGTGCAAACCGAACCATATCCGAAATCTATAGAATTACTAATTAAACTTTTATGAATGAAGAATTATAATGGTCTAGTAGTCGCAGACTATGAGACAATGTTGCGGTGTGCGTGTGAGGGAGTGTTGCCTGGTGTGCCTGTGAATGAGTGTGCTCACTGAGTGAGTAAGTGAGTGAGTGCTGGCTGTGTGTGTGTGTGTGTGCTGACTGAGTGTTTGTGTGAGTGTGTGCTGGCTGAGGGAGTGTGGGCTGGCTGAGTGAGTGTGCTGGCTGATTGTGTGTGTGTCTGTGAGTGTCTGCTTGCGGAGTGTGTCTGTGAGTGAGTTTGTGCTGGTTGTGTGTTTGTGAGTGTGTCCTGGCTGAGCGTGTGTGGCTGTGCTTGCGATTTAGTTGATTGTGTGTGATAAGCTGTTTGAGCACAATAATGGCACTAATAAACTGTTTGGGACAGATTTTGCCCTGCCAAGCTATTTGGGGACAAAAATGGCAGTGACATGTTTAAGGGCAATGATATTGGTGATTAGCTACTTAGGGACACTGATGGGAGTGATAAACTGTCTAGGCATAAATATGGCATTTAGTGTATGTGTGTGTTAGTGTGTCTATCTGATTAGCAAATGAGCGTGTATGTGTGTGCTATACCAATCGCTTCTGTTTATAGATATTTGTTGACTAATTATGAGACAAGTAAAATTGTCTCATAAAAGGAGTGGTGCATTCCTAAATGCTGGGATGTAAGGCAGGTCTTAAAATATGCTATGTAAATAGTTCATTTTTATTATTGCTCGCATATCTATTTTTAATTATGAATGTTAGTGAGGGCCTCATGTTCAAGTTTGGCCTAAGGCCCCAAAGGCTTACAGAATTTGGGTGAGTGAAACTATCAGTCATATGACTATTGACTATGACTATTGACACAGCCCATACATATGTAACATCTAAGTCTGCCATATGTTTGTGAGAGCTGGTAACATTTTACAGGATCAGTAGGGCACAAAATGTCCTGAACATTCTGTTCCTGTTTAAAATTAACAGGAGGATTTGACAGTAGATACATTTAAGAGTATTAATAATAAGTCAATAATCAGTTACCTGGGAGACAGGCCTATGCATGGTGGCAGGGAACCATGTATGTATGAGGGGGTGTGAGTGTTTGGGTGATTGACTGTTTGGGGGTGTGGCTGGGTATGCCTGTTCTATATAGGGCGGCCCCTTCCCCCCTACAGAAGCTCTTTTAGTAATGGACACAGTGAATTTCCTGCACTCACTCTTTTCTTGAGTGTGTTATGTTTTCATGTTTCGGTACTATCGTTTTTCTCTGTCACAGCGGGCAGGGTTGTCCTTGCCAATCGAGTAATTAAGAAAGAAAGTTACTGAGTTCATATGGATGGACAGGGAAGGCCCCTCCACTAAACTCTGAGCAGTATGAAGGAGGTCATAATAGCGGTCATGCCCACCAAGCTAACAGCCTGCTGGTGATCAGCATCAGGTTTAAAAGCAGGTGCCGGGATACTATGGATGCGGGGGGAGGGAACCACCCTAGGGACCTTAGATTTGTTAAATAGAGTGTTTTGGGGTGCTACCCCCCCCCCCCCAGTCACTTTACAGCACTAGTATCTCACTTTGGGACTGGGGACACCGAATCCAGTCTATAAGTCAGAATTCTGATCATAGACTTGCATTGAATGGGTTGGTAATGTAACATTTACAACAAAAGGGGGAGGGGTTATGATCCTGTTTTGATCAGGTACAAAAAAAGTTGTATACAGCCACCTAGTCCTGCCCACTAGTGATACACAGGAGGCAGTAAGAGAGCAGAGGTGTATCTTATTACACCATCATGCAGGCTCTGGCCACAGTTGTAAAGTGAGACCTAATTTTATTTTTACTTTTATATGCAATTTATTTAAACATAGAGGAAAGAAACAATGACATATGTCTTATATATGTGTTTGTTATAAATTCACAGGTAATCTAGTTACATCTTATGTAGGTGGTAGTGTCCTTTTAAGTCTTGTGAACGTGATGCATTGCATTGCAGATGTCTTATGTAACAGCCAACACTGGGCCTAACTGTTTAGAACACTGTTTAGAACACTAGGAAATTCAAAGATAAACTCTCTGAGTTCCTGGTCCATAGGTTTCTGGACACAACACACCTTCTCCTTCAGGCTTGTATAAAGATAGCTTTCCATCCTCACACGGTACATGAACCTGTCTGCACTCAGTGCTCTCCATCACCTTTAGACACTAACATTTCTATCAAGCAGCAAACATCCGTGATTCGACTGATACTAAACATACTTCCATTTACCACTGGCTCACATCTCACCATTGTCCTTGTGGCTTGTGGTACAGACCAGCGATTACTGAAGATCCATCTTCACTACATGACTGGATCTGTCCTGCAGCTGGCAATGGAAAGAGACAAGGAAAATGTAAGATAAACAGTCCTTTCTTATCACAACTAATGTCTTATGTTTTATATGTGCCTTTTACTGTCTGACAATTACTAATGGACCTGATTATAATGATGAACACAGTATATGATCTAGAAATATACAGTGAACTATTATATTAGTAACAGAAAACATATAAGATTCTACTCAATAAGGACAGACTTGCAGGGAATTGATATGGGAATTTCAAACTTTAGGCCAATGTAACCAAATTGGAAAACAATTCTCCAATGCAGCTGAATGGGAGAATTTTTCCAACTCAGCTACTTTGGCCTTAAGTGTGAAATTCCTGTCTCAGTTCCCTGCAATTCTGTCTTTATTTAGTAGGCCTTATCAATAGTTTAGGTTGTTTGGGAGATCACAAATGTCCTTGTCACATTTTGTTATAATAATCCTAATTCAGACCGATAATGTAATAAATGTTTTCTTGTGGTTTATAATAATCTAAAATGTACACAGCTCATGTACAGTAAAATATCAGGACAGTATATGTAAAATACATTTTGCTCTTGTTATTATTTAGTGATAAATGCCTTAATTACATCAGTTTGATTATGCACAGTAAATAGTATACATTATTTATACAGTAATTAACTCCTTAGTGACACATGGTGTTTGATCACAAGATCACAAGATCTTGGCAGGGACATAATGGCAGATACCTGATCAGGGTCCTAATAAAAAAAACAATTGCGACCTCTGGATATGTCACAGGTTTGTGTGTAATTTACAACTTGTGGCAAAATCCAAAAAAAATGTTTGGATGATGGATTTCTGAATAAGGGATACTCAGCCTGCATATTAATAATGGGAAAAAAAGGATCTACTAAATAAAGAGAGACTTGGAACTGAAATGGGAATTTCAAACTTTAAGCAATGTACAATGTAACCAGAGGCGTCGTTAGGGGGGGGCTACTGGGGCTGGATCCCCGAGTCTCCTGACCATAGCCCCGAATGGAGACTCTGGGGCTAAAGTATGTTTTAGCCCCGAGTCTGTGAAGCTTGCCCTGCTCTCCCTTCAGGCTGCTGCGTTTCCTGCTCTGTCACTATTAGGGAAGGGACTGCGGGTATAAGAAATGATAACCCCGCCCCCAACCCATGTGACCGGCAGGAACATGGCTGTGTCCTCCCTCACAGCACAGACCACGAGGGATGCTGTGCTGCTGTGAAGAGTCTGCTCTCGGCTCCAGGGGCTGCAGAAAACGAAAGCTCAGCTTCCCCTCCTCCTCCATGACCTGCCACTTCCCTCCCACCCAGGAACAGGCTGCACAAGGTAGGACCTCCATGTATTTTTATATAAATATCACCAACAGGTGAGTACTGGGGAAGGATGGAGGGAGGGTGACATTAATGGGCAGAATAACCCTGGAAAATGATGGATAAATGAACCCTGGCAAATGATGGATGAATTAATCCTGGCAAATGATGCAAAATTTACCCTGGCAAATTATGTAAAATTAACCCTGGCAAATGATGTATGATTTAACCCTGGCAAATGATGTATGAATTAACCCTGGCAAATGATGTATGAATTAACCCTGGCAAATGATGTATAAATTAACCCTTGCAAATGATGTATAAATTAACCCTGGCAAATGGTTGGGAAATTAACCCTGGCAAATGATGGATAAATTAACCCTGGCAAATGATGGATAAATTAACCCTGGCAAATGGTGGGGAAATTAACCCTGGCAAATGGTGGGGAAATTAACCCTGGCAAATGGTGGGGAAATTAACCCTGGCAAATGATGGATAAATAACCCTGACATATTATGGAGAAATTAACCCTGGCAAATGATGGAGAAATTAACCCTGGCAACCCTGACAAATGATGGTTAATGATAATTAATAAGTAGTGATGGTCTGTGCGGAACGGAAATGCCCCCTTCCCTGCAATAAGATATAGCAGCAGGGAGGGGGGACATATTGATCAACATTTTTTTTATTTTTATTTTAAGAAAAAAAAACACTTGTATGAGTGTATGTGACAAACTGTATGTATGTATGAGTGTATGTGACATACTGTATGTATGTGACAGACTGTACCTATGTGTGTGACAGACTATGTATGTATGAGTGTATGTGATAGACTATGTATGTGTGAGACTATGTATGAGTGTGTGTGTCTATGTGGCAGATTGTATGTATGTATGTATTTATCTATGTGACAGACTGTATGGGTGTGTATGTCTATGTGACTGACTCTATGAATGTATGTGTCTATGTTACCGACTGTATGTATGAGTGTGTGTCTATGTGATAGACTGGATGTATGAGTGTGTGTCTGTGACAGACTGTATGTATGTATGTATGAGTGTGTGTCTGTGACAGACTGTATGAGTGTGTGTCTGTGACAGACTGTAGGTATGTATGTATGAGTGTGTCTCTGTGTATGTGTCTATGTTACCGACTGTATGTATAAGTGTGTGTCTATGTGACAGACTGGATGTATGAGTGTGTGTCTGTGACAGACTGTATGTATGAGTGTGTATCTGACACTGTATGAGTGTGTGTGACAGACTGTATGGATGAGTGTATGTGACAGACTATGTAACAGACTGTTGTATGTATGAGTGTGTGTCTGTATGTGACTGCATGTGATTGTGTGTATGTGCTGTTGTCTGGCTCCTAGATTTATTTACTGTCTCCTAAAACTCAGTTAAGTTTGTCAAGCCCTGGCATAAATGCAACTAGTTATATACATATATTTGGGGTCTACCTCAAGCTTTTGAAAAGGCTGGAAATATTTAATATTTTACAGGTTTTGTTTTGTGATTATAAACTTAATTTTTTTTGCTGCGAGGGTGGTGGGTGCATGGAATAGCCTTTCAGTAGAAGTGGTAGAGGTTAATACAGCGAAGGAGTTTAAGCATGCGTGGGACAGGTATAAGGCTATCCTAGATATAAGATAAGGCCAGGGACTAATGAAAGTATTACTTTACTGAGAGGGTAGTGGATGTATGGAATAGCCTTTCAGTAGAAGTGGTAGAGGTTAATACAGCGAAGGAGTTTAAGCATGCGTGGGACAGGTATAAGGCTATCCTAGATATAAGATAAGGCCAGGGACTAATGAAAGTATTACTTTACTGAGAGGGTAGTGGATGTATGGAATAGTCTTCCAGTAGAAGTGGTAGAGGTTAATACAGTGAAGGATTTTAAGCATGCATGGGATAGGTATAAGGCTATCCTAGATATAAGATAAGGCAAGGGACTAATGAAAGTATTACTTGACTGATAGGGTAGTGGATACATTGAATGGCCTTCCAGCAGAAGTGGTAGGTTCATACTAATGTATGTTTTATGGTGTACACACAGCTCTCTGACTGAAGCAGATCTGCACCAGGTCTTACTATATTTCACGTAAAGGTGATAATATCCATATGCCTGATGTAGATGTTGTGCTTTGAATGTATCTGTTGTATACCAAGGATGCTGGTAATGTTTGTGGGAACTTGGTGATATAATCTACACTGTGACAATAAGGTGGAGTTATATTATGCTAATTATGTGGAGTAGGCGGGGCTTTGGGCAGTGGGTGTGGTCAGTATTAAAGTAAGTAATTGGAAGCTGAGCTGCAAAGTGTCCCTGGAAATGTTTTTCAAATGTTGGCAACTATGTAAATCTCAGTTACATTTGTCAAGCCCTGCTCTAAGTATCTACTGTTGGGAATAATATTATAGTGTGTGTGTGTGTGTTTGTAACGATCTTCTTATGGGAAGTGAATTATACCATGTGACAGAGGCGTTGCTAGGTTTCCAAAATATCTGGGGCTATAGCCCATAAGACTTTTTTTTATTTTTATGGAACCATACGGGCACTTACTGAGTGAGTGAGTGTGTGCATGTCAGTGTGAGTGAGTGTGTGTATGTCAGTACAAGTGTGTGTGCATGTCAATGTGAGCATGTGCATGTCAGTGTGAGCATGTGCATGTCAGTGTGAGCCTGTGCATTTCAGTGTGAGCGTGTGCATTTCAGTGTGAGCGTGTGCATGTCAGTGTGAGCGAGAGTGTGTGTATGTCAGTGTGAGTGTGTGCATGTCAGTGGGAGCGAGTGTGTGCATGTCAGTGGGAGCGAGAGTGTGTGCATGTCAGTGGGAGCGAGAGTGTGTGCATGTCAGTGGGATCGAGAGTGTGTGAGTGCCGATGAAAGATGAATAAAGACCCGGCTGCAGCAGAAATGTCCTCCTCCACTACTGAGGTAAATCAGAAGGGAAGGGGGACACATTAAAATATTTATTGTCTCTTAAAAACAAAAAAACTGCTGACTGGCATGTAACTGGCTGTGTGTGTTTATGTATGTAACTGGCTGTGTGTGCTTGTGTGTATATATGTAACTGGCTGTGTGTGTGTGTTTGTGTATATGTATGTAACTGGCTGTGTATATGTTGTGTGTGTATATGTATGTAACTGGCTGTGTATGTGTTGTGTTTTTATGTAACTGGCTGTGTAAGTGTTGTGTGTGTATGTATGTAACTGGCTGTGTAAGTGTTGTGTGTGTGTATGTATGTAACTGGCTGTGTAAGTGGGGTGTGTGTGTGTGTGTGTGTGTGTATGTAACTGGCTGTGTAAGTGTTGTGTGTGTGTGTATGTATGTAACTGGCTGTGTAAGTGGGGTGTGTGTATGTATATAACTCGCTGTGTAAGTGGTGTGTGTTTGTGTGTGTGTATGTATGTAACTGGCTGTGTAAGTGGGGTTTGTGTGTGTGTATGTATGTAACTGGCTGTGTAAGTGTTGTGTGTGTGTGTATGTATGTAACTGGCAGTGTAAGTGGGGTGTGTGTGTGTATGTATGTAACTGGCTGTGTAAGTGGTGTGTGTTTGTGTGTGTGTGTATGTATGTAACTGGCTGTGTAAGTGGTGTGTGTGTGTGTATGTATGTATGTATGTAACTGGCTGTGTAAGTGTTGTGTGTGTGTATGTATGTAACTGGCTGTGTAAGTGGGGTGTGTGTGTGTGTATGTATGTAACTCGCTGTGTAAGTGGTGTGTGTTTGTGTGTGTGTATGTATGTAACTGGCTGTGTAAGTGGGGTGTGTGTATGTATATAACTCGCTGTGTAAGTGGTGTGTGTTTGTGTGTGTGTATGTATGTAACTGGCTGTGTAAGTGGGGTTTGTGTGTGTGTATGTATGTAACTGGCTGTGTAAGTGTTGTGTGTGTGTGTATGTATGTAACTGGCAGTGTAAGTGGGGTGTGTGTGTGTATGTATGTAACTGGCTGTGTAAGTGGTGTGTGTTTGTGTGTGTGTGTATGTATGTAACTGGCTGTGTAAGTGGTGTGTGTGTGTGTATGTATGTATGTATGTAACTGGCTGTGTAAGTGTTGTGTGTGTGTATGTATGTAACTGGCTGTGTAAGTGGGGTGTGTGTGTGTGTATGTATGTAACTCGCTGTGTAAGTGGTGTGTGTTTGTGTGTGTGTATGTATGTAACTGGCTGTGTAAGTGGGGTGTGTGTGTGTGTATGTATGTAACTGGCTGTGTAAGTGTTGTGTGTGTGTGTATGTATGTAACTGGCTGTGTAAGTGGTGTGTGTGTGTGTGTGTGTGTGTGTGTGTATGTATGTAACTGGCTGTGTAAGTGGTGTGTGTGTGTTTGTAACTGGCTGTGTATGTGTTGTGTGTGTGTGAATGTCTCTGTGTATGTATGCTTTCCTGATGTGCCATTGTCTGGCTCCTAATTTTTTTTGCTGGCTCCTAAAACTAAATTAAATTTTTTGCTTTCTATGTGACGTGTGGGACACATTAAGGAATTCATTTTTTCTTCAACTTGCTGACTGGTATGTGTGTGTAACTGACTGGATGTCTGTGAGGTGTGTGTATGTGACTTTCTGTTTATGTATGTGATTCTGTATGTGAATGTGAATGTCTCATTGTATGTATGCTTTCGTGATGTGACATTGTCAGGCTCCTACTTTTTTTTTGCTGGCTCCTAAAACTAAATAAAAATTTTCAAACCCTGATATAAACATAAATCCTTCCTATGCTGCTTAGCAGTCCTGTAATAAAAAAAAAATTCACACACACACATTATTACAGGACTGCTAAACAGGATAGAAATGATTTATGATATATATCAGGGCTTGACAAATTTAATTTAGTTTTAGGAGCCAGCAAAAAATGTTAGGAGCCAGACAAGGGGCTCATCACAAAAGCATACATACACAGAGACAATCACATACACAAACCTCACATACAGAATCACATCCATACACAGAAAGTTACATACACACACCTCACAGACATCCAGTCAGTCATTATGCTATATATAGCATAATGATTTATGCTGTATATATATATATACAGGGGCGTTGCTAGGTCTTCGGATGATCTGGGGCTAGAGCCCAGATGAGCTCGGTCACACACAGGGGCGTACCTAGAGCATTTGGCACCCGGGGCGGACCCTGAGTGTTGCACCCCCCACCCCCATAATAAAAATGTAAGAAAACACCCACAAATTTTTCAGTGTTTGAAAATTGTACAATTATAGATACCAGGAATATTGTGCCACTCAGAACCCAGTAATATTGTGCCAGTCAGATACCAGTAATATTGTGCCTTTCAGATACCAGTAATATTGTGCCAGTCAGATAACAGGAATAGTGTGCCATTCAGAGCCCAGTAATATTGTGCCAGTAAGATACCAGTAATATTGTGCCACTCAGAGCCCAGTAATATTGTGCCAGTCAGATACCAGGAATATTGTGTCATTCAGAGCCCAGTAATAGTGTGCCAGTCAGATGCCTGTAATATTTTGCCAGTCAGAGCCCAGTAATAGTGTGCCAGTCAGAACCCAGTAATATTGTGCCACTCAGAACCCAGTAATATTGTGCCACTCAGAGCCCAGGAATATTGTGCCACTCAGAGCCCAGGAATATTGTGCCAATCAGATGCCCAGTAATATTGTGCCAATCATAGCCCAGTAATATTGTGCCACTCAGAACCCAGTAATATTGTGCCACTCAGAGCCCAGGAATAGTGTGCCACTCAGAGCCCAGGAATATTGTGCCACTCAGAGCCCAGGAATATTGTGCCAATCAGATGCCCAGTAATATTGTGCCACTCAGAACCCAGTAATATTGTGCCACTCAGAGCCCAGGAATATTGTGCCACTCAGAGCCCAGGAATATTGTGCCAATCATAGCCCAGTAATATTGTGCCACTCAGAACCCAGTAATATTGTGCCACTCAGAGCCCAGGAATATTGTACCATTCAGAGCCCAGTAATATTGTGCCACTCAGAACCCAGTAATATTGTGGCAATCATAGCCTAGTAATATTGTGCCAATCATAGCCCAAGAATATTGTGCCACTCAGAACCCAGTAATATTGTGCCAATCATAGCCCAATAATATTGTGCCACTCAGAACCCAGTAATATTGTGCCAATCATAGCCCAAGAATATTGTGCCACTCAGAACCCAGTTATATTGTGCCAATCATAGCCCAGTAATATTGTGCCATTCAGAACCCAGTAAATATTGTGCCAATCATAGCCCAAGAATATTGTGCCACTCAGAACCCAGTAATATTGTGCCAATCATAGCCCAAGAATATTGTGCCACTCAGAACCCAGTAATATTGTGCCAATCATAGCCCAAGAATATTGTGCCACTCAGAACCCAGTAATATTGTGCCAATCATAGCCCAAGAATATTGTGCCACTCAGAACCCAGTAATATTGTGCCAATCATAGCCCAAGAATATTGTGCCAATCAGAACCCAGTAATATTGTGCCATCATAGCCCAGTAATATTGTGCCACTCAGAACCCAGTAATATTGTGCCAATCATAGCCCAGTAATATTGTGCCACTCAGAACCCAGTAATACCCACACACACCTAGACACCCTGACATACACACACACACACACCTAGACACCCATACACAGTCACACTTTTTTTTTTTACTTACCTTACACTTGGTCCGTCATCCAGGACCTTCTGCCGGATGTCCGTCCACCTGACATCCGGCAAGCAGCTGACACAGCGTGACGGGGGCGGAGCTTGCTCCCGTCGCGCTGTGATCTCTATAGCCAGGAGGAGAGGCTAGGGAGCGAGCTCCCTTTAGCAGCCTCTCCTTCCGATTGGCCCTCAACCCCGCGTGAGGTTAATCCTCCGATTCTGGGACTATGTCCCAGACGGAGGAAAGCTCACCGGGGGATTTTTTTTTTTTTTTTTTATATTTATAGCCCTGGAGTCTCGGGGCTAAAGAATACTTTAGCCCCAGAGTCTCCATTCGGGGCTATGAAGGGGGGACTCGGGGCTATAGCCCCAGTAGCCCACCCCTAGCGACGCCTCTGTATATATATATATATATATATATATATATATATATATATATATATATATATATATATATATATCATAAATCACTTATTTACATCCACCTTTGTGTATTTAAGCTATATATTGTAGATTTGAGGTTCCTTATTACAGGACTGCTAAACAGCATGGGAATGATTTATGTTACATATAAATATACACATGTAACATAAATCATTCCCATGCTGTTTAGCAGTCCTGTAATAAGGAACCTCAAACCAACAATATATATTGCTTAAATACACAAAGGTGGATATAAATCAATGACCCCAACCCTCCCCTCTCTCCACCATATCCAGAGCTTACCTGAGTGGGAATAGACCTGCTCTGCATCTCCCACAAGGTGACAGCCTGAAAGGATTCCTTCAGAGCTGCTTCATTGTCCCACGTGGAGCTTCCCTCACATCCCTGCAGTCACACACAGTGACCATACTGTGTAAAAGCCCTGCACTGATTGGCTGACACATCACTCAGCATCCTATCAGTGCAGGGCTTTCACACACAGTGATGATGCTGTGTAAAAGCCATGCACTGATTGGCTGACACATCACTCAGCATCCTATCAGTGTAGGGCTTTCACACACTGTCTGTGTGATGTCAGGGGGAGGAGCTATCACGGAGCTGGGGGCTTTGCTCAGTACATTCGGGGCTTCAGCCCCCTTAGCCCACCCCTAGCGACGCCTCTGCCATGTGAGCTATGCCACCATGGCTAAGATGAGAATATTGAGGGGGTCGCAAAATAATTTTACTGACCCAAACTGTCATGTATCTGCAAGTATACTATATATATAGGTCTACTCAATAAACATAGAATTGATGGAAATTTATATGGGTATTTCGAACTTTAGGCCAAAGTAGCAGAGTTGGAAAACATTTCTAATGTAGCTGAATGGGAAAATTTTACCAGATCAGCTACTTTGGCCTTGAGTTTGAAATTTCTCACTCAATTTCCTGAAATGTGCTCTTTATTGAGTAGAACCTTTAGTGTACCACCTGTGTCCAAGCATATAATGTATGTGCACCCTTATGCTTTATAATTTAGGCTTCCCAAAGCGACTTACTACCTGTCAGATCTTCTAAAGCTATGTCAATGATGGCTAGCCGATTTGGACTATATTTCCAAATGATTGGAAGAGCATCATGGGGAATGTAGTCTAAAACAGGTCAAGTGCTGAAGTGTAGTCATCACTGTGCTTTGAAGATAAAGTTCTCACTTCAGCAGATATAGACCCTTTTCAATTCAGACAGAGCTGTTAACAGAATACTTTATTAAAAAATAGCAGTCATTATTGGAGAGAAAACTGGTGAAATGGGCAGCAGGGTGAGGAGCTCTGCTGCTTGTACCAACACAATGTAATGTTTATCTGCCATTGTTATACAAATACTAAACTTGCACATTAAACTGCCCTTCCTACTCCTCTTTACTTTAACAATTAAAAAAGTTCTGAGCGACTGAAAGGTATTACAAATTGTGGGAGATCTTTTCTTATTAAATATCTATTATCCCTAGCATTCTTATGTCTGAAAATATGCCATTGTATTTATTCATTTTGTGTATCACTCTCTTACCAAATGCACTAGTGCACACCAGCTATAGCACGTCTTCAATCCTCAGGGATAGGGCATATTGCTTATTTATTGTTTGTAGTGCTCATTGCTTATATTCACTTTTTATAATATTCATTATAGCATATAATTTTTCATTTATAAAAAATATTGAAATGCCCTATACATATATAAGCAATGGTTAATAGGTATGCCTATAGCTTTTTTCTTACATACTGTATACCTATTGCTCATTGGTAAAGGGCAAATCTATCTATATGCATCCTGTACCTCTAGTCTATATCTGTAACTATGCATTCTATACCTCTGTGTCTATCCTACATCTGTACCTATGCATCCTATACCTTTATCTATCTTATATCTATACCTTTACCTATGCATCCTATACCTTTATCTATCTTATATCTATACCTTTACCTATGCATTACTATACCTGTATCTTATATCTGTACCTGTGCATCCTGCACCTGTGTCTGTCCATATAGCTTATATCTGTACCTATGGATCCTGTACCTGTCTGTATAGCCTACATCTTTACCTATGTATCCTGTATCTTTATCTATATATACATCTGTATAATATATGTACTCATGCATCATCATGTACCTATATCTATCTACATCTATCCTATATCTATACCTATGCATTCTGTACCTCTGTCTGTCTAGCTATCGATCATGAGACATCATTGTATTTTAAGTATTATTAAAGCTGTGGGCTATAGCCCCAGATCATTTTTGAGCCTAGCAACGCCCCTCAATGTAACCAAATTGGAACAATTCTCCAATGCAGCTGAATGAGAGAATTTTTCTAACTCGTCTACTTTGGACTTAAAGGACAACTGTAGACTGGAAACAAATGTTTCTTTAACCCCTTAGTGACTGAGTGCTATGTTGCATTTGATGTGCCTTGAAGACCAGAATTCCATTATTTTTGTCATATGTTTACTGAACTGTGAATTTCTTTCTTTGTGTTCAGTCCACCCACACACATTATATATCATTTTTTAAAGGACAGATAGGGCTTTCATTTGATTTTATTATTTTCATCATGTGATATAATTTACTATTTAAAAAAATATAAAATATGATGAAAATATGACATAAAAACACTTCTTCTAACTTTGACCTAATTTTTATTTTACACAATTACAAATGGTAAAAAAGACCCCGTCTATATATTTCTAATATTTGTCCTGAGTTAATTAATACCAATGTTTCCTTGTTTGTTTATGTTTTAGTTCAAGTAATAGGGCAATAAACAATATTAGTGTTATTTTTTTTGTTTTCTAACCATTTTCTTCTACAGTGACTTTTTTACCCCAACCCTAAATTTACCCCAACTCTAAATTCACCCTAAATCTAAATCTACCCCCACCCCTTAATCTAACCCTTGTAATCATCCGAACCGCCCTGTAACCCTGCAACCCTTCGGATGCGAAGCAGCCTCTGAGAGTAGCTGCAGGCAACACTACATGTAAACGGAGGACGTGCTTAAGGACCATGCATTTGGACGTATATATACGTCCAAATGCGTTATGGGTTTAAATAGGTTTAGCACTGTTAACAACAACAGTGCTGAAAATGCTTAATGAACAGATAGAGTAAAAATCTTTTTTTCAGGTCCCACCTCTGCCCATAGGGGACGCTGGCCACATCCATAGTGTAGAATATATCAGTCGGAATTCTGGCATGCAGAAAACCTGCGCCCATGTCCCATTTGGGACATTTTTGAAGCCAGAAAGTGTATTCTACCCCACAAAGCCATATATTTTTTTAAACTAGACACCCTAGGTTATTTCAAATGGTAGTATTTGAACACTTTCCATGCACTAATTATACCACCAGCCTATGTCAATGTTTTGGGTAGTAATTTTTTTTCACATACATTGTACTTTGGGCATTAATTCACAGATCCTGTTATATGTCAGTGCCAAACAACACCTCAATATGTGTTGAGCAACATCTCCTGAGTACAGGGACACCATCCATGTATAGGTTGGTTAGGTTATTTGGAGGTTAAAAGGCCACATTTGAGAGGTGCGCTTTTTGGTTTTCCATGCAGAATTCCATTTGGGACACTTTTGAAGCCTGTCAAAGTATTTAACCTCATCAAACCATATATTTTGGAAAACTAGACATCCTAGGGTATTGAAAATTGTGATATTTTAACACTTTCCAAGTACTAATTCTACCACCAACCATATTTTCAGATTCTGGAATTTGCCACTGCCAACCAACACCTCAATATGTGTTCAGCAACATCTCCTGAGTACAGGGATACCATCCATGCATAGGTTTGTTGGTTTGTTTTGGGGCTAAAAGGCCACATTTAGGGGGTGCGCATTTCCAACCTGGAATTTTGACATGTAGTCAGCCTGCGCCCATGTTCTATTTGGAACATTTTTGAAGTCGTCCAATGTATTTAACCCCACCAAACCATATGTGTTTGGAAAATAGACATCCTAAGGTATTTCACATGGTGGTATTTTAATACTGTATATGTACTAACTTTTTACTTTGTAAAAATTTGTGGTAGTACGTTTTTGGGAGTTCAGGCATGAATTCACAGATTCTGGTAAAACAAACAACAACCCAATATGTGTTCAGCAACATCTCCCGAGTAAAAGGATACCACCCATGCATAGGTTTTTTGGTTTGTTTTTTGGCTAGAAGACAACATTTGTGAGATGCGCACCTCCATGCTGCCCGACACTTCCGTCCATTATCATGGACAGCCGGTCCTAGCCACCAGGGAGATATGGGCAGCTGGGGGAAGATGAGGTTTGAACAGCCAAAATCTTGGATCTTGTCTAATTCCTGAGATATTTCCTTTTTCATTAGGGGAGCTGACCCCAACTCAACTGAAATTGGGATTTTTTAAGTTGATTTTGGTATATATTCGTTAGATTAGGTAAGAAACTATTTCTTTTTGTATGTTAGATTTATCATGCAAGAGTAGGGTTGCCACCTTTTCTACAAAAGATACCGGCCTTGCGGGTGCCTCCATAGACTTAACATTGGCATCAAGCCAACCTTTTACTGACCTGCCAGTAAAGTACCAGCTGGGTGGCAACCCTACGCAAGAGGCGGGATTCACAATATGTGCGCGGAAGGGATGAATCCAGGTTAGTCCCCCCTCAACTGAAATTTCGAAAAAAAAATGCTATTGATTTTGGTAGATATTCAGTACATTAGGTAAGATCAACCCTGTTTTTTTCATTAGATCTATCACACAAGAGCAGGTTTTCACAATCCCACTGTGTGTGTATGGGTTGGGATTGGGGATTACAGGTTATCCCCCCCCCCCCCCCAGCTGAAATGTGTATTTTATGCCCAGGCCACATAGATTATACCATACACCTGGGTGCTCAAAGCCCATGGAAATGAATGCAAGAGACCAAGACTGTAGTCAGCACACATCTAAGCACTAGGGGTGCTACCTCGGATATGTTTTACCAGCCATATATAACGTATTAACTTTCGCCTTATGCGTTGCATTATGTAGAAGTAATATGTGACCAAATGTTAATCAATTAACTAATCAATGCGCTCCTGTGGGATCCACTAGCTGATTAGTTAATTGATCTCCTCTGATCACATATTACATTGCAAAAGGCATATGCTGCCGGTAAAACAAAAACGGCCAAGTTAGCAGGTCTACTAAGCACACATTCTCACACTTTTTCAAACTTATAATTAGGCCATATACATTACTCATATACAATAATCACAAGTAGTCAACGTTTCGGTCCACCTCCTGGACCTTTATCAAGACCTCTTGCAACAATGGAATCAAAGGAGTAGGGGGTGTGGGCGACCCTACCTATATAATGGGATATTCTAACTAGTGATATTATTATGAGCATGGCCAGTAGTGTGTGGCCGCTACCATTTGCAAAAATGAACAGAATGATTCATTTGACCCACTTTAGCTATACATTGGTGAGTTTCTCCTGCAGTAAGTGCCGCATTAAATCTATAAAAATGTGTGTCAAATCAGAGAACAATCTGTCAGTATTTAAACAGAGGACATAGTTTGCATAAGTGTTTATAGTTGTTTGAGTTATAAAAATATATATTTTTATAGGGGAATAATCACAAAATTGTGATTTGTGTGAATTTCTTTAATTTCCTTATTGAATAAAAAGTAAACAGCTGACAGCATACCACTAAACAGGCTATGGAGTTATTTATAAAAGTAAGATCTGGAGCACAGTTCTAGAAGTGGAGCAGTCACTATGGAAACCAAAGAAATGTTGTTGTTAATCACTTGCAAGACTTTGCCCCAAAATTTACTTTTATAAACACCTATGTCACTGACAGTCTACCACTCACTCAGACACACACATGCAATCATATCACTCTCACATGCACATGCAGCCACTCACTCAGACACACGCATGTAATCCTGCCAAATATCTCACATGCACCGTCTGGCACTCACTCAGACACACAAGTGCAATCCTGTCACTCACTCAGACACACACATGCAGTTCTGCCACTCTCCCATTCATATTCTGCCACTCACTCACGCATGCAATCTGGTGACTGGCCAAAGGTAAAAGAAGGCAGCTGCATAGTGCCGCATAGTGAGTGTTACTGCTCGCACAGTGTTACTGCGGCGCCCCCTCCCTCCTCACCTCCCTGCTGCCTGCGTGTGGTGCACCCCGTCCCCTCGTCTGGGGAACGGTGCTGTAACCAGAATAGAAAATGTAAAAAAAACTATGTCTGTCCATGAGACATACATATTAAAAGGTATTTTTCTTGCTTTTCTTCTCCTCTTCTCTTTCCCACATTCTTCCTCATATATCACTTTTATTCTTCCCCTTTAAGGTTTGCAGTTTCAAAGCCATGTGAGCTTTTAACGTTACACAGCCTCAACAGCTTGCAGAATCTCATGTATATTCCATATATTTGTGTGCTCTATATTTATATTGTTCAAAGGCTTGCTATACATATAAGTATTTTGTAATGGGGTACCAGAATCCCTACATCGGTTCTCTCATTCCCGTTAATATTGAAGCTGGTTTATAACCCTGCAAAGTTATCCTTATGTTGGTCATTGTGAGAAAGAAGCCAGATCACTACGGTACGCTCTTAGTTACTGAAAGGCGCGAGAAGGCTCATTCCAGAATCCCAAATGTCTATATTGAAATAATGTATGCTACATGTTTTAGCATCTTGTAATGAGTAACCAGAACCCCTACTTACTTTGTTTCATTTTCATTTTTAATGTGGTTGGCTTACAATTCCTGCTAAGGTTATATTATGGTGGTCACTTAGAGAGAGAAGCCCGCTCACTATGGTATACTCTTATTTACTGAAAGGCTAATTTGTGCCCAGTTCGAGCCCTCCATTCAATCCATGTTTATGTCAATGCTCTAATGGCTATGTTTGATTGTTCCAGTGAAACTTTGTACTTCAATGATACACTTTCAGGTTAGATACCTCATGTGATTTAATATGTAAATTAACCAGGTTAAATATGTTTACAATAATGTAAAAAAAAAGAATCACTTCTTTATGTTTCATATGATAAAACCTTTATTGAATGCTATGCGCTATGTTGACTTAATATTTAAATTTTAATTAAAAAAAAAAAAGGTGCATGGTGATAAACCCAGTGCCTGGGATGTGCCTCAGCCAAAACCAGAGGTTGGGTCTAATTCAGGTGGGGTCAAGCTGCATATCATGATGTCACGTACCCTCACCTCTGCTTGGCTGAATGTTACCATTAGCAAATGTTAGTAAGTATGCTAACGATAAGCCAAGGTGTTTTTTTCACTGTTGCATCCCATTGCTTGCTGAATGTGAAAGGCTTTGCAATGCATTGGACACACATGTGGCTCTCAAAATATTACAAAAACTTCAAATTTCTAATTTAGGGGGCTAACCTGTACTGAGCCCTCCCCTGCACACAAAATAGGATTGGGAATACCGCCTTTTGTGTGATAGATCTTATAAAGAAAAACTGACCGTCTTAACCTGATCTAATGAATATCTACGAAAATCAATAAAAAATAAAAAATTTAAGCTGAGGGGGGCTAACCTGTACTCACCCCTCCCCTGCACACAAAATAGGATTGTGATTACCGCCGCTAGTGTGATAGATCTCACACAAAAAAGACAGCCCTCTTATTGAAAAGGCAAAATCTCAGGAATTAGACTAGATCTATCAAAAATGGTGGCTGGATATGATTGTTAATATTGGATATTTTAGAGTAGATCTAACGAAAAAAAAACAGATGACCCAAAATGATCTAACAAAGATCTAACAAATGGTATGATCTTTTGTTAAAATTGTAAACATGGGGGGCTAACCCCTGGTGAGGTTATGGTTGCCACCTTTTCTACAAAAAAATACCGGCATTGCTGGTTCCTCCAGAGGCTTAACATTTGCATTAAGCCAATTTTTTACTAGGTGGCAATCTTAGGTGAGGTTTTTATCTGTATTTCAGGTTGGGTGGGAGATCACAAATGTCCTTGTCACATTTTGCTTTGATAATCCTAATTGAGAATAATAATGTAATAAATGTTTTCTTGTGGTGGATAATAATCCAAAATTTACACAGCTCATATACAGTAAAATATCAGGACAGTATATGTAAAATACATTTTGCTCTTGTTATTATTTAGTGATGACTGACTTAATTACATCAGTTGTTTATGTATAATTAATAATATACATTATTTATCCAGTAATTAACTCCAAGCATGGTGCTTGTGTCCTAGACGATGCCAGAAACAAAATGCCACTTTTTATTCCTAATCACCGATCACAAGGAGATCGGTAGCCAGGACACAATGGCAGAGACCTGATAGGGTCTTAATAGACCTTGTGGGTCTCCTGCAAACAATCGCGAGACATTCAGATTGTCACAGCAGCGTGCCCGAACCCGGAAGTCCGGGAATGTCGTGATTTACTTAAATTTAACTGGTGCTCGCTTGGAACATTGGCTTCATTTTTCCTGTCAGTTTGAGGCTACTCAAAGTGGGAGCTGCGATGAGCTGTTAAATTCAGGACGTTCTATGCTAGTATGGCATAGGATGTCCTAGTGTCATGAAGAGTTCAAACAAATCTAAATGTTTTTCAATATTTAAATTTGTTTGCAAGTTGGTTATGGAAAAATGGTCAACATTTGACCTAGGTAGACAAATGCAGTTTAGTGGTTTCATGGTGGAACTTCATCAGCTCACTAGTTATCATCCAAGATAGACAAAAATAAACAGGCAAGACAGAAATGCTGACAAATAAAGTAGAGAGATAAAAAGACAAACAAGATACCTGAACAGACAGACAGAGCAGTGGTTGTTTATTTTGATAATTTTTTCCCCCACAAATCATGTGTAGGTTAATATGTGATGTATTCCATTATTTAATCACTAAATTATATTATGTAGACATAGTTCATATGAAGCAATCTTTTATGGGATGGTTATGTGATTGGTTTGGACTGTCTACTGCTATACTGATGGTTAGGCTGATACTGTTGCGGCTGACGGCTGGCTGCCCCCCCCCCCCCCCCGCCCGTATGTTTGTTTGTTTGTGTTTATGTCTAGCTGTTGATTGGGTGTGGTTTGAATGGGATTCCTTGGTGTTATTATCACAACGGAAATTTAATTATTTCAAGGGCACTGTAAGACACAGGGATGATTAAGCAGCGCTGGTCCCCACAAGCTTTACTGTATAGTGATGCTGTGATGCGCTGAGGAGTCTGAGTGTTAAATAAAAAATAAATAAAAATAAATAAAAATAAATAAAAAAAAAGAAAAATAATAATATGTGATGTATTCCCTTATTTAATCACTAAATTATATTATGTAGACATAGTTCATATGAAGCAATCTTTTATGGGATGGTTATGTGATTGGTTTGGGAAGTTTTTTCCCTTAGATATCGCTCTGTTCTACTGACAATTCAGCTTAGTCTTACTGTAATTCAAGGAAACATTAGCTAGTTTCCAACTTAAAGTTGTTATTAAAGGACAACTGTAGCCAAAATTACCTTATGTTTAACTGAAAAATGGTATCACGTTTAGATTATGTGTAAAGAAATTATTTAATGAAAGAATACAAATTACATTATTAAGCTTTCTTTACTCCATATAGATCCCTCACGGGGAAGACATGTTGTTTAGATCTTGTTTAGGTCAGATCTTCACTCTCCTTGGTTCAGATCAACAAAGATCTGACCCATCTGACCAAAGATTCTAACAAAATGTCTCTCTCCTGGTAGAGCAAAGAGGGGTCAATAAGGTATTTTATTTGTAATCTTTCTTTTAAGCATTTCTGTATAAAATGCCTACACTTGATATCATCTTTCAGTTAAAAAGGACTTAATTTATAGAGACACGGAGGTTCATATTATGCTTATCTCTTTCTTTAATATTTTCCTCATCAGCAAAGAGAATGCATTAAAAAACTTTGACCATTAAGAACACATTCCATAATAATACTTCCCTCCTCTATAAAGTCCAGTGCAATATACCACTTCCTCTTTCTTCGCTGCTCCCTCCAGCTAAGTACTTTCTGGTTCTTTGGAGACTGCTGGACATTGATCTGTTCACCTCCCAGCTGAACTCCAGTCTTCCTCGGTTCTTCAGTTGGAGGCCGGACCCAGAAGCCCTGGTTGGCAGACATTACGCGTTCCCTCCATTTTGTCTGATATCTTGCTTGCTGGTTGATCTTTGTCGCACCAGTGCATCCTTAGTGTTGTCGGCTCCATGGTGGGATTCTCAGCCGTGGTTCCCTACCTTGATGGAACTTTTGGTGGACATTCCCCTGTCTACTTCCATCATGGCACGACCTTGTGACCGACCTGTCGGGATTTCCACATCAGGTCAACTCCAACTCATGGCCTGGTTGATTTCAGGGATCACTAGTTCGTCTCTGGCGTTCCATTGATGACTTTGGCACTCCTGGAAGGTGCTTGGGCACCAGTACCAGACCTATTAATGTGGTTTTGTTGCTTTTGTTGCTTTTTCAACATTGGCCTAATAATGCAAATCTCTCTCTTCAACAAGTTTCTGCTAAGTTAGTTATGTTATGTTGATTCATTTCTTGCAAACGTGTTTCTTATGTATGGGCTTTGGATATTGCTTCACGATCTTTTACTCCAGACTGTGTTACTTTCAACATTTCTCGTCGCACTAAGACTTCTGTTTCTTCCATCTGTTACCCTGCATTCCCTCACAATGCTCAATTGTGTCCAGTTCTTTGTTTAAAATAATATAAACTTTGAACTTCTTCTCTTCACCATCCTTCAAGACCAGAACTGTTCTTGGCTCTTCGGAAACAACATAGACCTATATCTACTAACTCCTTGGCTTGATGGGTTAAATGGGTGTTGCAGGAAGCAGTGGTTGACCCTTCGGTGTTCAGTCCCCATTCAATTAGAAAGGCTATGGCTTCTAGAGTTGTCGACTCGAAGATTTGATAAAAGCTGCGGATTGGTCGCGGGAATCCACATTTTGGGAATTACTTTCGGGGTCCTTTTCTTTTTACCTCTACGGTTATAGCACAGCTTTGAACTACCATAATTTGAGCCTCCATGTCTTTGTAAATTACCAAATTTTACTATTAAATTATGTTGTAAAGACATGATTTATAAAGACACAGAGTATTATTCCCACCCAATGTTTTCCTGGTGTTTCCGTTTTTTCTGATGTGGTCACCTTCGTTTCATGTTCTTGGATTGTTTTTTTAGTTTTAAAATTATGGTTGGATGATTTCTCTTCCCACAAAGAAAAAGGAAGTGGTTTATATTGCACTGGAATTTATAGAGGAGGGGAGGGAAGTATTATTATGGAAAGTGTTCTTATTGGTCAAAGTGTTTTAATGCATTCTCTTTGCTGCTCAGGGAAATATTAAAGAAAGAGATAAGCATAACACTCAACTCCGGGTCTTTATAAATCATGACTTTACATCATATTTTAACAGTAAAATCTGATAATTTTTGCTACAGTTGTCCTTTAAGTCTTGTGAAAGTGCTACATTGCATTACAGTTGTAATATGAAACAGTCAACACTGTTTAGAAAACTGGAAACTTCAAAGATAACCGGCCTTAGGTGTTCCGGCACCCTGTGTGGGCCACCCCCGTGGTTCCTCCCTCTACCCTCATGTATCACACACAGTGATAATGCAGGGTATGTTATTTCCTATACCCTGCATTATCACTAAGCATGGGGAGCGCGAGCAGCACTTACTTATGTTGCTCGCATCTCCCAGTGAAGCAGACGCTGCTCTGCTTCACAGGGTGGGGGTGGAGCTTCACCTCACACCCGGTGAGGGAAACTTTTTTTTTTTGTATTGCCTGTCCCCCCCTGATGGAGGCCCTGGGCTTGTTTAAAGGTAGCATTCCATCCTCACATGTTACATGAACCTGTCTGTACTAAGTGCTCACCATCCCCTTTAGACACTCACATTTCTATCAGGCAGCACACATCCTTGATTCACACTGACACTGAACATACTTCCACTTACCACTGGCGCACAACTCACCATTCTCTTCGTGGGTTTTTGTTCAGACCAGCGATTCCTGAAGATCCATCTTCACTACATGACTGGATCTATCCTGCAGCTCACGATGGAAGAAGACAAGTAATAGTAAGATAAACTGCACTTTCTTATCATAACTGATTGCTTATTTTTTATATGTGCCTTTTACTGTTTGTCAATTATAATTGGACCTTATTTTAATGATGGACACAGTATATGATCTAGAAATATACAATGCACTATTATATTAATAACAGAGAACATATAAGAGTATACTCAATGAAGAGAAACTTGCAAGGAATTGAGATTGGGATTTAAAACATTAGACTAGGCCGGATTAAGGCATGGGCTTTAGGGGCAGCAACCCAGGGGCTCAACAAAATGAGGGCATCGAGAGTTGCAGCTCCAGGCCCATGCTTTGGTCCGACCATTGGAAAAAAAACAAAAACCCCAGCTTGCTGCAGAGGCGCTGGCTGGGGAGATCAGAAGATCTCCACTCACAAGCTCTTTGTCGGCAAGTAGGAGCACAGACATGTGTCTTCAGGGAAGATTCCATGCTGCCACTCTCTCTGCTGCTCTCATCATGGTAGGCCACGTGATCGCCACAGGTCACATGACCTGCCGCTATGAGAGTGGCGGGGAGCGAGACAATGCCACCATAGAAACTCCTAGGAAGTGCACAGACTCCATGCCACCTGGAAATAGACGCCAGAGAGCTAGATGATGATATGGGTAAATCCTGATGGGACAATGTGGTTAATGGGACATACAGTGTGTAAGGTGGGTATGGGGCATGTACTGGGTTGCTGGGGTAAGACCTGGGTATGCAATGTGGTTATTGGGGAATAAAATGGGGTCCTGGGATAAACATGTGGTATGCAGTGTGGTTGATGGGGCATATTTTGGGATACTGGGGTAAGTAATGGGTGTGCAATGAGGTTGATGGGGTATATCCCGGGATTGTAAATAACTACTGATTTTGCCATAATATGCCAAATGTATATATTCCTGCTGATTGTGCCTTGATATGCCAAATTTATACATTTCTGCTGATTGTGCCATGATATGCTATGTTTATACATTGCTGGTGGTTTTTTCATGTAATTCCATGTTTATACATTGCTGCTGATTTTGCCATGTAATGCCATGTTTTTTCATTACAGTTGATTTTGCCATGTAATGCCAAAACATTACTGCTGATTTTTCCATGATATGGCAAATCTAAGGGCTTGGGTAAGTCCTGTGAGTGCAATCTACCTGCTGGAACATTTGTCAATCAACTTATGCCCAATCTGATATTACTGAGGTCCTCACAGTACCTGTACCCAGGGGCCTACAATGTCTTAATGCGGCCCTGACTTTAGGCCAATGTAACCAAATTGGTAACATTCTCCAATGCAGCTGAATGGGAGATTTTTTCCAACTTAGCAACTTTGGCCTTAAGTTTCAGTTATCAGTTCCCTACAATTCTCTCTTTATTGAGTAGACCCTATTAGTATTTCAGGTTGTAACAAATGTTTTCTTTTGGTATAAACCATATTTGCTTGAATACAAGAAAAAATATTTTCCTAGCAAATGCGCTGAACAAGTGACCTTATATTAAAGGTTCGTCTTATAATCAGATAATCAGATCTCCAAAAGGAAGACAGAAAAATAATTGTAAAGAAACAGACATAAGAAGAAAAGATTAGTAATGAGTACCACAACAACCAAGATTTTTTCAAGGTGTCGGCTCCATGGCAAAGAGGTCTGCATTGTGTCGGCAACCGAACAAAGTGATTTGCAGAGCGTCAGTGCACCGACATAGAGATCTGAAGATTGAAACAGAGAAATATAGACATGTCAAAGCTTAAAATTTCTTGAAAATACTTAATACATGGGGACGATCTACAAAAAGAAGACAAAAGATAAAATGTAAAGAATCAGAGATAAGAAGAAAAGATGAGTAAAGTGGACCAAGAAAGCAACCAAGATTTTTCAAAGTGTCGGCTCACTGACAAAGAGTTCTGCATTGTGTCTGCAAACAGGCAAAGTGATTTGCAGAGCGTGAGTGCACCGACATAGAGATCTGAAGATTGAAACAGAGAAATATAGACATGTCAAAGCTTAAAATTTCTTGAAAATACTCAATACATGGGGAAGATCCACAAAAATAATACAAAAGATAAAATATAAAGAATCAGAGATAAGAAGAAAAGATGAGTAAAGTGGACCAACAAAGCAACCAAGATATATCAAAGTGTCGGCTCCCTGGCAAAAAGATCTGCATTGTGTCGGCAACCCGGCAAAGTGATTTGCAGAGCGTCAGTGCACCGACATAGAGATATGAAGATTGCAACAGAAAAAGATAGACATGTCAAAGCTTAAAGTTTCTTCAAAATCCATAATACATGGGTCAATCTACAAAAAGAAGACAAACGATAAAATGTAAAGAATCAGAGATAAGAAGAAAAGATGAGTAAAGTGGACCAACAAAGCAACCAAGATATTTCAAAGTGTCGGCTCCCTGGCAAAGAGATCTGCATTGTGTCGGCAACCCGGCAAAGTGATTTGCAGAGCGTCAGTGCACCGACATAGAGATATGAAGGTTAAAACAGAGAAAGATAGACATGTCAAAGCTTTACATTTCTTGAAAATACTTAATACATGGGGAAGATCTGCAAAAAGAAGACAAAAGATAAAATGCAAACAATCAGAGAAGAAAAGATGAGTAAAGTGGACCAACAAAGCAACCAAGATATTTCAAAGTGTCGGCTCCCTGGCAAAGAGATCTGCATTGTGTCGACAACCGGGCAAAGTGATTTGCAGAGCGTCAGTGCACCGACATAGAGATCTGAAGATTGCAACAGAGAAAGATAGACATGTCAAAGCTTAACATTTCTTGAAAATACTTAATACATGGGAAAGATCTACAAAAAGAAGAGAAATGATAAAATATAAAGAATCAGAGATAAGAAGAAAAGATGAGAAAAGTGGACCAACAAAGCAACCAAGATATATCAAAGTGTCGGCTCCCTGGCAAAGAGATCTGCATTGTGTCGGCAACCCGGCAAAGTGATTTGCAGAGCGTCAGTGCACCGACATAGAGATCTGAAGATTGCAACAAAGAAAGATACACATGTCAAAGCTTAAAATTTCTTGAAAATACTTAATACATGGGTCAATCTACAAAAAGAAGACAAAAGATAAAATGTAAAGAATCAGAGATGAGAAGAAAAGATGAGTAAAGTGGACAAACAAAGCAACCAAGATATTTCAAAGTGTCGGATCCCTGGCAAAGAGATCTGCATTGTGTCGGAAACCCGGCAAAGTGATTTGCAGAGCGTCAGTGCACCGACACAGAGATCTGAAGATTGAAACAGAGAAATATAGACATGTCAAAGCTTACAATTTCTTGACAATACTTAATACATGGGTCAATCTACAAAAAGAAGACAAAATATAAAATGTAAAGAATCAGAGATAAGAAGAAAAGATGAGTAAAGTGGACCAACAAAGCAACCAAGATATTTCAAAGTGTCGGCTCCCTGGCAAAGAGATCTGCATTGTGTCGGTAACCCGGCAAAGTGATTTGCAGAGTGTCAGTGCACCGACATAGAGATCTGAAAATTGAAACACAGAAAATTTGACATGTCAAATCTTAAAATTTCTTGAAAATACTTAATATATGGGGAAGATCTACAAAAAGAAGAGAAATGATAAAATATAAAGAATCAGAGATAAGAAGAAAAGATGAGTAAAGTGGACCAACAATGCAACCAAGATATATCAAAGTGTCGGCTCCCTGGCAAAGAGATCTGCATTGTGTCGGCAACCCGGCAAAGTGATTTGCAGTGCGTCAGTGCACCGACATAGAGATCTGAAGATTGCAACAGAGAAAGATAGACATGTCAAAGCTTAAAATTTCTTCAAAATACATAATACATGGGTCAATCTACAAAAAGAAGACAAACGATAAAATGTAAAGAATCAGAGATAAGAAGAAAAGATGAGTAAAGTGGACCAACAAAACGAACCAAGATATTTCAAAGTGTCGGCTCCCTGGCAAAGAGATCTGCATTGTGTCGGCAACCCGGTAAAGTGATTTGCAGAGTGTCAGTGCACCGACATAGAGATCTGAAGATAGCAAGAAAGAAAGATAGACATGTCAAAGCTTAAATCTCCTTCAAAATATTTAAATATGGGGAAGATCTCGAAAAGGAAGAAAGAAAAATAATTGTAAAGAAAAAGAGATGAGAAGAAAAGATGAGTAAAGTGGACCAACAAAACGAACCAAGATATTTCAAAGTGTCGACTCCCTGGCAAAGAGATCTGCATTGTGTCGGCAACCCGGCAAAGTGATTTGCAGAGCGTCAGTGCACTGACATAGAGATATGAAGATTGAAACAGAGAAATATAGACATGTCAAAGGTTAAAATTTCTTGACAATACTTAATACATGGGTCAATCTACAAAAAGAAAACAAAAGATAAATTGTAAAGAATCAGAGATAAGAAGAAAAGATTAGTAAAGTGGACCAACAAAGCAACCAAGATATTTCAAAGTGTCGGCTCCCTGGCAAAGAGATCTGCATTTTGTCGGCAACCCGGCAAAGTAATTTACAGAGAGTCAGTGCACCGACATAGAGATCTGAAGATTGAAACATAGATAGACATGTCAAAGCTAAAATCTCCTTCAAAATATTTAAATATGGGGAAGATTTCCAAAAGGAAGAAAGAAAAATAATTGTAAAGAAAAAGAGATGAGAAGAAAAGATGAGTAAAGTGGACCAACAAAACGAACCAAGATATTTCAAAGTGTCGGCTCACTGGCAAAGAGATCTGCATTGTGTCGGCAACCCGGCAAAGTGATTTGCAGAGCGTCAGTGCACCGACATAGCGATCTGAAGATTGAAACATAGAAAGATAGACATGTCAAAGCTTAAATCTCCTTCAAAATATTTAATACATCGGGAAGATCTCGAAAAGGAAGAAAGAAAAATAATTGTAAAGAAACAGAGATGAGAAGAAAAGATGAGTAAAGTGTACCAACAAAGGAACCAAGATATTTCAAAGTGTCGGGTCCGTGGCAAAGAGATCTGCATTGTGTCGGCAACCCGGCAAAGTGATTTGCACAGCGTCAGTGCACCGACATAGAGATCTGAAGATTGAAACAGAGAAATAAATACATGTCAAAGCTTAAAATTTCTTGACAATACTTAATATATGGGGACGATCTACAAAAAGAAGACAAAAGATAAAATGTAAAGAATCAGAGATAAGAAGAAAAGATGAGTAAAGTGGACCAACAAAGCAACCAAGATATATCAAAGTGGCGGCTCCCTGGCAAAGAGATCTGCATTGTGTCGGCAAACCGGCAAAGTGATTTGCAGAGCGTCAGTGCACCGACATAGAGATCTGAAGATTGAATCATAGAAAGATATACAGGTCAAAGCTTAAATCTCCTTCAAAATATTTAATACATGGGGAAGATCTCGAAAAGGAAAAAAGAAAAATAATTGTAAAGAAACAGAGATGAGAAGAAAAGATGAGTAAAGTGTACCAACATACGAACCAAGATTTTTCAAAGTGTCGGCTCCCTGGCAAAGAGATCTGCATTGTGTCGGCAACCCGGCAAAGTAATTTGCAGAGCGTCAGTGCACTGACATAGAGATCTGAAGATTGAAACACAGAAATAAAGACATGTCAAAGCTTAAAATTTCTTGACAATACTTAATACATGGGTCAATCTACAAAAAGAAAACAAAAGATAAATTGTAAAGAATCAGAGATAAGAAGAAAAGATGAGTAAAGTGGACCAACAAAGCAACCAAGATATATCAAAATGTCGGCTCCCTGGCAAAGAGATCTGCATTGTGTCGGCAACCCGGCAAAGTGATTTGCAGAGCGTCAGTGCACCGACATAGAGATCTTAAGATTGAAACATAGAAAGATAGACATGTCAAAGCTTGAATCTCCTTCAAAATATTTAAATATGGGGAAGATCTCCAAAAGGAAGAAAGAAAAATAATTGTAAAGAAACAGAGATGAGAAGAAAAGATGAGTAAAGTGGACCAACAAAACGAACCAAGATATTTCAAAGTGTCGACTCCCTGGCAAAGAGATCTGCATTGTGTCGGCAACCCGGCAAAGTGATTTGCAGAGCGTCAGTGCACCGACATAGGGATCTGAAGATTGAAACAGAGAAATATAGACATGTCAAAGGTTAAAATTTCTTGACAATACTTAATACATGGGTCAATCTACAAAAAGAAAACAAAAGATAAATTGTAAAGAATCAGAGATAAGAAGAAAAGATTAGTAAAGTGGACCAACAAAGCAACCAAGATATTTCAAAGTGTCGGCTCCCTGACAAAGAGATCTGCATTGTGTCGGCAACCCGGCAGAGTGATTTTCAGAGCGTCAGTGCACCGACATAGAGATCTGAAGATTGCAATGGAGAAAGATAGACATGTCAAAGCTTAAATCTCCTTCAAAATATTTAAATATGGGGAAGATTTCCAAAAGGAAGAAAGAAAAATAATTGTAAAGAAAAAGAGATGAGAAGAAAAGATGAGTAAAGTGGACCAACAAAACGAACCAAGATATTTCAAAGTGTCGGCTCACTGGCAAAGAGATCTGCATTGTGTCGGCAACCCGGCAAAGTGATTTGCAGAGCGTCAGTGCACCGACATAGCGATCTGAAGATTGCAACAAAGAAAGATAGACATGTCAAAGCTTAAATCTCCTTCAAAATATTTAATACATCGGGAAGATCTCGAAAAGGAAGAAAGAAAAATAATTGTAAAGAAAAAGAGATGAGAAGAAAAGATGAGTAAAGTGGACCAACAAAACGAACCAAGATATTTCAAAGTGTCGGGTCCCTGGCAAAGAGATCTGCATTGTGTCGGCAACCCGGCAAAGTGATTTGCACAGCGTCAGTGCACCGACATAGAGATCTGAAGATTGAAACATAGAAAGATATACAGGTCAAAGCTTAAATCTCCTTCAAAATATTTAATACATGGGGAGGATCTCGAAAAGGAAAAAAGAAAAATAATTGTAAAGAAACAGAGATGAGAAGAAAAGATGAGTAAAGTGTACCAACATACGAACCAAGATATTTCAAAGTGTCGGGTCCCTGGCCAAGAGATCTGCATTGTGTCGGCAACCCGGCAAAGTGATTTGCAGAGCTTCAGTGCACCAACATAGAGATCTGAAAATTGAAACATAGAAGGATAGACATGTCAAAGCTTAAAACTCCTTCAAAATATTTAATATATGGGGAAGATCTCCAAAAGGAAGAAAGGAAAGTAATTGTAAAGAAACAGAGATGAGAAGAAAAGATGAGTAAAGTGGACCAACAAAACGAACCAGGATATTTCAAAGTGTCGGCTCCCTGGCAAAGAGATCTGCATTGTGTCGGCAACCCGGCAAAGTGATTTGCAGAGCGTCAGTGCACCGACATAGAGATATGAAGATTGAAACAGAGAAACATAGACATGTCAAAGCATAACATTTCTTGAAAATACTTAATACATGGGGAAGATCTACAAAAAGAAGACAAAAGATAAAATGTAAAGAATCAGAGATCAGAAGAAAAGATGAGTAAAGTGGACCAACAAAGCAACCAAGATATTTCAAAGTGTCGGCTCCCTGGCAAAGAGATCTGAATTGTGTCGGCAAACCGGCAAAGGGATTTGCAGAGCGTCAGTGCACCGACATAGAGATCTGAAGATTGAAACATAGAAAGATAGACATGTCAAAACTTAAAACTCCTTCAAAATATTTAATACATGGGGAAGATCTCCAAAAGGAAGAAAGAAAAATAATTGTAAAGAAACAGAGATGAGAAGAAAATATGAGTAAAGTGGACCAACAAAACAACAAAGATTTTTCAAAGTGTCGGCTCCCTGGCAAAGAGATCTGCATTGTGTCGGCAACCCGGCAAAGTAATTTGCAGAGCGTCAGTGCACCGACATAGAGATCTGAAGATTGAAACACAGAAATAAAGACATGTCAAAGCTTAAAATTTAATGAAAATACTTAAAACATGGGGACGATCTACAAAAAGAAGACAGAAGATAAAATGTAAAGAATCAGAGATAAGAAGAAAATATGAGTAAAGTGGACCAACAAAACAACAAAGATTTTTCAAAGTGTCGGCTCCCTGGCAAAGAGATCTGCATTGTGTCGGCAACCAGGCAGAGTGATTTGCGGAGCATCAGTGCACCGACATAGAGATCTGAAGATTGAAACACAGAAATAAAGACATGTCAAAGCTTAAAATTTCTTGAAAATACTTAATACATGGGGACGATCTACAAAAAGAAGACAAAAGATAAAATGTAAAGAATCAGAGATAAGAAGAAAAGATGAGTAGAGTGGACCAACAAAGCAACCAAGATATTTCAAAGTGTCGGCTCCCTGGCAAAGAGATCTGAATTGTGTCGGCAACCCGGCAAAGTGTTTTGCAGAGCGTCAGTGCACCAACAGAGAGATCTGAAGATTGAAACATAGAAAGATAGACATGTCAAAGCTTAAAACTCCTTCAAAATATTTAATACATGAGGATGATCTCCAAAATGAAGAAAGAAAAATAATTGTAAAGAAACAGAGATGAGAAGAAAAGATTAGTAAAGTGGACCAACAAAACAACAAAGATTTTTTTCAAAGAGTTGGCATCTTGGTAAAGAGATCTGCATAATGTCGGCACCCTGGCAAAGAGATCTTCATTGTGTCGGCAACCCGGCAAAGTGATTCGCAGAGCATCAGTGCACCGACATAGAAACATGAACATTGAATCATAGAAAGATAGACATGTCAAAGCTTAAAACTCCTTGAAAATACTTAATACATGGGAAGATCTCCAAAATGTAGAAAAAAAAAATAATTGTAAAGAAACAGATATGAGAAGAATAGATTAGTAATGAGAACCAGCAATACAACCAAGATTTTTTTCAAAGAGTTGGCATCTTGGTAAAGAGATCTGCATAATGTCGGCTACCTGGCAAAGTGATTTGCAGAGCACCGACATAGAGATCTGAAGATTGAAACAGAGAAAGATAGACATGTCAGAAGTTAAAACTCCTTGAAAATACTTAATACATGGGGAAGATCTACAAAATAAAGACAGAAGAAAAAATGTAAAGAATCAGAGATAAGAAGAAATGATGAGTAAAGAGGACCTGCAAAACATCCAAGATTTTTCAAAGTGTCGGCTCCCTGGTGAAGAGATCTGCATTGTGTCGGCTAACCGGCAAAGTGATTTACTGATCATGAGAGCACCGACAAAGATTTGAAGATTGCAAAAAACAAATATGGACATGTCAAAGCTTAAAAATCAAGGAAAATACTTAATAAATGGGGAAGATCTCCAAACGGAAGGCAGAAGAATAAATGTAAAGAATTTGAGATAAGAAGAAAAGATGAGTAAAGTGGACCAGCAAAACAACCAAGACTTTTCAAAGTGGCGACTCCCTGGCCTAGAGATCTGCATTGTGTCGGCAACCTGGCAAATTAATTTGCAGACCATCAGAGCACCGACATAGAGATCTGAACATTTAAACAGAGAAAGATAGACATCTCAACGCTTAAAACTTCATAGCTTAAATGTCCTGGAAAATATTTAATACATGGGAAAGATCTCCATAAGGAAAACCGAACAATAAATGTAAAGAAGCAGAGAGAAGAAGAAAATATTAGTAAAGAGGACAAGCAAAACAACCAAGAGTTCTACAAAGTGTCAGCTCCATGTCAAATAGATCTGCGTGTGTCGTCAACCTTCTTTAAGGACTCTTTAAAGAGAAAAACACCAATAATGCCATTTTGTGTTCCTGGCTTACAATTTTTGGGAGCCAGGGTCACAGAGACAACCACCTGACCAGGTTCATGCTGAAACATCGCGAGAAAAAGTACCCCTAAGAAACCCGCTGAGATTGTGATTATCCAGGTTTGGGCAATCCAGCCAATCACAGCGCATGCTACATTCCCACCATTATATGTTATGGAAAGGCGTGTTTAATGCCTGCATCTACAATATTTTATGACCTCTTCAACTAATTATCTCACCCGTTGGGCCACGTTTTGTCGGCGAATTTGACATATTGGGTTCAATGAGAATTAAATGTGGTGCATTTTTTTAAATTAAAGTTTTATTGAGTCTCTGACCTAAAATGCAATAATAAATGAAATCAGGCAGCTCAGCACTATCAAAGTGAAATGGATTTTATTTCGAAACAACTGCCAACATTTTGACCAAACACGTCTTTCTGGTTTGAGAAAGACCTATTTGGTCCAAAAGTTTCCATTTTTTTCAGAATAAAATCTGTTTCACTTCAACAGTGCTAAGCTACCTGTTTTCATTTATATTTGGGAGGACTGGTGGAGCCTCTGGCTCGGGCAGTATACCATTTCAGTGCTGCTTCTGCCACATCTATGGATAAAATGCAATAACACAGAGGTGTCCTTTTTTTTCTGCAGAGGGCCACTTCACAAGGGCCGATCCTGGGCGGGTGCACATGGAATATATTAATTGGCATAACCCTGACATATTAATTGGCATAATTCTTGCATATTAATTGGCATAACCCTGACATATTAATTGGCATAACCCTGACATATTAATTGGCAAAATCCTGACATATTAATTGGCATAACCCTGACATATTAATTGGCATATACCTTGCATATTAATTGGCATAACCCTGACATATTAATTGGCATATACCTTGCATATTAATTGGCATAACCCTGACATATTAATTGGCATAACCCTGACATATTAATTGGCATAACACTGGCATATTAATTGGCAAATTCCTGGCATATTAACTGGCATAACCCTGACATATTGAGTGACAAAATCCTTGCATATTAATTGGCGTACCCTGACATATTAATTGGCATAATCCTGGCATATTAATTGGCATAACCCTGGCATATTAATTGGCATAATCCTGAAATATTAATTGGCATAACCCTGACAAATTAATTAGCATAACACTGGCAAATTCCTGGCATATTAATTGGCATAATCCTGACATATTGAGTGACAAAATCCTTGCATATTAATTGGCATAACCCTGACATATTAATTGGCATAATCCTGGCATATTAATTGGCATAACCCTGACATATTAATTGGCATAATCCTGGCATTTTAATTGGCAAAATCCTGGCATATTAATTGGCATAATTCTGGCATATTGGCAAAATTATGGCATATTAATTGGCATATTGAGGGGCTAAATCCTGGCATATTGAGGGGCAAAATCCTGGAATATTGAGGGGCAAAATCCTGGCATATTAATTGGCAAATTCCTGGCATATTGAGGGATTATGCCAATTAATATGTCAGGATTATGCCAATAAATATGCCAGGATTATGCCAATTAATATGTCAGGATTATGCCAATTAATATATCAGGGTTATGCCAATTAATATGTCAGGGTTATGCCAATTAATATTCCAGGATTTTGTCACTCAATATGTCAGGATTTTGCCAAAAGTGCCTGATATGGGGCAGGAGTGGAGACAGAGAGAGAGACAGACATGGGGGCAGGAGGAGAGAGAGAGAGACAGACATTAGGTATGAGTGGAGAGAGAGAGAGAGACAGACAGACAGACAGACAGACATTAGGTATGAGTGGAGAGAGAGACAGAAATTCTGTATGAGTATAGAGAGAGAGACACACACATTTGGTATGAGTGGAGAGAGAGACACACACGTTGGGGATGAGTGGAGAGAGAGACAGACATTGGGTATGAGTGGAGAGAGAAAGAGAGAGAGACAGACATTGGGTATGAGTGGGGAGTGAGAGAGAGACATGTGTGTAAAAGGAGAGAGAGAGAGAGAGAGAGAGAGAGAGATAGACAGATATGAGGGTAGGGGGAAAGAGAGAAAAACGTGGGTATGGGAAGAGAGAGACAGACATGTGGGAATAGGAAGATAGAGACAGACATGAGGGTATGGGGAAAGAGAGAGAAAGACATGAGGGCATGGGGAGAGAGAGAGACACGTGAGTGACAGGCATGGTGGAATATTATTTATCGCTCCTTGTGTACTTCTTTTCCAATGATGCTCAGCCAGACTAATGAGAGACTTTGGCTGGTTGGGAATCATGGGAACGGTAGTTAAAACTCATTCTGCTAGCCAGCAAAAACTCTCCCATGTTGCTGGCTGAGCATCATAGAAATAAATAAAACCACTTCACAGTGTCAAAATATATATCTTTATTTTAAAAAAAAGTTTGTGTTGGTCCTTTACCTCAAAATAAAGTTTGTGCTCTCCTCCCCTCTCCCCAATAATGAAATGGGCGTGTCTGTAACAGACATGTCTAAAGGGGAGAAGTTCATAATATAACCACACCCACCTTTTGGCGCCAAAAGAAAACCTGTACCCAGGCGCCCGTGACCCTAGGATCGGCCCTGCACTTCACCAGTAATGTCGGTGTGTGGGGGCCACATTCATTTTTCATTGTGAGAAAATTTTAAATGATATACATAAATATATATCATACATGGGGGCGGAGCCAACTGTAATGGTGGACAGACGTGTTTTAGCAGAGCTCCTCATTCAGCCTATGAAAAATCACATCATAAATGGCTAATCCTGCCAAATTGGTCAAAACTCAGCATAATCCAGGAGTGGGGACCATGGGCAAGCGAAATAAGAAGGCAGATAGGACTTCCACAAACCGCAAGTCTGATATAGCTGACTTTATGACGAGGCCGACTATGCCCCAATTGAATGTGGCAGCGGCACCCTTCAACCCTTCATCGCGAGGTACAGACTCCTCATAGAGTATCCAGTTAGTGGGGTAAAACAGTAACATTTAATAGAAGACAAATATCTGCTTACATGTAAGATTGCTGTAACGAACACAGTGGGCGCCACACGGCCGTCAGCAGTCTCTTTAAAATGTTTTCCAAATTTCCACAGGATACAAATGGTTAAAAAGTAACAAATAAAGGACAAAAAAGGATGCAGGGTGAGTCCAGGACGCTATGCGTTTCGCCTAATGAAATGGCTTCAACTTGGCGTCTGGACTCCCTGCATAAAAATCGCGCTTTTATTTTAAAACTACAGCTGATTGGAATCAAAATCTCGCGGGATTCTGACTTAGTCTGTAAACCGTCCAAGGCTTTTCGAATATAGACTATCTTCTCAGGATTCGTATAATCTGTGTCTTCTCGGTGTAACTTGAAAGTCTGCGTTCAATTAGAGTATTTTGTTCGGTTTAACTTTTCTCATAGCTTTCCATTCTAAAGTCGAACAGGCAGTATAATTCTTCTACTCGGTTGTTGAAGCCGACTTTTATAATGCGAATAGGGTCCATTCGGTTTATCTTCTCCATTCGCATTATACCATGTCACAGTATTGGAGGCAAATTTAAAAGTCCTTTATGTGTAGCTAGAAAATCTTAGCAGAAACATTAGGCTTAACATATAAATACAATATTATATTGCAAATGTAATATAAAAATTATACAAAATAATCCCTTTTGAGAGTACAAATATCTGTATATTAAAAAAATGATGATAGAGATAAATATTTATTAATATTATAAAAAATATAAAAATACAAAAAAGAAAAGATATAATTTACTAAAAAAACGGGATATTGTACAATCAAAGTTGCAATATATAAATAAAATCACATAAAATTGTATAGATCAAAATCAGCATTTAACCCTTGTGGTTTTAACGTGGCCATGTTAAAAACCCATTTAATTTTGTGCTGTCCTATACTTTTTATATTATCTCCTCCTCTCCAATATTTATTTACTTTTTCGATGGCACAAAATTTAATTCCCTTTGGGTTTTTTTGATGGAAGTCTAAAAAGTGTTTGGAGAGACTATGGGTAGTTAGGCCATTTTTTATGTTTCTCACATGTTCCTCTATTCTTTTCTTTAATTGCCTTGTCGTTCGACCTATATATTGCAGGCCGCATTGGGCACTCTATTAGGTAAATAACATTTACTGAGGAGCAGGTGATGAAGCTTCGTATTTCAAATGTTTGTTTGTTCTTAGTGGAGCTGAATTCAGTGATCGGATATTTTTGTTTTGTAGTTTTGCAACCTATGCAATTTAAACAACCATAAAAACCTGGTTTTCTTGTAAGGAAATGATTAGGAGTTGTTGTAGTGTTTTTTATTTGACTGGTATAATTTGTTTTAGATTAGGTGCTCCTTTGAAGACCACTATAGGGGCTTCAGGTATGATTTCCTTAAGTATCTCATCTTTCTGCAAGATTTTCCAGTGTTTTCTAATAATTTTCTTTATGCTTTGCGACTTATTATTAAAGTTGAAAATTATGGGAATTTTTGATTGAAAGGTGCTTTTTTCTTTATTCTTGTAGGTTAGCAATTGATCCCTATCAGCTTTTGCCATTTCTAAAATAGTTGCATCTATATTGCTTGGGTCATAGCCTTTTTCTATAAACTTCTCTTTCAATACATTGGCCTGATCATTATATACATGTAGATCTGTACAATTTCTTCTGATTCTGGAGAATTGACTTTTGGGTATACCTTTCAGCCAAGGGGGGTAGTGACAGCTTGATTTTTCAATAAAATTGTTAGCATCAACTTTTTTAAAATGATTTTTTGTTTTTATTTGTCCACCTTCTATAAAGATGTCTAGATCTAGAAAGGTGATGCATTGTTTATTATAAATTGTATTGAGAACTATGTTATTGTTGTTAGTATTTAAATAGTTCAAAAAAGTCTTCAAGTCATTTTCTTCCCGTTTCCATATGAATAGTATGTCATCTATATATCGGTGGTATAGAATCAAGTTCGCCTGCCAGTTATGCCCACTCCAAATTTGTCTATTTTCCCACTGGGACATAAACAAGTTGGCATAACTGGCGGCGAACTTGCTTCCCATGGCGGTCCCTGTGCACTGAAGGTAATACGTATTCATAAACCAAAAGAAATTATGATTAAGAATTATTTCTATCCCTTTTATTATATAATCTATTTGATCTTTTTTCAAGGTATTTTTTTCTTCAAGGATGTCCCTCACCGCCTGACATCCCTGTTCATGGTCTATGATCGTATATAATGAGGATACATCACTAGTGACCAAAATAAGTCATCTTCCCATGTGCACTTTTTCAAAATGTTTAAAATGCTGATTGTGTCTTTCAAGTATGATTTACTATCTTTGACATAGGGTTGTAGAATATGGTCTAAATATTCGGATAAGTTTGAAAAAATAGAATCTACCCCTGACACTATTGGACGTCCTGGGGGATTGACTAGATCTTTATGGATTTTTGGTAAAAAATAGATGACCGGAATTTTTGGTGACGTGACATTTATATATTCATATTCTTGTTTTGATAGGTAGTTTTTTTCTTTTCCTTTATCTAGATAGCTGGCTAAAACCTTCTTAAAATCATTTGTCGGATCTCCTTTGAGCTTTTTATACGTAGCTTCCTGATCTAGTTGCCTGTAGGCCTCTTTGATGTAATTTTCTCTCGATAGTATCACTATACCTCCCCCTTTATCAGCTGGCTTTATAATTAGATCTTGATCCTCTTTAAGCATTTTTAGAGTAATTGATTCTTTTTTGGTCATGTTGTTACGATCATATTTTGATTTTTCAAATTTTCTAAGATCTTCCATGACAGATTTCTCAAACACCTCTAAAGCTCCTGATTTATATGTGGTGGGATAAAACTTTGATTTTTTTCTTTAAATTAGTAGGCATAATATTGTTAGGATCTGGAGCTTTCTCATTTTGAATAGAGGGTTTTAGTGCGTAGAATCTTTTTATTGTGGTGTTTCTCACAAATTTATTTATGTCGAAATGAAATGGGTTTTTAATATGGCCACGTTAAAACCACAAGGGTTAAATGCTGATTTTGATCTATACAATTTTATGTGATTTTATTTATATATTGCAACTTTGATTGTACAATATCCCGTTTTTTTAGTAAATTATATCTTTTCTTTTTTGTATTTTTATATTTTTTATAATATTAATAAATATTTATCTCTATCATCATTTTTTTAATATACAGATATTTGTACTCTCAAAAGGGATTATTTTGTATAATTTTTATATTACATTTGCAATATAATATTGTATTTATATGTTAAGCCTAATGTTTCTGCTAAGATTTTCTAGCTACACATAAAGGACTTTTAAATTTGCCTCCAATACTGTGACATGGTATAATGCGAATGGAGAAGATAAACCGAATGGACCCTTTTCGCATTATACAAGTTGGCTTCAACAACCGAGTAGAAGAATTATACTGCCTGTTCAACTTTAGAATGGAAAGCTATGAGAAAAGTTAAACCGAACAGAATACTCTAATTGAATGCAGACTTTCAAGTTACACCGAGAAGACACAGATTATACGAATCCTGAGAAGATCGTCTATATTCGAAAAGCCTTGGACGGTTTACAGACTAAGTCAGAATCCCGCGATAAGCGAGATTTTGATTCCAATCAGCTGTAGTTCTAAAATAAAAGCGCGATTTTTATGCAGGGAGTCCAGACGCCAAGTTGAAGCCATTTCATTAGGCGAAACGCGTAGCGTCCTGGACTCACCCTGCATCCTTTTTTGTCCTTTATTTGTTACTTTTTAACCATTTGTATCCTGTGGAAATTTGGAAAACATTTTAAAGAGACTGCTGACGGCCGTGTGGCGCCCACTGTGTTCGTTACAGCAATCTTACATGTAAGCAGATATTTGTCTTCTATTAAATGTTACTGTTTTACCCCACTAACTGGATACTTTGTGGTTACATTCTCTCTTTGAGCTTTCAACATTGAAGAAAACAGCAGAAGTTGAAATTTGCTCCAAATACATCTCCTACTTATAAAGTGTTGTGAGTGTATCATATCTTTATCTCTGTTTTTGAGAAATAATCTCATTTATCATTTTATCACAGTTTGTTTTAAGCGCACTATTTTGTCATTTTTATTATATTATACTGTTTTTTGGTGTGAATTAGGGACACACTGTCATTAGTGCTGCTGTAAACTACGAATACAGCGCTGGGAACACCTCCCTTGTACGTAGACTCCTCATAGGAGGATTCGGAGGGGAATTATCAATCGATCAGCCCCGTTAAAAGACCTGCTGAAGCATTGGGCGAGCAATATGCTACTAAAAATGACATTAAACATCTGTTCCAAGAATTTCAGGCGGCGTGGCAGGCCGATATTCAGACCTTACTGATATAGGGTTGATTCAAACCAAACTTACCTCTCTGGAAGTAGCCTCTTCGGCAGCGGAGCGAAAACACATAGAGACGGAGAAGATATCCTCCACTCTGACTATTCAAGTAGGAAGGCTCAGCAAGCAGGTGGCAATGCTTGAAGCCAAGATGAGACATACCAATGTCCGATTTCGGGAAATTCCGGAGACAGTAGGGCCCCCTGTCCTCCGGCCCCATATACAGAATCTACTGCTAGCTATGAAGCTACCTGCCGACACTGCCAAGGTGATGGAAGTTTTCAGGGTCAGAAAGGAGAGACAAGCCCCCTCGCAAGCTCCCAGAGATGTAATATGTAAGCTATCCTTGCTCTCAGATAAACTGACACTACTGTCGGCAAGCTGCAAGCTGGGTCGGATCACCCACGATGGTGCCACTGTTCGGGTGTTCGATGACCTACCGTCCTCTACCCTGGCTTGGCGCCGCTCTATGGTTCCGTTGACATGACACCTACGGTCACTGGAGATCAAGTACAGATGGGGAATGCCGCACTACCTCACAGTCTCCAAGGGAGACAAAGAACTTACTATCAAAGACCCACTGGATGTTCCTCAATTTCTGCAAGACCTGGACGTTCCATCATTGCCTACCCAGGAGCCTGCTCCGATGCCCGTGGAGCCTTGAATCTTAAGACGTGATATACAGTAAAGCTGGATACCAGACGCTGGCTATACAACCATTTTATTCCTTTTTTATTATCTACATATTGTTGATAGTGATGTCGCAAACATAAAATGTTCCGTTCGTGAACGGCGAACGTGAATTTCCACAAATGTTCGCGAACGGGCGAACCCCGCGAACCGCCATAGACTTCAATGGGCAGGCGAATTTCAAAACCCACAGGGACTCTTTCTGGCCACAATAGTGATGGAAAAGTTGTTTCAAGGGGACTAACACCTGGACTGTGGCATGCCAGAGGGGGATCCATGGCAAAATTTGTAATAAATGTAATATTAATACTATTGGCTTTCACTACACGGAGACAGAGTCTCCATTCATAAATTTATGAATGGAGACTCTGTCTCCGTGTAGTGAAAGCCAATAGTAAACGTTCGGTAAAGGGTACAGTGTACAGGGTCAGGTCAAAGTTTACTCAATGATAAAAAATAGGGGGAGGATCGAACATCGCAAATGTTCGCCCGCCGCGGCGAACGCGAACACGCTATGTTCGCCGGGAACTATTCTCCGGCGAACTATTCGGGACATCTCTAATTGTTGACTTTGATTACTCTATATATGCACCACGTCCTGATTACCTAAATTTTCCCGATTTAGGTTTTCGTAGAATTCCTTATTGGATTAACAGTCCACCTGTACGACTGGATAATAGTTATATGACCGTCCCCTAAGAAACCCCAAACCCCCCCATTCTCTTATAGGGGTATCCTATACCCCAGGGCACAGCCTCCTGTTGCTCTATGACTAGGGCCAGAGGCATTTTACTGGCCATCAAAAGTACGGTCCAGACGCCCACGTCAGTCCAGCAGCCCCTTTAAGCTGCGGGTGCCCTCACTCTTGGGGACACACTTTAACCCCCACTTTAATTCCTTCTTGATCATTTCCTTTGTCCCAATCTTTCTATGCCCTTTTCAGTCCCCCCTTTTTATATCCTTTTCTTTTTTTCTCAGGACCTGGATGTTCTGTTGCAGGCTAAATATAAGTTTCATAACTAGATCACTATGTTTATGTCCCTATGTGATGGTATCAGAGTGTTTTTACTTTCATATTGATAACATTAAAAGGTTATTAGTTCCATTTATTAGCCCGAAAATATTCCTAATTTTTTGTATACACACATCCTGATACATATACACACACACACTGACACACTGACACACATACACCCATACACAGACACTCTTCCACTCACACACCCTGGCATATCCACAAATAACCTTAAACACACACAGACACGCATACACAGTCACACTTTAACAGATATACAGTCACCCTTACACACATACACACACACACAATCACCCGTCCACACATTGTGAACTACCCCACTGACCACCGTGTCCTCAAACTCTGCCTCGGACCAGGAAGAAGAAAAAGATCCCCCCTGCACCAGCCATGACCCCTGCCATCCCGGCTCCTGCCAGCAGTGAGTATGCTCTATGGCACCTAACTGCGCCCATCCATGCAAACCACACACACGGGGGTCCCAGGGTATCAGGAGGACATTTAAGATCTACTCAGGACACTAGTTTGGATGGGTTCCCCTTTCCAGACCCCATACTCACAGGGCATATTGCAGATCATCCACCCACCCCCTTGGTGGCCCCGACAGTATGTGAGATTTCTCCATTGGGACAAGATCTGGCAGGGCAATTTTTTTGATATGCTGTCCCTGGTTCCTGCAGACAGAGACTCTGTGGACAAACCATGGTGGGGGAACAAACTGACACAGAGAAGGGGAAGCAGCTGCCCTGTACGTTTTCTAATTGGCAGCAGGGCATTTTGGTCCTCGCCAGTATCATTAGCGAAAAATACGTGTCTGCGTGGACCCTGCCCACATTATCGCTAACTCATTCAGATTAGGCGCAGCCACTTTGGCAAACTTAGCAGGCTCATCGCCCCAGAAGGGCTAGGTATCGTTTGTACATAAGAACACACCTATTCTATTTTTGTTTCAGGTTCCCCAAAGCTGGTGTGGATACTTGGGCACTCCCCAGTCCCAGACTGGGGGTAAAAACCAGCCTGTAAATAATTCTATACCAGCCCCATAGCATAACATCATTATACCAGCCCCATTGCATTACATCATTTTCTTGTTATAAAAAGGAAAACAATTCATTTTAAAGCATATTTGATGAGTGTATGATTTATAGTTAAGACTGATATATACACAAAGCAATACATAAGCCCCAGTATGTACACAAGGTTATATGAATTGCCCTGTGCAGGGGTATATATCAGGGCAGTGTGTGAGATATAACCTTGTGAACATACTGGGTGGATTTACTAATTTATGCCATCACTCAGATTCCACTCACATGACTTGCCCTAACACCCAGGACTTACCTCAGCCCCAATATTGCACTCACAGGACTTGCACCAACATCCAGTACTTACCCCAGTATGCAAGTTGCACTCACAGGACTTATCCCAGCATGCAGATTGCACCCAAGACCTACCCCAGCACCCAGATTGCTCTTCCAGTACTTGCCGCAGCACTTACATGACTTGCCTCAGCACCCAGACAGGACTTACCCCAGCATTAGATTGCACTCAAGACTTGCCCCAACCAGGACTTACTCCATCACCTAGATTGCACTCACATGAATTGCCCCAGCACTCATGACTTATCCCATCATGCAGACTGAACTCACAGGGCTTACCCCCAGCACCGAGGATTTACCCCAGAACTCAGATTGCACTAAACTGGTTCATGGGTTGAAGGATAAAAATTACCAGGAAAGGCTAAAGCATCTTAACATGTATAGTGTCAGGATTGAGGTTTTTGGAGCATAGAGCAGGGGATGCTATATCTTGCTGGTAACCCTTACCAGGTGGTCCAGAAGTATATATAGGCAGAGCAACCAGGTAAGGATAGGAGCACGAGAGTGCCACAAAAGGATAAGCCAAAAAGCGAAGTCAGGAACAGTCCAATAGATCAGGGCATGCAGCGGTCAAAGAGTAGTAATCCAAGCAGGGGTCAGGCAAACAGGGTAATCCAGAAGGCAAGCCAAAGGTCAGGCAACGGGAAATCCAATAGATATACTGTAGCACAGCAACAAAGGGGAAACTGGAGACTGAAGTCCAAGGACAAACAGGAACCAAAGCTCTGGAACACTGGAGCATTGAAGTAACAGTTTGGGTTTTTTTTTTATAGTGCTGTGGGTCTCCACTCCTCCCCTCAGTGGGACAAGCTCCTTACTTGATTGGATGTTAGAGGGGTGTGCTTTTCTAGCACATACCCCTCTGTCTCTGTGCTTGAGTTAATAGGAGATTTGGCAGAGTTTACCTCCCTCCTACAGCTGGAAATAGGTTCCCCTTGATTGGGGTGAACTCTGGAGGATGCATCCTGGGCTTGTAGAAACTTTGGGCCCTGGTTCCGGCCTACCGCGTTATCGCGATCGCGGATAGAAGATTGTACTACAGGCCCCGGCTTCGGCCTACTCCTTGATCGCGGATGAATTATGAGACTTGCTGGATGCCTGGAACTACTGGAACTGCAGGTAAGGGCCAGAGGGGCATGACATATAGCTTGGAGGAAAGACGTAACAGGGGGGATATGATAGAAACATTTAAATACATAAAGGGAATCAACACTGTAAAGGAAGAGAGTATATTCAAAAGAAGAAAAACTACCACAACTAGAGGACATAGTCTTAAATTAGAGGGTCAATGTTTTAGAAGTAATATCAGAAAGTATTACTTTAATGCAAGGGTAGAGGGTGTATGGAATAGCCTTCCAGTAGAAGTGGTAGAGGTAAACACAGTCAAGGATTTTAAGCATGCATGGGATAGACACAAGTTAGGGATAGGGAACTGGGGACTAATAAAAGTATTTAGAAAATTGGGCAGACTAGATCGATCAAATGGTTATTATCTGCCGACACATTCTATGTTTCTATGCACTCATAGGACTTACTCCAGCACCCAAGACTTACCCCAGCACCCAGATTGCACTTCCAGTACTTGCCCCAGCACTTTCATGGCTTGCATTAGCTCCCAGCCAGGACTTACCCCAGTATTAGATTTCACTCAAGACTTGCCCCAGCCAGGATTTACTCCAGCACCAAGATTGCACTCACATGATATGCCCCAGCACTTGTGACTTATCCCATCATGCAGACTGCACTCACAGGCTTACCCCAGCACCAAGGACCTACCCCAGCTCACAAATTGCACTCACCAAACTTTCTTAGCACCCAGCACTTATCACAGAATGCAGATTGCACTCACCTAACATGCTCCAGCACTCCAGACTTACCCCATTACTTAGAATGCACTCACATGACTTGCCCCAGCACCCAGGACTTAATCCAGTACTTAGATTTCACTCAAAGGACTTGCCCAAGCAACCATCACTTATCCCAGCATGCATATTGCACTCACATAACATGCGTCAGCACTCAGGACTGACCCCATCCTTTAGAATGCAGTCACAGGTCTTGCCCCAGCATCCAGGACTGGATGAATTCTTACATCCAGTCCAGCCCTGGCACTCCTATATTTACTGGGCTGCACGGAGGGCCTCTGACCTTGTTTATGGCCACAACCTGGGTCTACCCTTTGAGGAGGTTTGCATCCGATGGCGTGGCATCCCAGGGTTAAGGGGGTTCAAATATTTGGGGAATGTTTAGAACTTCAGAAGTTTGTCCCTCTATTATTTTAGTACTTCATGTGGGGGTAATGACCTGGGTCATGTCTGTACTATTGACTTAGTATCCGTTATTAAAAATGACATTGCCCTCTGCCGGGATCTCACCATAGTGTGGTCAGAGGTGATTCTCCGCCCCATCAGGTGCCTTTCAGCAAATCCTAAGGAGCTGGAATGCTGTAGATGTCGGATATTAATAACCACAAAAATATGATTATGGGTTATTAATTATGAATCACCAAAAATATGAAAAATGTATATGATTCATATGTGGTTCCAACCAAAAATACCCACATAAAGAATTTGTTATGTTTATAGAAAGTTTGGGTGACGTCTTTAAAAACATAAATTCAATTCAAAAATTATTAATAAAATAATAATTAATTTATTGAAAATAAGTTAAAGATCAAAAGATAAATGAAATATCATAACAACCAAAATACCATATCAATAGATGTTAATCATAATTCACATGCATGACAGATGTAAATAAGATAAAACATGAATTATGCACCTATGTAACTGCAGTTAGATTTCTGACCACAAGATGGCTGTGCATTTTATTTAGATACCACTACACATACATTGATAATGATTAGTAGTCAAACTAGTTAATGATAGTACACCATAATTACCTTCAAATTACCAGCATACACTCTGCTTAGGTAAGGTAATATTCCTAAATCATATAACTCAAGATGGCTACTTCTCAGTCTATCCAATCATTGTTAATATATGGTTTCTAGTTTAGACTTTAATAATAAGAATCTTAGATAATCTCTGGAGATTAGATATTATATATTTGGGTGAATAGCTAGACTATAAAAACATATGATTCTTGGAAATATCTATAGGAATTTCCTCTGGCTTTCTTCTGTAGAAAGAATAACATATAAACCAGGCTAAAACATATAGATCCCATAAATTATGGGAATTCAGTTACATTTACCCAAATATATATGCTGATTACATCCATAAAAAATTTAAAAGATTTAGCCGAAACGCATCAACGTCACCATGCAATGGAGATGAGCTTAACGCCGATTATACACAATCCTAACTGGGACTCTCCCCATTGAAATATTGTTTCGGCTTAAATAGTAGTTACTGATCCCAAACGTAAGCGGATATTATTTGGCACATTAAATTGATACATGTGTTTTAAAGCCTGCTGTCTTCTCCCTTGTTTCCACATGCAAAATCTTACCTGATGCGGATTTTTCGAATCACCACGCAAACATCCTGAGCCTGGTCTTAAAGGGCTCTAAAAAATGTGAGTTTATTCCCTTTAGAAGGATATATATTCCAACACTGGAAGTTATGCTACACTATATTTGGTTTTATTTGTCTTTATTTCCCACCTACAAGTTTATTCACAGAATCAACACCAGTTGAGAGACAAGTGAATTTATGTAATTTTATATATTTGTATAAGTTTCTTGCGCACCCTCTATTTATATATAAATTGCATTGTTGGTGTAACCAGGGGTTTTTACACTAGAGTCGTATTGAAACATTTTTTTGTAAATAAAGATGTGTATTGAGTAGTGTTGAGTGAACCCGAACCTCACTGTTCGGGTTCGTACCAAACATTACGGTTTTTGGACCCCGGACCTGAATAGGGACATTCCACTGTATGTTCATGTTGGAGTTCAGGGTTCGGCAGGGCCGACGCCACCTGTAAGGCGACCTAGGCAGTCGCCTAGGGCGCAGCTTAGCAGGGGGCGCCGGAACCATGAAAAAAAAAATCCTCCCTCTTCCCCCTTACTTACCTCCTCCCTGCTGCTCTGTCTCCCGGTGCTGCAGGTCCGTGGCTGTGAGGGAAGCGTTGTGCGCTCCTCTCCAGCCGATGCGGATTCAATAAAGTTTGTTTAAACTTTTTTTTTAAACAAACTTTATTGAATGCGCATTGGCTGAACGGGAACACACAACGCTTCCCTCACAGCCACGGACCTGCAGCACCGGGAGACAGAGCAGCAGCGAGGAGGTAAGTAAGGGGGAAGGGGGGAGGAAGAGGGTGGCTAAATCCTGGCACATTGAGAGGCATAATCCTGGCATATTGTGTGGGAAAATCCTGGCATATTGAGTGGCATAATAATCCTGGCATATTGGGTGGCTAAATCCTGGCATATTGAGAGGCATAATCCTGGCATATTGAGGGGCATAATCCTGTTATATTGAGGGGCATAATCCTGGCATATTGTGTGGGAAAATCCTGGCATATTGAGTGGCATAATCCTGGCATATTGAGGGGCAAAATCTTGGCATATTGTGTGGGAAAATCCTGGCATATTGAGTGGCATAATAATCCTGGCATATTGGGTGGCTAAGTCCTGGCATATTGAGGGGCATGATCCTGGCATATTGCAGGGAGGAGGGAACACTGTGCGAGACGTCCGGCCGGGGACACAGCAGCTGGAGGTAAGTGATGGGGAAGGGGGGGAGGAGGGAGGTATAACGAGCACTGTACTATTCCTGGGCATCTGAATGGCATAATATTCCTGGGCATCTGACTGGCGTAATATTCCTGGGCTCTTACTGGCACTCTATTCCTGGGCATCTGAATGGCATAATATTCCTGGGCATCTGACTGGCACACTATTCCTGGGCATCTGAATGGCATAATATTCCTGGACATATGAATGGCATAATATTCCTGGGCATCTGACAGGCACACTACTCCTGGGCATCTGACTGGCACACTATTCCTGGGCATCTGACTGGCATAATATTCCTGGGCTCTTACTGGCACTCTATTCCTGGGCATCTGAATGGCATAATATTCCTGGGCATCTGACTGGCACACTATTCCTGGGCATCTGACTGGCACACTATTCCTGGGCATCTGAATGGAATAATATTCCTGGGCATCTGAATGGCATAATATTCCTGGGCATCTGACAGGCACACTATTCCTGGGCATCTGACTGGCACACTATTCCTGGGCATCTGACTGGCATAATATTCCTGGGCATCTGACTGGCACACTATTCCTGGGCATCTGAATGGCATACTATTCCTGGGCATCTGAATGGTATAATATTCCTGGGCATCTGACAGGCACACTATTCATGGGCATCTGACTGGCACACTATTCCTGGGCTCTGACTGGCACACTATTCCTGGGCATCTAAATGGCATAATATTCCTTGGCATCTGACAGGCACACTATTCCTGGGCATCTGAATGGCACACTATTCCTGGGTATCTGACTGGCATAATTTTCTTGGGCTCTGACTGGCACAATATTCCTGGGCATCTGACTGGCATAATATTCCTGGGCTCTTACTGGCACTCTATTCCTGGGCTCTTACTGGCACTCTATTCCTGGGCATCTGACTGGCATAATATTCCTGGGCATCTGACTGGCACACTATTCCTGGGCATCTGACTGGCACACTATTCCTGGGCATCTGAATGGAATAATATTCCTGGGCATCTGAATGGCATAATATTCCTGGGCATCTGACAGGCACACTATTCCTGGGCATCTGACTGGCACACTATTCCTGGGCATCCGACTGGCATAATATTCCTGGGCATCTGACTGGCACACTATTCCTGGGCATCTGAATGGCATAATATTCCTGGGCATCTGAATGGCATAATATTCCTGGGCATCTGACTGGCACACTATTCATGGGCATCTGACTGGCATAATATTCCTGAGCATCTGACTGGCACACTATTCTTGGGCTCTGACTGGCACACTATTCCTGGGCATCTGAATGGCATAATATTCCTTTGCATCTGACTGGCACACTATTCCTGGGCATCTGAATGGCACACTATTCCTGGGCATCTGACTGGCACACTATTCCTGGGCATCTGACTGGCATAATATTCCTGGGCATCTGACTGGCATAATATTCCTGGGCTCTTACTGGCACTCTATTCCTGGGCATCTGACTGGCATAATATTCCTGGGCATCTGACTGGCACACTATTCCTAGGCATCTGAATGGCATAATATTCCTGGGCATCTGAATGGCATAATATTCCTGGGCATCTGACAGGCACACTATTCCTGGGCATCTGACTGGCACACTATTCCTGGGCATCTGACTGGCATAATATTCCTGGGCATCTGACTGGCACACTATTCCTGGGCTCTGACTGGCACACTATTCCTGGGCATCTGAATGGCATAATATTCCTTGGCATCTGACTGGCACACTATTCCCTGGCATCTGAATGGCACACTATTCCTGGGCATCTGACTGGCATAATTTTCTTGGGCTCTGACTGGCATAATATTCCTGGGCATGTGACTGGCATAATATTCCTGGGCTCTTACTGGCACTCTATTCCTGGGCATCTGAATGGCATAATATTCCTGGGCATCTGACTGGCACACTATTCCTGGGCATCTGAATGGCATAATATTCCTGGGCATCTGAATGGCATAATATTCCTGGGCTCTTGCTGGCACTCTATTCCTGGGCATCTGACTGGCACACTATTCCTGGGCTCTGACTGGCACACTATTCCTGGGCATCTGAATGGCATAATATTCCTTGGCATCTGACTGGCACACTATTCCCTGGCATCTGAATGGCACACTATTCCTGGGCATCTGACTGGCATAATTTTCTTGGGCTCTGACTGGCATAATATTCCTGGGCATGTGACTGGCATAATATTCCTGGGCTCTTACTGGCACTCTATTCCTGGGCATCTGAATGGCATAATATTCCTGGGCATCTGACTGGCACACTATTCCTGGGCATCTGAATGGCATAATATTCCTGGGCATCTGACAGGCATACTATTCCTGGGCATCTGACTGGCATAATATTCCTGGGCATCTGACTGGCAAACTATTCCTGGGCTCTGACTGGCACACTATTCCTGGGCATCTGAATGGCATAATATTCCTGGGCATCTGACTGGCACACTATTCCTGGGCATCTGATTGGCATAATTTTCTTGGGCTCTGACTGGCATAATATTCCTGGGCATCTGACTGGCATAATATTCCTGGGCTCTTACTGGCACTCTATTCCTGGGCATCTGAATGGCATAATATTCCTGGGCATCTGACTGGCACACTATTCCTGGGCATCTAAATGGCTTAATATTGCTGGGCATCTGACAGGCACACTATTCCTGGGCTCTGACTGGCATAATATTCCTGGGCATCTGACTGGCATAATATTCCTGGGCATCTGACTGGCATAATATTCCTAGGAATCTAACTGGCATAATATTCCTGGGCTCTGACTGGCATAATATTCCTGGGCATCTGACTGGCACAATATTACTGGGCTCTGACTGTCATAATATTACTGGGCTCTGACTGGCATAATATTACTGGGCTCAGACTGGCATAATATTACTGTACTCTGACTGGCATAATATCCCTGGGCATCTGACTGGCACACTATTCCCATTGAAATACTGGTAAGTTTGTTGATTTAACTTTACTTCATTTTAAATATTGTATTTGTTCCCGTTTTGTTTCTTCACTTCAAAATAAGATATATGCAGTGTGCATAGGAATTTGTTCATAGTTTTTGTTTTTACTATAGTCCGGCCCTCCAACGGACTGAGGGACAGTGAACTGGCACCCTGTTTAAAAAGTTTGAGGACCCCTGCACTAGAGTGTGGCATCTGTACTCCCTCTTCCAAGATGAGTTTCTCCTAGCCTCTCTCTTCTTCACACATCAAGTCTCAAGTTATCAACCAAACCTTATCTCAGAGTCACACCCTGTTCTCTGTAACTGTCAGACACTTAAAAGTGAGGGATGTGTTAAATTTAAAGCAGATGATGTCATGATTGATAGTTATACCTGGATTGTTAGGATGATGTAAGAATATATATGTTGAAATGTATTGTATTGTTAATACATTTTCAAATTAGAGTAAATATTCTTATCATGCTACATTAGATTAAGACTCAAAATAAAATGTATACAACACTAATAAAGCAATCAAAACAATATTCTAATTAATACATAGGATTATATTTAGGAGTGAAGATATGATATATAATTATATATTTTAATGAGTGATTTGAACAAACTAAGGGTGTTTATAATAACTCTTATTAGATTCTTCAAATCTAAGATCCAAATCGTCTCACAGTGTGTCTGAGTTTCTGTCAATTTGGGTGGGCTATCAAGCTGCATTCTAGCCCCCTTCTCCTCTTGTATGTATGTAGACACAGCTGGCACAATGAAATGTGGCTAGAGTCATAAACCTTCCACTAACAATGACCCCCTTATCTGTTCCGGCCTGTACTCTGAAAATCTCTACCACTCTTATCAGCAACAGATTTGGTTTCAAATAACAGTTAGGAATGTGGAAGACTTTCTTTTGTCCTCAAAGACACAGAATAAGATTTGAACAGACAGAAGGATGCACAAAAAATGGTACAAAATGGAGGCTGCTAGCATCCATCTTGTTATCCTTGACTTCTGCTTTAGTCATATGTACCAGTATCGAGATTACTGTTCAATACCTCTGACATAGGAGAAAACTCAATTAAGCAGTGTCCCATTTTGTTTCTCAGATTAGGGAGTTGGTGGTAAGGCATAAATAATTGGAGGGGAATAATTCCACTATGATGTGCCGTGATGGTGTACACTTTTACAGAAGTAAGCCTGGATATTTTTAATGTGGGACTCCAGGATGGCATTGAGCGAGCATGAGCTACGGGGGGCACATCACTCTGGTTAGGCATTTGTGGTGGCGATAATGTTCCTCACCAGCACTGGTTGTAATATACTTAAAGCTCACCCTATAGGGTTTTGGGGAGCCATTTCCTGTTGGCGGTCAATGACGTCACCAGGAGACTAGAGCTCTGGTATATGTCATTGAGGCAACCATCTGCTGAGGCTGATGGATTTGCAGCTGGTGGGTCATTAAATGGTTGGTAATGTGCTGGTGAAAATTGTTTCATCAAAGCAAGCCATTAACAAGTTGTGTTATTTAATGGGCTTAGTCAAGGTGGTCTTTGGGGAGGAGTGACTCATGGTACTAAGCAGTCAAGGTTATTTTGCTTTCCTGGCCCAGAGTGATCCGGAGTCAGGAAAACAGAGGCAGACACTAGACAAGGGACTGTACAGACACGGTGGTTCAAGTGGTAGGATTCAAAAAATGTAGTAACCAGTTCCGAATTTCAAGCATGGTGTAATATGTTTTTCTCTAATGTCAAACAAAATAAAATAAAAACTATTTGCTTTTTGCTAAAAAGTAAAAATGTTTTCTATAATTTATATCATGTGGGTTATTTAAAGTTAATTTTAAATTTAAGGCCAAAGTAGACAAGCTGGAAGAATTCTCTAAGCAAGCTATGCTTTAAGTTTGGATACTCTGGTTTTAAATTTCAAATTCCAGTTCACTACACACACACACAGACTCACACAGGCACATTCCCACTTAGACACACATACACACTCCGACTCGCAATTAGACACACACACTCCCACTTAGACACACTCCCACGTAGACAAACACACACACTCCCACTTAGACACACACACACTCCCACTTAGACACACACACTTAATATGCCACTGAGAATTAGATGATTATTATGTCACTAATGTGCTACTTAATATGCCACTGATAATTAGGTGATTAATATTTCACTGATAATTAAATAATGAATATGCCACTAATGTGCTTCTTATAATGCCACTGATAATTAGATGATTAATATGCCACTGATAATTTGCCAAGAAATACAGCTGTTGGAAATGACTTGCCATCATTTGCAGCGGCTGTTAGTAAAAGCCGAGTCTGCATCCAGTGAGTGTCTCTGTGGGATTGAATGGGTCCTGGGCAGCTGTCCTGTTTGCCCCAATTTTTTTTTACAGAATTCTCTTTTTTAAAGGGAGGTCCGGCTTGCACTTGTTCAGCGAACTTGTAAAATTTTAGAAACAGGTTTGCACAAACTGGTGCTAACCGGCTTTATCCCACCACTGGGTGGGTCCATGATGAAACATTTCAAAAGGTTCAGCAATAGGTGTTAATTTCATCAACTAAACATTTTCGTCATAGTTTTGGTCGACTGCATGTTTTCTGGTGTAGATTTTTAAAGAATAGGATGTCAATTTGCCCATTAATATGCCACAGCCAGCATGCCCATTAATATTCCCCAACCAGTTTTCCAAATAAAATTATCTCCCTCTCTGTATTTAGCATGAGGAAAACAAAGCAAGTGTCTTGGGCAGCATTTGCCTTGTTTGCCCCATTGGCAAACCCTTAACCACCACAAGCCACTACAAGCAGGCTGCACAGGGAGCCGAACAGGCAGCACAGAGAAACCTCCATGCTGCCTATTTGGCTGCCTGTGCAGTATGACGGGGGAAGTGCTGACAGGTCACATTACCTGACGTCAGACACACGCCGGGTCACGTAACCTATCTGCACTAAACATGCGGGGAGCAAAACAGCCACTAGCCACCAGGGGGATGGGGGCATGTGGTGCGGGTGATGTGATGGAGGCATGAGATGGGGGTGATATAATGGGGTGATGAAGGTATGTGATGGGGTGATGGGGTGAGGTGATGGAGTCATGTAATGGGTTAATGTGGGTTATGGGACATGTCGTGGGTATGCACAAAAACCAAGATACACCACTGATCGGGGTACTGCTCTCTTGGCCGTATCCTCCGCAGTCTTCCCTCCATGCATACTGCGTGCATGGAGAAGGGACATACAACTGAGGGAAATTACTTGCTTTCATATCCGGCTGCCGTCCACGTGACATGGCCAGCTGGGGGGGGGTATGTTTGGCCAGCGGGGTCCCCCTTAACCAGTGGGTCCTGGGCAGGTGCCCACTTTGCCTTTTGGTTAAAGCGGCCTTGGTGTATGAAATTAAATGTGAACCTAATATGCAGACCAGCTGCTTTCAATGGGGAATGTGTAATTAGCTTAGCAAGTCATAAGGCGATGTCAAAAGCACCACACACACATTTACAACACCCTTAATTTCCCTTAACCCGAGGCGTTAGTGACACAGGACGGACCTAGTACGTCCTGTGTCAAAACGAGCACTTAAAGTGGAGTTTTTCTGTGCTCAAGCAGTATTGAAACGATGCATCCGTATGGAAGCATCGTTCAATACTGAAAAAAATGCCCGTCAGCATTTCGATCGCTCCGGAGAGCGATTGAAATGCCGGTTTTAAAGGCACAGTGCCTTTAAAACGCGGGCATTTCAAAAACGAGCATAGGAAGCAAATTTTTCGCTTCCTATGCTATGTAAGTGCTGCTGTAAGTCACTGTGTGACCAAGATGGCGCTGACCTTCTAAGGGAAAGAGCACAGGAGCCAGGAAGTACCTGCTTCCTGTGCTCTTCCTGCAGTCACACGATTGCATCAATATTAACCCTATATTGATCTGACCAGTTAGGATCTGCCTCCCTCTCCTCACATTTTTTTTAGTGAGGGAGAGAGACATATCAAAGTTATAAAAGTAAGTAAAAGTACAAAAAAACAATAAATACACATCACACACGAATAATAAAACAATAAAAAATATAATTAAAGCAATTCCTGCGTTTAACCCCTTCCCTGCCATTGATCTTGCGTAAGCAGTGATCGTGCACATCAGCGCATTTATTTTTGCTGTTTGTGCATTTTTTAGGGGTTAATTTTTTTTGTACTGTAATTTATTACAGTACTACAAAGGCTCTTCTAAGAGTTATTAACCCCTTCTTTGCCGTCGATCACTGCTTACGTAAGGATATTGACGCCAAAGCAATTTTTTAAATTGCTCACCATTCGCCCTGGTCAGATCAAAATTAGTCGGATCACAAATATTGATCTGCCTCCCTCTCCTCACTTGCATTTTTGTGACGGAAAGAGACAGATCAGTATTAGTGATATAAAATAACATTTTATAAAATTGGCAGGTTTTATGAAAGTCTTTCACTGTGTATTAACCCTTTCCCTGTATTCATCACTGTATAAGCATTAATCTTGCACAGCAACAGTATGTTTTGCTGTCTGCACTGTTTTATGGATTAATTACTTTGTACTGTAATGTATTACAGTACTAGATAGGCTCTTCTAAGAGCTATTAACCCCTTCTTTGCTCGAGATCACTGCTTACGCACTGATTCTGAGGCCGCGGACTCAGGGTTCGATTTTGACCCTGGTCAGCTTTCTGATACATCATCTAGTGATGTATCGGTGGCTGCTGAGCCCTTGCCACAAGGAGTGATGGGTGTCTACAGTTAAAAAATATATGGTTTGGTGGGGGTAAATTACATTGGCTGGCTTCAAAGATATATCCCATATAGGACACGGACGCAGGTTGACTACATGTCAAAATTTCAAGTTGGAATTTTGAGATGCGCATCTCACAAATGTTGCCTTCTAGCCATAAAACAAACACACAAACCTATGCATGGGTGCTACCCCTGTACTCGGGAGATGTTGCTGAACACATATTGGGTTGTTGTTTGGCAATGACATATACCAGAATCTGTGAATTCATGCCTGAAGTACAATGCATGTGGAAAAAAAACTCCCAAAAAAGTACTACCACATACTTTTACAAAGGCTGGTGGTAGAATTAGGACATATACAGTATTAAAATACCACCATTTGTAATACCTTAGGATGTCTATTTTCCAAAAATATATGGTTTGATGGGGTACAATTCATTGGACGGCTTCAAAAATGTTCCAAATGGAACATGGGCGCAGACTGACCACATGTCAAAATTCGAGGTTGGAATTGCGCACCCCTAAATGTGGACTTTTAGCCCCAAAACAAACCAACAAACCTATGCATGGGGGGTATCCCTGTACTCAGGAGTTGTTGCTGAACACATATTGGGTTGTTGGTTGGCAGTGGCAAATACCAGAATCTGAAAATTCCTGCCTGAACTACAATGTGCGTGGGGAAAAAATGACATCCCAACAATTTGACATAGGTTGGTGGTAGAATTAGCACTTGGAAAGTGTTAAAATACCACAATTTTAAATACCCTAGGATGTCTAGTTTTCCAAAATATATGGTTTGATGGGGTAAAATACTTTGACAGGCTTCAAAAGTGTCCCAAATGGAACATGGGCGCAGGTGCCTACTTGTCAAAATTCCAAGTTGGAAATGCACCCCCCCCCCCCCCCCCTAAGCATGGCCTGTGCTCAGGAGATGTTGCTGAACACATATTGAGGTGTTGTTTGGCACTGACATATAACAGGATCTGTGAATTCATGCCCAAAGTACAATGTATGTGAAAAAAAATTACTACCCAAAACATTGACATAGGCTGGTAGTATAATTAGTGCATGGAAAGTGTTAAAATACTACCATTTGAAATACCCTAGGGTGTCTAGTTTTAAAAAATATATGGCTTTGTGGGGTAGAATACACTTTCTGGCTTCAAAAATGTCCCAAATGGGACATGGGCGCAAGTTTTCTGCATGTCAGAATTCCAAGTTGGAAAACCAAAATGCACACCCCCTAAATGTGGCTTTTTAGCCCCAAAACAAACCAACAAATCTAAGCATGGGTGGTATCCCTGTACTCAGGAGATGTTGCTGAACACATATTGAGGTGTTATTTGGAAATACCGCTTCACATTTTAAGGTAATGTTTACCTAAATTGCAATCTATGTGAAAAATTTAAAAAAAAGATTTTTTGCTGCAAACTTTGGCAAAGATTGGTGGTAAAATGGCTACATGAAATGTGTCAAAATACCCCAAGTTAAATGCCCTCTAGTTTTCATAAATATGTACATGTTGGGTGTCATTCATGGATTTAGTACAGAAATCAGTGTTACAATGTAACTATCGCTAAGTTTGAAAAAAAGGATTTTAAAATAGCTTTGCACTACTTATAGTTCTGGCCCTGTAACATGAATAAAAAAGCACAAAAACATAAAACATGGGCTATTTCTGAACTCAGGACATATATTAGAAACTATTTAGCAGTATTTTTTTGTTGTCTCTTGTACATGAGTATACGATTTTTCAAATAAAAGTCATAAAAATATATATTTTTTTGCCATATTTTTTTTACATCAAATTATATGCTATTATCAAAATAATGGTATCAAAAGAAAGCCCTTCTTATAACGATAAAAACGATATATAGTTTGTGCGGGCACACTAAATGAGACAGAAATAAATTACAGCAAAACACAAACACTTCAGAAATGTTAAAACAGCCCATGTCACCAAGCGTAGGACAAGCCAAAAAAGTCATGTCACTAAGGGGTTAATCTATTTGTTTGTAATTCTGCTAACACAATGTATAGATGATTCTTGATTCTTTGTATTCTCTATCTTCACAGTATAATCAATGTTAAGGTGCCAGAGTCCCTTTAAGCACTGTCTAGAACAGTGCATACCCACAGTAATGTCATAAAGAGTAAAGTCACAATGTGATGTTACAGTGTTCTGACACTTCCTCCGGTCCTCCAGATCTTACCGTGAATCACGCGTGCGCTTAATCATTGATATCACTGATTAGATATCTCAGAGTAAATGCAGACTACAGACAAAGTCTGAAATGCTGAAAACTACACTTCCCATGTAGGTTGCTACTTGCACGTTATTTTACCCGGTAATTGGTTCTTCATTGGAGCCGTTGCCTGCATTAGCATCATACAGGCAATGCAAGCCCAGTGGGGCCATTATATTTATTTAAATAGTATGTGTGGAGCCTGGGTGAAATTTAAAAAAATAACTTTTAATAAATATTACTTAAAAAAATATTGTAGGGTAGTATTCAAACTATACCCCACATGCGATAGAATACTGCAAAAAGACACAGACATGACACATTAAAAAACAATTATGCAGTACACATATATAGTTGTCAGATCCTTATCCCCCTGTGGGGGTATTAGAGGATTATTTGACACAGATGAGGGTTCTATTACTTGTAAATTGGTTACAAAAACCTTATGAATTAGTTCTTATCACCTGTAAAGTAACCCAAACATCTTAAGGGAGTGTTTTTAACTGTAATCATAACTCCTCGATTAGACAGTCAATTAGATACTGGTAAAAGTATGGAAGCAGTAACCTCAGCTGTAATAATCCTATGAGCTTTCTAAAAGTATATACCGTATATACTCAAGTATAAGCCGAGTTTTTCAGCACAATTTTTGGGCTGAAAAATGCCCCCCTCGGCTAATACTCGAGTCGGTGAAAAAAAAAAAAAAAATTCTAAAACTCCCCTCCAGCCGCGCGGTCAACAAAGTGTGTTTTTTTAAAAACAAACTTTATTGTTCCGCGCGGCTGGAGGGAGCTCACAACGCTTCCCTCACAGCCACGCACCTTCAGAGCACCGGGGGACAGAGCAGGAACGAGGTAAGTACTGGGGTCTGGGGAGGAGGGTGGCATAACGAGCATACTAAGGAGCAATATCCTGGCATATTACATGGCATATTGGGGGCAATATCCTGGCATATTAAAATGGCATATTGGGGCAATATCCTGGCATATTAAAATGGCATATTGTGGCAATATCCTGGCATATTAAAATGGAATATTGGGGGCAATATCCTGGCATATTAAAATGGCATATTGGGGGAATATCCTGGCATATTAAAATGGCATATTGGGGGCAATATCCTGGCATATTAAAATGGCATATTGGGGCAATATCCTGGCATATTAAAATGGCATATTGATGCAATATCCTGGCATATTAAAACGGCATATTGGGGGCAATATCCTGGCATATTAGAATGGCATATTGGGGGCAATATCCTGGCATATTAAAATGGCATATTGGGGGCAATATCCTGGAATATTAAATGGCATATTGGGGGCAATATTTACCAGTAGCTGCCTCATTTCCCACCCTAGGCTTATACTCGAGTCAATATTTTTTCCCAGTTCTTTGTGGTAAAATTAGGTGCCTCAGCTTATATTCGGGTCGGCTTATACTCGAGTATATACGGTAAGCGTAATTGCTTTAAACAGACCCCTGCAAGTGGTTTCAGGACATACAATTCTGGCAGTCAATGCCCGCAGGCTTATCTGTATAGTAGCCTGCTGCCTTTGGCTACACCGCTTAATGCGGTCAGAAAAAGTTTACCACTTACATTAAACTGTTATTTCAGGTGAGAAACATAGGGAGGAAAGCTGAGGTTAAATTCCTTAAAAAATGGTTTGCCCAGCGGTTGTTAAGCAGTAGCTCCAGAACCGGAGCATTTAGCTATGTCCAGAGCTACAAACAGAGTGTAGTTGTGGTAGCCATTTAAATCCTCCCCCACTCTGTTCAATTGGTTAGTGTTGGAATCACAAGAACCAATCAGCTGCGAGTGGGCGTGTTTATAGTATCAAGCATCCTATTTAGGTTTAACTAGAGACAAATTAATTCATCAATTTATGAATGGAACGTCTGTGTGTACTATAATACGAGCATTTCGGTTCTTGGGTTCATACGAATTGAGTCTGGTATAATACGAAAGTCTCCATTTGTAAGATATGAATGTACCGTATTTATCGGCGTATAACACGGACTTTTTCTCCCTGAAAATAGGGGGAAAATGGTATGTGCGTGTTATACGCCGAAAAAAAAAAATCGAAAACTTACCTCGTTCCTGCTCTGTCCCCCGGTGCTCTGAAGCTGCGTGGCTGCGAGGGAAGCGTTGTGAGCTTCTCTCCAGCCGCGCGGTCAATAAAGTCTGTTTTTTTTTAAAACAAACTTTATTGACCGCGCGACCGGAGGGAAGCTCACAACGCTTCCCTCACAGCCACGCAGCTTCAGAGCACCGGGGGACAGAGCAGCAAAGAGGTAAGTACTGGGGTCTGGGGAAGGGGGGGGAGGAGGGTGGCATAACGAGCATACTAAGGGGCAATATCCTGGCATATTGGGGGCAATATCATGGCATATTAAATGGCATATTGGGGGCAATATCCTGGCATAATAAATGGCATATTGGGGGCAATATCCTGCATATTAAATGGCATATTGGGGCAATATCTGGCATATTAAAATGGCATATTGGGGGCAATATCCTGCATATTAAATGGCATATTGGGGCAATATCTGGCATATTAAAATGGCATATTAGGGGCAATATCTGGCATATTAAATGGCATATTGGGGGCAATATCCTGCATATTAAATGGCATATTGGGGGCAATATCCTGGCATATTAAAATGGCATATTGGGCTTCAAAGTTCTTAATTTAAGTTCTTAAGTTTTTTTTCCTGAAATTTCCTTCTTAAAATTAGGTGCGTGTTATACGCCGGCGCGTGTTATACGCCGATAAATACGGTAATTCGTGTAAAACGTAATGTGAATCTTGTATGAAGATTTCAGTTTTACAAAATATGAATTGAGTTATTGTGCTCATAGGAATTGAATCTAATATAACACGAAATGTGAATCCTACACAAAGATTTTGGTATTACAAAATAAGAAATGAGTATGTTATCTGCTGCTAAAGTAGTCTGCTACAAAAGTGGTCTGCTACAAAAGTAGTTCACATTAGTTTTAAATGGCTAAGAGACTTATATTTAAGGTGAATGCATGTGTAGACCAGATAATTAGTAATATCCTATGCCTTAATCATTTTAATATTACGTTGTATACTTCTAATGTTCCGTAATTGGTTAATTTACCAGTGACTCAATTGTAATTTTGTTGGAAGTGGGGGGGAGACAATAGAGAAATTAAATTAAAAAAGAAGAAAAGTATAATAATCCCTACGACACTCTGGTGGTTTAAGAAAATTAAACCTTATAGGGATACAGAATTGTAAATGGTGCGCTAGGCATGAGGCTATTTGATGAAAGGGCTGAAAGAGAAACCTTCATTAAGTCTGGACGGGGTGAGTGACTTCAATTGGAAAATCCAAAACGACTCTCTTTGTAGCAGTCGTTTATTAGTGTCGCCTCCTCTAGGTAGGGGGGAGACTTTTTCAATACCTTTAAAGGACAAGACTTTAGGATCTCCATTGTGATAAGAATTCCCATGTCTAGAAATTGGGGTGTCAGTTTTGTTGATTATATCATTGATGTGTTCCAAAACTGGCGCTACACAAATTCTTTGAAATCAAGAAAGAAAGAGAAGCTAAGAAAATAGGTCTCACTAAAGAGGATTATGAGAATCTGGAGGTACTAATGTCCCTTCTGGACGAAAATGAACCCCAATCACTAATGACCTATACAGACCTGAGACTGTCAAGCAAATTTACACCTAGATTTAAAGAATATGCCCATATCGAAATATGCGTCAAATTTATGACAGAAGGGTTTGAGGAAATGGAAAAAATCAAGTGCTACAATAACATCACACCAAAAGAGCAGAAAGCCTTGGAAGAGCTCAGAGACAACAGAGACATTGTAATCAAGCCATCAGACAAAGGTGGCAACATAGTAGTCATGGTCTACGAGGCCTATAAAAGAATGATATTGGAAATTCTAACCGACCAAAATACGTATGTGGTGCTGACTACCAATCCCACAACACAGTATCAAAAAGAACTGAAGAACATCCTCAGTGGGGGCCTAGAACGTAGGGTATTAAGCCAACAGGAATATAACTTTATATACACAAGCACACCAACACTTCCTACCTTTTATGGATTACCAAAAATACATAAGGCAGAACGCCCGCCACCAGGGAGGCCAATAGTATCAGGGATAGGAAGCATAACAGAGAAAGCAAGTGTATACATTGACAAAATATTGGCACCCTACGTGAAGAAGCTGCCCTCATTTGTCCAAGACACCAAGGACACACTGGAAGACTGGAAGGAGTCAAGACTAAACCAAACTCCAAACTCTATTCATTAGATGTAGAGAGCCTTTATAACTCTATACCACACAAGTGGGGGCTATTGGCAACAGAACACTTCTTGGAGAAAAGAGGGCTGATTCATAGCGACCACACGAAACTTACAACTGAATTTCTGACATTTGTACTCACCCATAACATCTTTACATTTGACAAAAGGATTTACCATCAGATACAAGGAACAGCCATGGGCACATGTTGTGCTCCATCATCCGCTAACCTGTACCTGGGATGGTGGAAAGAACATAGGGTCTTCAATTAAACCTCAGGCTCACACATCAGCTAGGAGGTAAGAGTATCAACTTCTTAGATCTAACAATTTATGTGGATGAGGACCTAACAATACAAACCACACTCTTTAGAAAACCTACAGCTACCAATAGCCTATTACAATGGGCAAGCTATCATCCTGAACCCCTTAAGAGAGGTATTCCTATAGGCCAATATTTACGTCTACGGCATAACTGCTCAACAATCGAAGATTTCAATGATAAGGCTGATGATCTTCAACAAAGATTCCTCGAAAAGGGATATCCGGGAAAAATCTTGAAGAAAGCGTATCAGAGAGCGCTCACCTTGGTTCGGAGCGATCTACTTAATCCCAAGAAACCACTAAACACTGACAAACAAGTCCGGTGTGTAGGAATGTTTGATACAGCTTGGCCGAACACTAAAAAGCTTTTGAATAGGTACTGGTCTATCCTCCAGGAGGACGAACATCTTAAACTTGTCATAGCACCCCAGGTCTCCGTTAATATGAAAAAGGGACCAAGCCTGAGAGACACCCTGGTCCATAGCCATCTGAGACCAATAGGAGTCGATAGACAACAACCGTGGCTCAAATCCACCACAGGCTCACACAAATGTGGAACATGCAAGGCCTGCAACTTCATGGTTACAGCTAAAAAGTTTAGCAACTAGGCCAACACCAAAAATTATGATATAAAAACTTTCATAAATTGCAAAACCAACTTTGTGGTATACATGGCCACCTGCCAATGTAGTATGTTATATGTGGACAAAACAATAAGAGAACTGAGGAGGGGAGTTTTGGAACACATCAATTATATAATCAACAAAACTGACACCCCAATTTCTAGACATGTGAATTCTTATCACAATGGAGATCCTAAAGTCTTGTCCTTTAAAGGTATTGAAAAAGCGAAACTAATAAACGACTGCTACAAAGAGAGTCGTTTTGGATTTTCCAATTGAAGTCCCTCACCCCGTCCGGACTTAATGAAGGTTTCACACAGGGGATAGGGATCTGACAACTATATATGTGTACTGCATAATTGTTTTTTTAATGTGTCATGTCTGTGTCTTTTTGCAGTATCCTATCGCACTAAGTCACTGTGGGGTATAGTCGAATACTACCCTACAATATTTTTTAAATAATCTTTATTAAAAGTTATTTTTTTAAATTTCACCCAGTTTCCACACATACTATTTACGAAATTTGGTTTTCACTACCTTCCCCAGGGAATCTGGGAATAGAAAACTAAGCTCTACATAAATGAGTCTGTCTACTTTAACAGATATTTAATAAGAGACAAAAACACAGTAACATACAATAATTAGTGACAGTCCAACACACAATACCACATTCTCCCAAGACTAACCTTAATCCTAGTTTTCAACCAAAATATCCATTATAACCCATCTCAGATTGCCCCATGCATGCAGGAGGAAGGCAAGAAAGGAAGAGACTCCATTCAGATTGTTCATTCAACAGGTATATTGAATGGCTTGTGAGGTCACTGGAGGTGTGCCCTCATTAACATATCAAAAGACAAATGTTGTACAGGAGCACTGACCACACAGATCTTACCATTGGTTGAACCGCACATGTGCTCAATCACTCAAATCACTGATTAGAATGCAGCCCCCGGAGACGCCTAGGTGCAGGAGGGCCTTGACAGCTTGTGCTGTAGCAAGGCTGCACACATTGGTGGTAAGGTATTAAGGGAGGAGTTGGGGGTGGGGATCAGAGTGTATATAGGTCTGGACATACAGGAAATCTTCAGACCTTTTTTGATCCTACCAGAATTTTCTTGCTGCCTGCTTTCCTTTCTCCCTTCTTCTGTTGCAGGATGGATGCATCGCTGGAACATTTACTAGCTGGGATCTGTGAGGCTGCGGGAAGAAAGGGATCAAGTTGGAAGAGTGCAGCTGGGACTTCTGATTACAGGCCCTGGGACCTCAGCGCAACCGGTGAGGAGGATTTGCCTGCCGCACAACTCAGCCCCGGATCACCGACACGAGGAAGGTTGCCTGGGGAGGAGGGGTCATCTGGAGGAGCATCGCGTGACCGAACAGCGGGGCAGGAGAAGGTCTCAGGTTCGGGGATTGGAGCTGCCGCACATCGGAAGCTGAAGGGAGCGGGCGCGCGTGCGGTGGCCGCAGGGGACCAAGCCCCAGGCCAAAAGAGGACCTGGACTTCCAACGCCGTGACGGGAGCTTTGAGGCCTACCGGAAGTGGGCAGATTAGCGCTCCAGAACAACGGAGGCTGGCAAGCCTCTCCCAGGTGACAGGGTCCTAAGGCCGGATGGGCTGCACAGAGGGACGAGGAGTATTCACGGAGCACGCAGGGACTGCTGGGCCAGGTTGGAGGCCGCGACCACGTGGGTAAGCAGCGGGGAGCATCACATGGCGGGCAAAGGCCAGGGACGGATTCGGGAAGGCTGTGAGGTGACGGATGCGGGAGCTGGGACTGGGTGCTGACCTGGAAGGCCCAATGGGAGGCCCTGGAAATGGTGTGCGTGGAGGATTGGCCAGGTACAGAAGCAGGAAAATTAAGTACGGCCTCTCATCTCGTGGGAGTGTTTGCAGGTCCCCAGGATATCGGTGGAGGAAGGCTGTGAGGTGACGGATGCGGGAGCTGGGACTGGGTGCTGACCGGGAAGGCCCAAGGGGAGGCCCTGGAAATGGTGTGCATGGAGGATTGGCCAGGTACAGAAGCAGGAACATTAAGTACGGCCTTTCATCTCGTGGGAGTGTTTGCAGGTCCCCAGGATATCGGTGGAGGAAGGACTGGCCTCAGGGGACCAAGCCCCAGGTGGAAGACTGAGGAGGTTGGAGCAGCGATGCGGCAGAGGCAGCCGAGGCCTACCAGGAGGCCATGAGGGATGTCGGGCCTACCGTACGGGTCAGAGACGGTGGTTCCGCCAGCCATGCAGTGGCAGAGGTGACGGCCGTTGGTCCGGGAGGTCAGGATCGTGGGCAGGCCTCATCTGGATCCAGGAGGCCCAGGCTGCCCAAAGTGGGATCTGAAAGGCGAGTACCTAGGGACATTTCTCCTAACCCAGCTAGTCAGCGGTTTTCCCCAGAGGCGACATGGGAGGGTGTCATCACGGGAGGAGCTCCGGGTGCGTGGTAATAGGGGGGAGGGGGACAGGGGAGGTAGATCGGTAGGCAGGTCAGTCAAAGGCCTTAGCGAGAGGGTGCCTGCCATAAGAGGGGTCCTCGTTTGCCCAGTGCCAGAGGTTCCGGCTCATCATCGAGGGAATGTAGGCATAGGCCTGGGGGGCCCCGTAAGTCTTGGCAACACGTCTTAGAAGTTCTAGATCCCATTCCTGAGGGAGGGCCTGCAGGGTCCCGGTCACCGTAGAGCTTCGGGGCGAACAGAGGTTGCGTCAGAACAGCGTGGCCATAGGAGGGAACAGTTATCTGCAGCACTCCCCAAATCTTTTCCCCTTCCAGGAGAGCTACCGACGATGGCGGGAGACAGCCACCCGGGTGTCGAGTGGGACGACAGCCGGTCCAGCGGTTCCCGAAGAGCAAGCATTCTGAAGTTCTGATCTGAGGTCTGCTATGGCCAGAGGAACTACTGGTGAGATTTCTGGTTTTTTACACACAACACACAAGGGCCCGGGTGGGGCACAGGGAGATTATAGCTTGTTGTCGGGATTGCAGGTCTTACAATCTTGGAACAGGGGTGGGGTCAAGTTGGTCCACCTACGGCGGCTACGGCGCCACCGGGGTGGGTACTTTAGATGGAGATGGAGAAGACAACGGGGGGCTGCGGCGAGGGCGACAGCAGTGGTTGAGGATGCAAGGGAGGAGGTATCGGAAGCTGCCGTGTACAATTCTTAGCTGTCTTGTTCAGGCCCCTTAGGCATGCCCTTTAAAATGGGAGGCGAAGAAAATATTTGGAAGGGGAATACTTGGAGATGTTCGCCTTATTGCCTCTGGGAGAGTCAATTGACTCGAAAGAGGAAGACAAAAAGAGGGACAAGGCCAAGATGGAAGGGTAGGAAGGGGAAACACATTACAGAAAGCTTCTCGAAACCTTTGGGTATTGGTTAAGGGGTTTTGGTATCCTGGGAAGCGTAGTAGGGCAAGAGATGCCGGAGAAGTGCTCGGCGCTTCTCTCCTATCTAGATGGGTTCTGGGAGGCCTTTAGGATGTATGGGGGTTTGGCTGGGTGGCGGTATGATGAACAGTTTCGTCAACGCTTGGTTGCTAATCCTATGACGAGGTGGGCCCAAATGGGCATCACGCTAGGGCTTAAGCTGTTGATGGCCCAGAAGTCCGTGCCGTTTCAGGGCGGGGCGGATGCAGGAGCAGCTGCTTCAGCGCCGGCCTCTAGGAAGAAGGGTTGCTGCTAGCTGTTTTATAACAGCCAGTGCAAGTGGGGTAGTTCATGTTGGTTCAGACACGAGTGTGCTAGGTGTGGGGGCAGTTCACAGTTCCTTGCATCAGCCGGTGAATTGGGAGCAAAAGGGGAAGTCTCCAGTGAACAGAAACGCGATGCTGCCATGGCTAAAGCACTAGGGTAGGCAGGAGGAGGCGGTGTTCCTCAATCAGGGGTTCGCGACAGGGTTTTGGGTCTCTTTCGTGCTAAAGGGAGCGGTTGGGCCAAGACAGAACCTCAATCGGTTCATTCCTTTCCGGTGGTGGCGGGGGATAAGTTGTTGATGGAGGTTAGCCTGGGCGGGATGGCGGGTCCATTTGTCGACCTTCCGTTTTCTCATTTGCGGGTATCAACCCCCCCCCCCCCCCTTGGGTGTGGTACCCAGGAAGGAAACAGGTGAATTCAGGTTGATTCATCACTTGTCTTATCTTAAAGGGCTGTCAGTTAACGACAACTTAGACGAGGACCTATGTTCAGTGCCCTATACCTCTTTTGATAGGGCGGTGGATGTGGTTAGATTTGCAGGCCCAGGGGCTTTGTTAGCTCAGGGGACATAGAGGCGGCTTTTCACCTTCTGCTGGTGCATCCCGGTGAGTTCTTTGTGGAACCATATCAGGTGCTTTATCTCCTGGGCCTACTTTGAAAAGTCAGTACGTTTCTGGAGTGGATGGTTAGCAGGATACTGGGGTTAGTTTATTGGTATTGTCATTACCTGGACGACTTCCTTTACGATTGGGCCCGGAATGTCGTTGGACTGCATGCATCTCTTGAGGATCATTCAGGTGGTTTCTAAATTCCTTGGTTCCCGCTAACCGCTGAAAAGACGGATGGTTTAACTACCTGCTCCAGTTTCCTGGGTTTGGAACTTGACTTGGTGCAAGGGGTTGTAGGTTTATGGTGGAGAAACCTGTGGTGTTAAGGCGGGTGCAGTCAGAAGTTGTGCTGTCTAAGAAGGTCACCCTTTGTCATCTGCAGTCCGTGATTGCGAGGTTCAATTTTGCGTGCAAGATTATTTCAATAGGCAGGGTCTTTCTCAGGTATCTGTCTAAGGCCACGGGGGAGTGAAGGAGGGTTCTCGCTTCCTGAGGGTCGAAGGCCATGAGAGCGGAGCTGGTTGGCTGGAAGGTGTTTTCTGGGGACGTTTAACGGCCAGGCCTTTTTAAAGCCGGCGGTCTAGGTGCCTACAGAGAAGAAAAATGAGTGAGGAACCTTGGTCGGAGGAGTGGAAATCGTTCCCGTTGATGGGCAACGTGGCGTTATTTCCGTCTGTGGTGGTGCTATATTGACGGGGTTGGTCCAGGAAAGACAGAAGGGTAGTGTTCTATTCGGGTAACCTGGCGGTGGTGTATTCCGGCAACAAGATCCGTCATCTTCCCCTTCGGTGAGGCTTCTGCGGTACTTTCTGTTGTGGTGCATGGAGCTCAGCATATCATTTAGGATGAAACACGTTCCGGGTTATCGGAACATCATCACGGACTCATGCTTACAGTGGGACAGATTTGTCAGGCTACGCAAGGGACGGATTTGGAGGGTCACTCATGCCCGGAGAGGGTGTGGAAACTCGGAATCGAGTGTTGCAGTGATGGGGGAAGTCATCGTTGGCTCCCGCTACTTGGCAGGCATATAATGGGGTATGGCAGGAATGGGATGAGCTGGCGTTTTGGGCAGGGGTTGACATGATGGAGGTGAATCGTCTTGACATCTCATTTAAGTTGGTCTTTTGGCTGGCCTCTCAAGGGGCCTCTCCTGCTCAGCTGAGAGGGAAATTGGCCACGATAGCTTTCATGTTTAAGTTACAGGGATTTGCGGATATCACCAAACATTTTGTGATTAATCAGGCCATGAAAGGTCGATGCGGGCGGTCGGTACAAGACTGCCACTGGCCGGTGCTCAGGGGTACATTGGGTGATATCATGAGGGTCTCGGGAAGATCTGCTCTCCAGGGTCTGAGGCTTTGCTTGTCAGGGCGGTTTTTCCCTGGCGTTTTTGGGGCATTTCGGTTTTCAAAACGGGTTAGCAGATCACGGCTGTCTGGGGGTGGTCCCCAATTTGGCTATGTTTCAGACACGGCGGAGCAGGTGGCAGTGTTACTGCTTTCATCTGAAACGGACCGGGCAAGGGGCCCAGGTGGTGCTATACGGAGTTCCCGGTAGTATTGCCTGCCCGGGATCCTGCCTCCTAAGGTACCTGGTGGTGCGGCCCAGGGGTGGGGCCTCCCTCCTAGTGCATCAGAGTGGGACTGCACTTTTGAGGAACAGTTTTTGAGAATTTTTCCGTTTGGGGCTGAACAAGCCGGGCTTGGGGGATAAGGGGTTAAGCGTATCGGGAGATGGGAGTCCAACAGGTTTGAAACATATGTAAGGCCTCATTGGGTACTTTGTAAGAGGCGGTTGCTTGTGGCGAGCCAATAGTGTCCTCCTTTTCCCATCCTCTCCTTTTGCTATAGGGTCCGCCTATGTGGCTTGGATCATTGGCCACTTTTATGTTTTCTGGGCTGGATGGAGGGCCGCAGTCAGGCTATCGGGCCTACGGCTGGGCTTTCCTGCGGAACTGCTTCAGATGAAGTGGTTCGGGGCTCTGGGTATGTGTTAGGCAGAGGTGGTGCCATGATGCTGCGTTTCATTGGCCGAGGGGTACTTCCAAATATTGTGGTTATACACGCTGGAGGGAATGATCTGGGGTTGGTGCCACAGAGGGAGTTAATTCAAATGATGCCAAGGGATGTTGCACAAATTCTAACAGTGGTTCCCGTGGTTAAAATTGTATGGTCAGGGTTGGTGACGAAGGACCAGTGACGGTATGCTCGGATTCTCAGGGCAATGGGACGCAGCAGGGGCAAAATGAACAAATTGATGTCTGAAGTTGTGAGGAAGCAGAAGGGTGTGATGGTCAGACATCATACTTTGGAAGGAGAGCGTTTAGGCTTGATCGCAAAGGATGGGGTGCACATGTCCGACTTGGGTTTGGATGTGTTTTTTGGCTAGGATTACCAGAAGGGGTAGAAAAGGCTTTTATTTGGTGGGGTAGCCCTTCTGTAGTGAGGATTCACACAGATTGGCTTTGGCGGTAACTTGCTCCTTAGGGGGGTCTATGGCTTGAATATCTGGAGTCAGCCATAGTCGAAATGGATAACGAGAGAGGTTTTGAGCCAAGCTGGGGGCTCTTAGCCTGATTTTGGGCTGGGCAGAAGGTTCTGCCTGGCAGTAGGTTTCGGTGGAGATTGGACCCCTGGGGAGCAAGTTGGTTCAGGATATGTGTCCTATGTGGTTATGTTAACTATGTTAATAAAGTTATGGTTTATTATGAGGTACGTGTCATTTATGACATAAATATCTAATATGTGGGTTTTGTCATTGCCTATTACGGTATATTTATCTTGGTGTTTATGTTATGATGTGTTATGTTAAGGTTGGAGGCAATGACATGTATAATAAATAAAATGGCTGTGGCCTTTTCTACCCACTATATCTGTGTCATGTGGTTGCTGTTATGGTAAAATACAGCCTGGTAGTCAAGGCTACAACTGTCATGTAGACAACTGGCCACCACACATGCACGAGCATGTCAGCAAAGTTTGAGATGCTGACAACTACATTTCCCATGATGCCTCCCTCCTCAAAAGGTATGAAATCTGAGTGATTAGAGCAATGGGGTAAGGGTTAGAGTAAGGGTAAGCATTAGGGTTAACTGTGTAGATCGAACAAACCTCTCCAAACAGAGATATTACGGGCTCCACCAAAACACAGGCGTGATGATGTCCAGTGATGGGAGGATGGCCGCTTTTGTATTGAAATAAGGTTCCCGCCCTCAATCACAGACTGTTTTAATGCATAACAAATAATTAAAGGCTGACACTCCAAATTCCTAAATGATCAAAAAATGTTTTAATGGCAGTGATCAAAATATATAATCATAGCAGATATTGAGGAGGGCGCACTTGACCCATTTAGCTTGTATCGATCATTAAGTTATGCTTAAGCGTGGATACACACGAAATGTGTCAAGTGTGCCCTCCTCACTGCCATTAAAACATGTTTTAGAAATTCAGAGTGCCAGCTTTTTACTACTTGTTATTAACTGTGTAACACTTACCCTCACTGTAACCCTTACCTCCCTGATCTAATTGCTCACATTTCATAACGTTGGAGTCGGAAGGCTTCATGGCAGGACCGATCCTGGGCAGGTGCACAGGGTGCACCACAATAAAAGGGAATAAAAAGGGGGGAAAGGGGTTTTATATTGTCTGTATGGTGTCTCTTGTTTGTGACATTAACTGTGAACCTTATATACAAACCAACTTCTTGCAATGGGAAATGTGTAATTAGCTAGGCAAGCCATAAGGTGATGTCACAAGCAAGAGACACCACAAACACATTTAGAACACATTTGCCTTAATTGATTTATTTGCAATTCTGCTAACACAATGTATAGATCTTTTTTTTTTTATTATTTATTCTCTATATTTACAGTATAATCAATGATTAGGTGTAAGAGTACCTTTAAGCACCGTCTAGAACAGTGCATACCCACAGTAATGTCATAAAGAGTGAGGTCACAATGTGATGTCACAGTGGTAACTTCTTGAACGTTCTTTCTCCTCTCAGACACATCCGGAGATCTGACAGAGCTTCAGCGGGCATCCCTGGTTCCTCGGTATAGGTATCTATGCCTGACTTGGATATATCTGAAGACTTGGAGCTTCACTACCCTACATCTGACCTTGAGTTTTGGAGGTTCTAGCAGGGGATTTATTTGGCCAGTACAGCTACTCGTGTACCCTTTATCAAACACTGGTCTGTTCACAGAGAGAGACAGAGTTGCCCTAATATTGACCGGCGTTTGCTGTGTCAGGAGGGCCACATTTGATGCGGCGACGGAGTGAGAAAATACGCACCCTATAAGCAATGTCAATTGTATATCAGAGCTGTCCAACTGCAGTATTCTAGCTGGATTGTAGCTAGAGGGCCACAGTTGGACACCCCTGGTCTATATAATGTTTAAATTAATTGTTGTGTTAACCTGTAATACAATTATAGTCTCTGCATTTGCCTCTTAATGCCCAGAGGGAAGGGCAGTCCTTTAAGCCATGGTTCCCCAGAGGTTTCCCCCACAGGGGGTTTTTCCTCTCCTGAGTGCTGAAGGGTGACTCTTCATGAGTCCAGAGGCAGCCCATAGCTTGACCAGCTTTCTGGTTTAATCTGTTATAATACCCAGGCACCTGCCTGGCTGTAAACTCCCTTGTCCCATTATATAGAGATTAGAAAATGACTTACTCTGTGAAATTCCTAAAATAAATGTACATATATATATATATTTCTTGTCTCATGTTGTTTTTATTTCTATAAGTGTATCCTCTCAACAGAAAATATAAAGTAGGATGTTGAGGCTGCATGTGGTGGTGGTGGTGGTGAAATAAAGGGAAATTAATTATTACAATCAGGAATGGTGGAGAAGGGATGTTTTAGGGTAAGAAACTAAAAAAGAAGGTGCGATTGAGTGGGTGGTAAATTAGATATTTAGAGAAGGGGTAAGCAACCTGCGGCCCTCCAGATGTTGCAGGACTACAGTTCCCATACTCTTCTGTCTGTCTATTAGCTGAAAGAGCATTATGGGAGATGTAGTTAATCAGCAGCCAGAGGGCCACCAGTTGCCCACCCCTGGTTAACAGGACCAGGTAATAAACCCGTGAAAAGACAATTTTGGGATAAGTTAGAAAACACTGAATAATGGAAACTAATATAACTGCATTGGATTTGGATATTGTGAAAGGAAGAATAAATAATGATTGTGGTGGTAGGGAAATAAAGGGATTCATTATTACAATCTGGAATGGTGGGAATGGATGTGTTGGGTCACAAACTAAAAAATAAGGTGGGATTGAGTGGGTGGTAAATTAAATGTTTAGAGCAGGGGTAAGCAAAATGCGGCCCTCCAGAGTTAAAAATATATAGCCAACATGACTCTATAAGGCTAGAGAGAAATATGCTTAAAGGAGCCACAACATCAGAAATATTTGTAAAATGAAAATGTGTTTTAGGATCAGGGCCAGCCTTACGGGTGTGCGACCTGTGCGACTGCAGGCAACATAGGTAAGTGCTACTCACACTCCCCACGTTTAGTGATGATGCAGGGCATTGGATTTCCCATACCCTGCATTATCACTGAGTGTGGGGAGCTCGAGCAGCACTTACTTATGCTGCCCGCGACTCCCAATGAACCAGACGCTGCTCTGCTTCACAGGGTGCAGGCAGACCTTCGCTTCTCACCCGGTGAGATCTGCCTCCTCCCTGTAAGTAACAAAGGGAGGGGGAGGGAGAACAGGGGGGGTAGAGAATAAAACTGAGGATGAGGGGGAGGAGAGAACGGAGGAGGGGGAGAGAGTATAGAGGGGGGGAGGAAAGAACAGGGGGGAGGGGAGAGAACAGAGGAGGGGGATGAGAGAACAGAGGAAGGGAGGGGGGAGAGAACAGAGGAGGGGGAGAGAATAGAGGAGGGGAGGAGTGAAGAGAACAGAGGAGGAGGGAGAGTAGAGAACAGAGGAGAGGAGGAGAGAACAGAGGAGGGGAGGAGAGAACAGGGGAGAGGGGAAGAGAAACGAGGAGGGGAGAGGATAACAGAGGAGGGGAGAAGAGAACAGATATGGGGATGAGGGGGAGAGAGAAAAGATATGGGGAGGAGAGGTGAGAGAACAGATATGGGGAGGAGGGGTAGAGAGAACAGATATGGGGAGGAGGGGTAGCGAGAACAGATATGGGGAGGAGGGGGAGAGAGAAAACAGATATGGGGAGGAGGGGGAGAGAGAGAACAGATATGGGGTGGAGGGGGAGAGAGAACAGATATGGGGGAGGAGGGGATAGAGAGAACAGATATGGGGGAGGAGGGGGAGAGAGAGAAAAAATATGAGGGGTTTGGAGAGAGACAGACATGGCAATGAAGAAGAAAGGGACAAATATGGTGTCAGGTCCCAGGATCATCACTTACAGGGGACCCTCACAACCAAAGCCATCCTCTCTCCCTGTTTGCGGCCGTCACGCTTTAGCGACCGCGAGGTAGGCCGAATCCCCAGCCTCGAGTTGCTAGTCACCCGCTCACGGTGAATGCAACTACTTACAAGAGTTTAGGGGGTGGAGCTTACGCACAAGAAACTTTGCGCGATTGCTTGCTACCCAGGGGGCAGGGGAATAGGGAAAAGAGGCTGTACCCCTTCTCCTTATTCATAACATGGTTCAGGGGCAGTACCCAGTTGTAAAGGGGAGAGGTCCTTGATCAGCAGCCCTATAAAAACCCCACACTCACCTTAATCATTGCTTGCTTGTTGAACTGTGGTTTCTGTTCTCAGTCCCATTCCTTTGCATCTACCTGATATCTGTTGAGACCTTCCTGTGTACCGACCTTGGCTTCTTGCCCTGGACTTCCCTTATCGTTGCAACCCTACCTGGACTTGTTAACCAGTTTTTTGCAACTTTGCTGCCGGCCCTGAACTTTTGGGTTCATATATAATCAGCAAAGATCTTGTAGACATTAAAAAAAGAAGAAAAGAACCAGAAGCTGCAAAAGGAAAATAGGAACAGTTATCTTACAGAAATAGATATACATAAACTTCATATATTTCAATAATGAAATGAAACCCAAACATTGCACATATCTCAATATATTGCAGACTCACTGAGATCAAATTACAGAAAATACATATATAAAAAAAATACATATATAAAAAACACATGCAAGTAATGGTATTCCATATAGAGATAATTTCTAGAGAAAATGACGCAACTCAAAATCTATATTAACCCCTTAGTGACAAGACATTTTCACCTTGACTTTCCAGTGACAATGGCTGTTTTGAAATTTCTAGGGTGTTTGTGTTTAGCTGTAATATTTTTCTTTCTCACATACAGTACCGACACAAATTATATGTTGTTTTTATCGTCATAAGAAGGGCTTTCATTAGATACCATTATGTTCATCATATCTTATAATTTACTACAAAAAAAAATCATAAAATATGATGAAAAATTAAAAAAACACACTTTTTCTAACTTTGACCTAAAATATAATTTACACAAATAAAATGATTAAAAAAGACGCCATCTAAATAGTTTCTAAATGTTCTCCCGAGTTCAAAAATATGCATGTTTCCATATTTTTCGGTATTTTTTTGCGAGTTATGGGGCAAAAACCAAAAATAGTGTTTTTTGGTTTTTTCCTATATTGATCTTTTGACCCCAACCCGAACCCAAAATTTAACCCTAACACTAAATTTAACCCCAACTCTAATCCTTATTATATCCCTTAATATTTTTTAACTTTAATTTAATTTTAACCATATCCCTTATGCTAAAAAATATTTAATTTTAACCCTATAGGCTAATATAGCTATATAACCTGTTTTTTATTAATTAAATATTTATTTTAAATATTTCCCATTGCAATGCTACTAAACTACCACTAGGGGTAGTCAAGTAGCATATTCAGAGCGACGGAAGTGAAGTTATTTTCACTTCCGAAGCTCAGACCGGCAGAGGACTTAGCCATATTGACGGAGCAGCATGCTCCGTCAATATGGCTCCCCACGATCGCTCCGTGGGGCGATCGTGGAGGTCCCGAAATAGATATTTCGGTGCTGGCTATTGCCGCGATGTCGAGGCAATAGACCAGCACTGTTAAAGCGGTTTTCGCGATCGTTGATCGCGAAAACCGCTTCATTCAATGCAGGACGTGCCAGGCACGTCCTTTGTTGTTAAGGGAGTTTCTCCTAGGAGCTAAGGTATCTAACTCAAAAATCCCCCTAATTTCTGCTTGTCCCAAAGTCTTAATTTTGTCTCCCCCTCGCCATTGTGCTCTAGGTTGATTTATGGCTATAAATTGAAGTTTGGAGGGCTCTTTTTGGTGTTCATTAGAAAATGTTGGGAGACACTATGTTTATCAAAGCCATTTCTTATGTTTCTGACGTGTTCTCCCATGTGGATTTTTAATCCTGTGCTATATATAGAGCAGGGGTGTCCAAGTTTGTTCTGCAGTGGGCCACTTCACTGTCAATGTATTTTTGCGTGGGCCGCATTCATGTTTGATTGAAAGGAAATGTGTGTGTGTGTGTAATATATATATATATATATATACACACACACACACACTAAATGCACGCACATACACAAATAGTCCCACTTCCATTCACACACATACACAAATAGTCCCACTTGCACACACACACACACACAGGGCCCTACTTGCACACACACAGTTCCCCACTTGCACACACAAACAGACTTCCACTTGCACACACACACACACAGACTCCCACTTGCACACACACACACACACAGACTCCCACTTGCACACACACACACTCCCACTTGCACACACACACACGCCCACTTGCACACACACACACGCCCACTTGCACACACACACACTCCCACTTGCACACACACACTCCCACTTGCACACACACTCCCACTTGCACACACACACTCCCACTTGCACACACAGACTCCCACTTGCACACACACACAGACTCCCACATGAACACACACAGAGTCCCACTTGCACACACACACACACAACACACAGAGTCCCACTTGCACACACACACAGAGACCTATTTGCACGCACACTGAGCCCCACTTGCACACACACTGAGTCCCACTTGCACACAAACACACAGAGCCCCACTTGCACACACACAAACAGAGCCCCACTTGCACACACACTGAGCCCCACTTGCACACACACCCACACACACACACACAGAGCCCCACTTGCACACACACACAGAGCCCCACTTGCGCGCACACACACACACACACACAGAGCCCCACTTGCACACACACACACACACACACACACACACAGAGCCCCACTTGCACACACACAGAGCCTTTTGTTTTTAAAGAACAAAAGAAAAAACACGTTATTTTGTTATTTTGTTTGTTCCCCCTCCCTGCACATTTACCTTGTATCTGCAGGGAGGGGGCTTGTTCTGTGGTCCACTCCCATTAACATACACACCCACACAGAGTCACACATACACACACAGTCACACTCACACACACACAGTCACACCCACAGTCACACTTACACACAATTTTCTTTTTATTAAAAGAAAAAAAAACATACCGTTATCTTGTTTGTTCCCCCTCCCTGCTAGTTTAACTTGTAACTGCAGGGAGGGGGTTGTCCCATCTGTGGTCCGCTATCTTCCGTCAATGCACCGGGATGTCACTGACACAGGTACTCTGACAGGGTCAGAGTGCGAGGGGGCGGAGCTTTCCCCCATACGCGAACGGAGAAAGCTCAGCCCCCTCACGCTCTGCCCCTGTTGGAGCACCGGGTGTCAGTGACATCCCGGTGCGCACTTATTTTTCGCGGCTCAGAGGTGCGGCTACCGCTGCCACTCTCAAGCGGGCCGCACCTCTTTGGCTGGCGGGCCGCATTTGACCCGCGGGCCGCACGTTGGACGCCCGTGGTCTAGAGGTTCGTCCTATGTAGTATAATCCACACCACAGCATATAGATAACACCTTTAGATTCCCAAGTTATCACCTCTAGAATTATATAACTTGAGGGTATGAGGGTTTTTAAAATTACAGGTGATTTTCTTTTGAACTTTATGTGTTTCTTTACAAGCTTGGCACATTTTACATCTGTGAAAACCCACCAGATCTCCAAAAAAGTTTTTATTATTCCCTGATTGTTTAGTTTTGGTTGTCGTTAGAAAACTTTGGCTTAGATGGGACACCTTTATAGATGATTTGAGGGCGTCCTCCCATGCTGCCTTTCTTGGGCTACATGCCCACCGATCTGACTTCAGAGCACCAGTGGTCATGTGACTTCCTAGTGCTTAAACCAGATCAGTGCAGGGGACCAAAAGAGAGGTGGCATGTACAGATGCACACATGTTTCTTGCACACACACAAAAAAAAAAATAATGGGCATATTGACTGTGACATATTAATGGGCAAAGGGTGGCATTTTAATGGGCATACTGGCCCTGGTATATTAATGGGCATACTGGCTATGGCATTTTAATGGGCATGTTGGCTGTGGCATATTAATGTGCAAAGAATGGCATTTTAATGGGCATACCGGCCCTGGTATATTAATGGGCATACTGGCTGTGGCATTTCAATGGGCATGCTGGCTGTGGCATATTAATGGGCAAAGAATGGCATATTAAAGGGTATATTGCCTGTGGCAAATTAATGGGAAACCAGTGGCATAATAATGGGCATACTGGCTGTGGCATGTTAAGGATGGCAAGTCCTGGATGTCCAATGCGGGTGGTGGGGCATGTCCTGGGGTGTATTTAAATCATTGGTATGGTATACAAAAACCTGGATAAAATTACTTTTGGGAGGGGAGCATGAGGGAGATATAGGGACAAGCGGGGGGGCAGAATTTATTTTCTGTAAGGGGCCCAGAAATTCCTGGGGGGGGGGGGGCAGATTGGGAAGTATGAGGATGCATTGGCAGGTCTGGGGTCAGTTTGGGAAGTGTGGGGTTTCATTGGAAATTCTGTAGGTCAGATTGGGAAGTCTGGAGGGATGCATCGGCAAGTCTGAGGGGGGCAGATTGGCAAGTCTGGGAGGATGCATTGGCAAGTTTATACATTACAGCTGATTTTGCCATGATACGCCAAGCTTATGCATTACAGCTCATTTAGACTAAGTGTATGTGTGTGAGTGTGTGACTAGGGTGTGAGAGAGAAGGACACGAAGAGAGCTGGCTTGCAAGAGAGAAAGAGAGAGAGAGATCTGGCTGAGAGAGTGGGAGAGAGAGTAAGGTTGGAAGAAAGATGGCTTGGAGTAGTGAGAGTGCAGGGCTGGGAGAGATGGCGTGGAGGACTGAGAGTGGAGGAGAGAGTGCAAGACTGGGAGAGTTTGGCTGGATAGAGTAGCATCAGGTTGTGTAAGATAGCAGAGCACAATCTTGTTGGTGCAATCTAGGTGCTTTGGAAACATCTGTGGGTACATTTTGGGTGCACTGGGAAGATCTGTGGGTACATTCTGGGTGCTCTGGCAAGACCTATGGGTACATTCTGGGTGCTCTGGAAAAACCTGTGTGTGCAATCTTGGTGCTTTAGCAAAACCTCTAGGTGCAAGGTAGCGCTGTAGCAAGTTATTTGAGTGCAATGCAAGGAATATGGCGGCAATAATGAAAGAAGGCAGGAGAAATTGAGTAAAGGGGGCAGAGGAAGGATATATAAATAAGGAATGCATTTTTCCAAATCATTTTATTATATTATAACTATTCCTCCGCACTCATTGCCTGTGATTGGCACAGTGTGTTTCAGTAGGGGTATGCATAAGGCATATATAAATCTCTATGTTCTTTCATGTGTGTCCAACTTATAAACTGGGTGCTTTAAAATGTAAATTTCCCTATTCTGAGCAAAACAATAATGGTGCAATGCTATAGGTCTGGCATTATGATGGTTTAACATGCAGGGAGAATTTTTCCTTAAAATAGCCCCTGTTTGTTTGGAATTTAGTGATATAATCTGCACTATAATAACTAGGCGGCACTACATTATATTACATATATATTACATTTTTGATAGCTGCAAAGTGTTCCTGGATATTTTTTTCAAATGTTGGCAACTATGGTGTTGACACCTTGACTGGTTTTGAATCAGCAGTAAACTCAGTGAAATAACTTTTTCTGTTGGCAAATACTCAGTTTTTATTCATTAACATATCTCATATATACATATGCACAAACAATCTTCTAGTTTTAGGCATCTCCCCAAACAACTGATTAAAGCCCCTTTCCCACCCCCACTGTATCTTTCGACACCTGACACCTCTCCCTCCTACATATGCAGTCTTTGTAACAGCTGTGTCTGCTGTTTAAATCTGATACTGACAACTCATTTTCCCCTCAAGCATCACAAAAGACCACACCAGCCCCTCCTTCCCCCATCCTCCTCTTTTTTTATGTACAACTTTAGCGAGATTGCTGAGGAATGATGAGACAACTCACTCTACCCCATGGTAAAGAAGATGTATATATGGATTTGTATTTGTTTTGTTTTTTTATCTTGAGTTGTGTTTAGAATGTTTGGAAGTTTGTACTATGAGCATTTTAATTGCTTAGCTTTCTACGCTGTATTTCCTTTCTTCTTTTGTTTGACCTAGACAATACACGTATTATTGGAATCAGCTTCCCACCATCTGAACAGATGTCAAGGTTGGTATAAATCTTTTCCCTTGATATTCCTGATCAGTAATATATGATAACAATGCTTTTTCTTCTACAAAACAACTTCAGACACAGTCTAAAGTATTGTAAAATAGTTCTTGGTACAATTTATAGGTCTTTATGAATGTGGTTTTCATTACAAACTATTTTGTATTTATCTCTTTTACTCTGCAATTCATATGTGTCAAATTGTTATTAAAATAGTGTCATTTATTGTGGGAATTAAGTGACCATCTCACATCCATGATTTCTTGACATCTTTTTAACCCCTATACAGAATAAAAGGCATTACAATCAGAGCTTTTGTCTTTTTAGCAATAGATAAAGAAATACTTGGATCTAAACAGAGGCAATTCATAATTACTGGGATTTTTTTCTCTAATATTTTCTGAAATGTGATTTCTGTAAAATAAAAAATAAAATAAAAAAGTATATTTAAATAGACTGTGATTCAAGATAAATAGAATTTCATTATGCTCACATGCTTTTCCATCCTTCTTTTCATCCATCCTGTTGTTCTACAGGATTCATAGTATGAATCAATTGTGATATCTATAGTCTTTCCTGTTCTAGTTATTTAAATCTGCTTCAACTTTAATATTTAGTTAATCTAATATCTTGGGATCTTGCTAGGATATTAGAAGTTTACACAATGTGTTGAATAGGAAAAACTGCTTAGCCTTCTGGAATTAATTATGCTTTCACTTTAGGTAAAGTGCCCCATCAAACTTGACATACTAGTGCAGGCATCTAAAGGTCACATGGCAAAGTGGCTTAAAGAATATCTTGGTTTTGGAAGTAAGAGATCACCACCACGACCACCTAAACCAGATTACACTGAAAGCGAAGTTCTCCGTGCATACAGAGCACAGAAGAATCTGGATTTTGAAGACCCATATGAGGAAAAGGATTGTGGATCAATACATCCAAGGTCTCCAGCCAGGATTGATGAGCTCCAAGATGTCCTTATATCACCTAGACAACGGCTCATCAAAGTGGAGCAGACAGAAAATTATTGGGGCAGGCAGACTCGGCTTGCAGCAGTAGCAGTAGATGACAACTTGGAAAACAAGGTCAGTAACTGATGCTAAAATTTAGGGGGTGGGGGGAGATGAGGTTTTAGAAAATCGGTTAGTTTTGTGTGCATTTAAACATTATAAACTAAATTATATTAACTATGCACTGGCTGTAATAATATTCTAGAAGTACCTACTAGAATAGAATGTGTCCAAAAAAATTATGACATATACAGATCATTAAATGTTTATTAAAATAAATACAGTAGTATAGTTGTCCACGTAAAAAAGAAATTGGAATGTCAAAACAGGTCCAAAAAGTCACAATAGAAAACAAAGGTGAAAAAAATCTGTAAAAAAGAATGGAATAAATATAAGAAATGAGTGTACAACTGCTGTAGGTAAAAATTGCATCCCTGGGTCACTGGGCCAAAACATGTGAAATATTGGGATTTGAGCCTCTATGCAGACCTTTCTGCTGTACTACTAAAGAATGGGTTGAAAAGTGCTGTAGTTGTGACCATTCAACTCTGTTTTATGCCTGCCTAGAACCAGTGTAATGAACAATTATACAGTTTATACAAATTGTCCTGTTCCCCTTTTGTGCACTAAGAAGTGTAGGTCGTACTCTGGCATTGAGTATTGGAAACAGCATAAACCGTCTGACCCGTTTCTGTGGTGTGGGGAATGTCCGCACGTGTGATCCTGTTGGGCATATGATCCATTAATGCAGTGCTGTAGTGCTCCAAAATGTATTGACCTGGAATAAAGAATATATAAAAGGCCATCATGACAGGGGTCCTCATCACAACACACCTTGTCAATCATATCCTGTGACCAGTAGGGGTACAGCAAGGGGTGGTTAGTATCTCAATAAGGGGCTGGGCTTGAGGTATATATTGTTATGCATAACAAACAAACTTAATGTTTGAAAAAACTATGGCAAGTTTGCCTGGTGACAAGGCAGCTCTTCTGGCTCAGCTCAGGATGCTGCAATCCATGGAGGAGACTGAAATACAAGGTGGGTGTTATATTAAACCCTACACCATCTAGTACCAGCCCTCTCCCCCCTTTACCCACTGTCCCCATTAAGGCCTCTAGCAATAAGACCCAAAGGCCTGCCTGCCTCCATCTGGTGCAGTATCTCTGACAGTGTCTGCCCCTCCCAGTCCTCAGAAAAATGGAGGTAGATGCACTAATAATACAGGGGGAGCCATGCCTTTCACTTCCTCTGGAGCCCCAACTTCCTAGTATCACATCCCTGCAAATCATAGGAGCATGTCAATGCTTGTCTTTAACCTCTCACCTTTTTATTATGCCACTGGTCCCACACTAATAGTGCTCTCCAGCAGATCACTGCCGTTGTTTGCCATCCCAGCAGCGCAGCAGTGTGCCCTGGGTGTTCATACCACGTGGTCTTCCAGCTTGGTGCTGCCATGGAGTCACATGGTCACAATAATAGACTTCACGCAGGCTCGCAGCAGCCTTGCACCACAATACATTCCCCAGAAAATGAGTCCTCTGGAGGCACCCCTACTCTACCTAGGGGCCCCAAAGGGCATAGCTGTCAGCGGCCTGGGTTCCCCCAGTGTCACAGGTTGTTTAACCCTTGCAGTCCTGGCTCATTATCCCCTGTTTCTGCACTGCAGCTACAAGAAGGATTTTTAGGGCAGTGTGGAGTTCCCTGGAGTCAGGACTCACACCCAGTATCCTCCATACCCCTCTCTTGCTGCTGCTGCAGCTTACCTTCCTCTTGCTGGACAGCGCAGAGAAGGTTCACTGGGTAGCAGCCCGCTGCTGTTCTCCCAGTCTCCAAGAGCATCTCCAGTTGCTGGAACTGGAGATGCTCTTGGAGACTGGGAAAACACGGCAGCCCCTCCTCCAGGGAACATGTCCAGTGGTGAGTCTTTATTTACCCCTTTTACTATTTTACACTCTCATCCTGAAACTCACTCGCAACATAATATAGTGGGGGAGGTTTCCAATACTGAGGCTAGGGCCACAGACATTTTCCGGGCCCCCGGGGGGATGCTAGCATGCTCTCACAGTTAGTATCAGGGCTCTACTTAAAGGCAGTAGAAACTAGTTCCCTTATGTACGCGGGTGTCCCTTTGCCCTGCACAAGTATAAGGAGCATTGCGGCTGCAGTCGCTTCAACCACTTCAAAACGGTGTCAGTGGTAACCTTAGAAGTGGTTGGTTGGGCATTTGTGACTTCAGTAGCTCCAGTGGCACCAATGCCAACAGTTCCCACCAGGGGCATATCTGAAAAAGGCCAAGGAAAAATAAAAATACAGTAGGTATATCAGATTCAGCCTGATGTGATGTTTATGTCTGTTTTAAGGGTCCCGTGGGGGCTCACCTAGAGCAGGAAGTTAAAATAAAATTAATTAATTAAAAAATCAGGTAACACGGAGTACGTGGAATTATTTTCCCTTCTAGCCTTGAAAAAGTTTAATTTAGATGCAGTGTTTATGAAGAACTCAAGAGAGGATTAGGAGAAGAGGAGATATTGAGGTATATTCAATAACCGGAGTTAGTTTATCTCATGTCATTAGACTGCAAAAATTAAAATTAAAATGTAACTAATCACAAAGTGAGGCATCACGCCTCACTTTCTCCAACTAGCTGCAGGTTTTTGCGTTTTGGACAGAGTCATGTACTCGATCCGTGAGATATCCAGTGTTTACTCTGGCCAGGCTTGTCTAGGATATGACAAGCAGTTCCATCAGCATATGTCAGTCAGGCAAAATATAACTTAATATCAGAAAAACATTGCACTGTGGCTGAGGGTCATGGCATCAGGCCGCAGTGCTGTTAAGCTAACTGCCTCTAAACTAAAAGTGGCTCATGTTGGCAGTAATTAAAGCAGGATTGCTCCAGTTGCGGGGTCAATCGCCCACTCATTAAGGCTTCAAAGGCAGCACCAAGGAGAAGGAGGATCTGCCACCTCAACTGGGGTAAAGTGGTAGACTCCTGTAGCTGTCAAGCCAATGATCCCCTGGCTTGATAGGTATCCAGACCGTTTATTGGCTGCGCTGTTGCATTCAGGGTTTTTCACATAGCTTCATTATCCCTTCCAAACTGAATTCTCTTTTAAAGTGCCCTTCAATCCAAAATCAGCTGTCAAATTGATTGGGGTGGTTTATGACACGCTGCAGAAAGGGGTCACTTTGGGACTATTGGCTGGCCCATTTGCATCAATTTACTTGTTTTTGTGTTTGGAGGCAATTTATCAGCCTCTGGACCACTGGGGATACATTTACTGTATGGCTGCTTGCCCTAGCCACCCATCTATTATTGGGGGGGTTGAGAGCCATGTGGCCTTGATACCATTAGTGGGTGCAGGGTTATTAGCCGTTATATTTTGTATTCAGGTCCTCAGCGGGAATTTCAGCAATTCTTTTATTGAAAATTGTCCGAGTCTACCCTTTTTGTTTGGATGAATTCTGTTTGCATCCGGCCGTATTCAGAGGCCAAAAAATGCAATCCCCATTCGGTTATTTTTTTCACAAATGTGGCAGAATTCGAAGTCATTTTGGTGATCCCTAAATGGTCTGATTTAAAGGGCAATTCGGCTTACCAAATGCTCTGAATTCGGCCTACGTTTAAAGCTCCGCTACTTGAATAGACCCCAAAATGTTTAAAGGTAGCCCTAAAAGACGGATCAACTCAGCCCTTCATTCTTCCACTGTTGATAAATAAGTACTATTGATTGTGTAATAATAGCATCTATCATTCAGCGTGCACCTTGAGTCCCACTGGGAGAAAATTGCTATATAAATACCAGTTATTTTTATTTTATTATTTATTTAACCTCTTAATGTTAGAATTGCATTCTTCATCATGATCAGCCGTTATAACTCTGCTCAAAACAAAATATTCCTAATGACCTGCTCAGAAGTGACTATTGGCAAAATGTTCCCTGAAATGAAAATCTATATATTATGTCAGAACAGATGCAAAATCATAATTTGTGCGTTATAAATGTCAATTAGCGGTAGATAACAATTAATTGAGCAGGGTTTCTTTTTATGTATAGACATGTTATCATTTCTGCTTATCGCTCCTTCTTCAGGTCATAGATAGCCGTGAATATTCTGACCCATCTGATATGAAGAACACAGAGGTTCATGAAAAGAAAAACACTGGTTACATGGAACCATATGAGCATCAGAGACATGTTACAGGTACGTGGCATAGATAGCAATGGAGTCTATTCACTCAAACTCTCCAGGTGCACAATGTATAGATAAATTGAAATGTTCATCTCAACTCACCTGCAACTCACCTTTTAGTGAATAGCCCCTATTGTATCAGAAATAGGTTTACCAGATGTTCAGGATTAGCTTCACTGTTTTCTAAACAAAGCTCCAGAACATGTATCATGCTACTTTTATTTTCATATATCTATATGGTATTTACTATTTCTACACTAGAAAAGAGATGGTCTAAAAATATTGTAATTGCCCCAACAATAGACAAAACCTCCAACTAGGGTTTCCAACCATCTCCTAGTAAGGGTAGTAACCTTACTTCACACCCAAAAAACAAACATCAAAAAATAGTATTAAAACTTTCAGTAATAAAGGGGAAACAGCAGTGTTCTGAAAGGTCTTTACAAAATTAAAAATATATATATTTTTTTAAATACCTCTTACTAACCAGGGGGCTGATGCATTTGACGCCTTACATTTGAGAACTATGCAGATCACTGTAAACTAAAGTCACTGTCATGTCTGTGATGCTTGCTGTATACCATGGTGCATTAACTGCTGTGTGTTTCCATTTGAAAATGGGTAGGCTGTGGCAATAAATGAATACAAAAAGTCAATGCTAAGGTAAGCTACAGCATTCAAATGATGATCAACTAGGGTGACTGCATTTTATTTTGCTATTCAAGTAGTAGTATGTCGTACACTAAGGCTAAGTTGGCGCCGGCCTAGGATGCCTTTTTTACAAGGGGCCCCACGTGCTTAGAAGAGATGGGCAATTGTAGCAGGGGGAGGTAAGCGTACCGCAACGGGTGCGAGGTGAAGGTCCACCCCGACCTTCTATAACAGTGAGGCTTTGTGTGTCTCTGGCAGCAGCAGGCAGTTCAAGCTCTGTGTTAAACGCACACAGAGCTCAGATAGTGCTGCTCGCGCCTCTTGCGCACACTAATGATTCAGAGCATCGGTAATACGATGTTCTGAATGATCAGTGGGTGAGAGAAGCGTGAGTTGTACTGTCTGAGCTCTGTGTGCGTTTAACACACAGAGCTAGTACTGCTCGCTACTCCCAGCGACGCACTAATCTTTAAAAAAAAAGGAAGGGGGGTAAAGGAGAGAGACAAATGACATGGGAGGGGAGAGGACAGACATGGGGGGAGAACAGATATGGGGGGGCAGACAGACATGGGAATGAAGATTGGACAGACAACAAATATTGGAGGGGGGACAACAGACATGGAAAGCGAGAGAGACATACTATGGGGGGATAGGAGAGAAAGATAGGCATGGGAAGGCAGAGTAGAGGGACAGACATGCAGAGGGAGAGGAGACAGACAGGGGGACACGTTAAGAAATGTACTTTTTCTTTAACAAGAAACAAAAAAACCTGCTGGCTTTTCTATGTGTGTGTGTGACTGTCTGTGTAAATGTGTGCATCAGACTGATTGTGTGTTTGCGTGATCGATGTGCAGTTGTCTGGCTGTTTTAAGTAGGCAAGGTAAGGGGAGGGGCAAGTGGCGACAAAATGAGAGTTCGCCTAGGGTGGCAACAATCCTTGCACAAGCTCTGCAGGCGTATAATATATATGTTTATGTACTCATATATATATATATTTTTTTTTATATATATATACACACTTATTTATATATGCACACAGAGTCACATACACATTAAATATATATTATATAATTATATATTATATAATTTATTAGGAAGCTTTGAGAAGCATGCAGATGTCTAATGTAATAATTTATGTTACAGGTTAAGCATCCCTTATCCAGAAATGTGGGATTGGAGTCCCACAACACCTTTAAAACCAGAGCCAGTATTTTAGGCTCTGGTTAATGTGAGTGCAAGTTCATTAACGGTGCTGAAAACCCTTCCTCATACCTATCTTTTCTTCTCCACAGACATGGATTCTCCTGTGAAAAGTGAAGTAGGTAAAGAGTTACAGTTGTATGACTGTCCTTATGAGGAGCGTTTTCAGGACACTTTCCAAGACAACTGGCATCCATCTGATGACGAGAGGCCTGCTAATGACTATGACCAGCCTTGGGAGTGGAAGAAAGATGAAATAAACAGAGCATTTGCAGGTATAGCTGTGAATGAAAGTGTCTTTGTTGCTTTAGGCTCACGAATAAGACAAAAAAACAGTCAACCCTGAAAAAATGTTTCTGCCTTTCAATAAGAGAATAGATAGCTAGAAAAAAAAATATATTGTGTTAATGGAAGTCAGTGAATATGCACATTATATTCCAAATGCCGCACACCTAGCACGATCCCGCGCTGTATTTCCGGGGTTTGCGTGCTCCCAACAGACAGCACACAAACCCTGAAAATATACGAAATAGAGCCAAGAGGCCGAAAGCAGCAGCAAATTCACCATCAGAGTCACTCACTCTATTGCCAATTCAACCAGCACAAAAAGTATACTAATTTATTTGGTACACTTTTCGTCCACTGCGAACCGACAGCAGAGTAAGTGACTCTGATGCCGAATCCACTGCTGCCATTGGCCTCCTGGCTCTATTTCCGTACGGTGCACACCTACTACTCACGGGCAGGATACACCAATGATGGCTATGGTGGCAACAAGAAGCCACAGAAAGAAACAGGCACGTTCCTTTGTGTTAAATTCTCATATCTCTTTCAGTGCAATTTGAGGAGTCGCGGTGGAAGCCCAATTCACCAAAAAGTAGAGATCTGCTTCTTTGTCCTAAACCGAGGGGTCACATAACCTGTCACCATGAAAGCACATCCTTGTTCCCTAAGTTTGAGCAAGGCGACATCAATCCTCCACTGCACAAACAGAAGTGAGTAATCCTGTTGCAAGTGCAGGGATATCTGGGAATTGAAAGTTATGTTTGTTTTCTCATAACATTACCTCTTATCACAGGTGGTACCATGGAACACTCAGCCATCTAGATGCTGAAAAGCTGCTAAAAGAGGTTGATCAAGGGAACTTCTTACTGCACAAAGAAAATGAGGATTGTCTTTATCTCTCAGTGAAGTGAGTTTAACAAATGCTTTTCACTTAGCTGTCTACACCACACAGACATTGTTTGGTACAACACAATGCTTAAAGTGTATGACTCTAGTGTATGTATTTACCTGGATATTTTTCTTGTTTTTCTTCAGGGGTTTCCATAGTGTTTTTCATGTGAAGGTGGTTTGTGTAGAAGATGGCTGCTTTCGGTTTGGTGACACTGGGCCCTCCTTCCCTTCTGTTTGGGATCTTATTCAACATTACTTCCAGAATCCCCTTCTTGTACCAGGCGAAGGGGAAGTGACTCTTCAGTGTCCAGTGTCTTTAGTGGAAAGGTGACAGCTGTAGACACACTGACAGCAGCTTCCAGTTTCTGATGCCTTTGTGATATCTGCGCCAGATTACAATATCAGAGCCTTAATTCACCACTGACTTGTAACATCTGGATCAAACATTGTATCAAAGTAGATAATTTAGGACTAAATAGGACTGTTTGCTAAGTAAAGGTCATTACCCCCAGATTATTGTCCAGAGCTGGAAGGATTCTTTAGTTTTATGATGATGTACTGACATGGAGCAGGAAAGAACAATTCTACAATATTTACACTTTCCACGTTACCCCTGCTCTCTCCTTTGTTATTATCCTTGGTGCTTCAGCAATCAACACTTTACACACAGTTCTTTGCTTCTGACATTTCTAGGTGTTCGGGGTAATTACTGGATTTCTAAATATACACATTGTTTATTTCTTTGTTTGTGTGGTTGAGGATACTCACTCTGCATTCGATTCCATTCCAACCAATATGGTTGAGGAAAAAAAGGATATATCCTGTGCAAAGATGAATTACCCAAAACCATGAGGTTACCAATGGTGCTCCTAAATAAAACACACTTACTTTAAACTTGTAGCAGAATAAACACTTCAGAATAGACCCAGCATTAAATATAAAAATGATATAACGTGCAATATGTATAGATATCAAGGAGCTAACGACTGGAGGGATCAGGGATACCCACAAGTCTGTGTGGAGTAAAATATGCAGGCACATAGGCAGAGTAAACGTAAGAAATCTGCTACATCAGAGGAGCTTATAGGCATGAGCGCTGTGGAATCAGTATATTACCAGTTACAGAAATCACGTGCTTACTTGGCAGACATGATGGCAGCTCCTGCACAATCAGTGAAAGTGCAGTCCACACACTCTTCTTGTAATCCCAGTAGCTAAGAGAGTAGACATGGCACAAACGAGGTTCAGAGAGGTAAAATCTGATCATTTCTGAGGCACTATTCAACTTTTTGATGATAGCTCTCTCAGAGGGTCCAAATATTCGCCAAGGGCTTCTTCTGAATATCAAGCTGCTCCACTCAGCTGTGTTCTGGTGCTAGTGCCACTGCCAACTCTGCTGCTAGGAGTAGCAGACATCTCAGCCTGTTGCTGCACTTCTCCCTCAGACAGCAGTCCCTTCTTCTGCTGCCAGTCACACATCCTTAGAATCATTTTCTCCCTACAAGTTGTTCAATGGTGTATGTTTCATATGTGCTAAGTGTGCGCTGTCTATTTCTGGAGTTTGTGTGCTCCGAACAGAGAGCACACAAACTCGGGAAATACATCCGGGAGACAGGTAACAGCTGCAAATTTGGCAACAGAGTCACTCCCTCGCCAATTCGACCAGCATGAAAGTTTGTATACTTTTCATGCTGGTCGAACTGGCAATAGAGTGAGCGACTCTGTTGCCAAATTCGCAGCTGCCGTCGGCCCCTCGGATGTGTCTTGTGTATTTCCGGGGGTTTGTTTGCTGGCTGTGCGCAGAACATAAACCCGCGGAAATACACAAGATACATCATGCCCCTGATTGACAGGTGTGGTCCGGACTGGCAGCACACCTGTCACTCAGGGGCACGATACGCCCCTGAAGTTGTGGTGTCAGGCGTGACCGCGGAGACACCCTGGCGGTCCCCAAGTCTATTTCAGGTCCCAAGTGTGTGTCTCCTTCCTATGGCGTGCCTGGTGGATGCCCGGCTACCTGCTCTTGGACGCACTTGATTGCTCTCCAGATACGAGAGGGTTGATGTTCTGGCTCATTCTAGTGGTAGGGACTGGTCTTCCAGGCCGTTACAGGGGAGCTTTCAACGTGGACTTCTTCAGCCCCTGAGATCACTGGGGGGCCACGCATGCACAGTAGCGTCCTCAGTCAAAGTGTTCCTGTAAGTGCCTGCAGTACCCTTTTTCCACCACCAGGGGAGGCAGTACTCTGCCAAGTGTCCAACAATCCTCTTGCGTCATTCAATTAATTCCTTCTGGGATTGCTGACTTGAACTTTCACCATATTTGAAGCTCAATTAGTTACAACAAACCCCACTTCTACAGAATATTTTCTGAAGTGTGATTTTCACCCATCACTTCAGCATGGAGAAGGAATGACGATAGCCCTGCTGACCTACACTTCCTCCCTTTGTTAGACCCTGCTGCTGCTGTAGAAGTAACAGAAGCAGATTCCTGAGACACTCCGGGCTGCCATCAAAGCAGGGCCGGCGCCACCGTCGGTGGTGTATCTTGGTTTTGTGCTGCCTTAGGCAGACAAAACTCGGGCACCCCCTACCCACGCTGCACTCGCACGACATGCCCCATAACCCACATCACCCCCATTACATGCCCCATTACATGCCTCCATTTACCCCATTATATGCCTCCATCAACCCCATTATATACCTCCATTAACCCCATCACCCTCATTATATGCCTCCATTAACCCCATCACCCCATTATTTGCCACTAACAACCCAATAACACACCTTCATCACCCCCTTTACATGCCCCCAATCCCCCATTACATGCCTGCATAACCCCATTACATGCCTGCATAAACCCCATTACATGCCTGCATCACCCCCATTGCATGCCTGCATCACCCCCATTACATGCCTTATAACCTCCATTACATGCCCCATCACCCCCATTACATTCCCCATCACCCTCATTACATGCCCCATAACCCCCATTATATACCTCCATTAACCCCATTATATGCCTCCATTACCCCCTTTATATGCCCCCTCACCCCAGGACTTACCATGATCTGATGCGTGGTAGGCACCATGGTGTCCAACCATGCTGCCTGTTCAGCTCCCGCGGTGAGTGTGGATAGGTCACGTGACCCGGCACGCGTCTAACAGAGCGCCAGGTGACGTGACCCGTCATCACTCCGCCCCCCCCAAGAAAAAAACGCTTGTTGTGATCAGGCTGCCCGTTCGTTTTTTTCCCCTCATGATCTCCCCTCATCAGCCCTCTACACGGACGCTGTGTGGGGTCCGCCCCCTCCCCTTGAAGCAGAGCGGCATCTGCTTCGGGGAGCAGAGCAGCATGAGCTCTGTGTGACAGAACTCAGTAAGAGTTCTTACATTATCTCTAAACACCGGGAGCACGAGCAGCACTTATTGAGCTTTGTGTTACACAGAGCTCATGCTGCTCGGCTCCCCGAAGCAGACACCTCTCTGTTTCAAGGGAAGGGGGCGGACCTCACACCCGGTGAGATCCACCCCCTCCCAGGGTCTATCTGGGGGGGGAGGAGAGAACAGGGGAGGGGGGGGAGAGATAGAATTGGGGAGAGATAGAACTGGGGAGGAGGGGGGAGAGATAGAACAGGGGAGTAGGGGTGATAGATAGAACAGGGGAGGAGGGAGGAGAGATAGAACGGGGGAGAAATAGAACAGAGGAGGAGAGGGGAGAGAGATAGAAAGGGGAGGAGGGGGAGAGAGAACAGGGGAGGAGGTGGAGAGATAGAACAGGGGAGGAGGGGGAGAGATAGAACAGGGGAGGAGGGGGAGAGATAGAACAGGGGAGGGGGAGAAAGAGAACAGGGGATGGTTGGAGAAAGAGAACAGGGGAGGGGGAGAAAGAGAACAGGGGAGGGGGAAGGGGAGAGAACAGAGGAGGGGGAGAAAACAGAAATGGGGGAGAGGGAGAGGGGGAGAGAACAGAGATGTGGTAGGGGGTAGGAGGGGAAGAGAACAGAGATGGGGTAGGAGGGGTCGAGAACAGTTGGGGGAGAGGGAGAGAACAGATGAGGGGGGAATAGATATGGGGAGAGGGAGGACAGATAAGGGATATGGAGAGAGTCATGGTTTGGGGGGGGGCACCAAAAAGGACTTTCGCCTGTGTATCAAAAAATCCTTCCGTCTGCCCTGCATCAGTGTGCTGTCAAGGAAAGAAATTCATGCGGATCCGTATTTTTGTTCATTGCTATTCGTTCTTTCGTTCAGCTTCACGCTTGTTTTTGGACAAATAGACAAAAGATCCAAATACATTTGCCCAGGTCTATAGTGCACTAATATGCGGTTAAAACTACCTACTTATGTAAGTACATTCTTTTTGGCATATAGAAAAGTGGCCTTGCAACATAAATGGCGTAAGTGCGCTGATTTTCAAACCCACAGCCGGAGCCTATACATTCAATCCAGCACAGATGTTCGGGAAAGAAAGTAACTCTGCCAACCCTACATATTTTACCTAATGAGGCTGCAGAAGGTGTATGATAGGTGGAGTAAGAGGGGTTACATTTATATGACCTGAAATTGGCACTTAAATAGGATATAACACTAACATTAAAATTTTTATAATTACAATACGAATTAAATAATATCATTTTTGTTTAATCTAGAACAAAAAAAGTGAAGGTAACCAAAACCCCATTAACCAAGGGGAGGTGGAATAATTATTAAAAAAATAAATGTTAGAGTTGGCAGTCATAATCACAACTTAACCAAAGTGCTCATTGCCTCCACTTCTATGCTATCTTTGAGTACTTAACTGTACGTTATGAAGGGACAAACCTTATGAGTTTCACCTGCCGTAAGAGTTCATTTGACAGGACCAACACTGTTTTTCTTGCAGGAGAAAACTCCATGAGACAACCATGTTTGTTTCTGCACAATAAATAGTTAAGTCAATGATATGAAATGATATTAAATGCTTCATTCCTTTAACCCCTTGTTGACCAGACTATTTTCGTACAGAGGCTGTTTTAACACTTCTGAGGTGTTTGTGTTAAGCTGTAATTTTACTCTTTCTCATTTAATATTATATTATATATTGTTTTATTGTCATAAGAAGAGCTGTCTTAAGATATTATCATTATTTTCAATATTATATACATAATTTTCCAGTGTTTCCACTCTTAGAATTGGGAAAGTGGTATCAGGCATCTGCACCGAACAACTGAAAAGTCCCTCGTCATCTGCTTTCCCAGTGACATTGTAGATATTCAACTCTTTGCATTTTAAACAGATCAGTAATGCATTTAATTTCTCACCCCCAACACCATTAAGTAATGGAAAAACTCCTTTAATTCCTGAGGATATTTAAAGATAAATTCTATTGCCATATACATTTGATATAGTGGCTCTTTTGTGAGATATTTTTTGGGATCCTATCATATGGTAACCCCTTTCTTTGTGTATATATATATATATATATATATATATATATATATATATATATATATATATATATATATTATTTTTTTTCTATATATATTCTCACAGTAAGTGCACTTTTACTATAGCACATTGGGTGCTTCTGGTTTTGCGGGTCATTCTATGCGCAGGGTTTATCAATGTTTTTTTTCCAAAATTGCACTGCATATTGTAGATGAGGACTTATCAATGATTTATAAAGACACAGAATTGTCTATTGATCCCATACACTTATTTCTCTTTTAATAGTTGATAACAATTGCTTGCTTTGGAGCTAAACATTCTGCTTTCAAAAAGTACAACCAAACCCTGCACCATAGTGGATAATTCCCAACAAACAAACATTTAGAGTAGGCCATATTTGCTTGATATTTGTATCAGAAACAATATTAGGGCAGACTTATAGGTATGTCCATGTGAAAAAAGTAGTTTAGAAGGCTTTAAAGTAGAATTTTTTATTTTAAAATAGAAATGAAATGGGAGAATTCCGGCTATATTACCCTAATCCGAAATGTATTAAGGGGTGATCGGCGCATATTGGGTAAAAAAAATGGTATGATTTTTATAACAAAAATGTCCCGATCTGAAGGTCTCTGGTGCTTAGTTTCCAAACGATCTGATGTGCCGATTGGGGCCCGAATTGAGGGATACGGAGTAGCCCCATTTTGGAGATTTGTGAATTTTGGCTGAAATGCCTGAACAGAATCCGTCTCAGGACAAATAGTGTTTATTGATTAGACCCTTAGATTTTAGCAGTTGAAGGTTTGGCGGGGGGGATGTCCCATGGATCTATTGAAGCAACACTTTTTTCTGTACCATTGCCAGAAATATTTTAAGATTACGCTTATTGCCTGTATGCTGACTGGGAATAATACCCAGGATGGCCAGTTCAGGCACAAAGGAGCACTGGAATGTCCATCAGTTTAAAATATAAAAAGGGTAGATGTCCAGAAAAATGAAAGACTAGCACAGGTCTAGAAACAATCCTAGTGATGTCCTACTGAGTCACAGTAACCACAGGACAGCAGCTTAACATGCCATCATCGGAGGAAGCGTAGGTGGTCATTAATGGGCTCCTGATGTGCTTGGCAGATCTTCAATGCAGACATCCACAACCTTGAAGAGGATGATCTCCTCCTCCTTCTCCTCCTCAACTGAAGTTACAGCAGAAAAAGAAAAGTTTTAGGACATTGCAATTAGACTAAATTCATCACATTCTTTTACAGTTAACATGTAGGGTTATTTGAACCATGAACTATTGTACACTGACATTACTAATACCAATTTTAAAAAATGTAATATAAAATTGTCTTTTGCCTTTATTATAGCTATTTATTGAATTAGTTACCTGTTACATAACATAAGCCTATGCTATACTCATTGCTCGCTAAACCTGTGATAGAACTTTTGAATCGTTAAAACTTCTTATCACTGTAGGGCACACATCATAGGTGTCATACTATACTGTACATCTATGTTCACCTATCTGTGCACGTTGATGTATTTTAGAATGTTAATAGAAGGTGTTCTACAAGTAATTACCTAAATTTGCATTAACCCTTTCGTGACATAGGGCATGCCAGGCACGTCCAAACGGCAACCATGTTGCTGACATGGGACATGTCAGACAAGCCCTGCATCTGGCAGGGTTGCTCTGATGCCTCGATGTCTTGTGGGAAGGTTGACAGAAGTGATGAATTTTCTGTTGCTGATGTTTATGCTGTTGCTAGACTGCATCTAGAGGCAGTCAGCAACATTACATTACAAAAACAAAAACCTAGGGTTAAAATCTAGAGTTAGGGTTAGCATAATAGCTAGGGTTAGAATAAAATTAGGATTAGGGTTAGCATAAGGCAGGGGCATCCAACATGCAACCCACGGGACCTCTCAACGCATGTGTAACTTGAAGCAGCGTCGGGGAACTAAGTTCCCACACAGAACTCTGCAGATCATGTGGAGCACATCATCTCTCCTCTACACTGTGCATGGGTTAAAGGGATCGAAGATAAAAACAAACCACTGCACTGAACAGGAAAGTAGCCCTGGATTTCACAGCCCCAGTAAAAACAAATAAAGAAATCAAGAAATCTATGTGTGTGTGACTCTATGTGTGTGTTTGACTGTGTGTGTGTGTGTGTATGTGTGTGTGACTCTGTGTGTGTTTGACTGTGTGTGTGTGTGTGTGTGTGTGTATGCGACTCTGTGTGAGTCTTTGTGTGACTCTGTGTGGGTGTGTGTGTGTGTGTGGGTGTGGGTGTGGGTGTGGGTGTGGAAAAATGGAAAAAACATAGAATTGAAGAAAACCAATAATTAAAAATCCAGTTTAATTTATTGTAAATCGTATTTAAAGAGGAAAGAACAATATTACTTAGATAAATAATATTCTTAAGTATGTGTTTGTGTGCGTTAGTCTGACTGTGTGTGTGTGTGTAAGTGTGACTGTGTATGTATCTGTCGTATTGCTGTAAAGTCCTCAGTGGTGGAGACACTCACCTACTGCATGTTACCATGGGTTTTATTGCTGTGGAGTCTGTTATACACTCACACTGCACATTACTATGAATATATGTGTAACGGAATAGCTACCCAAGGCCAGTAGCACCTCTGTCCATTGTAGGAAATCCTTAGCTCCCGATTAAAGCTCAGCATACACCCAGCAAGTCTTTTTTGAACCTTGCTCTTTGTACCCAAATAGCAGACAGGACCACTAGGAGTTAGGTACAGCAAGAATGAAAAACCTTTTTTTGTCAAACAGCACAGACTTATATACACACAAATATGATATCAACTAGGGGGAGGCACAGGGAACTAATTATAACATGTAAGCCTCAAACAATAGAAAACCTAACTAAAAACACGTAATTAAATACAGTACAACTTTACATAAAATAAACATGCGCCTTCTCCCGGTGGTTCTCTCCACCACTGAGGAGCAGGTAGAGGGGCTGGGTTAGTCAGCTCAGGTTTCATGGCATTTTCCTGGCCAAGTCCTGGGGCCACCGATGCCAGTGGTGTGGTGGAGGCAATATAATCCATGGCACTCACATTCTCAAAAGCAGCTAGCAGATAAACAGGTGATGGGGCCATAGCTTCCAGGCACCGGAGATGAGGGACAAAAGCAACACCGGCTCTAGTCACAGGAACAAAAGTGCAGGCGGTGGGTTCGTGCTCCACAGTGCTGATTAGGCACAACAATTAAGCATTAAGTAGAACAAAGTGTGCACTCCACTGGCCAAGTAGTAAATGAATAAAGTGCTTTAATGCTTTCAAAAAATCCAAGGATGATAAAGTGAAAAGGGAAGGCCACCTAACGCGTTTCGCGTGTCACTACGCTTAGTCATGAACTTCTTAATATTATATTGAATTAATTGCATATGTAATAAAAATGTTATTGAAGAGTTGCAATATGAGTGCACATGGCTTGCACTCATATTGCACACAGTTTGGCATGCCACAGTGTAAATTTTCCCCACAGAACATACCACAGTGTCACTTTGTCCCACTGAACTGCCCATGCAGAACAAGCCACATTGTCACTTTCTGTTATTTTGCCCAACAGAACATGCCACTGTCAGGTACCAATTAACATGCCACCGTCACTTTGTCATTAACATATGCAACAGTTTCCTGTTAAAATATGCTACCGTTTGTCCATTAAATATGCCATAGTGTGCCCATTAATATGCCACAGTCAATTTGCCCATCAATATGCCAATATTATTTTGCCATTAATATGCCACAGACATTTTGGCCCTTTATATGCCAGTATTATTGTGCCATTCAGATGCCAGTAATATTGTGTCATTAAGATGCCAGTATTATTTTGCTATTCAGATGCTAGTAATATTGTGCCATTCAGATGCCAGTAATATTGTGCCATTAAGATGCCAGTATTATTTTGCTATTCAGATGCTAGTAATATTGTACCATTCAGATGTCAGTATCCTTGTGCCATTAAGATGCAAGTATTATTGTGCAATTAAGATGCCAGTAATATTGTGCCATTCATATGCCAGTAATATTGTGCCATTCAGGTGCCAGTATTATTTTGCCATTCAGATGCCAGTATTATTGTGTCATTCAGATGCCAGTAATATTGTGCCATTAAGATGCAAGTAATACTGTGCCATTAAGATGCCAGTATTATTGTGCCATTCAGATGCCAGTAATATTGTACCATTAAGATGCCAGTAATATTGTGCCATTACGATGCAAGTAATACTGTGCCATTACGATGCAAGTAATACTGTGCCATTAAGATGCCAGTATAATTGTGCCATTAATATGCCAGTATTATTGTGCCATTAAGATGCAAGTAATACTGTGCCATTAAGATGCTAGTATTATTGTGCCATTAAGATGCTAATATTATTGTGCCATTCAGATGCCAGTAATATTGTGCAATTCAGATGCCAGTATTATTGTACCATTAAGATGCCAGTAATATTGTACCATTAAGATGCCAGTTATATTGTACCATTAAGATGCCAGTAATATTGTACCATTAAGATGCCAGTTTTATTGTACCATTAAGATGCCATAATTTTTGTGCCATTAAGATACCAGTAATAGTTTGCCATTCAGATGCCAGTAATGTGCCATTCAGATGTTAATAATATTGTGCCATTAAGATGCCAGTAATAGTTTGCAATTCAAATGCCAGTATTATTGTGCCATTAAGATGCCAGTTGTCGTCGTTATTTTGCCATCTTGTGTTGCTATGCCTGCGGAACAATATATGGTTGATGCTAAACATGTTACAGGCACCGATAACAACATTGCTGATTCCTTGACTCGACTGAAGCTGGAAAGGGTTTGGGAGCTTGCGCCAGCGGTGTCTCCATGAGGGCTGGCCTGCCCAAGGGGCATCATTTCGTACGCTTGCTGATGCTAGTGCGGGTGTCAGGATACCAGCCTCCCGGCACCCCGAGTAACGCGATTGCCGCGTCCAGCACGCACCTCCGCGTTACACATGGCAGGGGCGTGTCTTGACGTCTGATGAAGTTCCCGGATTGGAGGATGCAGGTGAGGTGGGGACAGAGGTGGAAACCTCTCTGCAAAGTCCCATAGAATCCTGTGAAGGTGGGAGTAAACCCCTGGAGCTGAGGGGACGAGCTGGTAATGGCAAACCATATAAAAAAAAAACACACACACTGTTAAATCCTTGCTTGATTATTGAGCTGCTAAGCCTGGTGCTCCCTGCTTAGTTCCCTAGTTCCTGTGTTGCTGTGTATCCTGTGATTGATTTCCTGATATTGACTCCCGGCTCGTTTTTTGGACTTTCCTGATCTCTCCAACCCTGTCCCAGCTTGCCTGACCATTCTTACTCTGAGTTACCTAACGGGACACTTTATTTGTCCACTGGACTTTCCTTACTCCTTGTAACGCACGGGGTCCGAGATGGTAAAGGGACCCTGAGCGCCCGAGATCAGGAGCTACAGTGCAGGGTGGAGACACAGGACCTGGTGCTTGGAGGTTTGGGACCGCAAGTCTTTGCAGCCACAACCAGGCTCTGTGGAGCAGCTGCTGTATCCAGGTACCAGGGCTAGACAGAAAATGAGCTAAGGGATAGCCAAGCAGAGCTAAAACATAAAAGGACTGAGGTATAGAAGAACGGAAATACAGAGTGCAAGGCTACAGGACAGAAACAAGACATGAGCACGATAAAACAGAAACCAACTAAGAATAAACAAGGCAAGGCAAGGCTCAGGGTTGCAGAAAACAACATAAGAATACTGCAGGGAACAGGACAAAGGAACACAAGAGACACATACAAAGGAATGAACATAAATACAGGAACTAGCCTAATACTAAAGATGTCAAAGGTGGGAGTTTGGTTCACCAAATTGGCCAATTAGATTTTAGCTTGCCAACCACGTCAAGGTATCCCACATAGGCAAGTTCCTAACTAAGACATAACATTAGCAAAGCTAAAACAAATAGAATCTAAGAAACATAAATGGCATGGAACTGAAACACAGAGAAAATACCTGTAGACTGCTGCAAAGGACTGAAAAGCAATGGGTGTGGTTTAAAATAGAAAACTGACAAGGCAGAGAGAATCAGAAAACATAGGGACTAGGTACAAGAGCAAGATATAACTTAGACGGGGATCAAGGCTAGAAACAGAGACAGAACCGACTGGAAACTGACAAGGATTACAATTAAAGGGACAGGACAGGGCATTCCACTGAAGGGACTCATGACATGCCATCCCACTGAAGGGACTCAGGGCATCTCACTGAAGGGACTCATGACAGGGCATCCCACTGAAGGGACTCATGACAGGGCATCCCACTGAAGGGACTCAGGGCATCCCACTGAAAGGACTCTAAGACAGGATATTCCACTGAAGGAATTCAAGACAGGACATGGGCAGAAGCCACTCAGGACAAGGACTAGGGAAATGCCACTGCTGTGGCCAGGAACTAGGAAATGCCACCGAGTGGCCAGAACTGAAATATGCCCCCAAGTGGCCGGGACTAAGATAAACAGAACACAAGAATAACAGAACAGTAAAGAACCCAGAAACAAGAATAACAAAGAAGCAAGACAGAATAGCCAAATGCAGAAATGAAACTGAAAAGCCTGGATACAGCTTGGATGAGCCTGAATACGGGTTGACTCATGACACTCCCCTGACCCTCAGGGGCCCTGGCACTCACCCTGTGGGGCAGGCCCAACAGTGGGAGTCGTTTTCGGCCCAGACTTGGAAGTCCTACAATTCAGTGTGGCATAGCTGGGTAAGCGTAGCTGGTCGGGGTCTTTTCTCATTATCAGTTTTTTGGTGTTCTCAGGCGAGGTTTGCATAATTGCAGCCAGGGCAATTTGCCAGTCACTCCTTTCGAATTGGAGCAGCTACTGAGGCAGCGCAGTTGGGGTTTTCTGAAGGGACATTAGGAGTTTTGGTCGCTGGAAGTCTTCTAGATTTTGTCTTTATGTGCACCCACATTTATTGTGATTATTGTGATTAATCTGGATCCTGGGACACTCCTATGTACATTGGGCGGCGAGATGCGGAGAAAAAGTCCTACAAGTGTAATTTGTGGATTTTCCACGGATATGGTGAGAGTGCGGTGGAGGGGGTTGCAAGGATTGCAGTGGGCTCAAATTTTCAGGGAGTGTTGTGCCCTGAGAAGGATTTCTTCCAGCCACTGATTTTGATCATCCATGTGGGGGGCAGTGATGAGGGGCGCACGTGTAACATTGATTTAACACTTTTAAGCAGGATTTGGGTAGATGTCTCTCATTGCTCACAGACGCTACGCTAAGATTATCTCCAGGCCAGTATGGTAGTGATCCCCACGTACACAGGCGCTGGAGAGTTGTTGCTGCAAGTTTAATATTCAAGTTCACACGTTTGTGCACAGAATTGGTGGCATTGCAGTTAGGCATAAGGAGCTGGAGAGGCAGAAAAAAGATTTTATGAGAGCAGATGGTGTGCACCTCAATGATATTGGACTGGATTTATTTAATTAGCGATTGAGCGGTGAGGTCTTGCAATGATTTGGCATGGACCCACAGGGTCTGTATAGAACCTGGTCAGGTAGCTGCCTTTGTGTCCTGCTCTCAAACACTCTGAGCCAGGAACACAATATGGCCTTTTTGCTGCTTTTCTCCTTAAAGAGACACTATATATTTTTTCGTTTCTGCTATAGAAGCACAAGTGAGGTTGCCGCAGGTTGCTTAGCCCTGCTCTAAACATATAATTTGCCACCCATTCAATCCCACCTTATTTTTTAGTTTGTGACCCCAACACAATTCCCACCATTCCAGATTTTAATAATGACTTATTCCACCACCACATGCAGACTCAACATCCTACTTTATATTTTCTGTTGAAAGGATACACTTGTGGAAATAAAAACACAATGAGGCAAGAAATATATATATATTAAATGTACATTTATTGTATGAATTTCACAGAATTAGTAATTTTCTAGTCTCTAGATAACGGGAAAAGGGGATTTACAGCCAAGCAGGCAGTGCTGTATTTACCGCGAGGCATCCTAGGCGGATGCCTAGGGCGGCAAATTTTGGGGGGCGGCAACGCGGCCCTTAAAAAAAAAAAAGACCGCGCTTGCAGGCAGAGACGGAGGTGAGAGGGGATCGGAAGATCCCCCCTCACCAACGCTCAGCCTGCCAGGCTGCACGGGGAGCCGAACAGGCAGCACAGAGTAACCTCTGTGCTGCCTGTTCGGCTCCCCGTGCAGTGTGCCGACACGGAAGTGCCGACAGTCACGTGACGGGCGCGCTGACGTCATACGCGCGCCCGGTCAAGTGACCTGTCGGCACAATCGCCAGGAAGCCGAACAGGCATCATGGAGGGACCATGCTGCCTGCCTGCCTGCCAGGGAAAGGTAAGTGTTGATGGGAGAGTGTGTGTGTGTGACTGAGTGTGATGGGAGTCAGAGTGTGTGTCATGGGAGACAGTGTGTGTGACTGAGTGTGATGGGAGTCGGAGTGTGTGTGATGGGAGACAGTGTGTGTGACTGAGTGTGATGGGAGACAGTGTGTGTGTGATGGGAGTCAGAGTGTGTGTGATAGGAGTCAGTGTGTGTGACTGAGTGTGTGTGATGGGAGACGGTGTGTGTGACTGAGTGTGATGGGAGTCAGAGTGTGTGTGATGGGAGACAGTGTGTGTGATGGGAGACAGTGTGTGTGACTGAGTGTGATGGTAGTCAGTGTGTGTGTGATGGGAGACAGTGTGTGTGATTGAGTGTGATGGGAGTCAGTGTGTGTGATGGGAGTCAGTGTGTGTGACTGAGTGTGATGGGAGTCAGAGTGTGTGTGATGGGAGACAGTGTGTGTGTGACTGAGTGTGATGGGAGTCAGAGTGTGTGTGATGGGAGTCAGAGTGTGTGTGATGAGAGACAGTGTGTGACTGAGTGTGATGGGAGTCAGAGTGTGTGTGTGTGTGTGTGTGTGTGTGTGTGTGTGTGTGTGTGTGTGCAGTGCTGTATTTACCGCGAGGCATCCTAGGCGGATGCCTATGGCGGCAAATTTTGGGGGGCGGCAGCGCCCCCCAGCACTGGAGAAAAAAAAAAAAAAAATCCGGCCCTTTAAAAAAAAAAAAAATAAAACCCCACCGCGCTTGCAGGCAGAGACGGAGGTGAGAGGGGATCGGAAGATCCCCCCTCACCATCGCTCTGCCTGCCAGGCTGCACGGGGAGCCGAACAGGCAGCACAGAGAAACCTCCGTGCTGCCTGTTCGGCTCCCCGTGCAGTGTGCCGACACGGAAGTGCCGACAGTCACGTGACGGGCGCGCTGATGTCATACGCGCGCCCGGTCACGTGACCTGTCGGCACAATCGCCGGGAAGCCGAACAGGCAGCATGGAGGGACCATGCTGCCTGCCTGCCAGGGAAAGGTAAGTGCTGATGGGAGACTGTGTGTGTGTGTGTGTGTGTGTGTGAGTGACTGAGTGTGATGGGAGTCAGAGTGTGTGTGATGGGAGACAGTGTGTGTGACTGAGTGTGATGGGAGTCAGAGTGTGTGTGATGGGAGACAGTGTGTGTGTGTGTGTGTGTGTGACTGAGTGTGATGGGAATCAGAGTGTGTGTGATGGGAGACTGTGTGTGACTGAGTGTGATGGGAGTCAGAGTGTGTGTGATGGGAGACAGTGTGTGTGACTGAGTGTGATGGGAGTCAGAGTTTGTGTGATAGGAGACAGTGTGTGTGACTGAGTGTGATGGGAGTCAGAGTGTGTGTGATGGGAGACAGTGTGTGTGACTGAGTGTGATGGGAGTCAGAGTGTGCGTGATGGGAGTAGGAGTGTGTGACTGAGTGTGATGGGAGTAGGAGTGTGTGACTGAGTGTGATGGGAGTGTGAGCTTGATGTGAGTCTGAATGATGGGGCATGTCTTATGTGTGTAACGTGGGTGTGCAGCTTGGGTAGGGGGGTGCCCGGATTTTGTCTGCCTAGGGCAGCACAAAATCAAGATACACCACTGTGTGTGTGTGTGTGTGTGTGTGTGTGTGTGTGTGTGTGTGTGTGACTGAGTGTGATGGGAGTCAGAGTGTGTGTGTGTGTGTGTGTGACTGAGTGTGATGGGAGTAGGAGTGTGTGACTGAGTGTGATGGGAGTAGGAGTGTGTGACTGAGTGTGATGAGAGTGTGTGTGTGATGGGAGTATGAGTTTGATGTGAGTCTGAATGATGGGGCATGTCTTAGGTGTGTAAGGTGGGTGTGCAGCTTGGGTAGGGGGGTGCCCGGATTTTGTCTGCCTAGGGCAGCACAAAATCAAGATACACCACTGCAAGCAGGTATCTGGGTATTATTACAGATTAAACCAGAAAGCTGGTCAAGCTATGGACTACCTCTGGACTCACGAAGTGTCAGGGCCAGAGGCCGCCACTTATCTTGCCCAGGGCCCCACCCCTCGATCGGATCCATCCTTTGCTCCCATTTCCTGCCATTGCGCTATTGGTAGGGCGAATCCGAGGCCTCGAGTTACCATCCACCGGATCGCAGTGATTACAACTGTTTCCCTGAGGTTCGGGGGGCGTGGCCTCCTCATGAGGAACACTGCACGATTGGTAGAGTCTGGGAGGGCAGGGGAGAGAGGGTGGGGTGTCCTCCCAGACTCTACTCCTCCTCCCTATCCAGAACATGGTCAGGGGCGGCCCCCAGGTGTAAAGGGGAGAGGTCCCTAATCAGCAGTTCTATAAAACCCCTACACACATTTTCTTCTGTGCTTGCTTGTTGAGCTGTGGTGTCTGTTCTCAGTTCCATTCCTACATTTTGTTCATTACCTGAAACTATTGCTACTTTCCTGTGTACCGACCTTGGCTTTTCTCCTTGACTCCCCGATTTGCTAATACCCCGACTCGGACTTGTTTACCCACTATTTGATCCTATGCTGCTGGCCTCAACCCTTTGGAACTGAACTGACTACTCTTTTTGTCTAATCCTCTTGCTTTGAAATTTTGGACTGCCTCTTGCTTCTCAGCACTCCCCGCCCACCACCCTGCTCAATGCTCCCTACTCAACGCTCCCTACTCTTGAGCCTAACATAACAAGCTAGCCACAATGGAGCTTGCAGGGATGGCTGAGGCTCTACAAGCCCTAACCCAACAAATTGCCACTTTGACACATTCAATACAAGGGGTGCAGGATCAACTTACACAACCAGGTGCAGGCTCTTCAGGCAAGCTCATCCTCCTCCAGGCCTAGCCGTACCACCTCCCTTTTTTCTCAGCAGAACTACCTGTGGAAGGAGGTGCTGCTGCCCCGGATCACCATGTCAAACTACCAAACTACCAGAGAGGTTTGAGGGGGACAGCACCAAATATCGCACCTTCATTACCGCCTGTGATTTATTATTCGTGTTAAAACCAAGAACCTATGCTACAGACTTTGTAACGGTCAGAACCGCTATTTCCCTTCTCTCAGGCGGTCCCATGACCTGGGCCCAGCATCTACTGCACAGGCGACATCCCTATCTAGGATCCAGGGTGTTATTTAAACAAGAAATGGATACCGTCTATGATGATCCTCACCGGAAGTCAGTCACCCTGCCGAATTCAATCGCGGTTCACTGCGACAAGGTAAACGTCACGTCGAGGATTACGTGGTCGACTTCCACCGAACTGTGGTGGAGACTGACTGGAACGAGCCCACTTTGATTTACCTGTTTCGGCTGGGTCTGTCTGAAAGACTGTAGGATGGAGTCGGGACCCCGGGTTCCTTCGAGGCGTGGATCCACCTAGTCACGCAGATGGACAGATGACTTAGGGAATGGAGAAAGGAACGAACGACTCAACTCAATCAGTTCCTTCATCCCAGGTTTCCAATCCGTTCTCCTAGATTTACACCCTCTCCTTCCTCCCCTGGAAAGGAAGAACATATGCAGTTGGGAGTGGCTTGTGGACCCCTTTCTGATGCAGAGGACCGTAGACAGAAGGCTAACATCTGTTTGTACTGCAGAGCACCAGGTCATATGACCAATAATTGCCCTCAACTACCAACCTCGAGGTAAGAAGATGACTTTTCCCACTAATCTCCTCTGGGGCATATCATTTAGTGCGCATAGAGAAAGGAGACGAATGGAAGACAGCTTTTCGAACTCGTTATGGGCATTACGAGTACCAGGTAATGCCTTTTGGTCTATGTAATTCTCCGGCAACCTTCCAACATTTCCTCAACATCATGTTTAGGAACATGTTGGATAGGTATGTTATAGTCTACGTGGACGACATCTTGGTTTACTCCCCTTCCTTGGAGATCCATCACCAACACATATCACAAGTATTAGATCAACTCCAACAAAACCACCTGTATGCCAAACTATCTAAGTGCATCTTCAAGACAACCAAAGTTGAGTTCTTGGGATATGTGCCTCGAAATGGACCCCGAGAAGGTATCCTCCATTCTGCAATGGCCCATCCCCTAATCCGTGAAGGCTGTCCAGAGGTTCATAGGACTCGCAAACTTCTATCGCAGGTTCATTAACAGCTTTTCCCGCATCATCCACCCTATCAAACATCTAATGAAGAAAAACACCCCCTTCCACTGGTCTCCAATGGCTCAAAAGGCCTTTGACCTCCTCAAAAACAAATTCACCCAGGCTCCCATCCCGCCCTATTTCCTGGAGGTGGATGCTTCGGAAAATACAGTTGGAACGGTCCTGTCTCAACACCACGGAGAGAAGGACTTCCTTCATTCTGTCTCCTTCTTCTCCCGTCGCTTTACACCACCGGAAACTAATGACGGTGTATGCGACCGTGAACTGTTGGCCATTAAGCTAGCATTGGAAGAGTGGCGGCATTTGTTAGAAGGAGCTACCCATCCAGTCACCATATTTAAAGATCACAGGAACCTGGAATACCTCAGGAAAGCTCAAAGACTCTGACCTCGACAAGCCCGCTGGGCTCTCTTTTTCACCGGGTTCCGTTTACACATAACCTATCAACCTGGGTCCAAGAACCTCAAGGCTGACACTCTCTCTAGGGTATATTAACCTCCGAACCCACAAAAGACTGCAGGTGACTCCATAGTTCAGCCCAGTCCCTTATGGCCGATATTAAGAAACATGGATCTCATCCTCTCTCCAGAGCTGAGACCTTTTCTTTGAAACAAGATCAAGGGCTCTGGTATAAAAACAATCTCATCTATGTACCACCTCCAGCTAGAATGGCAGTTTTGAAGTCCATACAGATACTTTTGGTGGCCCGGTTGGAAACAAGACATCCAAAACTACATTCGCTCATGTGTGGTTTGTGCTCGTTCCAAAGGAAGCCATACCAAGCCTGCCGGGCTTCTGCAGCCTCTCCCTGCTCCCAACCAACCCTGGGAGGAACTAACCATTGATTTTATAGTCGATCTACCACCCTCACAGCAGCACAACACCATAATGGTGGTAGTCGACCAACTCACCAAGATGGCACACTTTGTCCCTACCACTGCCCACAGCAGCTGAGACTGCTAGGTTGTTTCTAAAGTCTATTGTTCGTCTCCACGGTATACCTTGTTCTATCTTGTCCAACAGAGGTACCCAGTTCACATCAAGATTTTGGTACGCTTTTTGTAAAGGACTCCAGATCAACTGCCTCCTCTCTTTGTCCTATCACCTTAAACCAATGGGCAAACCAAAAGGTTAAATCAGATACTAGAGCAGTATCTTAGATGCTACATCACCTATCTCCAAGACAACTGGCTACATTTATTGCCCTTGGCTTAATTTACCTTTAATAACCACCTACAAAGAACCATAGGTATGTCTCCCTTCAAGGCCAACTACGGATGAAATCCTTCATTCCATCTCGATTTACCAAAGACCAGAAACGTCCCACCAGTAGCCAATCATCTTCAATTCCTGCAGCAAACTTTCTCTGTTATAAAGATGACCTTAACCTAGATCCAGGGTTAGGGTTATAATTAGGGTTACAGGTGGGTTGGGGTTAGAATTAAGGTTAGATTAAAGGGTTGGGGATAGATTTAGGGTTAGGGTAAATTTAGGGTTGGGGTCAAAAGATCACTGTAGAAGAAAATTATTAGGAAACAAAAAAAACACGAATATTGATTATTTCCCTATTACTTAAAAAAAACCATAGAAAAATAGAAATGGAAACATTGGTATTTCTAAACTCAGGACAAATATTAGAAATATATAGACGGGGTCTTTTTTACCATTTGTAATTGTTTAAAAAAAAAATTCAGGTCAAAGTTAGAAAAAGTGTTTTTTATGGCATATTTTCATCATATTTTTTCTTTTTAATAGTAAATTATCTTATATGATGAAACTAATGGTATCAAATGTAAGCCCTATCCGTCCTTTAAAAAATGATGTATAATTTGTGTGGGTGGACCAAACACAAAGAAATAAATACACAGTTCAGCAAACATATGACAAACATAATGAAATTCAGGTCTTCAAGGTACATCAAATGCACCATAGAACTGTCACTAAGGGGTTAAACAAAGCACAACAAGACCACAAGAAGTACGCAGTAAAACACCGGATCCCTGCACTTTCCTTCCAAGAAGGAGAAAAGGTTTGGCTATCCTCTGGTCACATTAAGACCACTGGGCCATCTCGCAAACTCAGCCCAAAGTTCATAGGTCCCTTTTCAATCACCACTCTCTGTAGCCCCGATGCTGTTCGATTATCACTCCCTGATACTTGGCGCATTTACCCGACCTTCCACATTTCCTTGGTCAAGAAATGGATAAATGGTCGGGAAACGAGGGCGCAGATTGTAACACAGGGAAATATATGAAACAAGAAAAAAATATATATAGTGCAACACTGTGAGATGATACTGTGCAGGATAATGGATGTATAAAGGTGCACTCACAAGTGTCCAGGAAACAAAAGGCTTCACAGAAGATGTATGTTAGACATGTGCAAAACAAAAATTTTCGTTTCGTTTTCGTCCATTCGGACGAAAATGTTATTTATTTCGTCTAAAACGAATTTCGCTCAGTTTATAGAATAGCAATAGGAATACATGTATTCCATAAGCCGAAAGTCTATAAACCGAATGTTCGGTTTATTGAATAGCAATAGGAATACATGTATTCCATAAGCCGACAGCCTATAAACCGAATGTTCGGTTTATAGGCTGTCGGCATTTTACTACACGGAGACAAAGTCTCCATTCATAATTTTATGAATGGAGACTCTGTCTCTGTATAGTTCAATGCCGACAGCCTATAAACCAAACGTTCGGTTTATAGACTTTCGGCTTATGGAATACATGTAATCCTATGGCTATTCTATAAACCGAACGTTCGGTTTATAGAATAGCAATAGGATTACATGTATTCCATAAGCCGAAAGTCTATAAACCGAACGTTCGGTTTATAGGCTGTCGGCATTTTACTACACGGAGACAAAGTCTCCATTCATAATTTTATGAATGGAGACTCTGTCTCTGTATAGTTCAATGCCGACAGCCTATAAACCAAACGTTCGGTTTATAGACTTTCGGCTTATGGAATACATGTAATGATATGGCTATTCTATAAACCGAACGTTCTAATGTATGTTCTGTATAAACTTCTGGTTTAATCTGGGGTAGTGGGATAAATGCAAAAATACATACATAGAGCAGTAAAATTAACAATAAAAAATAGCCTGCACGTGAAGAAACACTTACAGGATCCATATAAATAAAAGCATCTGTTGGTAAGTCCACAGGGGTAATGATGAAGAGTCCCAGTCTTGTGCTAGTAATGCCAAAAAGCTCAGCTCAACGCTCATGATTGTAATTATGACTGACAAAGAGAAATAGATAAAATAATAACGAAGAGGTTAAAAATGGAACAAATTAAAAAAAGGGGGGGTATTGATGAAGAGACCACCTTGTGTCATGTGGGGGTCTATGGGGATACATGTCCTATGTGCGATGTAGTGGTGAAGAGAAGCGGATTTAGGTATCGTAGAAGGACATGATGTCCAAATCTATATTTAGACCTTTTGGAGCTAGAGTTTGCATCTCATGTATCCATTTCGTTTCTCTTTGGGATAATTTTTCAGTGAGATTGCGTTCTCTCCAATGAGGACTGATTTTGTCTATGCCGATTATTGAGAGTTTATCTGAAGTGAAGAGGGAACATTTGTTAAAATGTTTAGGTATGGTGAATTTGGTTTTTCGTCTCCTATACCTTCCATTTGTTCAAGGATTCGTTCTTTAAGTGGTCTGATGGTCCTCCCTATATATTGAATTCCACATGGGCATTGTATGAGGTATATCACATTGTTAGTATTGCAGTTAATGAAATTCTTTATATGGTATTCTTTACCTGTAGTGTTACTTCTGAAGTGGGTAGTATTCCTGGGTAGGTGCTTGCACATTTTACATTTTACACATTTAAAGAAGCCATTTGGTTTTTGGCTAAGGAAATGGGTTGGGCCTGATGGCTTGATCTGTGGTAAGGCACTTGGAGCTAACATAGATTTTAGATTGTTGGCTTTTTTGAAGATGATGGTGGGTCTGGGAGGGAGTACTTCCTTCAAAAATTCATCCCCCACTAGGATAGGCCATAATTTATCCAATGTTTTTTTGATCTTATTGGCTTGTGGATTATATTGGGTGATGAAAGGGCATTTTGTAGTGATGTTATCCTTCGTCTGGAGTTTTGGTTTACCTTTTATTAAAGTATTTCTGTCTGTATCACTAACTTCTTTTAGACTTTTTTCTAATAAGTGGTTTGGGTATAATTTTTCTTTAAATTTATTGTTCAAAGATTTTGCTTGGGATGTAAAATCAAAATCTGACGTGCAGTTTCTTTTTATTCTGATTAGTTGACCCTTTGGAATATTGTTTAGCCATTTTGTGTGATGACTACTTCGATATTCAATGAAGCCGTTTGTGTCTGTGGGTTTAAAGAATGTTTTGGTTGTAATAGTGTCTGCTGATCCCGATAAAGTCAAATCTAAAAAGTTTATATGGGTTTTGTGTATAGTGGAAATGCAGGCCATGATTGTTGGTATTTAAGGATGAAATAAAATTGGTAAGCTCCAGTTCTGAGCCCTTCCAGATTATTAAAATGTCGTCTATGTATCTGCGCCAGAGCACCAGGTTCTTTGCACATTCGCTTCCCAGCAAGGTCTCTTTCTCGAAGTCTGCTACAAAGATGTTGGTGTAGCTTGGAGCGAACTTGGTGCCCATGGCTGTTCCGCAGATTCGCAAAAAGAAGTCCCCTTCAAAAGTAAAATTGTGAGTGAGAATAAATCAGATGCAATCTAGTATAAATGTTTTTTGTTTTTATGGTATTGTGTGGTCAGAGTCCAAGACATTTTTATTGCCTGAATGCCTTTATTGTGTGCAATGGCAGTGTACAAGGAAAAAGAAAAGATAGGAGACTCAGCACACCGTTTAAGGGAGTTTAATCCACCAAAAAATAACAACGTTTCAGCCCAGCACTGAGCTTTTTTCAGGTCTCCTATCTTTTCCTATCTTTTCTTTTTGCTTTATGGGCGTGAATGACGCTCCCTCGTGGCACCCGATACTTGTAAGTGTGCAGACCCATTCATACTTTTCACAGTGTACAAGGAAGTAACGTCAATGGTAATCAGCGGACAATGTGATTTCTTCTATAATTTGGAGTAAATGGCCAGTGTATCTTAAATATGAGGGGGCATGGGTTACATACTTTTGTAAAAAATGATCTATATATTCAGATAGGTTGCAAGTTAAGGATCCTATTCCACTGATGATTGGTCTACCTGGGGGTTTTTCCAGAGATTTGTGAATCTTTGGTAAAAGATATAGAACTGGGATTTTAGGAAATTCTCTGTACACATAAAGGAATTCTTCCCTATTTAAAATGCCCTCTTTTTGTGCTCTCTGTAGGAAACTATAGGCTTCCAATTTGTTTAAGTTGGTGGGGTCTTTTTTCAGGTGTGTGTATGTATGGTTGTCGTTAAGTTGTCTTTTTGCCTCTTGTATGTAATCTTCTCTTTTTAAGATGACTATTCCACCTCCTTTGTCTGCTTGTTTAATGATGATTTTGTGTTTGTCTTGTAGGTTTTTTATGGCCATTTGTTCTTTTTTGGTGAGATTATGTTTAGGACCAGCATCTTTGCAGATCTTATCAAGTTCTGTTATAAAAATATCCTCAAAGACTTTGATATTCTCGCCTTTATCCCATGCGGGAAAAAATTGGGATCTAGGTTTTAGGCCTAATTGAATGTATTGACTGGTGTAAGTGATGTTATTTTCATTGGATGGGGGTAGGGGTGGTGCTCATTTTATCTTTATTTTTTACAAAATATCTTTTTAGTGTAAGATTTCATACAAATTTTTGGGCATCTATAAATGTGGAAAATGCATCGGGTCTCTTATTTGGGGCGAATTTTAAACCCCTTGAGAGTAGAGTTAATTCCTCTCCTTCAAGAGGTATTCCTGAGAGGTTAAAGATGCCCTTTTCTGATGGAGTTAATCTGAGTCTATTTCCCCCTCCTCTACATCCTCTATGCCTGTTCTTCTCCTTTTCATGGGTGTTTGGGATAGGGGAGCATATCTGTTGGTAAGGTCCCATTTTACTGTTTCTCTTTCTTTTCGGTGATCCTCTCTTTGGAATGGCCCCTTCCCTAAAAAAAACTTCCCTCTCTTTGGCGGAGTATCTGGGCTTGAGGGATCTTGCTCTATATCTAGAATTGGGTGAGACGGGGGAGAAAGTAGTGGAGACACTAGGAATTCTCATTTTTTTGTAGTTATTGTGGAGGGGTGCTCCACGTTCAAATCTTTGAAATTAATCACCATAAGATCCCCATGTCGGTTGTCTCTTTTTTAACCTAGTTGGGGGGGGGGGGGGGTTCTATATATTGGTTTGGGACTAGTGAAATACTGTCTGGAATTGTGATAGCTTCTCTGATTGTTTTGGGGTCTGTATTTTTCCTTTTGGTGGTAGCCCTCATCTGTTCTTATCTTTGTGGAGGATTGATCTTTTTTATTGTTCCACTGGTGTTGTCTACCTGTTTTGTAGTCCTCTTTGTCTCTTTTAAATTTGTCATTTTTAAAACCCAAAATTTTTTTGATCTAGGACATGTATCTTATCTTGCATTCTTTTGTTTTTTAGCTTCGAATTCAACTGTATCAATATTCATTAAAATCTTTTATTCAATGTTTTTGTTATTTCTATGTTTGTTAGTTCCTCTTGTTAGAAAAGGATCAGGATTTTCATTAGTTCTGTAGAGCATTTGTCTAAAACATCATTCCATTTGTTCATAAAATAAATGTTATCAAGACCAAAAGCAGGGACTTTTTGTAGTCTTAGGCCCCTGGGGACTATACCCAATTTAATATACTGTTCAAGAAATTGTATTTCCCACCTTTTTTTTTACTTCTTTTTCCGCTAGTTTTTTTTAGTTTATTGAACAAACTATTGTCGGAAAAAGTGGTTGGAGCATTGTCCGAAAAGAGATCTGGTAATTTTTTGTACCTATCTTCTCTCATATTTGTGAAAAAATTCCGTGAGTGTGCCATGGTGAAAAAAACACAGTGACTTTTGAAATGAAATACAATAAAAAGTATTAAAAATACGATTGGTGTATGGTAATAAAACCTATAGAATTGGTGAATACACAAAGCGAGGTGAATAAACGTGATACACAAAAAATAGTGTTTCCACCAAAAAACAATAAAAAATAGTAAATACCCTAGTGTGCAAACGCTGCCACTCTTGGCACTCCTCAATGTGCCATATGTAAGTGGAAAATGGTCAGGAAACGAGGGCGCAGATTGTAACACAGGGAAATATATGAAACAAGAAAAATATATATATAGCCAAAAACCGAATGGCTTCTTTAAATGTGGAAAATGTAAAATGTGCAAGCACCTACCCAGGAATACTACCCACTTCAGAAGTAACACTACAGGTAAAGAATACCATATAAAGAATTTCATTATCTGCAATACTAACAATGTGATATACCTCATACAATGCCCATGTGGAATTCAATATATAGGGAGGACCATCAGACCACTTAAAGAACGAATCCTTGAACATATGGGAGGTATAGGAGACGAAAAAACCAGATTCACCGTACCTAAACATTGTAACAAATGTTCCCTCTTTACTTCAGATAAACTCTCGATAATCAGCATAGACAAAATCAGTCCTCATTGGATTGGAGGCAATCTCACTCAAAAATTATCCCAAAGAGAGACGAAATGGATACATGAGATGCAAACTCAAGTTCCAAAAGGTTTCAATATAGATTTGGACTTCATGTCCTTCTACGATACCTAAATCCGCTCCTCTTCACCACTACATCGCACATAGGACATGTATCCCCATAGACCCCCACATGACACAAGGTGGTCTCTTCATCAATACCCCCCCCCCTTTTTTTTCTTTTGTTCCATTTTTAACCTCATCATTATTATTTTATCTATTTCTCTTTGTCAGTCATAATTACAATCATGGAATCACAAGTTGCTTGCACCACACCGTTTAAATGCATTTGTTTTCCAGATGAACATTCCCTTCTCCCCCCCCCCCCCCTCCTTTTCTTCATTATATTAAGATAAGAAGGAGGGGGGGGGCAATTGAAAGAGAGGAAAAAAGTAAAATTACATCATTCCATTTTTCATTCATTTTATCATTTTATTATTTATTTTTATTGTGTACAAAATAATCATACATTTTATGTATATATACATCTCTTATTATGCATGAAATAATCCATTGCTATTACTATATTGTCACCTTTATTATGCATGAAATAATTGCAATCCGTCATGTTATTATTATGACTATTTTTTAGCTCGTTTTTTATACATAAACTGAAGGTTCCTGTTATATATACTTTCTAATAATATTATTCCCTTATTGTTTATTTTTCAACCCTGCATCTATGGAGCACTTTCCCAGGTCCGTTTTTCTACTAAATTGACCTTCTTCCACCTTTGTAAACACGTGGAACGCATGGTGGAACGCATACGTCACTTTCAGTCAGACGTTTTCCGCGTACCGTAAGTGAACGTCTTTCCGGCAATGCCTCCATCACACAATACATAGACGGTGTTTCTCACCGTCCACCATCAATTTTGCTCCTGAGGAAGCCGGGACCACTACTCCCAACTCGGAGAAATGCGTTGAGCTGAGCTTTTTGGCATTACTAACACAAGACTGGGACTCTTCATCATTACCCCTGTGGACTTACCAACAGATGCTTTTATTTATATGGATCCTGTGTTTCTTCACGTGCAGGCCATTTTTATTGTTAATTACTGCTCTATGTATGTCTTTTTGCATTTATCCCACTACCCCAGATTAAACCAGAAGTTTATACACAACATACATCTTCTGTGAAGCCTTTTGTTTCCTGGACACTTGTGAGTGCACCTTTATACATCCATTATCCTGCACAGTATCATCTCACAGTGTTGCACTATATATATTTTTTTCTTGTTTCATATATTTCCCTGTGTTACAATATGCACCCTCGTTTCCCGACCATTTTCCACTTACATATGGCACATTGAGGAGTGCCAAGAGTGGCAGCATTTGCACACTAGGGTATTTACTTTTTTTTTTTTTTTTTGGTGGAAACACTATTTTTTGTGTATCAAGAAATGGATGCCAGACGCATATCCCAGAAGACAACCACTACTTCCTCCTCCTGTATCAATCAATGGGTCTGAGGAATATGAAGTGGAGAAGATCCTAGATCCCATATCCATCATGGAAGGTTTGAATATCTAGTACATTGGAAGGGTTATGGCCATGAAGAGAGGACATGGGAACTTGTGGCCAATATGAACGCTCCTGCTAAGATCCGATCTTTCCACAGACTCCACCATGGACGCCCAGCTCCTCAACGCAAACCGGAGGTTGCATGTAAGGGGGGGGGGAGTCTGTCAGGGCCAGGGGCTGCCGCTTACCTTACCCAGGGGGCCGACCAATCAGATCCACCCTCTGCTCCCATTTCATGCCGTTGCACAATGGCGCAACCGCGAGGAAGGCCGAATCCCCAGCCTTGAGTTGCCGCCACCAGCTGGCTGTAACTGCAACTGTTTCCCGGAGGTTTGGGGGCGTTGCCTCCTCATGAGGAACGTTGCCTAATTGGTATAGGCTAGGAAGGCAGGGGAGAGAGGGGCCCTATACATAACAGGGTCAGGGGCGGTCCCCAGGTGTAAAGGGGAGAGGTCAACTAATCATCAGCTCTATAAAACCCCTATACTCATTTTCCTCTGTGCTTGCTTGTTGAGCTGTGGAGTCTGTTCTCAGTCCCATTCCTACAGTTTGTTCGTTACCTGAATCTATTGCTTCTTTGCTGTGTACCGACCTTGGCTTTTCTCCTGGACTCCCCGATTTGCTGATACCCCGACTCGGAATTGTTTATGCACTATTTGATCCTATGCTGCCGGCCTCCACCCTTTGATGTGTCTGAGAGGAGAAAGAATGTTCAAGCAGTTATCATGAGCAGTTACAACTGTGACATCACATTGTGACCTCACTCTTTTATGACATTATTGTTGATATGAACTGTTCTAGACAGTCCTTAAAGGCACTCTGACACCTAAACATTGATTATACTGTGAATATAGAGAATTTAAAAAAAAAAGATCTATACGTTGTGTTAACAGAATTGCCAACAAATCAATTAAGGGAAATTAAGGGTGTTCTAAATGTTTTTGTGGTGTCTCTTACTTGTGACATCACCTTATAGCTTGATAAACTAATTACACATTTCCCATTGAAAGCTGTTGGTTTGCATATTAGGTTAACCGTTGATGTCATACACAAGAGACACCATACATACAATTTAAACCCCTATTTTTTCTTCATTTATACATTTACTTGTAATCCTACCAAAACAATGAGGTAGATTTTATGCCGGAGTCCTGACAATAAGTCTGGGAATTAAGTTCTCAACGTCGAATGAACCACTCAAATCACAGATTTGACAGGTCTAATTAAATGCAGACTATCGGCCACTTCCCAACAACTACACTTCCCATTATGCCTCCCAACCACAGCATAATGAAACATGAGCAATTAGACCTGGGAGATTAAGGTTAAAGTGAGGGTAATGGTTAGCTGTAATCTACAGCTAATCCTAATCCTTTCCCTTACTCTAACCCTACACACGTTGGTCCAGTTGCTCATGTTTCATACTGTTTAAGGTGTGAGGCATCATAGGGCTTTGGGCCGGCACAATGACTCAAGTCTAGATTATGTATAAAATATCCTTCCCCCACTAAAACGTTCCTTGTTCCAGGGGCTGGCCAAATGCCCCTTGCACAATAAATATATTGAATGAATAAATCATATTTAGTCTCAACCTAACTCCACTACCTTTCCCAGGTGGGGGCACAATAAAAATTTGGCAAAATCCCTGCTCCCTTCCCTGGCTCAAAAATGGTGACCTGTGTGGAAGAAATCTACCTGTATCCATGTTCCAGCAGTGACCCGCAATCCTCAGTTTTCAGTCCAAGGAAAAAAAAAAAACTCCTATTCTTTGAAAATTTGTGGCACCACACAAAAAGGAGGCACCAATATCTGCAGTCACTAGGTATGCACTTTTATTTTTATTTAATTGGGCCAGTGGAAGGTCGCGCCTCCAACATTTGAATTGCTTTTTTGGGTTAAATTGACAGCCAAAAATAAAATATTTGTTTGCCAGCCAATATTTATCGGCTGCCATTATATCACTGTTTGTGCGGTAATTACTGTACAAAACATTGTTCCAGTGCTCGTTTAATTTACCACGCCCATTTTTATAATAATATGTGCCATAGAATTCAGACCAATGTTCAAATAATTTTTGATTGCTTTTTATTGTCTACATTCACAGTATAAATTATGTTTAGGTAATGGCGCCCCATTAACACTGTAAAGACTAATGATAGATATCCAGGAGATGGGTCCCCTTTTTCTGCTAATGTGATGTACAGGTGTTCTGTAACCCAGAACTAATGTTAATAGGCTGTTTACAATATATTTATTAATACACCAAATGTAGGGGGGCCAGATTTGGATATAGTGGCATTATCTGACATTTCAGGCAAAATAACATGGCCACACTGGTTAAATCCTATCATAAAGAAACAAAGGACAATAAATAGCATAGTAATAAAAAAAAAATCAGAGAAGCTGCAGACGGGCTAAAAACCTGATATCGCAGCCTTCCTGGCAAGGCATGCTGGGTCACAACTAAATGCATTATGCTCCACATAAAGACTCGGACATGTCTTCGGATGACTCGGAGGGGGTCCACCGTGTTGATTCCCTTCCAAAAAGACTGAACTGTACTTCAGAAAAAGATTTCAAAAGTTCCAGGCCATGTGGAGGGCCAACATGAAAGCTGTCTGCGTAGATGTGTTGGCGATATAAACCGAAGTAGCTTCGCTGGAATCAACCTGCAAAGACTGCGGAACTTACAGCAGCTTTTACCCAAGAGGTGGAAGGCCATAACAGGCAAGTGGCACTATTGGATGCTAAGATATGACATAATGTTTGGGTTAGGGGTAGCGCCCGCCGCTATCAGCTTCTATGACCAATCACCTTCCACGTTGATCTGGCAGAGATCGTTGGCCCAGCTCAAATCATATTTACATTCACTGGATATTAACCCCTTAACGCATATGTACGTCCTCCGTTTTCATGTAGTGTTGTGCTCCTTAGCGCAACACTACATGCCTGCAGCTACTCTCAGAGTCTGCTTCGGATCCGAAGTAGCCTCTGAGAGTGCCTTCAGCCCCCCCCCTCCCCCCCCGCGCGCGCATACGATCCCCGCGAATGTGATCGTATGCGTGTTACACACATAGGCAGTGAAAGCTCATCACTGCCTATGTGTGTAAAGTGTTGCAATGATGCCTCGATTGAGGCATCATGCAACACCTGCTGAGCCCCCCTGGGCACCGGTGAGTGCTGTATTAGAGGAGCATGTTCCTCCGATACAGCGTGCCCAGAGGAGAGCGACGGAAGAGAGAGAAAAAAAATCTCTTTGGTCGCTCTGAAACCGCTACTTGACTGCCCCTAGAGGCAGTTAAGTATATTACAGTAGAAAATGAATTAAATAAATAAATAAAATAAATAAATAAATGGAAAAAGCTAACCCTTGATCTACTGAACCTAGATCTAGGGTTAGGGTCATAAATAGGGTCATAATTAGGGTTAAAGGGGGGTTCGGATGATTACAAGGGTTAGATTAAGGGGTGGGGGTAGATTTAGGGTTAGAGTAAATTTAGAGTTTGGGTAAATTTAGGGTTGGGGTTAAAAAGTCACTGTAGAAGAAAATGGTTAGAAAACCAAAAAAACACTAATATTGTTTATTGCCCTATTACGTGAAATAAAACATAGACAAACAAGGAAACATTGGTATTACTAAACTCAGGACAAATATTACAAATATATAGATGGGGTCTTTTTTACCATTTGCAATTGTGTAAAAAAAAAATCAGGTCAAAGTTAGAAAAAGTGTTTTTTATGGCATATTTTCATCATATTTTATATTTTTTAATAGTAAATGATATCATATGATGAAAAAAATAGTATCAAATGAAAGCCCTATCTGTCCTTTAAAAAATGATATATAATTTGTGTGGGTGGACTGAACACAAAGAAAGAAATTCACAGTTCAGTAAACATTAGACAAAAAAAATGGAATTCTGGTCTTCAAGGCACATCAAATGCAGCATAGCACTCGGTCACTAAGGGGTTAAATACAGGTGGGGTTTACCCCACTCCCTCACTGTTTTAAGCGGGAACAATGTACTCACCATAGAAACCTCAATGGACATACCAATGTTTTTTGCGGGTTCTGAATATCCCACCAATTTAAATCACGAATGATCCAGGTCCAGCTCAAGAGGCCATGGAACACTGTTTTCACCATTAAAGCATCTCATTTTACATCTACCCGGTGAGTGGAGTGCACAGTTGTTTTCTCATTTCATGTCTGATTTTAGCACCTGATCAGTGCTGTGGAGCACCCACCACCTCAAGCATATTTGTCATAAGTGTTTGGAGCCGGTATAGCTGCTTATACTTCTGAAATTACCCTTCGTGGAGCTCAGAGACAGTCTGGACTTTAACAATCCGGAACCTCAGTAATGGATAAATGGACCGTGTTTGATGCACCGATGTTCTACCTATGCATGATAAGACCTACAATAATGGGGCCTGACTACTCGTATGAAGACTGAAATGACAACCAGGGATTTGATTGGTTACACAGAATGGACTCATACAACATATTCCCCCCCCCCCCCCCCCCCACATATCATTCACCTGCATGTGCAATACACACACACCACCCACCAAGCCCTTAACCCCTTAACGACAGGTGACGTGCCAGGCACGTCACGGCAAATCGAGGACTTGCCGACAGGTGACGTGCCTGGCACGTCATGCACTAAATGGAGTAAAGAAAGCGACCAGCGGTCGCTTTCTTTACTCTAACGGTGTTGCTACAATGCCTCTAGGTAGAGGCATTGTGCAACACCCCCCAAATGTGCAGGGGCGCGCTACGATCACTCCACGGAGTGATCGTAGCAGCCATTTAAAAATGGCTGCGCCCGCTGCACACATGCACACGATCGCTGCACACGATCGTTCGCTTTCTAAGCATCTCCGGTGTTGTTAAAGTGCCTCGCCAGCGAGGCACTTAACAACACCATGCTGCTCCCCAGAGCCGATGGTGGTCGCTCTCCTGAGCGACCCCATCGGCTCAGTAGAAGGGAACAGGCAGCGTTTCCCTTCTAATGGCAAGAGCATCGGAAGTGAAAGTATTTCACTTCCGATGCTCTAGGGGGAGCCAATCGATGCCGGCACAGCAGATCTATGTGATCTGTGTGCAGGCATGTATGGTAAGTGCTCTGATGAGCACTTACCATACTGTCAAAGGCAATATTACTAAATATTGCCTTTGACAAGTATTGATCTGCCTCCCTCACCTTACTACTTTTAGTAAGGGAGAGAGACAGATCAGATCAAGTAAAAAAATAAAATAAAATAATAAAAAAAATATGTAATAAAATTTTAAACACCAAGGGCTTTTATAAAAGCCATTTAACCCCTTCCCTGCCATTGATCGCTGTGTACGCAGTGATCATACACAGCAGCACATTTTTTGCTGTCTGTGCATTTTTTAGGGGTTATTTTTTTTTACTGTAATTCATTACAGTATAAAAAAAGGCTCTTTTAAGAGAGATTAACCCCTTTCTTGCCGTAGATCACTGCCTAATCAGCGATCTGACGCAAATGCAGCAATCTTGCTGCAGAAGCATTTTTAATTTTTTTAAAACTTTTTTATTACACCCGTCACGTGTTAATTATACCCGCTAGGGGACTACGTTTAACGTAAAAAAAATTTTTTAGCTGTCTGAGCGCATGTATAGCGATCAGTAACAGCTGATAAGTGACAATGGCGGGTTGGCGTTTGCTCAGATGAGCATCACCATTCGTCTGGTTAGATCAATATGTGTAAATATTTGATCTGACCCGTGTAGATCTGCCTCCCTCTCACTTGAGTTTTAGTGAGGGAGACAGAGCTGTATAATGTAAGTTTTTAATTATAATATATTTAATAGAATTGAGACCCAAAGGCTTTTATAAAAGCCGTTTCCAGTATTTAACCCCTTCCCTGCAATTGATCGCTGTGTACGCAGTGATCTTACACAGCAGCACATTTTTTGCTGTCTGTGCATTTTTTTAGGGCTTATTTTTTTTTACTTTGATTTATTACAGTATATCAAAGGCTCTTTTAAGAGCTATTAACCCCTTCCTTGCCGTATATCACTTCCTAAGCAGCACATATGGTCACTGCCTAAGCAGTGCATATGGTCACTGACTAAGCAGCGCATATGGAGCAATCTAGTCGCCGAAGGATTTTTTTTTGCTATCAGCATTTTTTTTGTCAGACTCACTAGGGGTTAATTATACCCACTAGGGGATTACGTGTATTCCTTTTGAAGCTGTCTGAACGAGTGTATAGCGATCAGTAACAGCCGATCAATGGCAAAGGTGGTTTGGTGATTTCTCAGATGAGCATCACCATTCGTCTGGTTCGTAAATATTGTTCTGACCCATATGGATCTGCCTCCCTCTCCTCACTTGAGTTTTAGTGAGGGAAAGAGACAGATCTGTATAACATAATTTTTAAATTGTAATAAATTAAATAAAATGTCAATAAATTGTGAGTCCCAAGGGCTTTTATAAAAGCCATACCTTTTGTATAGTGTAGTGTATTAACTCCTTCCCTGCCACTGATCACTGCACAGCAGAATTTTTTTTCTTGTCTGTGCATTTTTAGGGGTTAATTTTTTTGTACAGTACTACAAAGGCTCTTATAAGAGCTATTAACCCCTTCCTTGCTCTACATGTTCAAATTCCAAGTTTGAAAATCAAAAAGCGCACCTCTCAAATGTAGCCTTTCAACCCCTAACAAAGCTGACAAAACTATGCACGGGTGGTATCCCTGTACTCGGGAGATGTTGCTGAACATATATTGTGGTATTGTTTGTCAGTGACACATACCGAAATATGTGAATTTGTGTCTAAAGTGCAATGTATGTGGGAAAAAATACACAATAAAATGACTACCACAAACTTTGACAAAGGCTGGTGGTAGAATTGGTGCATGGAAAGTGTTAAAATAACACCATTTAAAATAGCCTAGGGTGTCTACTTTTACAAAATATATACTTTTTGGGGTTAAATACACTGTCCTACTTAAAAAAAAGTCCCAAATGAAAGATGGGCTCAGGCTGACTACACGTCAATATTCCAAGTTGAAAATGCGCACCTTCACAATGTGGCCCTTTAACCCCCAAACAACCCAACAAACCTATGCATGGGTGGTATCCCTGTACTCAGGATATGTTGTTGAACACATATTGGGTTATTGTTTGGCAGTGACACATACCAAAATCTGTGAATTTATGTCTAAAATACAATATTTGTGAAACAAAAACACACAAAAATTACTACCACAAACTTTGACAAAGGCTGGTGGTAGAATTAGTGCATGGAAAGTGTTAAAATACCACCATTTGAAATAGCGTAGGGTGTCTACTTTTAAAAAATATATGGGTTGATGGGGTAAAATACACTGGCTGGTTTCAAATACATGGGTGCAGGCGGTCTGCATGTCAAAATTTTAATTTGGAAAACCAAAAACTGCACCTACCAAATTTGGCCTTTTACTCCCCAAACACCCCAACAAACCTATGCATGGGTGGTATCCCTGTACTCAAGAGATGTTGCTGAACACTTATTGGGGTGTTATTTGGCAGTGACACATACCAAAATCTTTGAATTCATGTCTGAAGTACAAGGTTTGTGAAAAAAAAACACAAAAAAATTACTACCACAAAGTTTGTCAAAGGCTAGTGGTAGAATTAGTGCATGGAAAGTGTAAAAATACCACCATTTGAGATAGCCTAAGGTGTCTTCTTTTAAAAAATATATGGGTTGATGGGGTAAAATACACTGGCTGGTTTCAAATATGTCCCAAATGGGACATGAGTGCAGGCGGTCTGCATGTCAAAATTTTAATTTGGAAAACCAAAAACTGCACCTACCAAATTTGGCCTTTTACTCCCCAAACAACCCAACAAACCTATGCATGGGTGGTATCCCTGTACTCAAGAGATGTTGCTGAACACTTATTAGGGTGTTATTTGGCAGTGACACATACCAAAATCTGTGAATTCATGTCTGAAGTACAAGGTTTGTGAAAAAAAAACACAAAGAAATTACTACCACAAAGTTTGACAAAGGCTGGTGGTAGAATTAGTGCATGGAAAGTGTAAAAATACCACCATTTGAGATAGCCTAAGGTGTCTTCTTTTAAAAAATATATGGGTTGATGGGGTAAAATACACTAGCTGGCTTCAAATATGTCCCAAATGGGACATGGGTGCAGGCTGTCTGCATGTAAAAATTTCAAGTTGGAAAACAAAAAACTGCACCTCACAAATTTGGCATTTTAGCCCCCAAACAACCCAACAAACCTATGCATGGGTGGTATCCCTGTACTCAGGAGAAATAGTAGAATCTATTTAGCATGTTTTTTCGTTCGCTATTGTCGATGAGGAGAAGTTGTTTCAAATAAAAACAAAGAAATTTGGTTTTTTTACCATATTTTATTATTTTTTTTAATAATATGATGATATGATCAAAAAGATGGCATCCATAGAAAGCCCTTCTTGTCCCGATAAAAACAATATATAATATGTGTGGGTACAGCAAATGACAAAGAAGAAAATTACTGCTAAACACAAACAGCACAGAAATGTTAAAATAGGCATTGTCCAGAAAGGACAAAAATGTTTCAAAGGCTCTGTCCTTAAGGGGTTAATCACTAGCCTCACTCTTATTCAAGATGTTATGTTTTATAATACCACCCACCTTCCCCAGGCCAAAATCAGGGAGTGGAGATTTTTTTTGCTGGCCACCTACCAGCAGACAAGGTTGCCACCTGACCGGTATTTTACTGGCAGGCCAGTAAAAAACTGGCATCAGGCCAATGTTAAGTCTATGGAGACAGTACCAAAGCAGGTATTTTTTTGAAGAAAGGGTGGCAACCCTACAAGCGGACCAGTAGCCTATTTTTCATGGTACCATCTCTGTGTCATGCAAGGTACCCCTTGTATTCATTTTTAATATCTCAGCTTTTCTTAACCTACAATTTTCCTACTCTTTCTTATTATGCTTGACTAGTGTTGCCACCTGGCCATTAATTTACCGTCAGGCTGTTAAAAAATTGGCATTAGGTCAACGTAAAGTCTAGGGAGACAGTAGCAAGGCCGGTATTTTTCTGAACAAATGGTGGCAACCCTATGCTTGACCCACATAAAGGATCTTTATTTTAACAGTGATTTTGCCCATAGTTTATTGCATAAATAGTATGTTCATTTTTCTCAGGTTTACAGTTCACCACTATATACTGTGCACATCCACTTCAGTGACCATGTTGACGTTTTATACTCTTTCAGCTGAGGCAGCTCCTACCTTTTTGCCAAAAGACTAGCAGTTTTTTGTATTGTTTTTAGAAAGATTTGGTTCCATTAAAGAAAATTCTTTACATTTGGCTGGCTAGTACCTTTGCCTAACACGGTGTAGAGTATATGCCTTTTTAGCATTCTCTACAAAGTGACACCTTGTCATACTTTCCCTGAAAATTTTTATCACAACATGTTCTTGTATTTTATACTCCTTTATAAGAACTAAATATCATCCAAAACGCAGGTTATCATGGAGCCATTAAAGGAGGGTGTGGAGTTCTGGGGGGAAATGAGACATCGTCCATTATTCATCTTGCTGAAAAGTAAAAAGGGCGACTAATCTGTAAACCTATTATGTAGGCGAGTAGTAAATGACAAAGGCCGCAGAACGCGGGGATTAGCCACGCATGCGCATCCGGTCTTGAATCTGTGTAAGCATGCGCAGCTGAAAAATTGTATGACAGCTTACTTACGTTAACTGCGCCTGTGCTTCGGAATTTATTCCTCTGCGCATGTGCCGCAATTTAAACCCCACCACGATTTGTAACACAGACGATCTAGGACAGCGGTTTAAAGATTGGGGCGTTTAATAAATAGAATGGAGGACCAAAAGGTTACACTTTATCTTAATGTGCTTTTTTTTTTTTTTTATCTTTGTGTACACTGTGATCATGTTTTTATTTTACTGCATCTATTAACATAATTACATCTCATAGGATGACCTGCGAAAAATTATCACCACTCTTGCATTGAAGAACGAGGAGATTCAGAATTTTATTTACAGCCTGAAGCAGATGCTGCAGAACCTGGAGGTAAGCTTTATTATTAGCTCATTCTGTAGTGGTCCTGTACAATAAGGAAAGCTAATGTTTGACTCTCAGCAGGTGTATACTCTTATTCCCATGATTCTGGGCCAGCCACTTGAGTTTGAGGGGTATTATGTAATCTATTACCCACAACATTCATTACAATCTTATCTTCTTTAATAAGTGTCTTTTTTTTTTTCTTGTGCAGGATAATTCTATGCGGGTTCAGGGTGAATTAGAAGGTGAATTTCAAACCCTTTATAGCTTGCTGGATGAGTTAAAAGAAGGAATGCTAATGAAGATCAAACAGGACCGGGCTAGTCGTACATATGAACTTCAGGTAATTTTTTTTTTTTAAATAATATCAGTTTAAATAAGCTATAATGCTATAATTGTTAGCAAAAGTGCTAGCAAATGTATAACTTAAAAGTTTAACATGTGTTAAATATTTCTGTGATTTCTCCTGTCTATAAAATCACCTATGGCCCAATACATAAATTACAGCTTTTATATTAAAAATAACTTCATTTGCATTTAAAGCCACATGTGATTCGCTAAAACAGCGTCTAGATGATTTCTTTTTATTTTCTGCATTCACCGTATAAGTAGTACATGGTGATGGAGTCCCTTTAACATCAATAGCAACTTCAGGTATGCCAAAAATTCATTAAATTAATTCTGTATCTAAACTGTCAGAAGATGTATGTTACTTTAGTAAGATATCGGTGATAACACTCTTTCCTAATTGGGGCCTTATCTGCCTTGCCAGAGACTCGGCTAGTTCAGTACGACAAGACTTTGTTATTATTCTTTCTTGTAAAGTGTATTCTACATTACATTTATTTATAGAACACCAACAAGTTAAATTGGCACAGAGCATAAATGGGAGTTTCAATCATGAGTTAGAGGAAGCTGTGCTGTAGAGCAGTGGGGATAAGAGACACATAAAGTAGCAGAAAGTGCTTATCCCTGGTAACAATCCTCCCAATGCAAAGTGTCAGTACATGGACTACATTGTTTGTCACAGACCCCAGTACATGAGCAGTGTTGGTCTTTATCCTTGCTTGTTACAGTTAGATAAGGCTGATCAGAAGTGAAGCACAGTTTTATAAAATCCTTTATTGCCACTTTAAGAGAAATGTGTTTCCTGTTAATTACATACCTCTCAACTGTCCCGCTTTGCACAGGACAGTCCTGATTTGGGAGGTATGTTCTGCCGCACTCTACCTCTGTCCTGCTTTTCGGGACAGAGGTAGAGCTGAGAGGGACAGCGGGACTTAGGACCGCAGTCCTGAGCGCATTCTCTGTTGTCCAAGACACCAGAAAATGCTTACTGGCCATGTGCAGCATTCTGCACAGTAGCGATCCTGGCTTTAGAAGCCAGCATCAAAAATGGGTGACAGTGTTACCCCACATGAGCGGGGGGCAAAGTTGGCAGGTATGTGATTACATCATTGTGACTTGATGCAAATTTATACATTCCTTATAGCTAGTGCTACTTTAAGCTACTGGAGCTATGGAGTTAACCATAGATTTAAAAAAAAAAAACTGATTGGGAGCCACAGGGGCTAAGCTATAGCTTGTGCGATTTAAATAAACATTAATGAATAGTGAATGTCTCCAAAGGAGGATATCAATGAAGTATTTAGCGCTGTTTATATGACTGGTGCACTGTAGATCTGTTGAATTGTTTTTCAAATTTCCTGCTACCTGACCAACAACTGATCACTTCCAATATATTTTTATTTATAGAATCAGCTAATTGCCTGTACCAAAGCACTCGAGAGCTCAGAGGACCTTCTGGAAACTGCTAACCAGACACTTGCAGCATGTGAAACAGACTGCTTTACTCAGGTACCTTTATGAGAGTAGAGCATACTGCAAATTAACACTTTTCAATTTTAGCATTGACAAATTTTTTTAAGAAATTAAATCAACAGGTTAAGCGTCATCAAAAAAAGTGTTTTATTATTTTCTGGAAGTTAATTAATTTGGGGTTTACTCACTAAGCCCCTTTCTTTTATTAAATATGCTATTATAGCCTGTAATTCCATTTTTAGGCTCTACCAAGTAGTGCATAAATTGTTTGCACTATACAAATGATAAAATGCAGAGAGTTTTTGTAAATGTAAAGTTCTCAAAATGGACAAAAGTATTAATTGGAGTACCTCAGGATCCGCAAACAATCAGTTTAAGGTATTTTTCTGTGGTAGCATTTACTCTGTAGTTACACTCCTTGGCTATTTAATATCTGTTACTGTGTTAATAAAAGTTAAAGTATTCATTTCTTCTTTTCAGGGGTTTCAGGATCACTATAATAGTTTAACAGCATACCAAATGAATGAAAGCAAGCAGCTTGAAAACATACACTTTCTTATGTGAGACTCTAAAAAGCCACAAGTTAGAAATCTTGCACCAAAGTAGTCTCAAAATCTGTAGAAGTAAATCTATTTTAGACTCTGAATGATAATCTGACCAAAATTAGGATGAAAACGGCGTGTTCGGTTTTTGTTTTTGGGTTTTTATTTTAAAAAAAAAATTTGTAATTGGAAAAAATATAAAAATAGTTCTATGCTTGAAGCAGATTTACCCCAAGCTAGAAGAATGGCTGTTGAAGGGAGAAGAAAGTGGATAATAAAGGTCACAGAGTTAAATAAGCAGGTGCACAATTTCTGAGGGGAAACTGAGAGAAAGCTAGGCATATGTTGTGCACACTGGGGTATGAGAGCGTGTATCATACATCTAGCAGCATTTAAGATTCTACAGGGCTTTTGTATACATGTACATGCATGCATTCCTTTAACGTTTCTAGTCTTCTCCTCCTGCTGTGATCCAACACAGGTGATAACTGTCTCCCTGTTTTTTAAGTGCTTTGAAAGCAGTAACTGGATGGTGGGACAATTATGTCAGGGCTTGACAAATGTTTAAACTTTAGGAGCCAAGCAGACCAATTCAGGAGCCAGCCTAGTGAATTTTAGGAGCCAGGGAGGTGGTACTGCCATACATTTCAATGTAACCTGTCCAAAAAAGTTAGGCGCTACTATCATTGAATCTAGGCGGCATGGCTTTCTGGCTGATGGGATCTGTCAAGCCCTGTGTTATGTCACTTGTTGGCATCTCTGTAAGAACCCTCTGATTGGAGATGAATACACAGCCGTTCAAGCTGGGCACATTAAGGGTGTAGAAGCTCTAAATTATGCTAAACTCCTAAACTGTTGCTGTGAGGGTGTTATCCATATATTCTGCATTTTCAAGACAAAAAATGCTTGTTTTATTGTTGGTTTCAAGCAGTTCATGGTTCATTTTACTTTGCCTAAATATATAATTATTGGTTTCTTTTTCTCTTTCCCTTGTCTCTTTGCACACTTTGCTTCCAAGGCTGCCAAGCAGATAAAGGATAGGTACAGTAACCTTCAGCACTAATGTAGACTAGGGAGAGCCAAGGATGGGTTGGTTGCTAATTAACATATTACATTTTCATTCCCTAACTCCCCCCCATTCATTGCCTCATAGTTATTATTCTTTTTTTTTTTCTTCTTCTTCTTCTTTTTTATCTCCTTCCTTTTACATGCAATGTTGTTGTATTTCTGTGTTTAATGTGACTTGTCATCCAAAAAATCTGTCGTTTTGAACCACAAAACATGATTTATCGATCTTTGTAGAAGAGTTGAGTTGATATATAGAACAAGAGAAAGCTCATCTTAATCCTGTGGTCTTCACTCAGTGTAAATTGGATTGGTGCATATGACTAAAGTGCTGCATAATTTTCTAGTGCAGAGTCCTACAAATGTCTTATGAACTGGGACGCATGTTCTTTCATTTACATTAACCATAAAGAGTTTAAGGCAAGGAACAAATTCAATGTTCTCTCCCTCCTACCATATCCACATGTTTTCTAGCCATTTCCCATTATGGGGCACAGATGTAGGGATTTTTGCACGTATTTCCTGTTTTTAATGTTAGAACTTGTTGCTTTATACACTTTTCTTAAAATATTGAAGTATCAAAAGAGATATTGTTGTTTGTGATAAAAAAAACAAAAAATCTAATATCTATATAAACTTGTAAGAAAAATGCAAACATTATAAAAAATTATGTTGGGAAAGACACAAGGGGGAGCTGTTGGCTACAGTAACAATTTAGAAAGTGAGGTATGTAGTAGCAATAACACTGCTCTGTTCCTCTCGTTCCCCCTTCACAGTAGTTGTAACCCGTCTATTTATCAAACACATTATGTTAAGGAGGTAAAATGCCAATATAAAATCTGAGGCTGCAAATCAGCCCTAATGCTGGCTACACAACGGATCACCGCGTGGCAGTGTCCTGTTGCTCTCCTGGGACACTAGCAGTGATAATGCCTAACGTGTTGCTCAAGGCCCAAGCAGTATTATATGAAGCCGATTCTGTCGTGATGAAGACCCCATTTCTGGACAAGTGGTCATGAATAGTGGACTGGTTGTTTAGAGGCTGCATTGTGATATAAACATCTTTTACTTTTAGAAATATTGCCATAAAACAAAAATATTTTGAATGACATGGACACTTTAACTATGTTTAGCTAATGCATTTTTCTGTTTTTATTAATCCACACACTGCTTCGGGGTCTGATTTGTGACTAATGTCTTGTTGTTCTTCCAGTGTTACCATGGCTCCAGCATTTCGTCTTTCCATGAAGGCCAAAGTGACTGATAACATGAGCCACTTAATGGTGGATTTCACCCAGGAGCGGCGTCTGCTTCAAAATCTCTGTTTCCTACCTGGTAATACCTTCTAGTAGTCAATTAGTTCACGTGTCTAACTCTTGTCTCTGGTTTTAATTTCATTACAAAAAATCTGCGCTGTTTCTGCAAACATTTCTCAAAGAAACTTGGTGTGTGAATTCCAGTAGTCTGTTCAATGGCTCCATCAGAGGAAAATGTCTAATTAGCATCTGATGTAACATATGTTTAACAATAACCATAATTTGGATATGAAAAAACCTATGCAGACTGAAGCAAAATAAGCAGCACTCTTCATCCAGTCAATAAACACAGCAATGTTTTAATGCTAGTAGGAACTGTCTATACAGGGCCTGCTGTAGGTGCTCAGGTGCCATGTATGGGCCACAATTGTTGCTCCCTCTTACAAACATCTGATTGCGCCCATACAACTTTCTACAGCACCATCATTTCACACCTAGGACTTGCCCCAGAACCTACATTGCACTCACAGGACTTGCCACAGCACCGATATTGCATCCAGGTCTACCCTACTACCCAGATTGCACACAGGGTGTACCCCAGGACTCAACCCAGCACCTAGTTTATACCCAGGACTCCCCACCCCCCCAGATTGCACTCATGACGTACCCCAGCACGCAGATTGCATTCATCGGCCAGTACATGTAGCACTTTTCCATCCAAACACAGACTGACAACACATACTTCAGAGTGAACATTTTTGTAACTGAACAATTGTCCTTATAGTGTTGGTTTCTCAAATGATTTTGTTGGATCTAAATAATATAAATGTGGAAAAATATCAAGCAAGGGAACAGCTACCATAGGATTACCCTATGATAATGCGGTTTCTGGAGACATATGAGCACTGGAACTCGCCGGAAGAGACACTGGCTGGGGAGATCAAAAATCTCCCCTCGCCAGCATCTCCGCATGAGAAGGCAGCATGTTGCACAGACATGCTTCCATGCTGCCTCTCTCTCACTGATCTGACGTCATATCGCCAGGGTCACGTGACCTTCCAGTGCTCAATCAGATCAGTGCGCGTGAAGCGAGAGAGAGGCAGCCTGGAAGGCTGCTGTCTCTCACACGAGCGGTAAGTACTGAGGGGCTGGGACTGTCTGGTATTTAAATGGGCATATTGGCTGTGGCATATTAATGGACATACTGGCTGTGGCATTTTAATGGGCATACTGGCTTTGGCATGCCCTGGGGTGTATTTAAATCATTGGCATGATATACAAATGTCTGGATAAAAAGCCTTTGGGTGGGTAGGGGGGCGAGAGAGAAATATGGGGTGTTTGTCTCACCATATGAGTCTGTGGCTAACCTGTATCTACCTGCTCACTAGTGCTTTTAAATTCTGCTCCAACAAACATTATTCTTATGTACCATCCTTCTAACATTTATCATACATCCAATAACTGTAATTATATCAGCATTTGCACTTTTAGTTTCTGCATTTACCATCTACCATTTACTTACTCTTATTTCTTCTCTTTTGTTGATTCTTTTCTCAGTGCCTGCTACACCAGAGATTATCAGTTCAGAGTGTCTTGTTGCAGATAATTGTGTGTATCTTGTCTGGAAAATGCCTGATGGAGAAAACCATGGATTACATCATTACCTTCTCGAACATCGTAAAACCAACTTTGCAGGACCACCACGTGCTAAGGAAGAACATCCGTGGATGGTGGTTGAGGGCATTCAGGCAACAGAATATACACTGACATGTAAAAGAATTGGGATTGAAAGAGCTGCTGACATTAGGGAAAAGAAGATGATAATGATAATAATAATGTTTGTGTGTATATAGGCTTTAAAAAGGTGGTGTAAAATGTGTTAAAATCTGCATCTATGGCTTGGCAAGTTCCCTGACCATGATCAAGGGTTTTTATACAGCCCCTTTCCTGAAGTCTATAGGTTTTTAATGTATTACCTCATGAAATTAATATCTGCCATCCCACCCTCCACATTGCAAAGGTTGGATAACACTTATTTAAGAATTAGACAACTGTATGTTATGTAATGGGAACAAATTTTGGACAACATTCTAAAAGTGGAGCAATCGGCAAAAATATTGGGGGTTAAAAAAAATCATGAAAATGTTAGAAAGTTAGCATTTCTTGCTAATGGCAATTGTGCCTTTTTAATGCATTACATCACTGTTGTGCAAAGAAGTAGTGGCTCTGCCAAAATTGATTTGGCAGGGTTTTATGTCCCTTTTTACAGATTGGTGCGCACTTTGACTCTCTTTCACTGTGTGACAATTTTATACATAATACCCTTTTGTTTTCGACACATAGCCACTCAGAATTAAGATTGAGGGACATGTTGATAACTCTATATGTCGTTTTCCCAGCTTTGGTATGTGTTGGAGTAAAGAATATTTATCATAATGGCCTGTCTTGAGACTTCACCAATTTCCCGCCCTCTACCAGGTCAACGTTTTGACATGAAATATATGAACTTCAGGGTCAGAGCCTGTAATAAAGCCGTGAGTGGGGACTTCTCAGAAATGGTCACATTGGAGACTCCAGGTATTGTTGAACACAGGTCCACAGGAGTGTTTTTGAAAGTTGTCAAAAAGTAAGCTGTATGGGTGGAAGTCACATTAGGCAAAATAGTCTTTGTTTTTGACTCAGGAGTGCTTTTTCTATGTGAATTAATATTGGAAGCAGCATGGTTTATTTCAAATGAAAAGTTATATACACTTAAGGGTCTTTCGTGGGGAAAAAAAAAAAGATCAAAACTTGTGTGTCTGATTTGAAAGTCAACCTCCAAAGTCAAATTTTAGTGAAGAGACCCATTAGTGTTTTGTATCTATAAGTCTTTCTGGCTCACAAGAATATCCACAATATTCTTCAACAGACTGTAACATTCTTGTGACTTTCTTTAATTGTTCCTATAACTCCTCTGTTACATTGTGCACTTACTTGACATTCTGCATCCTTCTCCACTGTGTCCCACTACAAGCTTTCTGGTTTCGTTTGGATGCTGGCAGCTCTCACCAGAATCTAAAAGTGGAGGATACAAGTGCAGAGTGGGATGCCCTTGGAGGCAAATCTCATGATGCGAAGCTTCGAGAAAAAGAAGGAAAGGGAAGAAGTGGCTCTCCTTGCAATTCTCCAGCCAGGTACATCCTTTCTCTTTTTCATTCAAAACCTAGTCGTCCGCTCCTCCCCCCCTCTTTGTTTTGTTTTGTTACACTTTCACTCTGTTATTGCCTTACATAGGTGTATCCAGTCTCCAAAAAGAATATCATCAGTTCGTGGTGGTAGAGACAGATTCACTGCAGAATCCTACACTGTATTAGGCAAGTGTTCTGCATTCTCAAAATACACTTTTTTTTTTTGTCTGCTTAATTTTTGCCCTAATCAGTTTGTTTCTTGCTGCAGGTGACTGTTTGATAGATTGTGGAGAGTCCTACTGGGAGGTGCGTTATGATGTGGACAGCAAGGCTTTTGCGGTGGGAGTGACGTACCGCAACTTGGGAAAATTTGACCAGTTGGGGAAGACTTCAGCTTCTTGGTGCCTTCACCTCAATAACTGGCTGCAAGTGGCATTCACAGCCAAACATGGCAACAAAGCCAGAATTCTTGATGTTGCCGTTCCAAACAGGATTGGAGTCTATTGCAACTATGAGGAGGGTTAGTAGAAACCAACAAAAATACATGTCCCACAGAAGAAAACCTTTTAATATTTGCAGATTAAACCCCAAGTTTCAGCTTTAATCAGGCTGATTAAGATGCCAGATGGCCTACTACAAAATAAAATATGCTGTACACATGCATACCTGCTTTAACTATATCCATGCGGTTTTCCTTATTTCTTTCGATACAGCAATGTTGGAGAAACCAATGTGTTTGCATACATATTACATAGGTTAGGGCTAATTTAACTTTAGTCATTTTAACTTTAAAAACAAACCACTCAACCATGTTAAGTTTTACACGGATAACTGTTGCTGCTGCAGATCCAATAGAAGGCAAAACCAACTATAATGAATTTAGTTTCCAATATTTTGCTTGAAAAGGAAAAAAAACATTCCAGTAGTTTCTCCCTGGATCAACAAGTTCCTATTTCTAAAAATGTTTAACTGTAGCTTTTGTAAATTTTGTTTTGCAAAAACAAAATGGTCTATGCCCATCTTAAAGGTAATCCTGTTAAGGTGCTGTTTCTCTAAGGTGAACAAATTAAACCTTTCTAGTCCATCTTCATTGCAAAGCTCTGTCCAGTTCCGTGATACCATCCAAACTGTGGGTACTATATAACCAGTGATGCTTAGCACATATAAATTACCCCAGGTGACTTGCTGTGCTATAAGAAGAATGGGCATCATAGAATGCCATGCCTTAATCATCACTGAACTGGGCTCCCCAACTGTATGGACTACGTTTCCCATGATGCTTTGAGTGGCCTTAGTCTGACAGGGAAAATGTAGACCAGTGCTCAAAGTGAGCCCCGGCTACATTTCATTAAAAACTTCCGGGCCCTGATCGAGGTCTCTGCCATAGTGTGGCCAGGAACAAATCGTGACACTTTTGTGCTTGCGTCGTCTGGGACGCAAGCACCGTGCGTCACAAAGGGGTTAAATAGTCTTCCCTAGACTACCCCCATATCCTTTTGTTGCAAGCTAAATTTTGTTACCCATATTCTTAACTTTGCCTTAATCAAAATTGAATATCATTAACTGGAACTACACCATGACCTATACTAGTATATGTTAAAGCTCTTGATGCATTGAATTGTTATAAAGTTATGTGAAAGTTGGATTAGTGACATATAACATGGATGCATGTCATGGAGAAAGACTTTTGTACTAGTTATCCACTAAAATCTTTTTTTGCCTCATTGGACAGCATTCATCCTTGTCTGGCTTTCCTAGGTATTCTGTCTTTCTACAATGCTACCAACAAGCAGATGATCCACACATTTCGAGCCAAGTTCACCCAACCTCTTCTGCCAGCATTTATGGTAGGATTATGTTTAATTTGAAACCATCCATTAATGTTTGCAATACAGAATAATTCCAGGTATTTATTTTATAAGAACAAAAGAGAAAACAAGCCGGCTCCACCAGAGAACAATTGACATATGTCTCGTAAATATCCCCTGTTAATATTGGTGCTCCAGCCGGGCTGTAGTGGTAGCGCTGATAATGAGGAAGAAAGTAGTGAACATAGGCGTATGCACTCCCAATGCGGTAAAAAATAGATGAATATTTATTAGAAGGATCCGATTAAAACTACATATAAAATCCACAAAAACAGAGACAAGACATGGGGTACAGCAATATGCCTTACGCGTTTCGCGTGAACACACGCTTATTCATAGTTTGCTACTTTCTTCCTATTTATTTTATATATTACAGGGCTGTATTTAAAATGTACGATATTTAAGCCTTGCTTTCTCCTCAGGTTTGGTGTGGCAATTTCTCTGTATATACTGGACTTCAGGTTCCCAGCTGTGTGAGAAGCCTCCAGAAACGCAACAGTACCACAAGTAGCTCGACTACCAGCCTTACCTGACTCCCAGTCAGTGCCGTCATCCATGATACTTCCCAGCTACCCACCCACTTTATCTGAATGCATCCTATTCACTAAATACCACTTGCCATTCCAGCATTAATTTAATACTGTAAAGACTTCTAGTGTTAACTGATTTGCCAGCGCAAACCACCCTGATGCCTTTTACTGTTCTGGGCTGACGGAGCAGGTGCTTTTGGGTTTTTACTAATTTTGAAGATGGCCTTAAGATAAATGTTAATTAAATGGTGCGTCCCATTTTTGAAAAGTAATTGTATGTACTAATTTTCTTTCTATTTATTATAACTTTTACCATTGTTTTCATTCTTGGTGTTATATTACACAAGACAGGCCTCTTCCATTCCACCCTTGCCTATGATCCATTTCTTAGACCTTGTTTCATTAAGCTTAATACAAACGAGAATGTCTTTAGGAACTACACAATAAAATGATCTTGAAGCAATTACTCCTTTGGGTCCATGCATGCAGTTACATATCTTCTGGTCAATCCTTTCATTTGTGGACAACCCAATGCATGCCATCATCTGGAGACAATCATTTCATCTGTGCCCTTCTTATTTGGAGCTTCTTCCTTAACTCTTCATCTAGTCCTGAGTAGAAGCAAAACATTAAAATCAGACATTATTTTATTCTTAAAGGGATTGTATCATCTAAACATTGTTTTACTATGCATGCAGATAATAGACAATGATTGAAAATGTTCTATACTTTGTGTTAACAGAATTGCAAACAAATGCCTAAATTATGAGAAAACTGTGTTTTAAATGAGTATGTGGAGTCTCCTGCTTATGACCTCACCTGTGGCTTGATATGTAAATTACGCATTTCCCATTAAAAAGCCGTTCATTTGCATATCAAGCCGCAGGTGATGTCAGAAACTGGAGACTCCATAGACACGGGTTTCAAGAAAAACTTGTATAAATCCTTTTTCAATTATTTTGCATTCTCTACATTCACTAATTAAAGGTGATAGTCCCTTTTAAGATGACGACAGGTAAAAAGAAATGTGCATCTGTTGTTTTAAACAACGAAACAGGGTTAACATATTTGTTGAGATAGTGGGCAAAGGAAGGTTAAATGGCAGAAGGTGCAAGTGAGATAGCAATGAATTATAGTTCATTGCATTTTCTTGTGAAACATATATAGGATATGTGAAATGAAGGCTTGGGATGTGATCCACAATTACCTGCATTCATGATCGGTGAAGCATTTCTTCCCATCTCGATTGCTGGTAACAGAAAAAGAAAAACCGTGAATTTGTGGCAAATACACTGCACACAGTACTGAAGTGGTTAATGTTCCTTTTGTTTATCAGGTACTGGCAATGCATGAATAGGTCATTTGTCACATTTCTTGCTTACACTGAAGCAGGTTTATACTCCTCTTTTTCAAAGCAGTAATAAAATAATTTATGCTGCTTATAACAACAGAGAGCTGGGAATGAGATCAAAAAACCATGAATTCCTTTCTTGACCTGTAAATGTTTAAAGTAGCCCTAAAAGTTGTGAAGTGTTCCCTTATTTAAAAAAAAAACACAGAAGGCACACAAACCTGGGTAATGACAACGATTACAGTGTAAAGCATTATTTAAAAAAAATATGGACTATCTTGATTACAATTTAGGGTTGGTAAATCAATTATTATTATTTTTTTTAAAGTCCTTTCTTACAGTCTGGGAGTTATGTATAAAATTGGTGCATGCAAAAATAGCGCCAAGAAATTGTGTTGTCGGTGTGTGTGCCAATGTAGAACGCGAACGCCTGATAAAAGTTGTGAGTTTGCGCCAAAGTGGCCCGCTGGCCAATGAGGTGCGTCGCGCTTGAGACTGGCAGCCGTACTGATATTGGGCTCAACCGAGCCGGCCAAAAACGTGTAGTGCGTCGGGAGAAAGCTCCTCGCGCTCCACATGAAAGCTCCTGAGCAAGTCTGTAAGTATGACTGTGTGTGTGTGTGTGTGTGTATATGTATGGCCGTGTGAATGTGGGTGCATTCAACATCAGTTGCTTGTTTTTGTTTTGTTTTTACTGTGAGTTTTATTGCAGGGGAATCTGTGTTACACACACAGACACTTCACATTTCTCTAAGTTGGGGTATATATATATATATATATATATATATATATCTGTGTGTGTATATATATATATATACATATAAAAAATACATTTTGTAGATCCAGTCGACGTTTCGGTCCGCAACGCGGGCCTTTATCAAGACTCTTTGATAAAGGCCCGCGTTGCGGACCGAAACGTCGACTGGATCTACAAAATGTATTTTTTGAGATATTAAAGGTTCGACTGTATATTTTTCTACGAAGACCCGTGAGTGCGTGTTTTTCAACTTTTTTGGATAAATATATATATATATATATATATATATATATATATATAATGATTTCAATGAAACATGAATGTGGCTCACACACAAATACATTTACGGTGAAGTGGCCCACTGCAGAACAAACTTGGCACACCCCTGATCTAGTGGGAAAAGGGCTGTTTCCTAGACAATATTTGAAATAAAAGACACCTCAGCTAAATCCACCAAAATATTAAATGATTTTTATTAAAGTCGGTTTAGCAAAGTGAATTTTTGCTAAATACAGTAAGTTCTTTCATAACGATGCTAAGTTGACATTAGATCCAATTTGTGTTACATAACAATGGGTTAATAACTATGATTGCAGGTTATCTGTGCTGCCTTTTCATTAACATAGATAGTGTGAATTGTATTTGTAGCTTCATTTTAATGTATGACAAGGGACATTTTTGTCTTTTATATACCCTATGCTAGTATGTTATCATATTGACCATTAGGATGGCATTTTTATGCCTTCATGAGATAAGTAAAGGGAAGTAGTTGATCAGACAAGTCATTCTTCCTTCTAACCTTGGAACTTTCATTTCCATAAAACAATTTGTTGATTTATATTGTCACACATTGGTCTAGAGATCTGTCTTCCCCTAAACATGTGCGGAGATAAGATAGTCCAGGAAGGCTAGCAAGCATCTCCTCAAGGTCAAATTCAAAGGTATGCTCTAACAGAACATTTGGTTGTTTTTTTTTTATTTTATTGTCAAAAACACAAGAAGAACCATAATTACATATCAATAACAATTTGACGCTTTCTAGCTGCGTTTTCAGTTACTTAGAAAAGTGACAAAATTATTTTTATAAACTCTTCATTTTTTTTCCAGTTAAAAAAACAATCCCATTTAAAGCATTAGCTATGTGTCCAAAAAAAGGGGAAATTATCAAAGTGTGCCTGTTAAATCCAAAAACTAAAATGAACAAATTATGCCACCGTAAAAGTGTAAAAAAGTATTGTATACTATAACTCCCAATAAAGATGTAATATCATTACTACCCAATTTTTATATTCTTCATATTTTGGGGCAGATTCAATGGAATGTATTAGTGGGGGAGAAATGCAGTGTGCGAAACAATGATTGAGAATACGACAGACAAATGGAGGGGCAGCAGAGGGACAAAAAGCCTTGCATGTTTTAGAAAGTAAGTAGGACCCTCTGCTCCCCCTCCATTTGTCCTCCATATTCACAATCATTGTTTAACGGCATGAATAACTCCCACAGTCTTCTAGAAAAGTGAAAGGGGCATCAAGGATTTTGATTTCTAGAAAGAAATGTTTAAAACTGTTTTTTTATATAAAAATAGAGGAACAGGAGTACTGTTAGGGCTAAAAATCAAAATGTGTATTTAGGATGTTGGAAACAGCAACGATTGGTACTTCCACTTTTGGTTAGAAATCTATAATGGAATGACTCTGGGACTGCTGTAAGTAACTACTATGTTTCATGTACCACCAAATACGGCCCACCTCAGCTGGAGGTGTGACTCCATTAATATATCAATATTAATAACGCTGGAACTATTTAACACGGGCTGAAATCAGATATATCTGCTCATTTCAGAACCCATGCATTTCCATTTGTATATATTTTCTCCCTGATTAGATCCTTTAGTAGTGCATTGTAATTTGACTGTGGACCTGTTCCTCTTACCTCTGAGTCTGTGTGCTTGCTGGAAAGGGGGACCCTCCATGCGTCTCTTTGAGGGAAATTCAGCTAGTAAATAAATTTTTAAAAAAAAGGTTAATCATTTTTCATAAAGATTCAATATCTGGACCTACAAGTAGTTTATGTGTTTAGTGGCGATGTCAGACACGGCAGTTCCTGGATTTCAGAAACAGCTCACCTCCTGTTTTTTTTTTTTTATGCACTACAGTATCTAAACTTTATAGGGATTATGTGGTAAACAAAGGTTAAAGAGCTTCGTCAGTAGGCAAGTCTCATGATCAAAAGCCCTTAAAAACCTTTTATACCAGCCTAACAACATAGTGAAGTCGGCATGGTGCATAGACTCCAAAAACAAAAGTGATGTATATGGTGCAGCATGTTGCATTAAGTAAACCCTGTTTTGTTTTGTAAATGCCATTTGATGTTGCAGTGCTGTACACAACCAATGGCTTGGGAGCAGATGAGCATTTCCAAGATGCTGTCCCTGAATGGTGACAGGGAAGCAAATACAAGTTGTTGATGGTGGTCTACCACTATAGGGAATATTGTTTAGCATACATTCTTATTAATAGACCACTGCATCCCTAAACATTGTCACTGACCAGGCACATCCCTTTAGGATAATTATTTAGTGGATCATGATGCAACTTTACCAGGCTACCCTTTATAGAGCAAGTAGGGTTGCCACCTGGCCGGTATTTTACTGGCAGGCCGGTAAACAATTGCCTTCAGGCCAATGTTTAGTGTATGGAGACGGTACCAAGGCCGGTATTTGTTTGAAGAAAGGGTGGCAACCTACCAGATAGATTGGTAGGACATACATATGCTGATAAATAAGGTACAGAGATTGGTAGACATACAAGGCAATTGGATAGAAAGACAGGTAAGACACACAGATACTCAGATGTCTCTGTTTCAGATCCAGAAATGTAGATAAATATTTGATCCAACTTTCCACAGTGCCAGCCCCAAATCTCTTTTTTTTACTTCTGTGAATTTGAATACCTTCTGGTAATGTCCTCTGTGGTAAATGGTCTTCATTTGGATTTTCATACTCTTCCTGGGGTAGAGGATCGCGTGGAAGTGGTGGAGGTACATTGCTTGTATGAGTTATTTGTACATTGTCTGGCATTAAAAGACAGGGAAAAAATTATATATATATATTTCAGAAGCAACTAAGTATTTAAACCTGTTAAATAGACTAACATTTCCTTTATGTGAAACGTAACATTTTTTCCACATGTAATTACTGAGTTTAAAAAAATACTTATGTTGATTTAGAAGATTTTAATCCTCCATAATCACTTCTTTATTTGTATTAAATGACAATTTTGTTTAACTTTTTATAAATAATCTCTGCTCTGCTATTTAACTAATACAGGTACTGGGGAGCTGGAGCTCATTTCTTCTTGTTTTTTTTGTCATTTATGGGGATTGAGTTACTAACCAGAGATGGGATAGGTATAAGGCTGTCCTAGATATAAGATAAGGCCAGTAATTAATGAAAGTATTACTTTACTGAGAGGGTAATGGATGTATGGAATAGTCTTCCAGTAGAAGTGGTAGAGGTTAATATAGTGAAGGAGTTTAAGCATGCATGGGATAGGCATAAGGTTATCCTAGATATAAGATAAGGCCAGGCAGTATTACTTTACTGAGAGGGGAGTGGATACATGGAATGGCCTTCCAGCAGAAGTGGTAGGTTCATACTAATGTATGTTTTATGGTGTAGACACAGCTCTCTGACTGAAGCACATCTGCACCAGGTCTTACTATATTTCATGTTAAAGTGATAAAATGCACCTGTCTGATATAGATGCTGTGAATGTATCTGTTGTATACCAAGGATCCTGGTAATGCTGGTGGGAATTTGGGGATATAACCTACACTGTGACAAGTAGGTGGAGTTACAGTATGCTAATTATATTGGGCGGAGATTTTGAAAGGAGGTGTGGTCAATTGGAAGCTAGGCTGCAAAGTGTCCCTGGAATTTTCAAATATTGGCAACTATGCTTATGTAAGTGGTAGTGTCCCTTTAAAGACAATTTGTTTATTGATTTTAAACTTACGGGTTTGAATAAAACTATATCGATACATGTTTATGAAGTATGAGGATAAAATGTTTGTCAGGAATGACCCCTTGCTCGTTTGGTCTAGGTTGGAGGTCAAGATAACCTCCAATCACTACCTTTAGTAGATAGACCCCTATGTTAATATTTAATTGCCCCTTTAAATGTACAGTTTATAGTAGTAAAGCAGATAACAGCTTGCAGGGGAGGACGGTCGATACACCCGTTCGGGGCCCAGCGGGCCCAAGTGGCCCCAGTCCTTTAAAAAAACAATGTAAAAAAAAAACCTGGGCAAACGGGGCAGCACGGAGATAGTCAAGATCGTGCAGCATCCGTCTGATGGACCACGGCTTTTAGTCACAGGCGCCAGAAATGACGTTATGTCATATCCAGTGACTGTATTTCCTGCATACAGCATGCAGAGGAGATGGCCGACGAGCAGCATACTGGTAAGTACAGGGGAAGTGGGTAGGAGGGGGGATTGTGGACTATTAATGGACAAATAATGAGTGGACTATTAATGGACAAATTATCAGTGGCATATTAATGGACAAATTATCAGTGGGCTATTAATGGATAATCAGTGGGCTATTAATGGACTATCAGTGGCATATAAATGGACAATCAGTGGCCTATTAATGGACAAATTATCAGTGGGCTATTAATGGACTAATTATTAGTGTTTATTAATGGATAAATTATCAGTGGGCTATTAATGGACAAACTATCAGTGGCATATTAATGTACAAATTATCAGTGGCATATTAATGGACAAATTATCAGTGGGCTATTAATGGACATATCAGTGGCATATCAATGGACAAACTATCAGTGGCATATTAATGTCAAACTATCAGTGGCATATTAATGGACAAATTATCAGTGGCATATTAATGGACAAATTATCAGTGGGCTATTAATGGACTAATTATTAGTGTCTATTAATGGATAAATTATCAGTGGCATATTAATGGACAAACTATCAGTGGCATATTAATGGACAATCAGTGGGCTATTAATGGATAAATTATCAGTGGGCTATTAATGGACAATCAGTGGGCTATTAATGGACAAATTATCAGTGGCTATTAATTAACAAATTATCAGTGGGCTATTAATAGGCAAATTATCAGTGTGCTAATAATGAGCAAAGTATCAGTCCGCTATTAATGGATAAACTATCGAAGGAGGGGCAGAATTTTCTGATGGTGGCCCTGGACAGTGACATGAAATATAGTGTTGAAATTAGAGAAAGAAATACTGCCCACCTGGTGTGTCTGATCCATATCGAATTGTAACTTCTCCATCTTCATCGTTGACTTGAATAATTCCTGTCCCAAAGAAAAAATATCAAAAATATCCAAATTGTGTTTAATATTATTTTTTTTAAGTGATGTCCTGGGACCACCTCCTCCATACTGGGACTTTTTCCAAAAGTGAATTGAGAGACTTGTGAATGCATAGTGCTTGGGTATCTTTATGGTGTCTATGCAGACTGGTAGCATTCCATAGAACTGAATTGCTGCACTTGTGTTTATGTGAGCCTCTACATGCACATCAATAGTGAGACCTGTGTATGTGTGCAGAACAAATGCTGTAATCCATTTAGATGCATGAGATAAAGAAACTTTATATAATAAATTAAGATAAAATGACCCCCCCCCCCCTACACACACACACACACACACACACACACACACACACACACACACACACACACACACATACACCGCTAGAGGAGACAATTCTAATAACTAATTAATAAAATCAATTACAAATGCCCTTCCCCCCATCTGTGGGCTGCCCAAGGTGATGATTTTGACCCCAAAGTCTCACATTACCTCCTTAATCTCTCCACTCTACAGCATCAGTACTAATGCTGTTTAGTGTTCAGAACTAGTATAAGCACAATTGGTTCCAGCGGGGCTAGCTTTAAGTGTTCAGGCGCCCTGTGCGGGCCAACCCCGTGGTGCCACCCACTCTCGGTCTCTCCCTTGCCATGTTTGTCCCTTTCCTCTTCATTGCCAAGTCTGTCTCTCTCCAACTCCCCCATATATGTTCTCTCTCTCCCCATCCTCTCCATATCTGTTCTCTCTCTCGACATCTGTTCTCTCTCCCCCTCCTCCCCACATCTGTTCTCTCTCCCCCTCCTCCCCATATCTCTTCTCTCTCCCCTCCTTCCCATATCTGTTCTCTCTCCCCATCCTCCCCATATCTGTTCTCTCCCCCCCATATATGTTCTCTCTACCACTCCTCCCCCATATCTGTTCTCTCTACCTATCCTCCCCATATACCGTATTTGCTCAATTATAAGACAAGGTTTTTTTCAGAAATTTTTTTCTGAAAATTCCCCCTCGTCTTATAATCGAGGTCTTCTTATAATCTGACCTCAAATTGAGGTCAGATTATAAGACAGCGATCCAGGTCCCCAGCAGAGCTGCAGGGGACCTGGATCCCCCTCTCTAACAGCAGGGGATGTCTGCGCGGCTTCGTCACAGAAGTCCCGGCGGTCGTGCCGGTCGGCAGCAGGAGAGGTCTGCGCTCATCGCGCAGACATCCTCCGCTGCCCCGCTAGCCACCAGGGAGAATCGGGCAGCTGGGGGTTGTCTGCACGATACGTGCAGACATCATCCATGCTGCCCGACACAGCAGTCTAGTATGACGGACCAGCTGTTCTCTCTTCCCCTCCTCCTCCATATCTGTTCTCTTTCCCCTCCCCTGTTCTCTCCCCCCCCCCCCCACTCCTCTGTTCTCTTCCCCTCTCTTCTGTTTACTTCCCCTCCTCTGTTATCTCCTCCCCCTACTCTTTTCTCCTCTGTTCTCTTCCACTTTCCTCTGTTCTCTTCCCCTCTCTTTTGTTCTCTCCTTCCCCTCCTCCTCTGTTCTCTTATCTCTCCCCCTCCTCTGTTCGCTTCTCTCTTTCCCTCCTCTGTTCTCTTCTTCCCCCCTCCACTGTTCTCTCCTCTGCCACCTCTTTTGTTCTCTCCTCCCCCCTCTGTTCTCTCCCTCCATTCTCTTCCACCCTCCTCCTCTGTTTTATTCTACCCCCTCCTTTGTTCTCTCCCACCCTCCTCCTCTGTTTTATTCTACCCCCCTCCTCTGTTCTCTCCCCCTCCTCCTCTGTTTTTATCAGATGCCCTGCATCATCACCAAGTGTGGGGAGCGTGAGCAGCACTTACTTATACTGCCCATGACTCACGCACCCCTAAGGACAGCCCTGGGCTCCAGACACACTAAGTAAAAATAAGGACTGAGGTTTACCTTTAATGTAGCTGTCATGAGTGGTAGTACTTTAACCAGAATAATTTCCAATGCTAATTGTCATTTCCAAATTTATAATATAATACATTTCTAAATCAAGGTTCCAACATATCATCTATGTATTGTCAAAAAGGCCATCATCCACAATGCTAAGCTCAGTCCCAGAAAGCAATACACAAACGAGCAAATAGGACCCTTTATATTAAATCTGATTTCCTACCCTGTCATCCATTGCATGCATGCATTGTAACATCTGAACCAGCATCAGGGGCTTATGGTGGGTACTAATGATATTTACCAATAGCAAAGCAGACTATCTGTTTATGAAAATAAAAATTCACACATGTGCTGTGCTGAAACGAACAGCTTATAACTATCAATTTAAAGTTAACCACACTCATTCTGAATGTTACTAACATTTTATTTATTAAAACCGCTGGTGTGAAATTATTATAGTGAACCTTTCATCCATAGATCTTTTCTTGACATGACATTTAGGGTTTTAAATCAGGTTTAAAGTGTTTTTTAAACTGTTGCTTCTTTGATAGAAGCTAATGTTAAAAATAATGCGTCACTTCTCCAGAATAAACCTAACACGGATCTTTATCAGGGTTACGCACAACTCTGCCTCTCATCTTTGACTGAATTGGCCAAAATGACAAATGACTGACAATATGACCATGTGCTCAACCAATCTGCTAGTGCAGAGAGAGGCCCTCGTTTTTACAGGCAGTCAATAGAGGGGATCTAGAAACTCTCCTCGTTTTTACAGGCAGGCAATGGAGGGGACCTAGAAACTTTCCTTGTTTTTACAATCAGTCAATAGAGGGGACCTAGAAACTCTCCACACTTCACAGTTAAGCATGTTGCATTACTTATAATAGTAGGCCTACTAGGTCTCTGAGTCCATGTAAGAAGCAGTAGTGAAAAATATAATGTTAGTGGCTCTTTGAAGACCTCTTTTAATAAATAAATAAAAATGCATAGACTGATGTTAGATGGCTCTGTTAATAAAACTGAATCCTACTTTAAATACAGATCATCCTTAAAAAGAAACATGTTCGAGCATTAGACATACTGTAACATACCAATTCTGTTTTCGTATTCACTGTTTTTCTCAAAAGGAATAAGTAGATTGTGTGAGGACTTCACAAAGTGACTGATAACATGAACAAGGGAGAGACAGGCAACCTGCAGATACATAGCATAGACATGGATCATGAATGTTGCAGAGTGAAAAATGGAGCATTAGTGCAGTAAAATGTAGACACAAAATACAACAAACATATTGTCAGAGAGAAACAAGACTGATAGACTAATAAATGTCTGTTAGTTCTACCAACCGTGCTCTATGTTTATTTCATACTCCAACCTCAGACAGATTTAATATTCACTAACCATGTTTTCAAGATTGAATTACAGAAGACCATCCGAAATGAAGAGGAGCGAGATTAAACTGTCAAGTTGTAAATAATAAAACAAGTGTTCGGCACTCAATAGTGAGGTGTTTAATTTCAAACCACAAGGGGCAACATTTCGGCCCCTTGATGTCTTTGATGTCCCCAATATAAAAAGGCCCGCGAGCTGCCCAATGCTCCTGGATCCTTAAACTACATGTATCGGAGGCCAGGATATGTAGCCCTGCCCCCTTTAATAAATGGTGCTGGGAGCAGGGCAAATGCTCCCAGCCTCCTGTTATACACATACACTATAATGATAGGTCTGGAGGCTGCCCAAAGACTCCCAGGCACACACAAAAAAAAAAACCTATGGGCCAGGGGCTAACCACATGCCCCTGACTCCTCCCCCCTGACTCCTCCCCCAATAGAGCAACACATAATACTAAATAACCCCTGCATCCAGCTGCTGGCCCAAAGGCTCCGGGAACCATTAAAAAAATACTAAATACCCCCAGGGTTTTGGGCTGGTTAAAAGGCCTGGACCCAATACAATTTAATTAATTGATGAAATGGCAGCCAATCAGCAGCCTCCCTGTCCCAGCTCTAATATTGGCTGGATTTTCAATCAGAAATCTCCTTTTGTTGAGGATGGATGCTTTGGAGGAGCTCCGTTGCAATGTATTTTTTTTTTTTTTGTATAGGTGGATTTCCTTTTTTTAGTCCCAGGATCATTTTTTCGTTCTCTGGGTTGAAGCTAAGGATCGAGGGCATTGCGAATTTCGTGGGGAAAAATGTAAAAGGTATATTTGTTTTGCAGGTGGAGGAAAGGGTGGTCGAATTGTTTTAAGTTAATAGCATGCGGATGCCAAATTGGAAGGTCACATTTTTTTCACCTCCTAATTCAACCTCCTGTTGCTATTTTCAATTTTTGTAAACAGCCCCCATTTTATCGGTCCATGACTAAGCACCAAAACAAATATCTTCTAGAGGAAGTGGTAACACTGTAAAAGAATTCAAGAGATCTTTAGAAGTTTATTATGAAAAATAAATAATATTATCAATGTGTCAGTTGGGACACAGGACACTGCAAAACAAAAATGAAAAAATAAAGCAGATATATTTACACTATAAAGATTCAAATTAAATCACCATTGTTAGAAATGAGCGTTTTCAAGACTACTGTATATACAGCGTCACATTTCCTCGAAACGACTGAATGACCGGCTGAACCTCAAAAGGCAGTAACCAAAAAAAACATTTATAGAAAGTCTCTCCAAGGATATGTGACACAGAAAACCAAAAACTGTGCCTGTGCTTTAGAATCCCCTCCTTGAAAGTTCTTAGGATAGGTACATAAAAATTCCAACCTGAAAAAATATCCCACAATGTCCTCTTCTATCATATATAATAAGAAAGGTCATAATGTAAAACTCCCTTTGAGCATACAGAAAATATTTCAAAATTTCTAAAACACACCTACAAAACCATACACTACCTCACAAGAACAAGAAAAGCCAGTGCATTTCTCACATTTGTATTACGGTATGTATATGGAATGCCCCAACAAAAATGTATATGTAGCTTAAACAAGAACCAGAATATCAACCTGCGCATTCTCTACAAACAAAATACTATGTGTGACACCACTTACTAAGTCAGTTTGCTGCAGGAGTTATGCAAAGCATCAATAAACATTTTCTCAAGAGAGAGTATGTCTATGTTTAAAGAAGATGAGAACAATCAGTGCTCAGTACAGTTTTAAACAATTAACAGTGCTGTCTTTTTTATCTCAAATGTGTCTTCCTGATGTACAAGAGAGATTGCCAAACAACACAACAAAGACCTAATAAGACTGCTTTGCAGCACAAGTTAACTTAAATAATCTTAAATCTTAAACCCCTTTTTCATTTAAACATTTCTCAGCACCGTACTTCTTTTAGTCAGTGGCCTTTAATTGTATGTGTTGATGGCCTGAACTTACTGCTGGTTTCATGATAACAGTGCATGCGTCCAGGTGTCGAGTCAAAGTTTGGTACCCAACTAACATACTTCTGCGACACTGATGATGCATTCAGAATGCTTTCCTGCTATAGATTTTCTCTCATTTTGTCACATCATTTTGGGGTTGTAAATGTCATATTACACAATCTTTAGAAATTACAAGAATAAAGACTAATGTGTTTGTTTGTTTAAAGGCACCTCTTTCCTCTTCCTGTCCCAAAATTCCTAGATCTTTGTTGCCTTTAGATTTTCTGTTTTTACAGCCATTTAACTCTCGTTTGTGCATCTGCGGTGTCTTTTACACCCAAAAAAAATTCTTACCCGTGGCTCAACCTGGATCACAAATCTGTTTTGCTCCTCTGTGACTCTATAATGCTTCAGGACAAAGTTTCTGTAAGAAGTAGAAACAAATGAGTGGTACAGTGGTACAGATTCATATGATTGGCCTAAATTCCCACCAATCAAATTCCCAGTATGTTTCCCTTGCCAATTATTTACAGAATTATTTTCTTTTTGAATGAACATTGATTTCCAATGTACTTATATGTTTATCTTTGACACTTCTGTGTTCATCTATGGCACTTATATGACTATCTATGACGTTTACATAACTATATATGGGGCAATTCTCATTTTCTATGGCACTTACATGAATGTAATGTGGCTTTCACTTTACCACTATTTTGAAATGAATGTATCTCCTCCTATACCATTACCTTTGGTTCTGCTGGCACGTGGTGACAGAAATGCTCTGCTGATTTCCCCCTGGACGCAATAAGAGATTCCCAAACTCAGGGTTTTCCTTCAGTAGAGTCTCAGCTTCCATACGTGAAACATTATAAAAACAGCTATGAACCAAACAATATGTGAAATGTATTAGTGTAGAAGAGAAGGTGTGTGAGATTACTGTGAGGACAAAACATAGAACATGTTGGCACATCAGAAGCATACATACTATCTAGTGTAGCAAGTGGAAGAGAAGACAGCATAACGTGTTATTGTAAAAAATAAAAATAAAAAATTAAGGAAGAAAACGCTACATCATGACACAGGCATTCAGAGCTTTTAAAGACAAGATTCACTGTCTCACTCTGTCTCATGCTGGTGAAATAATGTTAACACAATTTATAGCAGATAAAGCGGTTATGACATTCTAGATTACTTCTAATATTTCCCTCATGATGCCTTATATGAAAAACATCAATTACTCAACATCAACATCAAATACTGCTTTGTCCACCTGCTTGAGACATATTCAAAATGGAATAATTTAGTACGGTTTGTAACTATTTTAATGACCACTTGGTCTGGCTGTTTTCCCATAACCACTCAGTCTATTATTGTGCTCTCCATATCCATCCAGTCATAGGCTCTGTAACTCGGATTGTTGTATCCATAATTATTGTAGCTTGGGCTCCAGTAGCTGCTGTATTTCTGATTTGAGCTTAGATCTTGAACATCCTCTTCCATGGGATCTTGATGATGATGCTCTACATCTTGCTCTTCCCCATTGCTGTTTTTGCTGGTACTGTTCATTAGAAAGGTCAACTTTAATTTCACATTTACTAAAGCCAACATTACAGAATTTCATTTTTTTTTACTGGTTCCTCTTATTTAAATGTAATGAAGCACAAACCACACCTTTTATTGTTCTTGTTATCCATGGGAAGTTCTACAGCTCCAGTCTTTCCAAAAGATCCAATTTGTTCCCTTGTCTTCTCTTCAGGAGTGTTTGGGGTCAGTCCACCAAAAAATATCTTCTTAATGGGTTCTTTTGTTTTTATGGCCTTTGCACTCTTTGGATCAATAACTTTGCCATCCAGCTTCTGCTATTTCTGTTCCATCACCTTACCAACACCATCAGCTTCTTTCAGATTGCCCAGTTATGTGATCCAATTTCAGAGTGAAGTCAACATCTTTTCCAAATTTTGAAAAGTAATCCTTCAAATATGTGGTGTCCCAGCTAAGTCCTTCAATGAACATTCTTCATTACATCTTGATCTGTCTTCCTGGAATTGATCTTCAGTCTCTCACTTGGTCCGCTCGCTTCCCTGGAGGTCTGGAGCGGAGGCCTCCATCATGTAATCGTCCTGCAGATCCTCCTCAGATATCATGGTTATACTGTTCACAATTCCGAAAGGGTCATACAACATTTGTTGACTTTTTATTTGTCAAATTATTACCTGGGCATCTCATCAACATCAACTTGTGACTGTTTCTGCTTTTCTTTCTCCAGAGCTTCTTTTAGAGCGAGTAGTGGTCCTGGAAGCAGAGTCAGAGATGGTGGTATGCTCAGCTGTTGAAAAATAATGCAATAAGTAACATAGTATCCCATAACTGTAGATTAATGGATGTAGGTGTGAAGAGTTTAAACAATCCTTTTTAGTTATATTGATGGTATCATTTGTGACACTGGAGTAAAAAGAATGCAAGCTTGCCTGGGCTTGGTTTGAATTAACCACAGACAATTTTTGAGCAACTTTAAAGTTTGAGAGAGTTCTATATAATTCTATATATAGAAACTACGTATAAGTGTTGGACTTAGTGATTGTCTATTAGTTGGCTGATGAGAAAAGAAAAATATAGATTTCTCAAGAATACCTCTGCCATGGTGATGATATAAGCTCGCCACATCTCCCGGCTTTCCAGGGATTCCGTCTGCAACCACAGTTTGGAAATATTAGTTTATTACATGCACATATTTGATTTGTATAATTATGCAAATGTACACTACGGTTCAAAAGTTTAGGGTCACTTAGAAATGTCTAAGTTTAGACATTTTGTCCATAAAATAACATCATATGAATCAGAAATATAGTGCAATGTTAATATTACAGCTCATATTTTTATGAAATATCTACATAGGAGTACAAAGCCCCTTTGTCATTAACCATCACTCCTGTGTTCCAATGGCATGTTGCGTTAGCTAATCAAGTTTATCATTTTAAAAGGCAAATTGATAATTTGAAAACTCTTTTACAATTATGTTAGTAAAGCTGAAAACTGCTGAATAAAGAACCAATAAAACTGGTCCTTCTTTAGAAAATGTAAGCATCTGGAACATTAGCCTTGCTTCAATTACATGCTCAGAATGGCCAGAAATAAAGAACTTTCTTCTGAAACTCGTCAGTCTATTCTTGTTCTGAGAAATTAAGGCAATCCGTGAGAGCAATTGCCAAGAAACTGAAGATCTCGTACAACGATCTGTAGTTTTTCGTTCACAAAACAGTGCAAACTGTCTCTATCCACAATAGAAATAGGAGTGTGAGGCCCCGGTGGACAAGTGAGCAAAAGGACAAGTAAATTAGAGTGTCTAGTTTGAGAAGCAGATACCTCACAGGTCCTTAACTGGCAGCTTCATTAACCAATACTCGCAAAACATCGGTCATCAGGTTACTCCTGGATGCTGGCAGAGTTGCAAAGAAAAAGTCATAGCTCAGGCTGGCCAAAAAAATAAATAAATAAGTTGCAGTTGTGTTGGTGGTGGTTAAGTGGGAGATTTGTACAAGGCAAAAAGGATCTAGAAGACTATCACTCCATTTTGCAATACCATTTCCTCCTATAATAGGACCCAAAGCATGACTCCAAACTGTACAAGAACTTTTAGGTGAAAAAGTAATCAGCTTATATTCTGTCTATCATGGAGTGGCCAGCACAGTAACCGGATCTAAACACTATTGAGCTGTTGTGGGAGCAGCTTTACCATATGGTATGTAAGAAGTGCCCATAAAGCCAATCCACCTTGTAGGAGGAGCTTCAGAAAGCATTCCGTGGATTTTCTTTCAGCAAATTGACAACTAGGTTGCCAAAAGGTTTGCAAGGCTATAATTGCTGCAAATGGAGGACTCTTTGACAAGAGTTGGAAGGACACAATTACAATTTAAATTAAAAATAATTATTTATAATTTCGTCAACATTTTGATTTTATGTCCTATTCATTTTGTAACTCATTTGATGTATGTTTTGATGGAAAACAGGGAAATATCTAAGAGACCCCAAAACTTTTGAACGGTTGTATGTACAAAAAGTGAACTACACACAAAAATGTATAAGTATGCATACTTTTTATGTTATTTGCTGGTTTATGAGACAAGTTTATAACACAAGTTTAACATTTCATATGCGATATTCATTCATTTGAAGTTGATTAGTACGCTTTTAACCCGACCTTTGGAAGATAACATGCTGCTCTCCAATATAGTGCCTGCTATCACAATGGGCGGTTATCACGGTGCACTGGGGGGGCCAAATTTCGGTGTTGCATGATGCCTCGATGTCGAGGCATCATAGCAACACCAGCAAAGCATGGGTAATGATGTCAGGTGCCATTCCGGCACTCAGATAAAGAGAGATGCAGGCTGCAGAGATACATGGGAGATAGGAGGCACACACCATGTGGACCAATACCCTCCCTGCAAATAAAAAAGGTTATCCAGCAGGAAGGACAAACAAGGTTATATATATTATTTATTGTTTTTGGTTTTTTTTTGTTTATCTGTTTGCGTGTGTAAGTGTGAAAGTGTGTGTGTTGAGTGTGACTGTGTGCGTGTATTTGTGTAAGTGTGGCTGTGTGTGACTGTGTGCATGTATTTATGGCTCTGTATTTGTCAGTGTAAGTGTTGTGAGCTTTTTTTTTTTTTACTGTGAGCTATATTGCTGTTGAATCTCTGATCACTGTGATCAATGCCAGGAATGCAAAATCACCCTTTGGTGTGTTTTGGTTCTTAAGGTGTTAACTATGGAATATTGATAGGTAGCAATGAGTATAGGCAATCTTCTGTGGTATACACAATATTATGCATGTATCAGTTAGAGTTTGAGTTCAAGTGTATGGTTTGTGTCACAAATCACTCACCTTGAACTGTACCTCACGATCCGTCAGGTACAGTGAAAATAGGTATTCTGATGAAGCGTTAGCACTCATGTTGACTGTGGACTCTTTAATAGAAAGAAAATCTTTCAGGCAAACGCAGTCTACACGCTGCAAAGATAAGAGAACATAATTATACCAAAATCACAAGTGTCATCATTCTACTCTGCAGGATAATCCCCAACACTCTATGGTTCCAATAACTTTCACATGAGATTTGTACCAAACTTGAACCTATATATATTTAAAAGAAGAAAAACTACCACAACTAGAGGACATAGTCTTAAATTAGAGGGGCAACGATTTAAAAGTAATATCAGGAAGTATTACTTTACTGAGAGGGTAGTGGATGTATGGAATAGCCTTCCAGCAGAAGTGGTAGAGGTAAACACAGTCAAGGATTTTAAGCATGCGTGGGATAGACACAAGGCTATCCTAGATATAAGACTGGGAACGGGGGACTAATAAACGTATTAAAAAAAATTGGGCAGACTAGATGGACCGAATGGTTCTTATCTGCCGACACATTCTATGTTTCTATGTTTCTATTGAATCTCAGCCTATTCTGAATCGTGTTCATTAAAATCAGACTCACCTTTATTTGGCCCCAGGCAGCTAAAGACTTCAGAATTACACATATGTGAAGTTCTGTATTGCCTTTTAAATGATAATATAATTATTACTGGTTGTTGTTAATAACCAAAATAACAACCACACAGCATTTTAAGCTTCCCATACTTACATACCATCCTACATCATAAACAACTTAAACAGGCTTTAATTTATACATTAGAAATTGTACCCTTAGATCCTTGTGGTTGGAGTAGAAACAAAGAGAATTTCCAAGAAGTCCAACCCAAAGCTTCTTGTAGACCTGCAAAACAGCAGTGACATGTAAGAGGGATGAAGTTGCATATACAAGGCTCGGTAATATACAACATTTCTTCTTGGTTCAGGGGTATATGCAATATGAGAAAGTCTTTCTTGGTGCCCCAAAAAAATGTGTACATTGAAAAATGACCACATTATTATTTATTAATTGATTTAGAAAATGTTGCATAATAGAAATATATGAATAATATTTAATAGTGTTAGGGCAACAAATTTCCATAAAGTTTCTGAACAGAATTTATGTAGTGTAAGCAAAAATATAATGTGGGTACTATAGTTACTAAAATAGGGCTTCCTTACCTTGTCATTTACGTCCTTCTTGTACATATATTCCTCATAATAATGTTCTGGTGTAGGATTTTTAGCCCGGGACATGATGTTCCAGCTATTATCCAGCTATATAGAGAACTTTTTAGCCTAACTAGTATATAAACAGAAATACACCTTGGACTTACTGCCTTTCACTCTCACATAATCTCTGCTCACCAGGAAGTTGGCACGCATTAATAAAGGGGCGTAACATGGTGTCTTCTTACATTCCAGCGTCTGAGTTCTTGTAACAGGGCTGGTATAATTTAGCCTTATTTTTTTGTTGTTTGTTTTCTTATTTTTGTTGTTTTGTTGTTTGTTTTGTTATTTTTGTATACTAAAAGGGCACACAAATGTACATGGCACACACTACATATAACTTAAAATAGGTGGATAACCTGGACACATATCCTTAATGAAAACATATTCTTAATTAATTTGATACAAAGCATTTCTTTAAATATATTGTTATCTTGAAGTAAGTTATATGTCTCTCTATATAACAAATTCTGTGGCTTGCATGAAAACAGGTGCCCCATGTAACCCTGTAACAAGCATTTTCATAAAGAAGCATCTCATAACATTTTTACGAGGGGCAAATGTTAAAAAGTAATATCAGGAAGTATTACTTTACTGAGAGGGTAGTGGATGCATGGAATAGCTTTCTAGCAGATGGGGTAGGCGTTAATTCACTGAAGGAGTTTAAACATGCTTGGGATAGGCATACGGCTATTCTAGATATAAAATAAGGCCAGGAAGCAGAAAGTATTTATTTCTGTAAATTAGACAGATGTTGGGCCGACTAGATGGGCTGAATGGTTCTTATCTGCCAACAAATTCTATGTTTTTATGAAGCAATGAAACTAGTTTGTGTATGTGTCCTTATCAACAACATTTTGACTCATTACATGACTGTTAGTGTATAATAACAACTAGATATTTACCAAACCCCCACCAACCCCATAACCACCCCCCCAAAATATGTGGCGTGGCCATAGATTTATTAACATGAATTCCAACATTAAACCAACCTTAACAGCCTGCCAGCTGCAGCAACTGAACTGCAAAAGGATGTATATCTAGGGTTGTTAGCCTAGAACACTCTAAACCACAGCATTCTGTTGGTTCCCAAACCTGTTCTTAAATGAACTTTATATCCACATTGCTGGCCAGATTTTTTCTGAAGCTGTGACATTAATTCCAAAACAGAGAACAAAACATAGTTACTGATACGTTTACAAGCTGTAAATCCTTGGTGGAAACTATAGACAAAGGTGGTAACCAGAGTACCATATTTGCTCGAATATAAGACAAGGTTTTTTTCATAGCAAATGCTCTGAAAAAGACCCATCTTATATTAGAGGTCTGACTATAAGACTGGGATCCAGGTCCTAGCTGGCAATGTTGGGAGGGGGGGGGGCTGGCAACATTGAGAGGCAAGTCTGGGGGGGAGGGAGCATTGAGCAAGTCTGAAGGGTAGGGGCAGCATTGGCACATAAAAGGAAATAAAAACAAGAAATGCATTTTTTTATATCATGATTTTTATTAAATATGAAAAAGCTATTTACATGTGAATATATACAAGTTAAACTTTTTCCGATAGGGTAGTCTTATATTAAGGCTTTTAGTTTCTTTTCTAAAGGAATATCCAAAGGTTGGGGGGCGGGGGTCGTCTTATAATCTGGGTTGTCTTACATTCGAGCAAATACGGTAAATAGCTGTCACTGTATTACATTACATATAAGGATCGGTCCTTGGCCCGCTGTTGTTTTCCCTGTACACCACCTATCATCCACTCATTTTGGTTTCCAATAGCACCTGTATGCGGATGATACTCAGATCTAACTCTCCTCCCCTGACCTCACTCCCTCGGTCGTGTCACGTGTAGTTGAGTGTGCCTGATGAGCCTCCCCTTAATGTTTGGCCAAACTCACCTAGTGCCAACCATCCACATAACTGTTACTACAACCACATTCCCTCTGTCCTCTTCACTCCCTTATGTGTTTCATGTACCGCATTCCCTCTAGATTATAAGCTTGCGAGCAGCAGGGCCGTCTTTAACGCGGGGCAAACGGGGCAGCTGCCCTGGGCCCAGTTACTCCTGGGGGGCCCAAGGCAGCTGTCCCGTGGGCCCCCAGCCCCTGCTTGCCACGTTCACAGCACATTGCATTTGTTTTTTTCCGGCAAGCCGCATCCGCTGGATGCGACGACCAAAAAAAAAAACTGACGCCGGATGTGACGTTGTGTCACATCCGGTGACTGTTTCCTCCTCCATGCAGTGCACGGAGGAGACATCCGGCTGGGGACACGGAGCAGAAGCATGTAAGTACTAGGGAAGGGGGGGGGGGGTTTGGGAGGTATAACAGGCATCTGACTGGCACAATATTACAGGCATCTGACTGGCACAATATTACAGGCATCTGACTGGCACAATATTAGAGGCATCTGACTGGCACAATATTACTGGGCTCTGACTGGCACAATATTACTGGACTCTGCCTGGCACAATATTACTGGGCTCTGACTGGCACAATATTACAGGCATCTGACTGGCACAATATTACTGGACTCTGACTGGCACAATATTACTGGACTCTGACTGGCACAATATTACTGGGCTCTGACTGGCACAATATTACAGGCATCTGACTGGCACAATATTACTGGACTCTGACTGGCACAATATTCCTGGTATCTGACTGGCACAATATTCCTGGTATCTGACTGGCACAATATTACAGACATCTGACTGGCACACTATTACAGACATCTGACTGGCACACTATTACTGGTATCTGACTGGCACAATATTACTGGGCTCTGACTGGCACACTATTACTGGGCTCTGACTGGCACAATATTACTGGGTTCTGACTGGCACACTATTACTGGGCTCTGACTGACACAATATTCCTGGGCTCTGACTGGCACAATATTCCTGGGCTCTGACTGGCACAATATTACTGGGCTCTGACTGGCACAATATTCCTGGTATCTGACTGGCACAATATTCCTGGTCTCTGACTGGCACAATATTACTGGGCTCTGACTGGCACAATATTACTGGTATCTGACTGGCACAATATTACTGGGCTCTGACTGGCACAATATTACTGGGCTCTGACTGGCACACTATTACTGGGCTCTGCATGGCATAATATTTCTGGTATTTGACTGGCACAATATTACTGGACTCTGACTGGCACAATATTACAGGCATCTGACTGGCACAATATTACTGGGCTCTGACTGGCACAATATTACAGGCATCTGACTGGCACAATATTACAGGCCTCTGACTGGCACAATATTACTGGGCTTTGACTGGCACAATATTACTGGGCTCTGACTGGCACTATATTACTGGTATCTGACTGGCACACTATTACTGGGCTCTGACTGGCACACTATTACTGGGCTCTGAGTGGCACAATATTACTGGGCTCTGACTGGCACAATATTCCTGGTATCTGACTGGCACACTATTCCTGGGCTCTGAATAGGACAATATTACTGGCATCTGAAAGGCACAATATTACAGGCATCTGACTGGCACAATATTCCTGGTATCTGAATGGTACAATATTACTGGGCTCTGAAAGGCACAATATTACTGGGCTCTGACTGGCACAGTATTACTAGGCTCTGAATGGCACAATATTACAGGCATCTGACTGGCACAATATTACTGGCATCTGAATGGCACAACAATTATGGCATCTTTATGGTACAATAATACTGGTATCTTAATGGGCAAATTGGCTGGGGCATCTTGATTGTACAATATTACTGGTATCTGAATGGCACAATAATACTGGCATATTAATGGGAAAAATGTCTGTGGCATATTAATGGCAAAATAATACTGCATATTAATGGCAAAATAATACTGCATATTAATGGCAAAATAATACTGGCATATTGATGGGCAAATTGACTGTGGCATATTTAATGGACAAATGGTGTCATATTTTAACAGGCAGACTGTCTGTTGCATATGCAATGACAAAATGACTGTGACATGTTCTGTGGGGAAAAATAACATGTACTACGGGGGAAAGTGACAATGTGGCTTTTTTCTGCATGGGCAGTTCAGTGGAACAAAGTGAAACTGTGGTATGTTCTGTGGGGCAAATTTACACTGTAGCATGCAAAATTGTGTGGGTTCAATATGAGTGCAAGACATGTGCTGTGGGTGCAATTTAGGTGCAAGACATGTGCTGTGGGTGCAATTTAGGTGCATGACAAGTGCTGTGGGTGCAATATATGTGCATGACAAGTGCTGTGGGTGCAATATAGGTGCATGACAAGTGCTGTGGCTACTCTATGGGGCTGTGTTAAGTCCTTTAGGTGCAATTTGGGTGCAGAAAAAGGGAATAAAAACAAGAAATGCATTCAAAATGTTTCAATAACATTTTTATTACATATGAAAATAGTTGAATATAATATTAAGAAGTTCATATAAGTATAAATGCAACTGGTGAGAGAGAATGAAATGTGTAAAGATATTTAGAAATATATATGAACATATGTAAGTGCTCTCTAATATCTGTGTATGTGTTTGTCATTTAGGTAATGAGTAGTTGTAGTGCAGTGTTGCATAGTAAGATGGTACACATTTTGCAGCCATATATATACATTTTGTATCCAAATATACAGTTTATACAATGCGTATATACACGTAATATACACATTTTATACAATGCAATATAGGGCTCTCAACCTCACGTACTCGTATGTTCTAGTTTGTCTAACTTAGTATGTAGTTCCATTCTATGCTCTGTATCTAGCCCTATGTAAATTGTTGGTGCTATATAAATAAATGGTAATGTAATGTAGTACTACACTGTATTTATGTATGATCATGAACTTAATACATTGCTTGTGCTAAAGATCTGGGAGTAAAATAAATAAATGGACTAAAAAAACATACAAGGAACAAGTAGTCTGAGCGCTGTGGGGACATGTCCAGCCTATCAGTGGAGTTAGTGGGAGGAGTTTTGGGGAATAAAAGTCAGGAAGCAGACAGTTAGGCAGCCATTTTAGAAGACGCTTCCTTCGATGTATGTATTTCATGTCACAGCATCGGCGGATGCTTGCTGAGTATCTAGGAGGGTTAATGGAGGATCAGAATGGGGCAAGTCAGTCAAGACTCTGGTGGGAGGTTCGAGGGGAAAGTGATACCTCGATCCTCAGGATATGAGTAGTAAATGCCCATAATACGGAAGTCATTAGGCAGCCACCTGGATACTCGTGCATGTTTGGTTTGTTTTCTGTTGTTATGTGAAATGTTATGTTAGTCATTCTGTAATACTGGAATATGTTGTGGGATGTTATAAAATGTAATGCAATAAATAAAGTTCTGTGGCCAATTTTCTACCCCACAGTCTGGTTTTAAGTTAGCAGTTATTTCTAGGTGAATACATGCCCCGATGATCAAAGCTACTCCTGTCATAATTATCCTTTGCAATGGGGAAATCCCCTGAAAGAAAGAAAAAAACATACTGCACTTCCTGAATACAGTGTAAACAAAGTTCCCCAGCCAACTTTGACATTTGTGAACTAGCACAGATTTATCAGCACTATCTATGCAAATGCTGCTGACGGTCACACATGCCCATACGTGGGAACTTCCCAGGTTTAATCATCTGCACTTTTGAGCAGGATAAGGAACATCAGGTTCAGATGCTATGCGCCTCTGGTTTATTATTCAGCAAAAGGTAGCATTGATAGAGGACTGTGCTGGCAAGACAACTGGCGGCAGATGCTTAAAGGGACACTAAACGTTTTTTTTCACTTGTGCTTCTAATATAGAAGTACAAGTGAAAATTTAGTTTCCCCTAGTATGAGGATGAACTGGCGTGTACTTTTGATAGTACATGGCAGTTTATCCTCTGACCGACAGCTGCCATGCTTCCATAGGTAGCAGGCAGCCATCTGGACAGCGACTGTCTCTCTCTGAGATCATCAGGGGGGGACCTTAGCTAGTCCCATGCAAAAACGAGGGTCTCTCGCTGTGCTAGTAGCAAGAGACCCTGACATGCAAGACACTGCAGAAAGTAAACCCGCGTGTATCTATTAAGATACACGTTGGGTTTACTTCAGTCTACCTGGAAATGTATTGTTTAACCCTTGCTTCCTTTAAGTTAAAGTTTAATTTCCCTTTAAGCTCTTGCAGCTCTAGATGGCCATATAATTCTCGTTTTAAAGCATCTAGGGCTCTCCAACTCCTAGAACTGTACCACCAAGTAAAAAGGAAGGACAATATGGGAAAGATGGTTTATGAATTGAACAGATATGGCTAGCTGCTTCTCTTAAGTTTGGAATTACCTTGTCAATTGCCTGCAATTCCTCTTGAACGTATGCAACTCCCTGCAAGTGCCTCTTTCATTATTAACCCCTTAAGGACAGAGCCTTTGAAACATTTTTGTCCTTTCTGGACAATGGCTATTTTAACATTTCTGTGCTGTTTGTGTTTAGCAGTAATTTTCTTCTTCGTCATTTGCTGTACCCACACATATTATATATTGTTTTTATCGGGACAAAAAGGGCTTTCTATGGATGCCATATTTTTGATCATATCTTATCATATTATTAAAAAAAAAAAAAAATATATGGTAAAAAAAAAAAAAATACACAAATTTCTTTGTTTTTATTTGAAACAACTTCTCCTCATCGACAATAGCGAACGAAAAAACATGCTAAATAGATTCTACTATTTCTCCTGAGTACAGGGATACCACCCATGCATAGGTTTGTTGGGTTGTTTGGGGGCTAAAATGCCAAATTTGTGAGGTGCAGTTTTTTGTTTTCCAACTTGAAATTTTTACATGCAGACAGCCTGCACCCATGTCCCATTTGGGACATATTTGAAACCAGCCAGTGTATTTTACCCCATCAACCCATATATTTTTTAAAAGTAGACACCCTAGGCTATCTCAAATGGTGGTATTTTAACACTTTCCATGCACTAATTCTACCACCAGCCTTTGTCAAAGTTTGTGGTAGTAATTTTTTTGTGTTTTTTTTTCACAAACCTTGTACTTCAGACATGAATTTACAGATTTTGGTATGTGTCACTGCCAAATAACACCCCAATAAGTGTTCAGCAACATCTCTTGAGTACAGGGATACCCCCCGTGCATAGGTTTGTTGGATTGTTTGGGGGGTAAAATGCCAAATTTGGGAGGTGCAGTTTTTGGTTTTCCAATTTGAAATTTTGACATGCAGACAGCCTGCACCCATGTCCCATTTGGGACATATTTGAAACCAGCCAGTGTATTTTACCACATCAACCCATATATTTTTTAAAAGTAGACACCCTAGGCTATCTCAAATGGTGGTATTTTTACACTTTCCATGCACTAATTCTACCACCAGCCTTTGTCAAAGTTTGTGGTAGTAATTTTTTTGTGTTTTTTTTTCACAAACCTTGTACTTCAGACATGAATTTACAGATTTTGGTATGTGTCACTGCCAAATAACACCCCAATAAGTGTTCAACAACATCTATTGAGTACAGGGATACCACCCATGCATAGGTTTGTTGGGTTGTTTGGGGGGTAAAAGGCCAAATTTGGTAGGTGCAGTTTTTGGTTTTCCAAATTGAAATTTTGACATGCAGACCGCCTGCACCCATGTCCCATTTGGGACATATTTGAAACCAGCCAGTGTATTTTACCCCATCAACCCATATATTTTTTAAAAGTAGACACCCTACGCTATTTCAAATGGTGGTATTTTAACACTTTCCATGCACTAATTCTACCACCAGCCTTTGTCAAAGTTTGTGGTAGTAATTTTTGTGTGTTTTTTTTCACAAATATTGTATTTTAGACATAAATTCACAGATTTTGGTATGTGTCACTGCCAAACAATAACCCAATATGTGTTCAACAACATCTCCTGAGTACAGGGATACCACCCATGCATAGGTTTGTTGGGTTGTTTGGGGGCTAAAAGGGCCACATTGTGAAGGTGCGCATTTTCAACTTGGAATATTGACGTGTAGCCAGCCTGAGCCCATCTTTCATTTGGGACTTTTTTTTAAAGTAGGACAGTGTATTTTACCCCAAAAAGTATATATTTTGTAAAAGTAGACACCCTAGGCTATTTTAAATGGTGTTATTTTAACACTTTCCATGCACCAATTCTACCACCAGCCTTTGTCAAAGTTTGTGGTAGTCATTTTATTGTGTATTTTTTCCCACATACATTGTACTTTAGACACAAATTCACATATTTCGGTATGTGTCACTGACAAACAATACCACAATATATGTTCAGCAACATCTCCCGAGCACAGGGATACCACCCATGCATAGCTTTGTCAGCTTTGTTGGGTGTTGAAAGGCTACATTTGAGAGGTGCGCTTTTTGATTTTCAAACTTGGAATTTGAACATGTAGAGCAAGGAAGGGGTTAATAGCTCTTATAAGAGCCTTTGTAGTACTGTACAAAAAAATTAACCCCTAAAAATGCACAGACAAGAAAAAAGGTTCTGCTGTGCAGTGATCAGTGGCAGGGAAGGGGTTAATACACTACACTATACAAAGGGTATGGCTTTTATAAAAGCCCTTGGGACTCACAATTTTTTTACATTTTATTTAATTTATTACAATTAAAAAATTATGTTATACAGATCTGTCTCTTTCCCTCACTAAAACTCAAGTGAGGAGAGGGAGGCAGATCCATATGGGTCAGAACAATATTTACAAACCAGACGAATGGTGATGCTCATCTGAGAAATCACCAAACCACCTTTGCCACTGATCGGCTGTTACTGATCGCTATACACGCGTTCAGACAGCTTCAAAAGGAATACACGTAATCCCCTAGTGGGTATAACTAACCCCTAGCGAGTCTGACAAAAAAAATGCTGATAGCAAAAAAAAATCCTTCTGCGACTAGATTGCTCCATATGCGCTGCTTAGGCAGTGACCATATGCACTGCTTAGGCAGTGACCATATGTGCTGCTTAGGAAGTGATATACGGCAAGGAAGGGGTTAATAGCTCTTAAAAGAGCCTTTGATATACTGTAATAAATCAAAGTAAAAAAAAATAACCCCTAAAAAAATGCACAGACAGCAAAAAATGTGCTGCTGTGTAAGATCACTGCGTACACAGCGATCAATTGCAGGGAAGGGGTTAAATACTGGAAACGGCTTTTATAAAAGCCTTTGGGTCTCAATTCTATTAAATATATTATAATTAAAAACTTACATTATACAGCTCTGTCTCCCTCCCTCACTAAAACTCAAGTGAGAGGGAGGCAGATCTACACGGGTCAGATCAAATATTTACAAATATTGATCTAACCAGACGAATGGTGATGCTCATCTAAGCAAACGCCAACCCGCCTTTGTCACTTATCAGCTGTTACTGATCGCTATACATGCGGTCAGACAGCTAAAAAAAATTTTTTTACGTTAAACGTAGTCCCCTAGCGGGTATAATTAACACGTGACGGGTGTAATAAAAAAGTAAAAAAAAATTTAAAAATGCTTCTGCAGCAAGATTGCTGCATTTGCGTCAGATCGCTGCTTAGGCAGTGATCTACAGCAAGAAAGGGGTTAATCTCTCTTAAAAGAGCTTTTTTTTATACTGTAATGAATTACAGTAAAAAAAAAATGAACCCCTAAAAAATGCAGACAGCAAAAAATGTGCTGCTGTGTATGATCACTGCGTACACAGCGATCAATGGCAGGGAAGGGGTTAAATGGCTTTTATAAAAGCCCTTGGTGTTTAAAATTTTATTAAATATTTTTTTTATTATTTTATTTTATTTTTTTACTTTATCTGATCTGTCTCTCTCCCTTACTATAACTAGTAAGGTGAGGGAGGCAGATCAATACTTGTCAAAGGCAATATTTGCTAATATTGCCTTTGACTGTATGGTAAGTGCTCATCAGAGCACTTAACATACATGCCTGCACACAGATCACATAGATCTGTTGTGCCGGCATCGATTGGCTCCCCCTAGAGGATCGGAAGTGAAATACTTTCACTTCCGATGCTCTTGCCATTAGAAGGGAAGCGCTGCCTGTATAGGCAGCGTTCCCTTCTACTGAGCCGATGGGGTCGCTCAGGAGAGCGACCACCATCGGCTCTGGGGCAGCTGAAGGTGTTGTTAAGTGCCTCGCTGGCGAGGCACTTTAACAACACCGCAGATGCTTAGAAAGCGAACGATCGTTCGCTTTCTAAGCACATGTGTGCAGCGGGCGCAGCCATTTTTAAATGGCTGCTACGATCACTCCGTGGAGTGATCGTAGCGCGCCCCTGCACATTTGGGGGGTGTTGCACAATGCCTCTACCTAGAGGCATTGTAGCAACACCGTTAGAGTAAAGAAAGCGACCGCTGGTCGCTTTCTTTACTCCATTTAGTGCATGACGTGCCAGGCACGTCACCTGTCGGCAAGTCCTCGATTGGCCGTGACGTGCCTGGCACGTCACCTGTCGTTAAGGGGTTAATACCCTCAGGGCTTTTTCTGACAAACTTTTCAGAAAGACTGCAACTAAGACATTATGACTCCAACACTTCGACTGTTCTAGTTCTAAATCCAATAACATAGGCACATCAAAAGTTTGATATGAGTTATTGCTTAATATAATTACATTTCCAGTGTGAAGAGGCCCATGTTGAGCTTTCTTTTTTTTTTTGTTTTGTTTAAATTTTGTTTATTGAAAAAAATTTCATAGGTCAGATATAGACAGAGTGCATGGTACGTATGGTTCTTAGCATCATAAAACATTAACCAATGTGATGGTGGATCTCCTAATATAACAGTTCTGTGTCTATACTATGCTCATGGATGATCTACATACATAAAATAATATTATAGATTATAAGAAACATTAGTGTTCAACAGCAATGATCCTGCCTTCAGCAACAGTCGGATTTGATCATCCCTGTGAACCTTTCCCATATAGACCTTCATATATCTGATGGACATATTGCTTGGAAAGGTTCATTAACCTTATAAAAATAACAGATGACAGAATACTGAAATTGGCACCAGACACTATGTGTAGTCAAATATCTTAACAGAGAAGAGTAATAGAACTCAGAGAAGATCAGGGAGAAAAAGTAAGAGAAGTATAGGGGAAGACACAGGGAGAGATAGGTAGGAGCGAGGTACGTGTCTGAGGAGAGTCCGCCAACACCCCGACCTCCGCCAATTGAACGAATTAAGGAGAGTATGTCATACTATCATCTGCTTGAATCGCATCTCTGCAATCCTGACTGTTGAGATATAAAGTCCAATGCATCGATTTATGTGAATGTTGTTGGCCCTTACCATTAGAAGTTTGTATCATGTCCTCGACCACTCGGATTGACTCCACAGAGGCCATCCATTCCTTGAACGTCGGGGGTATTGTTTGTTTCCACTTCCTCGGAATGAGTAATTTGGCCGCATTCAATAAGTGTATTGTAAGTGATTTCTTATAAGGCCCTATGGGGTGTGGTGTATGGTGAAGAAGTATGGTCAGGGGGTCTGATAAAATAGTATCGTCTCCAGCTATTTTGATTGCTTTGATTATTGCAGACCAGAATGGTCGTATCTTGGGGCAGGTCCACCATATGTGGAGGATGTCTCCAAGCCCAGTATGGCATCTCCAGCATCTATCAGAGGTGGAGTGATATATTTTATGTAACACATCGGGTGTATAGTACCAACGGGTAAGTAACTTATATGCGTTCTCCTGAACATGTGCAGAGAGTGAACACTTGTGTGCCAGGGTGACTATCTTGCGCCACTGGGAAGTGGCGAGGACTGTATTGCAGTCCCTCTCCCAGTGGAGAATGTAAGATGGTTTTTGGTGATCAATAAGGTCTGTAAGTAGCCTATAAATTGTCGACACCAAGCGCTGGGGAGGGTCCTTGGATATATTCAGTAGTTCAAATTCTGTGGCATCTACTGGTTATAATTGATTCGCGGACAGGGATGCCATATAATGTGTTAATTGCGTGTATTTATAAACTTGTCCCGAGGTCGGTGGTGAGGTCTGTGCTAAATGAGATATCGGTCGCATGCAGCCCTCCTCAATGATATGTCCTAATCTGGGGTATGTGACGGGGGTATGGAACATGTCTTTAAAAAAGGGGTCCATCAGTCCCGGGGGAAAATCTTTATTACCTATCAGTGAGTTTAATAAAGAAGGGGAGTTAACGAGTCCCGGAAGGGCACGACAGTTTCTCCATATCCGAAGAGTTGGGGAAACCGTAGGGTGTAGGGGCTGGGCTGGTACCATCTGGGTTCTGGAAACCCAAGCAACCGCGGCCATGTTGAGCTTTCAATGACATCAAAGACAAAATGGAACCAGACTTTGGCAAGGTCAGTGGGAAACTTGGGGCTTTATTCATGGAAGAGAGAATTGCAGGGAACAGAAGAAGGGAAGATCAAACAATGCCAAACTAGCTGAGTTTTTCCACCTCGGCTGCTTTGGTCTTAAGTTTAAAACTACACCAAAGAGATAGAAATAAAATTACCGAGCTCTACTTCCTTGTCGGCTTGTAAGATTGAACATTGTATATGATCCTCAAAAAAAGCCATTGACTGCCAGAATTGTTGAAAAAAAAAAAATATCGGCACTCTGGGTTTCACGTAAATAGTGCTTTCATGTCATAGACTACAACAGAGTCATAGGCAGTGAGGACGCACTTAACACATTTCGTGTTCACCAACACACTCATAAGTTTCAATTCCCTTGTCAGTTCTCTGCAAATTCCTCTCTCATGAGTAAAGCCCAAAGTGTCAACTATCTCCAGTTATGGGCTTTATTCCTGTTGAATGGGAGAATTTTTCCAACTCGGCTACTTTGGCCTTAAGTTTCCAATTCCCTTCTCAATTTCCAACAATTGTCTCTTTCATGAATACATCTCAGAGTGTTTCCCACTGACCATACCTAATTGGGTGTCATTTTTTTCTTTGTTGTCCAAGCCTGGGCTTCTCCTTACTTGGAACATAGTTCTTATGTAGCAAATATCTGATGTGTCTCTCAGGAGGATTCATCTGTAGAAGAATATGCTATTGAATTTAAAACCATAACAATCAAAGTGTCTTGGAATTATAATGTTAAGATTGCAGTCTTTCTGAATGGTTTGTCATAAAAGCTCAAAGAGAAGTTAGTCCCTAAGTGCTACCTTCATATCTTAGAAAGGCAATCCAAGAAAGAGAAAAGCTGTGGGCCATTAGTTAATCTAGCACCTACATTTTCTATTTCTGTCCCTGTCTCTTCCCAAAATGAAAAGCCTCTCCAGCTAAGGGTTACTAAGCTCCTATGTAGGTGTACTGAGGGTCTCTGTAAGTATTGAAGATGGTCACATGGTGTGTATCTGCCACAAGGTGAGTGTCACAAACAGCCTGGAATTGAACTCTTACTTCTGGGGTTACAGATTAATGTTCCTGTTCTGTACCCCAACTGCAGGTCAGTTTATTTCAAGGCACAATTATTCTCTGGTGTTTTTAGGGTGCTTTATAATTACAATGATTGCTGCTAAAAATCATATTTCTTTTGTTATTTTACCGAAATCTATTGAGGCAATTGATTGCCGACCATTGCATCCTGCCACTGTCACCCAACAGGCCACTAAACTGTTGCTGTTTAAAGGTATTCTTCACCAAGAATCTATTCAAAGCTATTTCTACTCCTTCCTGCCTGCTTTCTGGGATACCTCTGTGACTCACTCTCTATAATCCTACTAATGATTGGAGTGTTGTCCGAGTTTCCTCGTGGTGAGGAAATAAATTAGATTGTTTCTAGTATGAAAAGCATTTGCTGCCAATCTTCCTAACATTCCTCCTCAGTACCTCCTCAGAAGTGTTTCATGGGTTTTTTGATAAAATTCAAGCCAACAAATTGGCCTCACAGCAGAATTTATTAGATTTGCTACCTGGGACTGTTCCTCCTTGTGATCAGGTGTATCCTCTATCTCAGTGGTTCCCAGCCTTTCTCCACTTGTGTACCCTTTTCAAGCCCATTTCTATAAATGTATACCCCTTGTTTAGTTTTGAAGTGTCTCCATGACCAGTAACATTTATTGTTCCATGGTACTAAAAAAACACAGACACAAAATGGGCTCATAGTGCATAACATTTAATAAAACATAATACACCCCTCCTCCTTGGAAGTATTTACAGAATATATGATAAAGGAAGACATGTAAAAATTAAGGTGTGGGATAAGTAGTACAGACGTTTATCCAGGCTCCGTTGATAATAGACATGTGCATTCGTTTTCGGACGAATGCATTTTCGTCCATTCGTCCGAAAAACGAATAACGAAAATTTTAACTAACAAAATCCGAATGAACGAATGGTTAATAAACGAAAATCATTCGTTCATTCGTCCATTCGTCCATTCGTGCTATTGGCATTCTAAACCGAAATAGAGTCGGTTTACAATACCAATAGCATTGTACTACATTCCATAAACCGACATGAATGACTTTCGGTTTATGGAATGCATGTAATGCTATTAGCTTCCTATAAACCGAAATTGAGTTCCCATTCATACGAATAGGTCAATTGACCTATTCGTATGAATGGGGACTCTTTCGGTTTATAGAAAGCCAATAGCAGCATGTATTCTATAAGCCGAAAGTCTTTAAAACAAACGACGTTCGGTTTATAGAATACATGTAATGCTATTGCTGTTCTATAAGCCGAAAGACATTCGGCTTATAGAACAGCAATAGCATTACATGCATTCTATAAACCGAACGTCGTTCGTTTTAAAGACTTTCGGCTTATAGAATACTATTGGCATTCTATAAACCTAACTAGAGTCCCTCCTCATTCATAAGAATTTCTTATGAATGGGGACTCGACTCTAGTTCGGTTTATAGAAAGCCAATAGTATTCTATAAGCCGAAAGTCTTTAAAACGAACGACGTTCGGTTTATAGAATACATGTAATGCTATTGCTAAACTATAAACCGAACGACTTTCGGTTTATAGAATAGCCATAGGATTACATGTAGTACATAAGCCGAAAGTCTATAAACCGAAAGTCGTTCGGTTTATAGGCTGTCGGCATTTAACTATACAGAGACAGAGTCTCCATTCATAAAATTATGAATGGAGACTTTGTCTCCGTGTAGTAAAATGCCGAAAGTCTATAAACCGAACGATCGGTTTATAGACTTTCGGCTTATGTAATACATGTAATCCTATGGCTATTCTATAAACCGAAAGTTCGGTTTATAGAATAGCAATAGGAATACATGTATTCCATAAGCCGACAGCCTATAAACCGAACGTTCGGTTTATAGGCTGTGGGCATTTTACTACACGGAGACAAAGTCTCCATTCATAATTTTATGAATGGAGACTCTGTCTCCGTATAGTTAAATGCCGGCTTTTAACTATACGGAGACAAAGTCTCCATTTATAATTTTATGAATGGAGACTCTGTCTCCGTATAGTTAAATGCCCACAGCCTATAAACCGAACGTTCGGTTTATAGGCTGTGGGCATTTAACTATACGGAGACAAAGTCTCCATTCATAATTTTATGAATGGAGACTCTGTCTCCGTATAGTTAAATGCCGGCTTTTAACTATACGGAGACAAAGTCTCCATTTATAATTTTATGAATGGAGACTCTGTCTCCGTATAGTTAAATGCCCACAGCCTATAAACCGAACGTTCGGTTTATAGGCTGTGGGCATTTAACTATACGGAGACAAAGTCTCCATTTATAATTTTATGAATGGAGACTCTGTCTCCGTATAGTTAAATGCTATTGTATTCTATAAACCGACTCTATTTCGGCTTATAGAATGCAATAGTACTACGAATGGACGAATGAACGAATGATTTTCCTTTATTAACCATTCGTTCATCCGGCTTTAGTTAGCTTAGCATTTTCGTTCTTCGTTTTTCGGGCGAATGGGCGAAAATGCAATTTTCGGACGAAAATGCATTCGTCCGAAAACGAATGCACATGTCTAGTATATATTCACATGTAAATTGCTTTTTAAATAAAAAATTATGATATAAAAAAATCTTGTTTTTATTTCCTTTTATGTGACAATGCTGCCTCTCTCTTTCCCTTGCCCCCAGATTTGTCGCTCTCCCCCCCTTAGTGTTGTCTCTCTCTCACCCTCCCTTTGGCTCCCCCCTCGCTCCCCTTGTGTCTGTCTCTTCCCCCCTTCCCTCCCCTTGTTTCTCTCTGCCCCCCCCCCCTTGTTATTCTGTCCCCCCCTCACCTGTTTCTTGCTCCCTGGTGGCAAGTGGGGGCAGCCGGGGGATGTATGCACTATACATAATAGACGGAAGTGTCGGGCAGCATGGAGGTTGTCTGCACGATTCGTGCAGACATCCCCCAGCTGCCCGATTCTCCCTGGTGGCTAGCGAGGGAGCGGAGGATGTCTGCGCGATGAGCGAGACCTCTCCTGCTGCCGCCCGGCATGACCGCCGGGACTTCTATGATGAAGCTGGGTACTTCCGGCTTCCTCATAAAAGTCCTGGCTGTCGTTCCGGGCGGCAGCAGGGGAGGTCTCGCTCATCGCGCAGACATCCACCGCTGCCTCGCTAGCCACCAGGGAGAATCGGGCAGCTGGGGGATGTCTGCACGAATCGTGCAGACAACCTCCATGCTGCCCGACACTTCCGTCTATTATGTATAGTGCATACATCCCCCGGCTGCCCCCACTAGCCACCAGGGAGCAAGAAACAGGTGAGGGGGGGACAGAATAACAAGGGGGGGGGGCAGAGAGAAACAAGGGGAGGGAAGGGGGGAAGAGACAGACACAAGGGGAGCGAGGGGGGAGCCAAAGGGAGGGTGAGAGAGAGACAACACTAAGGGGGGGAGAGCGACAAATCTGGGGGCAAGGGAAAGAGAGAGGCAGCTTTGTCACATAAAAGGAAATAAAAACAAGATTTTATTTATATCATAATTTTTTATTAAAAAAGCAATTTACATGTGAATATATACTAGACATGTGCATTCGTTTTCGGACGAATGCATTTTCGTCCGAAAATTGCATTTTCGTCCATTCGCCCGAAAAACGAAGAACGAAAATGCTAAGCTAACTAAATCGAATGAACGAATAGTTAATAAAGGAAAATCATTCGTTCATTCGTCCATTCGTAGTACTATTGCATTCTATAAGCCGAAATAGAGTCGGTTTATAGAATACAATAGCATTTAACTATACGGAGACAGAGTCTCCATTCATAAATTTATGAATGGAGACAAACGTATAGTTAAAAGCCGACAGCCTATAAACCGAACGTTCGGTTTATAGGCTGTGGGCATTTAACTATACGGAGACAGAGTCTCCATTCATAAAATTATAAATGGAGACTTTGTCTCCGTATAGTTAAAAGCCGGTGTTCTGACAAATTTCTGGAGCAAATTCTCCTGCGCAATCGCAGGAGAATTTGCTCACTGCGCATGCGCATAAAGTTACAGCTGATAACTCAGCTGTAACTTTGTGACCACCGTGCATGAGACAGCTGCGCAACCCACCTCCCGCCCCCTCACACCCGCCGCACACCCCTTCTTACCAGATCATCGACCACAGCGATACACAGCGCATGCGCACGCCTATCCAGCCGTTTGGGAATGCGCGCGTCCGTTGTTGTGTTCTTAAGGTGGTAAGTAACACGGGGCGTCGGGACATAAGGGGGCAAGCATCCTGGTGAGGGCTGCCTCATCTTGATGGGATTTGTGATCCTCCCGCTGTATTATTGATGCAGCAGGAGGATCACAAATCCCATCAAGATGAGGCAGCCCTCACCAGGATGCTTGCCCCCTTATGTCCCGACGCCCCATGTTACTTACCACCTTAAGAACACAACAACGGACGCGCACATTCCCAAACGGCTGGATAGGCGTGCGCATGCGCTGTGTATCGCTGTGGTCGATGATCTGGTAAGAAGGGGTGTGCAGGGGGTGTGAGGGGGCGGGAGGTGTGTTGCGCAGCTGGCGCATGCGCGGTGGTCACAAAGTTACAGCTGAGTTATCAGCTGTAACTTTATGCGCATGCGCAGTGAGCAAATTCTCCTGCGATTGCGCAGGAGAATTTGCTCCAGAAATTTGTCAGAACACCGGCATTTAACTATACGGAGACAGAGTCTCCATTCATAAAATTATAAATGGAGACTTTGTCTCCGTATAGTTAAAAGCCGGCATTTAACTATACGGAGACAGAGTCTCCATTCATAAAATTATGAATGGAGACTTTGTCTCCGTGTAGTAAAATGCCCACAGCCTATAAACCGAACGTTCGGTTTATAGGCTGTCGGCTTATGGAATACATGTATTCCTATTGCTATTCTATAAACCGAACGTTCGGTTTATAGAATAGCCATAGGATTACATGTATTATATAAGCCGAAAGTCTATAAACGGATCGTTCGGTTTATAGGCTTTCGGCATTTTACTACACGGAGACAAAGTCTCCATTCATAATTTTATGAATGGAGACTCTGTCTCTGTATAGTTAAATGCCGACAGCCTATAAACCGAACGACTTTCGGTTTATAGACTTTCGGCTTATATAATACGGAACGACTTTCGGTTTATAGAATAGCAATAGGAATACATGTATTCCATAAGCCGACAGCCTATAAACCGAACGTTCGGTTTATAGGCTGTCGGCATTTTACTACACGGAGACAGAGTCTCCATTCATAAAATTATGAATGGAGACTTTGTCTCCGTGTAGTAAAATGCCCACAGCCTATAAACCGAAAGTCGTTCAGTTTATAGGCTGTCGGCATTTTACTACACGGAGACAAAGTCTCCATTCATAATTTTATGAATGGAGACTCTGTCTCTGTATAGTTAAATGCCGACAGCCTATAAACCGAACGACTTTCGGTTTATAGACTTTCGGCTTATGTAATACATGTAAACCTATGGCTATTCTATAAACCGAAAGTCGTTCGGTTTATAGAATAGCAATAGGATTACATGTATTCCATAAGCCGAAAGTCTATAAACCGAAAGTCGTTCGGTTTATAGACTTTCGGCTTATAGAATACAAGTAATACTATTGCCTTTCTATGAACCGAACGAGAGCCCCATTCATAAGAATTTCTTATGAATGGGGCTCTCGTTCGGTTTATAGAAAGCCAATAGTATTACATTGTATTCTATAAAACGAACGAAAAAAATTAACGAAACGAAAATAATGAACGAATTTCGTCTGAAACGAATGCACTAATGAACGAAATTCGTTTTAGACGAAATAAATAACATTTTCGTCCGAATGGACGAAAACGAAACGAAAATTTTAGTTTTGCACATGTCTAGTTGATAATATCCTCTCAGAAGATGCTGATAGCCGTGTGAAGATGTAATAGGCCGGACTAATCAGGGTGATCTTTGTCCACTTTTTGGCCAAAATCTCAGCTGGAAGAGAAAGCTGGATGGCAAATCGGCGTGATGTTCGCCCACTATGTTGGGCTAAGTAACAGCTGGAGGTACAGTGTGAGCCTGGAGTGCGGTGTGAGCTGGAAACAGCTAGAGAGGTACAGGTGAGTCAGAAGGTGTGTTACCCAAACTAGTGCCTGAGTAAGGAGGCACTCACTATCCACAAATAGTTCTCCTACGCGTTTCACAAGATTACTGCCCACATAAATAATGCTTTGCATTTTTTTTTACTTTACTTGTTGAAAATTTTTAGAACAGCTTCATATGTATCTATCTCTCCAGTTAAAGGCAGGCTACTTTTTTGTCACTAAGACATTGAATTGATTTCTGAGTCATAATAAAATTACTATTAAGAATAAATACCAACTTCCACTGATAACTGGATTAGAGGGGATGAGTGGAAGATCGCTTTTAAAACACTTATGGTGCATTATACTGTAAGTACATAGCCATGCCCTTTGGTCCGTGCAACGCTGTAGTAGTCTTCCAGGAATTTGTGAATGATTTATAGAGATCTTCTGCCACAGTTTGTTATTGACAAATATTATCAATATTGTAAATACCTTGACAAAATATGAATCCACTCCACTTATCTTCAATCCCATGGATTAAATTTGTTTTGAACAGACTTTCACTGGAAACAGCTGTGTGCCAAACAGCAGAAATGTGAATTTGAGGTCCTTCCTATGCTTTAATTTCTGTCTCTGAATTCAAAATGGACCCTTCTATGCTGAATATAATACAAGAATCCTACACCTTCAAACACTGAAACCCTTACAGAGACTTCTGGGGTTCTCCAAAATTGTGGCTCCCCATACTAAACATGGGGCTTACTGCAAAAAATGATCTGAAGCTGCTGACTCTAGTTTCTCTGCCCTCAAACAGACATGTTTCTACTCCAGTCCTGGCTCACCCTGACTCTTTAAGCCCTTTAGGGTTGACACCTCCTAAATCCGACTACATCCTGGTGCTTTCTAGGAAATATGAAGTAGAGAAAGCCACTAGTTAAGTTAAAAATGGTTCCCAGTCCACCATCGGTAGAAATCTATGAAATGTGAATGAATAACTGCGATAAGAAAAATGTATGGGGAGAAAGAAAGTCATTTGGATAAAAATATAAAGGAAAAACATATGGGAGGGAGGGAGGGAAAAACATTCCAATACTTTGATTTCTAATACATATTTACAACATATTTTGTATCCAATATGTATAAATAGCATTAAAATTAAAAGGGAATAATATACAAGTATAATAAAATTCAGTAGGGCAAGAAATAATAATGTTAAGACACACTTGACAATAAAAAGCAATATACCGGTATGTGCAATTGCAAATAATAAAATGCTGTACAAGATATTATTTCTGGATATCAGAAATGTACGGTGTATAAGTGGATTTATAAACCTCACATGTTTCGTTTAAAAGTTTAATCAGAGGTTGTCATAGACACCAACAATCATATAAAAAAAATTCCTGCCCAAGAGTAATGAAAAAATTAAATCAGTATATAAAGAATATATTAGATTTAGAATGGTGTTATATTGCAAGAACTATTTCTAAAGTATATTACGCAGTCTTGCACTACTGATTAATAAATATTTATGATTGAGACAAATGATATAATAGTACACCAGACGACATACTTTAATGCAGTTCTATCCATCACTATGCCGTGACATTTTTGTAAATCGTTTTCAAACTTTATACAAATTACCCCCCTCCCATTGTTTTTTTTATCTCTATTTCTGCCTCGAAGTCTACTTATTTTTATATGAAACATAGAAACATAGAAACATAGAATGTGTCGGCAGATAAGAACCATACAGTCCATCTAGTCTGCCCAATTATTTTTTTTTTTTGAGTACTTTTATTAGTCCCCCGTTCCCGGTGCTAGTAGAGATAGGTGTATGACTAATAAAAATGAAACCCAGCGTATGGCCACAAGAGGGCTTCACTCACCTACAGAATAATGTTCCATTACAGGTGACATTATAATATATAAGATGCAGTAAGATGTTATTTGTGCTAAAAGTATTTTTATTTTTAGAATATTAGTGTAATATGGTAAGAATATTCAGTTGAAGAGTTAGCATTGTTAAAATCAGTCAAGAGAAAATCGATGTGAAGTGTACATGTGGAAGATAATTTAAAAGGCAGAGATTAATTTACCTTATGTTTAAGACTCTAAGCCAGTGAGGGCAAACGTTCTAAAAGGAACACTAAACTTTATATTTCATGTAATATGGAAGCACAAGTGAAATGTTAGTTGTTCCTACTGTGAAGATAAACTGGTTTGTACTTTTGATAATACACGCCAGTTTATCCTCAAACTGACAGGGGAGAATAAACCGTCTGGTCGGTGACCGGCTCTGTCTGCTAGCTTAGATAGCAAAAAAAAATCAAGTGTGACAGCAAAATAAAAAGCCAATATCTTCAGAATCAACAGTACAACTGTAGGCCTAACAATGTGAATATATGCAGGGGCTACATGTCATTTGTGGTGTAACTGGCTACAGTGACTTTCTAACCATAATTCTGCCCCTAATGCTTACCATAAACCGGACTAGAGCTAGGGCTAATTTAGCATTTTTATTTTGTTTACACTGTAATGTTGCAGACTGCCTCTAGAGGTAGTCTAGCAACCAAGCAATGGAAGTGATCACTGGTCACTTCCAATACTCTTGCCCACAACAGGACAGCACCATACTGGAGTGGTATGCTAAATTCCAATATGGTGCCCGCGCTTGCCACGATATCGAAGCATTACAGAAAAACCAGTTGATTGAAGGAAGAGATAATTGATTGCTTTCTATGCCCAATCCACCACAGGATGTGCCAAACACATCCTATGTCAGCAAGGGAGTTTCTCCTTGGATGTGCCTGGCATGTTCTATGTCGCGATGATCACGTCTATTGTAAACAAGTGTATTGTAAACCTATTAAAGAAGGGCATAGTCGGGGGGTTCCGGTCGGCGGCCATGATGACAAGACGTGTACCCTGCTCTCTCCTCTGAGGCCTTTTACCATCCAGCAAAAATCATAATTTTCTACTACTCATGGGGGCACAATAAGGCTCAGGACTACTCCACACAGCAAGGGCTATTGATCTATGTCCTTTAGATGATCATCCATTGCCGGCCAGGTGTCTCAGGTACCAACCAGGCCCGAAACTGAGGGAAATAAGGCCCCAAAACGGCCTCACTGCAATCCTTTCCCTTCACCTCTCCATCAGCCAAAGGCTCCAAGGGACACAAGCAAGCAAGGCACTCAGGTACGTGATCTAGGAAAGTCCCCCGCTTTTGCGGCCTACCCACTAAAAAGTATCCGATTTTATTCAAACTGCCTGCTTCTGTTCCCATACGGGCAGTTCCCCTTCCATACTGGAACACAGGCAGGCCAATAAACACCTCTATGTAGTATGTCTGTTTGGCCCTGGAGAGTACACATTTCAGGAGCTTTCAACTCCAAGTCTTGCGAGAACACACTCTCTACCTAGGACAGACTATTTACCTAGGAGGGTTTCAAACCACTAACTGTCTAGAAAAAGTGGCCTTGCTGAGAGGATCTTATCTGTCAAGAGACTATACTCACCATGGGGAAGAAGTCCAGAAAGCCTAAACCTGGCCCAGAGTCTCACGACATAGGGGTACTGCTAACCAGACCCCCCAGGTCTCTGAATCAACATATGCTCCCACCCGGCTACACGCCGGACGTCTCAGAAGACTCCGACTATGAGGACTCTCCTTTACTGGAGACTGGACCACGCCATTACTCACCTCCAGCACCAGCTGCGGCTAAGGCAGATTCCCCAATCACAAGAGAGGACTTTCAACTGCTTATCACTAAAGTAAAGCAAATAATTGATCAAGGAGTGGTGGATATTCAATGTAACATCCAAGCTTTGGAGACCAAAGTGACACACCTGGAAACTGAGAAAAAGATCTCTGACTCTAAGGTGGAAAAACTGGGGAAACACTATAGAGCCCTCGACAAGCGACAGGACTCGCTTCACCTTAAACTTGAGGAACTAGAAAATAGATCACGTCGCAAAAATATAAGGCTGTGTGGTGTTGGCGAAGAAATTGACCTACAAGAAGTACCGAATCTCATAAGACGGCTATTAGCACAACTTTCCCCCACTTCTCAAGGCAGGCCACTGTGTTTTCGATGACATGTTCCGTGTGGTGAAAGCCACAGCTGCGCCCCCAGACTCCCCTAGGGACATTATAATCCAATTCCGAAGTTTTACAGACAAATCCTTTTTCCTGGCAAGGTTCCAGGGCCCCAACCCAGTCAAGTTTGAGTCCCACAACTTGCAAGCATTACCGGACCTGACCCAACGGTTGCCTGGAGACGTTCATTACGTCCCCTAACCACTCATCTCCGTACCCTGCAGGTACAATACCAATGGGGCCCGGCTAGCTCTCTTTTGGTCCGCAAAGATGGATTGACGCACCGCTTAACCGAAGTTCGAGAGACTCGGTCTTTCCTCTTGGATCTCTCCTTGCCTCCTATGCCTTCCCTCCCGGCAAGACCTTTAAATCAAAATGCGCCACCCTTGACGCCCCCCTCTTCATGGAAACCCGGGTGGCAGCAGTGCAGATGAATCCATTCAAGCCCCCCAGAAGACAAAGACAGTACCCCCGGGCAGCAGAATTCCATCTCAGTGACTGATCAAGTAGAGAGGACTTTGAAATTCCCATTTTTTCTTGCCCAAATTCACCACGAACATAATGCCATGCCCCGCATTTACGCCCCCTTTATCTGCCCCTTCTCTTGCATCCTGAGTAATTGCAGCTCCTTTTCTGCTTTCTGCTCTAGCTTCTTCTTTTTCCTTCTCACATTGCTCTCCTCCTAAACCTGCTATCTTCCTGTCTCCCCCTAACCACTGTTCTTAACAATAGCCATTCATATTATTTATGTTGCTCATGTTCTTGTGGATTCAGAGGGGTGACACTATACTTACTGTGAGATTTTACTGATAGAAGGTCACTCTCTGAACCCACAACAGTTATGTTTTGATGTTATGCACTTGTTGGTAGACATTCCAACTCTCGCTACAAGGGCCAGCCCAGGTGAGAGTAGATGTTAAATATCACTATATTGAATGGTCACCTACCAGATATACTGACCACCCTATAGGATGTTTGGTATCTTAGTAATCTATCCATAAAATAATATTGGGAGAGGAGGTACAAGCTCACTTGGTGTGTATGCCCCCACGAATATGTCCTCAAGTAATTTAACTTATGAATAGTCCCTAGTTCTCAATGTCAGATTGGGCTCATACGTAGAGTTACCACATTTTCCTCAAAAACATACCGGCCTAGGTACTGTCTCCATAGACTAAACATTGGCCAGATGCCAATTTTTTACCTGACTGCCGGTAAAATACCGGTCAGGTGGCAACCCTACTCATACGACAGTATATATAACGGAATATATAGGCCGTACATTTATGTTTCTAGGTTTTATCTCTGCCGTATGGAACATTAATCACTTTTGTTTATTTTGGTGTGAGATACTTGCGTTGTTTTTTAACCCCTTAAGGACAGAGCCTTTGAAACATTTTTGTCCTTTCTGGACAATGCCTATTTTAACATTTCTGTGCTGTTTGTGTTTAGCAGTAATTTTCTTCTTTGTCATTTGCTGTACCCACACATATTATATATTGTTTTTATCGGGACAAGAAGGGCTTTCTATGGATGCCATCTTTTTGATCATATCTTATCATATTATTAAAAAAAATAATAAAATATGGTAAAAAAAAAAAAATACACAAATTTCTTTGTTTTTATTTGAAACAACTTCTCCTCATCGACAATAGCAAACGAAAAAACATGCTAAATAGATTCTACTATTTCTCCTGAGTACAGGGATACCACCCATGCATAGGTTTGTTGGGTTGTTTGGGGGCTAAAATGCCAAATTTGTGAGGTGCAGTTTTTTGTTTTCCAACTTGAAATTTTTACATGCAGACAGCCTGCACCCATGTCCCATTTGGGACATATTTGAAGCCAGCTAGTGTATTTTACCCCATCAAAAAATATATTTTTTAAAAGAAGACACCTTAGGCTATCTCAAATGGTGGTATTTTTACACTTTCCATGCACTAATTCTACCACCAGCCTTTGTCAAACTTTGTGGTGGTAATTTTTTTGTGTTTTTTTTTCACAAACCTTGTACTTCAGACATGAATTCACAGATTTTGGTATGTGTCACTGCCAAATAACACCCTAATAAGTGTTCAGCAACATCTCTTGAGTACAGGGATACCACCCATGCATAGGTTTGTTGGGTTGTTTGGGGGGTAAAAGGCCACATTTGGTAGGTGCAGTTTTTGGTTTTCCAAATTAAAATTTTGACATGCAGACCGCCTGCACTCATGTCCCATTTGGGACATATTTGAAACCAGCCAGTGTATTTTACCCCATCAACCCATATATTTTTTAAAAGAAGACACCTTAGGCTATCTCAAATGGTGGTATTTTTACACTTTCCATGCACTAATTCTACCACTAGCCTTTGTCAAACTTTGTGGTAGTAATTTTTTTGTGGTTTTTTTTCACAAACCTTGTACTTCAGACATGAATTCACAGATTTTGGTATGTGTCACTGCCAAATAACACCCCAATAAGTGTTCAGCAACATCTCTTGAGTACAGGGATACCACCCATGCATAGGTTTGTTGGGTTGTTTGGGGAGTAAAAGGCCAAATTTGGTAGGTGCAGTTTTTGGTTTTCCAAATTAAAATTTTGACATGCAGACCGCCTGCACCCATGTCCCATTTGGGACATATTTGAAACCAGCCAGTGTATTTTACCCCATCAACCCATATATTTTTTAAAAGTAGACACCCTACGCTATTTCAAATGGTGGTATTTTAACACTTTCCATGCACTAATTCTACCACCAGCCTTTGTCAAAGTTTGTGGTAGTAATTTTTGTGTGGTTTTTTTTCACAAATATTGTATTTTAGACATAAATTCACAGATTTTGGTATGTGTCACTGCCAAACAATAACCTTATATGTGTTCAACAACATATCCTGAGTACAGGGATACCACCCATGCATAGGTTTGTTGGGTTGTTTGGGGGCTAAAGGGCCACATTGTGAAGGTGCGCATTTTCAACTTGGAATATTGATGTGTAGTCAGCCTGAGCCCATCTTTCATTTGGGACTTTTTTTTAAGTAGGACAGTGTATTTTACCCCAAAAAGTATATATTTTGTAAAAGTAGACACCCTAGGCTATTTTAAATGGTGTTATTTTAACACTTTCCATGCACCAATTCTACCACCAGCCTTTGTCAAAGTTTGTGGTAGTCATTTTATTGTGTATTTTTTCCCACATACATTGCACTTTAGACACAAATTCACATATTTCGGTATGTGTCACTGACAAACAATACCACAATATATGTTCAGCAACATCTCCCGAGCACAGGGATACCACCCATGCATAGCTTTGTCAGCTTTGTTATGGGTTGAAAGGCTACATTTGAGAGGTGCGCTTTTTGATTTTCAAACTTGGAATTTGAACATGTAGAGCAAGGAAGGGGTTAATAGCTCTTATAAGAGCATTTGTAGTACTGTACAAAAAAATTAACCCCTAAAAATGCACAGACAAGAAAAAAATTTCTGCTGTGCAGTGATCAGTGGCAGGGAAGGAGTTAATACACTACACTATACAAAAGGTATGGCTTTTATAAAAGCCCTTGGGACTCACAATTTATTAACATTTTATTTAATTTATTACAATTTAAAAATTATGTTATACAGATCTGTCTCTTTCCCTAACTAAAACTCAAGTGAGGAGAGGGAGGCAGATCCATTTGGGTCAGAACAATATTTACGAACCAGACGAATGGTGATGCTCATCTGAGAAATCACCAAACCACCTTTGCCACTGATCGGCTGTTACTGATCGCTATACACGCGTTCAGACAGCTTCAAAAGGAATACACGTAATCCCCTAGTGGGTATAATTAACCCCTAGTGAGTCTGACAAAAAAAAATGCTGATAGCAAAAAAAAATCCTTCTGCGACTAGATTGCTCCATATGCGCTGCTTAGGCAGTGACCATATGCACTGCTTAGGCAGTGACCATATGTGCTGCTTAGGAAGTGATATACGGCAAGGAAGGGGTTAATAGCTCTTAAAAGAGCCTTTGATATACTGTAATAAATCAAAGTAAAAAAAAATAACCCCTAAAAAAATGCACAGACAGCAAAAAATGTGCTGCTGTGTAAGATCACTGCGTACACAGCGATCAATTGCAGGGAAGGGGTTAAATACTGGAAACGGCTTTTATAAAAGCCTTTGGGTCTCAATTCTATTAAATATATTATAATTAAAAACTTACATTATACAGCTCTGTCTCCCTCACTAAAACTCAAGTGAGAGGGAGGCAGATCTACACTGGTCAGATCAAATATTTACACATATTGATCTAACCAGACGAATGGTGATGCTCATCTGAGCAAACGCCAACCCGCCATTGTCACTTATCAGCTGTTACTGATCGCTATACATGCGCTCAGACAGCTAAAAAAAATTTTTTACGTTAAACGTAGTCCCCTAGCGGGTATAATTAACACGTGACGGGTGTAATAAAAAAGTTTTAAAAAAATTAAAAATGCTTCTGCAGCAAGATTGCTGCATTTGCGTCAGATCGCTGATTAGGCAGTGATCTACGGCAAGAAAGGGGTTAATCTCTCTTAAAAGAGGTTTTTTTTTTATCCTGTAATGAATTACAGTAAAAAAAAATAACCCCTAAAAAATGCACAGACAGCAAAAAATGTGCTGCTGTGTATGATCACTGCGTACACAGCGATCAATGGCAGGGAAGGGGTTAAATGGCTTTTATAAAAGCCCTTGGTGTTTAAAATTTTATTAAATATTTTTTTTATTATTTTATTTTATTTTTTTACTTGATCTGATCTGTCTCTCTCCCTTACTAAAAGTAGTAAGGTGAGGGAGGCAGATCAATACTTGTCAAAGGCAATATTTAGTAATATTGCCTTTGACAGTATGGTAAGTGCTCATCAGAGCACTTACCATACATGCCTGCACACAGATCACATAGATCTGCTGTGCCGGCATCGATTGGCTCCCCCTAGAGCATCGGAAGTGAAATACTTTCACTTCCGATGCTCTTGCCATTAGAAGGGAAACGCTGCCTGTACAGGCAGCGTTCCCTTCTACTGAGCCGATGGGGTCGCTCAGGAGAGCGACCACCATCGGCTCTGGGGAGCAGAACGGTGTTGTTAAGTGCCTCGCTGGCGAGGCACTTTAACAACACCGGAGATGCTTAGAAAGCGAACGATCGTTCGCTTTCTAAGCACATGTGTGCAGTGGGCGCAGCCATTTTTAAATGGCTGCTACGATCACTCCGTGGAGTGATCGTAGCGCGCCCCTGCACATTTGGGGGGTGTTGCACAATGCCTCTACCTAGAGGCATTGTAGCAACACCGTTAGAGTAAAGAAAGCGACCGCTGGTCGCTTTCTTTACTCCATTTAGTGCATGACGTGCCAGGCACGTCACCTGTCGGCAAGTCCTCGATTTGCCGTGACGTGCCTGGCACGTCACCTGTCGTTAAGGGGTTAAAAAAACAAAAACAAAAACAGTACTAAATATTTTGATTATATTTCTAATGGATCCGGAGAGTTGGCTATTTACTTATAATGGAGATATCCTTTGTGGATGGTGCCTCTCTGGACCCATAATAATTGATTGGCTTGAATGTTTGTAATTTGTTGTATCGGTGTCCCTACCCCTGCTAAGAGGGCTAAGTTTGGGGAAGAAGAAAGTTAGAAGTGACTTATTACTGTTGGAACCGGCTTAAATGTCAGCATATTCATCAGTATACATAAGCTGCACACTTTTTCTCCTAAGTCAGTTCATGTTTTATTTCTGTCATATGAAAAATAATCTTTTATGTCTATTTTTATGAAACGTATTAACACTGTCATGAAAATAAAAAACCAATAAAAATATAATTTAAAAAAAATTTAAAAAAAGAAGGGCGTAGTCATGTAAACTGATGTGAAGAGTTTTTACTTATGGGAAAAAGAAATGCACTATGTAAATGCCATAATATTGTGACCACATAACGGTCTTATACAGGGATGTTTACGAAAAATGCATAGTCCCGGACTTCACGTGTAGAAAAGGTTGCCACTTCTGCAGGCTGCCTTTCAGTATGTAGAAGTCATATGTGACCATAAGGAAATCAATTAACTAATTAATATAGTTCTATGGGATCCACTACTTGATTAGTTAATTGCTAATTGTTAATCAGTCTAGTCACAGGACTTCTAAATACTGCAACGCAGCTTGCAAAAATTATATGGGGCTGGTAAAAAATGTCCGAGGTGGCAACCCTATGTGTAGTCAGGTTTTGGGGGGTGTGACCTGTGCCACTGCACAGGGTGAAAACCCCAGGGGGGCGCCACTTTTTAAAAAGAAAAACAAAAAAGTGTGCCGTTAGAGACACTGGCTGGGGAGATTGGAAGATCTTAACTCAGTAGAGTTGAGTGGACACCTGGATGTTCGGGTTCAGAGGGTTCGGCCGAACTTCGGAAAAAAGTCCGGGTTTGGGGTCGAACTTGACCCCGAACCCCACTGAAGTCAATGGGGACCCGAACTTTTGGCCACTAAAATGCCTCTAAAAAAAGTCCTGGAAAGGGCTAGAGGGCTGCAAAATGAAGTAAAATGTTGGTGTGTCCCCATTCATACTAATAGGTCAACTGACCTATTCTTATGAATGGGGACTCTATTTCGGTTTATAGAATAGCAATAGCATTACATGTATTCCATAAACCGAAAGTCTATAAACCGAAAGACATTCGTTTTATAGACTTTCGTTTTATAGAATATATGTAATGCTATTGCTATTCTATAAAAAGAAAGTCTATAAACAGAATGTCTTTCGGTTTGTAGACTTTCGGCTTATGGAATACATGTAATACTATTGGCTTTCTATAAATCGAAATAGAGTCCCCATTCATAAGAATTTCTTATGAATGGGGGCTCTATTTCGGTTTATAGAAAGCCAATAGCATTACCTACAATGTAATCGCCGCACCCCGAACTCCAACACGGACATTCAGTGAAATGTCCGTGTTTGGGGTCCAAAAAGCGTAAAGTTCGGTACGAAACCGAACAGTGCGGCACCAGAGTATACATTTTTATAAGCAACACAGAATTCTATGGTAATGTGATCACTATAGAATTTAGAGCATACAAAATAACCCAATGAGTTAGAAGAAGCTCACGCAAACAGAGGGTTTTTTAAATGTGCCAGTGCTGTCACTGGCTTATGACCACATTTGTTTGCAGTTTTTCTGCTACAATGTATAAATAACTATCTTCACTGTACATACGTAATAGTTTATGTTAATGGTGAAAGCATTCTGTATTTTTACAGCGTTGGACACAATGATTGTAGAATGATAATATATCAGGCGCAGTGAAAACGAAATTTTGGGTGGGTATGGCTAATTTATCTGGAATCTTAATGAGCAATAAACGTTCACAATAGCGGTTTGTTGTGACTCCAGTGTTTAGAACTCACTAACACTTCTACATTCCGTGTCATCCTTTGTCTCCTTTTTGGACTCTAAGGAGTCCTCTGAAATTCACCGTGGGGAAGTGACGTTTATAGGACCAGAATCGGGGCGGGGAAAGGTATTTGTGAATAGTATCTTACAAGAGACATGATAGTTTTGTTATAATGCTGCGTCCGTAGTATGTTATTTCTTGTTTAAATTCAAGTGATACAGAAAGCTTTATGGAGCAGAGCACTGAGGGAGATCCGAGTAGCGATTATATTTAGAGAGGGAGTGGGAATGAGTGGGACACATGAAGGTGCTAGAGCTACACAGAAATGAAAGGTGAGAGAGAGGAAAATTCGATTAGGAAAGGTAGATGGGGGAAATGGGTTATTGCAAGGGGACAAAAGGTTTTGAAATTAATGTCTGGGGAATATGTGACCTAAATATAAAATCTTACTTCAGCTTGTTTTTGCAATTGCCCATTTTACAAAATGTTAAAACAAACGTAATTATTTATTTTTAAAACAATGTAAGCGTATAAAGCAAAATGTGCATCATACTTGCACATGTATGCACATTTCATGATTGCTGGCCATGTTCAAAAGAAGAAAACGTATTGGGGTTGTATTTGAAAAAGCAACAACAATCACAGAGGTCTAATTTAGGAAAGAAACTGCACTTTTTTTGTACATTTGAACACTTTAGAGAATCTGTTCCTGTGTCTGTATCAAAATGCATATGGGGAAGATTGTCTGCCATTTATGTGCCTTTGTTGTTATTTTTTCTTTTTATACACAGCACTTTTCTATCTCTAGGTGCACTAGGGCAACCCAGGACTGAACTTGAAAGTAGTTGGCTTAATACATTAGTGTACATTGTGAAAGTGCCAGTGTTTTGCACTATTAGCATGTTACCAAAATGTATTTCAAAAAACAACCATTTGAGTAGTGCAGTTGTCTGACAGGTCATTTGCCAAAAGCGTGCATCCAAATCAGGTATCTGGGGAAGCTATGTAGTACCCATCTGCCCTGATGTTGTACTGTACAAATATCTTCAAATCTGTTCATAACAAAGATACATTTTAAGATTTTTGAAAAATGTTTTCAAGTTTTTTTTAAAAAGAAGCTATAAAACCCATAACTTGATTTATTATATGTTTGTGTATATATATATATATATATATAGAGAGAGAGAGGCCAATTCTCCCTGTTGTATATTGTTTTTGAATGGTACTTCTGCAAAGTTCCATTAAAAAGATATCCCATAGTCTTTGTTAAATCATCATGTGAAGCTGCTGCTTCATTACAATGGTCTGGTGACCATCAGTTGCTCGTGCTGTGTCTGTCAGTCAGTTGTGTAAGTTGGGCTGGAGGAAAGCATTTGTGAATGGGAATGAAAATGTGGACACGTATGTAAATGCTAATGTGGAGAGTTAGGAACGATGAGCAGGAGTGAATGCAAACACCAACCTATTTCTGAATAGGCCACGTGATCAGAAATCGGGCTGCAATTACAGTAATGTAAATTAAAGGGACAATCTAGCCCCCAAACTCAGTTTGGTGCAAGATGAATATTATTGCTTGTATAGTGCACAGGCTTTTTCACAGGCATTGACGGCAGGTACTGTAGTCAATGGCGAAAGATATAACATGCTGAACATTCATAGGGAAACGAACACATCTCCAATGTTCTGATTATAGAGTAGAGGGGTTTCCTGTTGTCTTTACAACAATGTAACCTATGTCCTACAGTCACAATTAAGGAGTTATGCAACAACTGCTAAAAGATTGTTTAGTTTTAAGAAGTTATTTTACAATAGCAATAAGACAAGCCATATAAAATACAAAGTGTATGTTTGTTTAGTGCTAACTAAAGGCAGTGTTTTGGGAATTGGAGGTAACCCTGTTGGGGATTTGGGTAAAACCCTTTTGCTGTGACCGGGGATTAGTGGCTTTTATTTCTGTACACACCTATCCATTCTTTCAATGTTTGGAGCACTCCTGCTCTTTTTTCCAGAAAAAAAGGATGTATACACAGAAAGTCAAGCTTTCTAAGTAGACAAAAATCCATCTCCTACAAAATGTGGCTTTCATTCTAGGGATCTAAATTTTATTTATGTAAAAAATACCAGATGGTGCCTGGATCCTCTCCTTTCCATAACCTACCCACTTAGCTTATCCCGTCTTTAATGCAGTTTTTATGAACTACATAATAATTATGACATGTGGGGAGTGAGGCAGTCTAAGAAGATGTCTGTGCACCTGGGCAGCGCACAGACATTGGCTGCCGGTCCTCCAAAGTGGGCTGGTGAGGGGAGATCTCCTCTTTGCCTCTGGCCGGCTCTGAGTGAGCAAGTTTTGTTCTTCCCCTCTCTGGCTGTGGCCCTAGCGGGGACCAGTTTTGCCAACCCCTTGGTATGCTTCTGAAATTCCACTACCTTAAAATATTACGTGGTATTTTATAATGCTTTTTAACATTTTTAGGTGGATTATCTTTAGTAAAACAGCATATGTCCATGTTATTTTATTTTTCTAAAACCAGGAGCTTGTATTAAACTTATACATAAATATTATAAAATGTTTACAGACCAGCCAGAGACGTAACTAGAAACCACCAGGCCCCAGTGCAAAAATTGCCCTGGGTTCCCCCGACCCCACCGTGCAACTCCAACCCAGAAATGCCACTTACATGCCTCCCAACTGTTCTGCTTTGTGCCTGGCCTTGTCTTATATCTATGGTAGCTTTATGCCTATCCCATGCATGCTTAAACACCTTCACTGTATTAACCTCTACCACTTCTACTGGAAGGCTATTCCATGTATCCCCTACCCTCTCAGTAAAGTAATACATTCATTAGTCCCTGGTCTTATCTTATATCTAGGATAGCCTTATACCTATCCCATGCATGCTTAAACTCCTTAATGTATTAACCTCTACCATTTCTTAAGGAAAACTATTCCGTTCATCCACCACCCTCTCAGTAAAGTAATATGACTTTTTCTGACCACAAAAAAAATTAAGGTGGACCCCAAATATATGTATATAACTAGCTTCATGTATAGTTATATGAACGTTAAAATATTATATTCAACTATTTTCCTATGTAATAAAAATGTTATTGAAAAATTGTTCATTTCTTATTTTTATTATGTTTCCCTGCACCCACATTGCACCTAAAGGTCTTAATACAGCACTATACAGTACCCACAGCACTTGGCTTGTACTCATATTGCACCCACACGATTTGGCATGCCACAGTGTAAATGTTATTTTGCCCCACAGAACATGCCACACTATCACTTTGGCCACAGTAAATTTGCCCATTAATATGCCACAGCCAGTTTGCCCATTATGCCACAATTAGCCTGTCATATTTTGCCCATTTGCCATTGTTATTTTGCCCATATGCCACTCATATTTTGCCCATTTGTCAGTATCATTCTGCCCATTTGCCAGTATCATTCTGCACATTTGCCACTCATATTTTGCCCATTTGCCAGTGTTATTCTGCCCATTGCCACTCATATTTTGCCCATTTCCAGTGTTATTGTTCCCATTTGCCAGTATCATTCTGCCCATTTGCCACTCATATTTTGCCCATTTGCCAGTATTATTCTGCCCATTTGCCACTTATACTTTGCCCATTTGCCACTTATACTTTGCCCATTTGCCACTTATACTTTGCCCATTTGCCAGTATTATTCTGCCCATTTGACACTTATATTTTGCCCATTTGACACTTATATTTTGCCCATTTGCATGTATTATTCTGCCATTTGCCACTTATATTCTGCCCATTTGCCAGTATTATTCTTCCCATTTGCCACTTATATTTTGCCCATTTGCCAGTATCATTCTGCCCATTTGCCACTCATATTTTGCCCATTTGCCAGTATCATTCTGCCCATTTGTCACATATTTTGCCCATTTGCCAGTATTATTCTGCCCATTTGCCATTTATATTTTGCCCATTTGCCAGTGTTATTACATTACATTACCATTTATTTATATAGCGTCAACAATTTACGTAGCGCTAGGTATAGAGCATAGAGGGAACTACATACTAAGTCAGACACACTAGTACACTGGTACATGAAGTAGAGAACCCTGCTCGCAAGCTTACAATCTAGAGGGAATGGGGTCCATAAGACATAAGGGGTTTAAAAGGTCAGAGGGATTGAAGCTGTAATGACAGTAGTGTGGATGGTTGGCACTAGGTGAGATAGGCCAAAGATGAATAGTGTGTGTTTCAACTAGGTGGGAACTGCAAGAGGTGAAGTGACAGGTGTTCTAGTGGGTTGGGTAGTCAGCCTCTTTAAAGAGGTGAGTTTTGAGGGACTTTTTAACATTTGAAAAGGAGGGAGAGAGCTGGATGCTCTGCGGAAGGGAGTTCCAGAGAGAGGAGGCAGCTCGGGCAAAATCTTGGAGTCGCGAGTGAGAAGTGGTGATGAGGTTGGAGGAGAGTTTCAGTCCCATTGAGGAGCGCAAAGGTTGTGTGCGGAAGTATCGGTTAACAAGGGAGGCAATGTACAAGGGGTGGAGGAGTGGAGGGCTTTGTAGGTTAAAGACAGAATTTTACATTTTCTGCCCATATGCCACTCATATTTTGCCCATTTGCCAGTATTATTATGCCCATATACCACTCATATTGCCCATTTGCCAGTATTATTCTGCCCATATGCCACTCATATTGCCCATTTTCCAGTATTGTTCTGCCCATTTGCCAGTGTTATTCTGCCCATATGCCACTCATATTTTGCCCATTTGCCAGTATCATTCTGCCCATTTGCCACTCATATTTTACCCATTTGCCAGTATTATTATGCCCATATACCACTCATATTGCCCATTTGCCAGTATTATTCTGCTCAAATGCCACTTATATTGCCCATTTGCCAGTATCATTCTGTCCATATGACACTCATATTGCCCATTTGCCAGTATTGTTCTGCCCATTTGCCAGTGTTATTCTGCCCATATTCCACTCATATTTTGCCCATTTGCCACTCATATTTTGCCCATTTGCCAGTACCATTCTGCCCATTTGCCACTCATATTTTGCCCATTTGCCAGTATTATTATGCCCAAATACCACTCATTGCCTATTTGCCAGTATTATTCTGCCCATTTGCCACTTATATTTTGCCCATTTGCCAGTATCATTCTGCCCATTTGCCACTCATATTTTGCCCATTTGCCAGTATCATTCTGCCCATTTGTCACATATTTTGCCCATTTGCCAGTATTATTCTGCCCATTTGCCATTTATATTTTGCCCATTTGCCAGTGTTATTACATTACATTACCATTTATTTATATAGCGTCAACAATTTACGTAGCGCTAGGTATAGAGCATAGAGGGAACTACATACTAAGTCAGACACACTAGTACACTGGTACATGAAGTAGAGAACCCTGCTCGCAAGCTTACAATCTAGAGGGAATGGGGTCCATAAGACATAAGGGGTTTAAAAGGTCAGAGGGATTGAAGCTGTAATGACAGTAGTGTGGATGGTTGGCACTAGGTGAGATAGGCCAAAGATGAATAGTGTGTGTTTCAACTAGGTGGGAACTGCAAGAGGTGAAGTGACAGGTGTTCTAGTGGGTTGGGTAGTCAGCCTCTTTAAAGAGGTGAGTTTTGAGGGACTTTTTAACATTTGAAAAGGAGGGAGAGAGCTGGATGCTCTGCGGAAGGGAGTTCCAGAGAGAGGAGGCAGCTCGGGCAAAATCTTGGAGTCGCGAGTGAGAAGTGGTGATGAGGTTGGAGGAGAGTTTCAGTCCCATTGAGGAGCGCAAAGGTTGTGTGCGGAAGTATCGGTTAACAAGGGAGGCAATGTACAAGGGGTGGAGGAGTGGCCACTCATATTTGCCACTCATTTTTGCCCATTTGCCAGTATCATTCTGCCCATTTGTCACATATTTTGCCCATTTGCCAGTATTATTCTGCCCATTTGCCATTTATATTTTGCCCATTTGCCAGTGTTATTACATTACATTACCATTTATTTATATAGCGTCAACAATTTACGTAGCGCTAGGTATAGAGCATAGAGGGAACTACATACTAAGTCAGACACACTAGTACACTGGTACATGAAGTAGAGAACCCTGCTCGCAAGCTTACAATCTAGAGGGAATGGGGTCCATAAGACATAAGGGGTTTAAAAGGTCAGAGGGATTGAAGCTGTAATGACAGTAGTGTGGATGGTTGGCACTAGGTGAGATAGGCCAAAGATGAATAGTGTGTGTTTCAACTAGGTGGGAACTGCAAGAGGTGAAGTGACAGGTGTTCTAGTGGGTTGGGTAGTCAGCCTCTTTAAAGAGGTGAGTTTTGAGGGACTTTTTAACATTTGAAAAGGAGGGAGAGAGCTGGATGCTCTGCGGAAGGGAGTTCCAGAGAGAGGAGGCAGCTCGGGCAAAATCTTGGAGTCGCGAGTGAGAAGTGGTGATGAGGTTGGAGGAGAGTTTCAGTCCCATTGAGGAGCGCAAAGGTTGTGTGCGGAAGTATCGGTTAACAAGGGAGGCAATGTACAAGGGGTGGAGGAGTGGAGGGCTTTGTAGGTTAAAGACAGAATTTTACATTTTCTGCCCATATGCCACTCATATTTTGCCCATTTGCCAGTATTATTATGCCCATATACCACTCATATTGCCCATTTGCCAGTATTATTCTGCCCATATGCCACTCATATTGCCCATTTTCCAGTATTGTTCTGCCCATTTGCCAGTGTTATTCTGCCCATATGCCACTCATATTTTGCCCATTTGCCAGTATCATTCTGCCCATTTGCCACTCATATTTTACCCATTTGCCAGTATTATTATGCCCATATACCACTCATATTGCCCATTTGCCAGTATTATTCTGCTCAAATGCCACTTATATTGCCCATTTGCCAGTATCATTCTGTCCATATGACACTCATATTGCCCATTTGCCAGTATTGTTCTGCCCATTTGCCAGTGTTATTCTGCCCATATTCCACTCATATTTTGCCCATTTGCCACTCATATTTTGCCCATTTGCCAGTACCATTCTGCCCATTTGCCACTCATATTTTGCCCATTTGCCAGTATTATTATGCCCAAATACCACTCATTGCCTATTTGCCAGTATTATTCTGCCCATATGCCACTCATATTGCCCATTTGCCAGTATTATTCTGCCCATATGCCACTCATATTGCCCATATGCCAGTATTATTCTGCCCATATGCCACTCATATTGCCCATTTGCCAGTATTATTCTGACCATATGCCACTCATATTGCCCATTTGCCAGTATTATTCTGCCCATTTGCCACTTATATTGCCCATTAGCCAGTGTTGTTTGCTAGTTATGTGCTCCCCCCTCCAACCCCCTCCCCCGTACTTACCTGTATGCTGCTCAGCCGTCTGCTCAGAAATGTTTCCTGCACACACTGTGCGTGCAGGAAATATAGCCACCGGCATCACTTCCGGTGGCTGTGAAGATAAGACTGATCCATTGGATGCGGATCTCCCGGCAGCTTCCCCATAGTGACTGTCTCTGTGTGAGACAGTCACACGGGCAGCAATGGGGGCCCACATGGAAGCAGCTTTGGGGCCCAAGGATGAATGTAATTTTTACTTTTTTTTTTGCAGGTGTCGCAGGGCGGCCGGAGCCCCTGGAGTGAGGGGCCCGGTCGCAGCTGCGACCCCTGCACTAACGGTAAGTACGCCACTGAGAACCAGCAGAACCAATAGATATTTCCAACCATAAGTAAAGACTTGAACAATAATTTTCTGATTTCAGTTGCATTTACAACGTACCCTCAAAGTTGTCAGAATTGTGTATCAGTTGGAATAAAACTATTTGACTGATCCAGGTTGGAATCTGTTGACACAATTACTTTTTTGGGGACATTTCAAGAAAGTAAAAAACAAATTGTATTTGAATGTTATGTGGTGTATAGAGGTTTTTTGTTGTAAATAAATCTTATGATTTTTTTATTGATAAATCACAGATGCAAAATATCAATATAGATCATTAATTACATAATCTCACAGTTTATTATAATCTTATTTTAAAAGAGCTATCATATACATACAAACATTATTAACATCTAATCATATTTAATTTTAAATCCTTGAAAAAGGATTGCTCAAGTATTTAAATCCACTGATAATCTGACAAACAAACATCAACTCTCTTGGGTCTATTCACTAAAAAGTGAGTTGCAGGTGAGATGAACATGTCATCTCACTATTTCAGCTATACATTGTGCAGGTAAAAACCTGGTGCATCTCACGAATGAAAGTCACCAGGATTGTGCCTGCACAATGTATAGCTAAACTGGTAAAAATAAATGTGCAACTCACCTTTTAGTGAACAGCCCACTGGTGGTGTACCAGCCCAACTCAATTTGACCATGAATTCCAAATTTGTTCATACTCATCGAAATTTCCCCTTTGAGTAAACAAGTCCTTAACCATAATACATAGCATCTATATTTAATTAGCAACTTGTGACCACACTCTTTCACCAATTTGTCATGAAGATTAGAATCCCCAAAAACGTATTTATCCTTTTTTAACATACTTGATTGCACATAAGTAAAGCTTTCTGAGATAAGTTAGTTGAGTTAGTTATAGCTACACCACCATTCTGGGGCAAGTCCTGTGAGTGCAGGGTTAAGTCAAGGATGCAATCTGGGTGCTGGGGAAAGTCCTTTGAGTGCAATATGGGTGTTGGGGCAAGTCCTGTGGGAGCAACCATGTCCAGATATAATTTCAAATACCCCAACAATATTTTACTTTTTCAGTGGCATCAGATAGATAGAAGACTTCCCTGTTTTTTTTTTTTTTGTGTGTGCATCAGGACCATTCAGTCTCGGGTTAGATTTTATGTAACCTCTGAGGAATGATATACCATCTGTTATTTAATTTGATTTGCAATTCTTGCAAATTCTGGAGGTGAGTTGCTTTCCCTGTCCATAACCAGGCTTAATTCCATAAATTCTCATCTACAACCATCCCACATTCCCTTTTCCATCTCCTCCTAGATTGAGGAAGATAATCATATCACTTTATTTGCTTCCTCTCTGTGAAAAATGACTTCATCTCCTTTTATGACTTGATTTTACACACATGTTTGAACAAAGGTCAGTGACTAATTATACTCAAGCTTCCTATAGTTTTAAAGAAGAGCTGCTTCAGTTTGACTGGATTTCTTAGCAGTATGGATCAAATACAAATTAAAGAGTTTAAAAGGACAGAGAGTATTTTTAATTATCCTACTTAAATTTAATCATAGCTAAAATGATTGTATACTTTTTTTTTTTTTTTTTTACACAACACAATAATATTCATAAAGTGTCAATTTAGTCTTTCTTTATGTATTTAGACTTGTTTCAAATCCTATCTAACTACATTGTTGTAAACAACCAGGGCTCGCCTTAGGATTCTGCGATCTGTGCAATTGCACATGTGGCACCAGAAGCGCTGTTTATGGAGATCAAATGATCTCCCTTTACCAGCCCTCTCTGTGCAGGGGAAAAGCAGGGCAGGCAGCTGATGTCTGTGTGGTGCCCAGGTACATAGACATCCTCTTAGGCTGCCTCTCGAGCTCCCCTCACATCAGAGTGTCAGGAGTTGTGTCTTCCCGACGATCCTGACTCCACTGAGCGGAGTGAGAGCCTAGAAGTAATGGGTGCAGGGGGCAAGTCCTGTAAATGCAATCTGTGGGTACGGGCAAGCCCCGTGAGTACAATCTGGGTGCTGGGACAAATTTGGTGAATGGAATGTGGGCACTGGGACAAGCCCAGGCTCACTTAGCTCCTCTTAGGCTGCCTGTTGTGCTCCCACACACCAGAGTGTCAGGGGTAATGTGACCTCCTGATGCTCAGACTCCACAGAAAAGCGGGAAGCGCATAGCTAGAGCCTAGACATTCTGGGGCAAGTCCTGTGAGTTCAGGGTTCAATGTGGGTGCTGCATGTTGGCTCTGTAGCAAGTTATGTGGGTGCAATGGCAAGGGATGTGGGGTCAATAATAAAAGGAGGGTAGGGGAAAGGGAGTGAAGAAGGAAATAAAAGCAAGCAATGCATTTTTTTCAAAAACATTTTTATTATGTCCTAACTACCTTACCACTGCCTGTGACTGACATGGGAGGCTATTAGTGGCACACAGTAAAAGCTTGTTGGCAGTACTGGCAGTTGTCGGTATGCTAGTGTGCATTTTCTCCAAGATGTCTAATCACTGATACGCAGTTCAATCAATGGTAAGATCTGGAATCTCAGAGGAAATATCATAACACCTGCACAATACATACCGATCACCCATAATAATATTATGTAGGTCCTCTTTTTGATGCCAAAACAGCCCTGACCTGTCGAGCCATAGACTCCACTAGACCTCTGAAAGTGTGGTATCTGGCACAAAGACATTAGCATCAGATCCATTAAGTCCTGCAAGTTGCGATGCGGGGCCTCCATGGATTGGACCTGTTTGTCCAGCACATCCCATGGCTGCTCAATTGGATTGAGATCTGGGGAATTTGGAGGAAAAGTCAACACCTTTAGCTCGTCTTTGAGTTCCTCAAACCCTTTCTGAACCATTTTTGCTTTCTGGCAGGGTGCATTATTCTGCTGAAAGAAGAACAATGCCATCAGGGAATACCGTTTCCATGAAAGGGTTTACATGGTCAGCAACAATGTTTAGGTAGGTGGTATGTGTCAATAACATCCACATGAATGGCGGGACCCAAGGTTTCCCAGCAGAACATTGCCCAAAGCATCACACTACCACCGCGGGTTGACAGCTGTCAGTGGTCATAATATTATGGCTGATCAGTGTATAGTTGAGTTGGTGTCATGAACATTTCCTCTCAGTTCAACTCATCTGCAAGTGACTCTCCTGTTATATTAATTGCTATATGCAAGTAATGTTAGAAACACACTATACAGCAATGCATGTCTGACCATTCAGGCACTTACATGGCTAAAACCTTTTCTAGAAATGAAATGCAGGTCAGTCTCATAAAGATTATTCTTTTTAATAACTAATCCAGTTATTTGAGCAGTCTCAAAATTTATAGATTTTCTATAACTTTCCAGATAAAGTCACAATACAATCTGGGGGATGTTAGAGGACATCTGTTTACAGTTGGATATTTTGTAATTATTAAACATTAATGTACTCTTATCCCTATTGCGGTTTGTAGTTGCTGATAGGGACATCTTAAACCCTTCTGCTGATGGAAGTACAGTCCCCCTGGGGGGAAGAAGGACTGGAAGAAGATGAGGAAGAGCTGGAGGATCCTGAGGCAGAAAGCTCCGGGAGAATGGCTGCACCAGGGAAAACAGGCAACTTCCTGACAAAGAGAGGCATCACTCTCCGGGTTCTGCTGAAAGATGGCTTGATAGAGGCTGGACAGGGGGTTTTGTCTATACATTACCTGGTGAGAGCCACATTGGGAAAGAAGGAAGTTGTTTTTCATACTTAGCACTGACTAAATACTTTCTGCACTACAACTATTTGCTAACTGTAGAGCTCCTTTGATGGTTGCTACAGTGGCGCTCATTTTAATTGATTCCGTGAATACAAAAAGTATTTTTAGTGCACCACATTCTACTTGCAAAATGGTGAACTACAAAATATCTTGAGTGTGTCTGTCTTTCTAGCTCTAGATGCCTGATTTTTCTTATTTCCTTGCCAGTTCACCACAGTTCACTATTTAGTGAATAGGCCCTGCTCTGTGTACACTGTTTTAGGCAATTATTTAAACACTATGACTTGTACATATGTTGTGCTACAATCTGGAATGCTGTATTTGCTTGAATATAAGGTGAGGATTTTTCAGAATGCTCTGAAAAAGACCCCTCATCTTATATTCAAGGTTGTCTTATAGACATCAAATAGAGGTCTGATTTATAAGACTACGATCCAACTCCTCTACAGAGCTGCAGAGGACCTGGTCCTCCTTACAGGCAGCTGGTGAATGTCTGTACGTTGCACAGACACATGACCCCCCCCTCCCCCAGCGTTCCATCTCAGAAGTAACCGACGGACGTGTTGGGCAGCACCCAGCAGCTCACAGACATCTTCCGGCGGCCCCCACTCTCGGCCACACTTTCTGAATTGTTACCATTTTCTCGCTATTGACCTGTGTAGATTTAACCTTAACTCCACCTGTTCACATGAAAGCTTACAGAATGTATCACAAGATCATAGCAAAAGCTATTCATTAATCAAGGTAGTTCCTGTGGTTATACATGTCCAGCAAAATCCATGCTGACGTGGCCACCCCAGCAGTAATTCTGATGAAAACATATCTGCAGAAGTGTGCGTTGTAAGGCTCCTGTGTGATGTATGTATGAACACATTGCAAGGACAGTTGTCATCTGAGATACTTTTCATTCTTGCATTTCTGAGAATTTCCTCTCCGGCTCCAACAAAATGCTGAAGAGCTTAGTATGGGGATTAACATTTAGCATATAGATATTCAAATTTTAATGAATGCACGTGTGTAATTATTTAACTTTTTAATATGCATTAAACATGTAGATCATGGGCGAAGCCAACTGCTCCGTACAGAGACCTCATTATACTTGATTTTTTCGGATGTCTACCTCATTTAATTTAGCTGTGACTTCTGCTAAAACTGTCGGCATGATAGAGCAAAAGTCAAAAAAGAGCAGGAGGCTTTCTCAGTTACTGACATAGAAACATTGCTGTCAAAGGATTGCTCAATAGAAGAGTTAGCATCTTTTGATCCTAACAATTCATGTACCTCCAGGACTGATATGAAGGGACATATCCAATGCCTTTTCCAGGACTTGCTTGCAATGCGGCATAAAGACCTCACATAAATGTCTGCCCTGCCCACTAAAGTATCTTCTATGGTCACCATGCAGAACAAAGAGATTAGACGAACATTTTGATACACTAAATTCCAAGCCTCCGACAACAGGTTGAGGTCCTTGAAACCAGATCTCGCCAATTGAATTTAGGGATATGTGGTGTACCAGAGGCGGTTGGGCCCTCCGCACTCTATTCATACATTTCCAGATTGGATACGACCTTGCTTATAGACTAAGGGTCCCCTGATCATTTATTTGGAAATGTTTTTCAAGTTAAAAAGGCTCTCACTGCACCAGCAGATGCCCTGAGAGACAGCCTGATAAAATGTCATTATAAAGCCAGCTTATCAGATAAGCTATCGCAAGGAAGAACCGACATACATAATTTGACAAGCATTTTTTGAGGACTTTCCTTTTTCTACCCCCACTGGAGGAAGGAGATGGTCCCACAGAGATATGCCCATCACAGTCATTATCGGTGACAAGGGATAACAGGTACCTGACTAATGAACACATTGTAGATGGCCCTTCTTTACTGAAGGGCATCTGCAGGGCATACCAGTGTGAGATTCAGCACAGAGGAACACAATATTGGATACTTCATCCTTGGATCCTCCTGTAGAAGCCAAACAGTACTTGGACCTACTTGAAAACGGGTGCCCCACTCTGGGCCCTGTAAGAAGCAGGCAGCTGTATGTCTGTGTGCTGACCAGGCAGTTAAACTTTCTCCCAGGCTGCCTCTTGCACTCCCAGCACACTGACATCCAGCTACCCACCAGGAAAATCCTGGTGCAATGTGTGTGTTGGGGCAAGGCCTGGGTGTGCAATGTGGGTGCTACAAGGTGGTGCCATGGCAAGGGATGTGGAGGCAATAACAAAAGGAGTGCTGGAGAAATGGAGTCAGAGAGGAGGGACCCAGACCCTTTGTTCTCTAAAATGTTTGATGGCTGCCCTGAGTATGTGGGTAACGTGTTTATAGGTTTTGGACTTTTTACCACTGTGCTATTCTTGTAGTATTTCATATAGGATGGTTCATACACTTCTTTTTTTAACACATTTATACATTTTTATAACTCCCCCAACATGATCAACAATGAATACACTGGATTGCTGTTTCTGGCCAGGCAATGCTACCTTTGGGCCAAACCACCATGGGACTACTTTGCTTTTACTAGGACTTACACGCCTCTTGGGAACACATAATGGGTGTTTATTTTTAATATGGCACAAATACTTTATGATATTCGGTATGTCTACATTTTTCTGAATAAAAATTAAATTAAAATCAAGTCAGAGTGGTTCTTTTTTTATAGCTTATTTCTATCCTACATTGTGGAATACACTCAATGGCATGTGATTTGTTGAAATAAGCCATATTTATATGTAATTACTTGGTGGATAATGTGGGGCATTTTAGGAGGGTCAGGACTGTTTATTATAACTGTGTCTATCCTACAGGGCAGGAAATTCCAAGGTGACTTATTGGTGGATGGCAAAATCAGATGGCAGGAGACTGGGCAGGCATTCAATTCTCCAAGTGCCTGGGCCACTTATTGCAAACGGCTTGTTAACCCTGCCAAAAAGTCTGGCTGTGGATGGGCATCAGTTCGGTACAAGGGCCAGAAACTTGACCAGTACAAGACAGCTTGGCTAAGACAGCATCAGCCTCATGGACCAACTGCTGACGGGGTCAGTTACATTGCCCAATCGTAGTAACTAGGCTTTCCTTGGTTCATCTCAACATATTATTATCACCGTTCATTTATTTTTTTAGCAGAGCCCCCAAAGTGAGGGAGAAGATGATGATCTGCTTGAGGAGGAGGAAGAAGAAGAAACTCGAGATTGGAAGATGAATACGTTGGAAGCAGCTGGAGCCAGGAAACAGCAGACTAAAGGTGGAGTAGAGCACGGACAAGGTAATACTTTACAATATTTCAATAATTAAAATGTGGACTATTGCGCATACTTTTAAAAGTATGCAAGAATTACCATGGATCTAAGAGTGTAAATCACATTGCCTGTTTTGAGTCAATGTTGTCTCTCTCTACAGTAGCAGCTCAGAGAATAAGTCAGCCTGAAATACGAATTCCAGTGAAATACTCTACATTAGGAAGTCGTGATTCTGCAAGGTATTGCACAATGTGGCACAAAAAAAAACACGCCTTGCAACTGCTTCCCCTAGCAATGCAGGACTCTGGGAGGGTTCCATCGATTACTGCTAATTCACTGTAGCACAGTCACTTACTGTATTCATTTCTGTATTCATTTCTCCGGTGAGACAGTTGGGGTCATGAAAACACGGGTTACATTAGTGAAAGGGACATCCAATGAGGAGGGCTTAGAGAGATGGGCAGCACTGTTGCTATAGCAATAACACTAGCGCAGTTCATTTGCAGTTTATAGGCTATATATAAGGTGTGTGAAAGTGATGAGGTAAAAATGAGAAGGCAAATTGGTTTCTTTTTCTTACCTTTACATGATAAATGAAAAAATATTTTTGGACATTGTAGGTAGAACTGCCCCTTTGACATAATGTTTACTGACTTGAATTTAGTATCATTTATCTAAAGAACAGCAAATTTAACTGAGATTCTAAAGCAACCAAGAGGAATAGCAAGGCCTCATGGGAATTTTATAGAATTTAATATATTGAAGATATACAGCTAAATTTTTTTTAAAGTGAATATGACTTCATTTTGTGACATAATATGCAACTCAATTATACTCCATAATGGTTACTGTTCTTTGCGTGATCAGTGTAAATAGGATAGTGTACATGTTCTGCATTTAAGCTTTTATTTTATTTTAGACCTATGCAGGCAACTTTTGGCTCAATGGGCAATAGAAATTCAGGGATGATGGCCAAGATTCTGCACATAAGTGTGATGCTTGTGGAAGTAACCACCACATTTAGTTGATTCATTGCATTATTGACACTATAAAAAGGACCTGCATGTGTATTAATAATGTCTTCCTCCATTGGCTGAAGGAAAGTTATAAAACTATTTAGACAACTGCTTATATAAACACACAAACTCTTTTTGATGGCTACTGAGCTATCCCTTAAGTAAATACAGATATGTATACATTTAAATATACTGCCATATACCTGTTATTACCTATCATTATATAAGTATAAGTTTCATATATTGAACAGTTATTATTAATTTATTATTTTCAAAAGTGTGCAGCTATATGTAATTGTTGAATAGTAAACATAATTTGCATATGGTCTCACAGGTGATATCATAAATATCCAACAGCACACATCTAAACACATGGGGAATTACTTCAAAAAAATATTCTGGGGAAAAGTGAAGCAATTGGCAGGAATATTCCATTGGTTTCCATGGTGATTGCTCCACTTTTAAAACTTTGCCCCACTGTTGACTTTTATAAAAAAAAAAAAACACCCATTTTCTCTCAGTTTATAGCAATAAATAAATAATATTGTGCTCTACAATGTAGTTATAAATACTACTTAATGTTGTTGTTTTTTTTAAATACATTTGTTATGCTTTCCGCACCCATTACCTTGGGATTTTCTTGTACCATTTCAGAGATCCTCACACACTCGTTGAAGTGACCTCTTTTGCTGTCATTAATAAGTTTCAGCCATTTCACGTGTCCATCTCCAGTAATGCTCTTCTGCTTCTGGTGAGTCTAAATATCAATGCAGTTCCCTTGTTGTGTTCTGTAACTTACCATGACTTTATCATCCTTTCATTCAAGGATTTCCACAGCCATATAACACGGAGTGAAGTGGTGGGGTATCTAGGGGGCCGATGGGATACTAACAGCCAGTGTAAGTGCACGCTTTCACTCATGCTTTTTGTTAAAATGTACATTTTTTATCTATCATCTATTTTATTTTCAGCTACTAGCTAATAATGTATTTAATCTTGTAGTGCTGACTGTGCTGCGAGCTTTCCCTTGCCGTTCCCGTCTAAAAAATGCAGAGTCAGCGACAGCCGTGGAGGAGGAGGTAACACTCTAGTGATCGGAGTGGGTTATATAATTATGTTTTTCATTAATAAAGCACAAATTAATCACCATCTCAAAACACAAATAACTACTACAAATCTCCATTATGTAAATATGCAGTTTGTTTTTTGTGAGTTGTCTTTTTATATGATGTGTGTGTGTGTGTGTGTGTGTGTGTGTGTAACATACCTCATATTGTAATAAGTGTAGGAAACAAGATGCTAAGCTGGGACTTATCTAAGCATTTATAGTAAACTTTAAAAACGTCGCTATAACTGAGATTAAAAATCATATTAGTGATTTTTACTATTAAATATAAACGAGTTGAGGTTTCATCACAGAGTGACTATAAATTGAGTAGAGATACATTTGCTTGATGAGGTTTGAAAATGTAAGTGTACTATACAGGGCAGTGTTCTTCTTGCAGTAGACTTGCCATGGTTGTCCCATGCATAGTTAATTGGGTGAGATGAAATGTTCATCTCAACTTAATTTACCTTTTAGTGAAGTCCCCACTGGACCTTGGCACATTGAGATGTAAGTTTCCTTAGGCACACCATCTCCACTTCCTTGTGGTCCATGCGATAGTAGAACTGGATGCAGAAGGTGCTAGATAAACTAGTCATTTGATAGCCAAGAGACTAATTAATGTATTGCTGACATTAGGACTATATTAAAATGGGATTTTTTTTTTAGGCTTTATTTGATAGTATAACAGCTGCTGTATTATTTCCCAAACTCATCGACTCCCCCATATATTCATTCCCTTTCTTTTTCCCCTTCAGATTTGTCAGAGTATGTTTTTGCGAGGTCTTTCACTTGTTGGCTGGTATCATAGTCATCCTACAAACCCAGCACTACCATCTCTGCAAGACATCGAGGCCCAAATGGATTATCAGCTCAAACTTCAGGGAACAGAGAATAGCTTCCAGCCCTGCCTAGGCCTTATATGCAGTGAGATTTCAACTCTCTTTTGGCAGCTACTTTAAAACCCTTTTGCACAATTATTTAGTTTTCTTTCTATTTTAGGTCCTTACTCCCATGGAAACAAGGACTGTATATCCTCTATCTGTCCTTTTTGGGTGATGCCACCAGCAGAGGTAATGGATATGTAGAGAGGTTAATAACACTGTGTACACTTTGTAAAGATTATATTTCACACTGCTGTGCATTTTGCAGCATCGTCCAAATGACTATGGAATCCCCATGGAGGTGGAAGTGACATATAATCAGGACAGCTTTTTGACCAATGACCTCCTACATGAAATGGTGAGGACCCATTTCTCACTGATTGCTTTGGTAGCTTTGTCTTCCATCACTTTTCTGTCTTAATAACAGTCAGCAGAAATATACAGCGCCACTAACCTTTTTCCCCATTTATGCATCTAATGTAGAAATAGAGTGCTATTAGCACGAGAATATAGTAGCACAAACGTTTTAATGTACACGACCATTTAACCTTTCACCAGAAGCAATGTTTAAAAAAAAAAAAAAAAAAAGTTTAGTTGTCCTTATATTTAATGGAAAGATTGAATAAAGTGCAGTTTTTTTTTTTTTTTAAAGAGACATGCTTTAACCCCTTTGCGACACAGGACGGACTAGGTCTGTCCTGTGTGCCGAGGCGTTAGTGACACAGGACGGACCTAGTCCGTCCTGTGTCAAAACGAGCACTGAAAGCGGAGTTCTTCCGCTTTCAGTGCTCTGATGGTATTGTAACGATGCTTCCGTGTGGAAGCATCGTACAATGCTAAAAAAAAATGCCCGTCGGCATTTCGATCGCTCCAGAGAGCGATCGAAATGCCGGTTTTAAAGGCACAGAGCCTTTAAAACGCGGGCATTTAAAAAACGAGCATAGGAAGCGAATTTTTCGCTTCCTATGCTCAGAAAGTGTTCCTGATTGCCTCGCAAGTCGAGGCAATCAGAAACACAAAAAAAAAATGCACGATCTTGGTCACTAAGTGACCAAGATGGCGCTGCCCTTCTAAGGGCAAGAGCACAGGAGGCAGGAAGAGAGAGACAGATCAAAGTTCTAAAAGTAAGTAAAAGTTAAAAAAACAATAAATACACAACACACAAATAATAAAACAATAAAAAAAATTTATTAAAGCAATTCCCTGCGTTTAACCCCTTCCCTGCCACTGATCTTGCATAAGCAGTGATCGTGCACATCAGCGCATTTATTTTTGCTGTTTGTGCATTTTTTAGGGGTTAATTTTTTTTTGTACTGTAATTTATTACAGTACTAAAAAGGCTCTTCTAAGAGTTATTAACCCCTTATTTGCCGTCGATCACTGCTTACGCAATGATATTGACGCCAAAGAAATTTTTATCTGTCTGCATATTTTTTTTTTTTTTTTTTTACACATACCCGCTAGGGGATTACATGTAAAGTAAAAATATTTGAGATTTTTTTTTTTTTAAGCTGCCTGAGCGCATAGCGATCAGTAACAGCGAATTAGTGGCAAAGGCGGTTTGGTGATTTCTCAATTAAGCTCACCATTCGCCCTGGTCAGATCAAAATTAATCGGATCAATATTCACAAATATTGATCTGCCTCCCTCTCCTCACTTACATTTTTGTGACGGAAAGAGACAGATCAGTATTAGTGATTTAAAATAACATTTTATAAAATTGGCAGGTTTTATGAAAGTCTTTCACTGTGTATTAACCCCTTCCCTGCCATTCATCACTGTGTAAGCAGTAATCCTGCACAGCAACAGTATGTTTTGCTGTCTGCACTGTTTTATGGATTAATTTCTTTGTACTGTAATGTATTACAGTACTAGGTAGGCTCTTCTAAGAGCTATTAACCCCTTCTTTGCTCGAGATCACTGCTTACGCACTGATTCTGAGGCCGCGGACTCAGGGTTCGATTTTGACCCTATTCAGCTTTCTGATACATCATCTAGCGATGTATCGGTGGCTGCTGAGCCCTTGCCACAAGTAGTGATGGGGGTCTACCGAAAAAAAATAAATATATGGTTTGGTGGGGGTAAATTACATTGGCTGGCTTCAAAGATATATCCCATAAAGGACACGGACGCAGGTTGACTACATGTCAAAATTCCAAGTTGGAATTTTGAGATGCGCATCTCACAAATGTTGCCTTCTAGCCAAAAACAAACCAACAAACCTATGCATGGGTGCTATCCCTGTACTCGGGAGATGTTGCTGAACACATATTGGGTTGTTGTTTGGCAGTGACATATACCAGAATCTGTGAATTCATGCCTGAAGTACAATGCATGTGGAAAAAAAACTCCCAAAAAAGTACTACCACAAACTTTTACAAAGGCTGGTGGTAGAATTAGTACCTATACAGTATTAAAATACCACCATTTGAAATACCTTAGGATGTCTATTTTCCAAAAATATATGGTTTGATGGGGTAAAATTCATTGGACGGCTTCAAAAATGTTCCAAATGGAACATGGGCGCAGGCTGACTACATGTCAAAATTCCAGGTTGGAATTGCGCACCCCCTAAATGTGGAATTTTAGACCCAATACAAACCAACAAACCTATGCATGGGGGGTATCCCTGTACTCAGGAGATGTTGCTGAACACATATTGAGGTGTTGGTTGGCAGTGGCAAATACCAGAATCTGAAAATTCCTGCCTGAACTACAATGTGTGTGGGGAAAAAATTACAACCCAACCCTTTGACATAGGTTGGTGGTAGAATTAGCACTTGGAAAGTGTTAAAATACCACAATTTTAAATACCCTAGGATGTCTAGTTTTCCAAAATCTATGGTTTTATGGGGTAAAATACTTTGACAGGCTTCAAAAGTGTCCCAAATGGAACATGGGCGCAGGCTGACTACATGTCAAAATTCCAAGTTGGAAATGCACCCCCCCTAAACGTGGCCTTTTAGCCCCCAAATAATCTAACTAACCTACACATGGGTGGTATCCCTGTACTCAGGAGATGTTGCTGAACACATATTAAGGTGTTGTTTGGCACTGACACATAATAGGATCTGTGAATTCATGCCCGATGTACAATGAATGTGAAAAACAAATTACTATCCATAACATTGACATAGGCTGGTGGTAGAATTAGTGCATGAAAAGTGTTAAAATACTACCATTTGAAATACCCTAGGGTGTCTAGTTTTCAAAAATATATGGTTTTGTGGGGTAGAATACACTTTTTGGCTTCAAAAATGTCCCAAATGGGACATGGGCGCAGGTTTTCTGTACATCAGAATTCCAAGTTGGAAAACCAAAAAGCGCACCTCTCAAATGTGGCCTTTTAACCCCCAAATAACCTAACCAACCTATACATGGGGGGTATCCTTGTACTCAGGAGATGTTGCTGAACACATATTGAGGTGTTGTTTGGCACTGACATATAACAGGATCTGTGAATTCATGCCCAAAGTACAATGTATGTGAAAAAAAAAAATGACTACCCAAAACATTGACATAGGCTGGTAGTATAATTAGTGCATGGAAAGTGTTAAAATACTACCATTTGAAATACCCTAGGGTGTCTAGTTTAAAAAAATATATGGTTTTGTGGGGTAGAATACACTTTCTGGCTTCAAAAATGTCCCAAATGGGACATGGGCACAAGTTTTCTGCATGTCAGAATTCCAAGTTGGAAAACCAAAATGAGCACCCCCTAAATGTGGCCTTTTAGCCCCAAAACAAACCAACAAACCTATGCATGGGTGGTATCCCTGTACTCAGGAGATGTTGCTGAACACATATTGAGGTGTTATTTGGAAATACCCCTTCACATTTTAAGGTAATGTTTACCTAAATTGCAATATATGTGAAATGTTAAAACAGCCCATGTCACCAAGCGTCGGACAAGCCAAAAAAGTCATGTCACTAAGGGGTTAATGAAAGAATTCAAAAAGAGCTTATTGAGCATGCTTTGGTCTCTACTAAGGCACCAACATTCTTAGCCCTTTGATATTTTGTTTAGGGCTCTACATACACCCGATGTCACTATATTTAACGCCTAATCTATGTCTGGTGCAAAGTTCTAGAAGTGGAATTGCAACCTTAAAAACCAAGCGAATGATTTTGTGAAGTGTCCACATTTTACACCTTTGACTGTAACATAGGAACTTTGCATTGCTTGTACTGCCAAATGCACACTAATGTTCTACAGTCTGATATTTAATTTGCATAAACTTGTTTCTTTGATCTGCTTTACCTTAAGATTATGTTGGTGGAATTTTATAAGGGGGCCCCCGACCTTATACCATTTCATGACAGGTGGAGTGAAGAGAAGACTTATCTGGACAAACTTAAGGTACTTTAAATAGTATTTCTTTTGCAGTCAAATACAAATGATTTCTTCTAACTACATTTGAGAAGGTAAAAAAAAAAAAATGTGGGTTGATTTTTGGAATGACCAAAAAGAGTGCACTTGTCATTTGCTATGTTTGTTTTTTTTAATTATAAGAAACTATATGTACAAAATAAGAACATTCACAAATCTATGACGTTGGTGTGTGTGTGTGATATATATATATATCAGCCATAACATTATGACCACTTGCCTGATATGGTGTGGATCCCCTTTTAATGCCAAAACAGTTCTGATCTGACAAAGCATGAACTCCTCTGAAGGTGTGCTGTGGTATCTGTAGGTTGCGAGGTGGGGCATCCATGGATCGGACTTTGTTTGTCCAGCACATCCCACAGATGCTCGATTGGATTGCAATCTGGGGAATTTGAAGGCAAAGTCAACACTGAACTCGTTGTGTTCCTCAAACCATTCCTGAACCACTTGCTTTGTGGCAGGGCGCATGATCCTGCTTAAAAAGGCCACTTCCATCAGAATACCCTTTCCATGAAAGGGTGTACATGAACTGCAACAATGCTTATGTGTCAAAGTAACATCCACATGAATGGCTGGACCCAAGGTTTCCCAGCAGAACATTGCCCAAATCATCACACTACCTCTGCAAGCACCTGTCAGTGTCATAATGTTATGTCTGATTGGTGTATATATATTAAATGTCTATGTAATTGGATGTGGACTGCATATATCATTGCTTAACAGTGACTTAGAACAGTTAGAAAATTTAGGCCACAATAGCAGAGCTGGAAAATCGGGCATAGTTTAGTTGCATAAACTAGACATGTTTGAGTATAATTTTTAGTCCTTGCTTGCAATTTTTTTTTTTTTTAGGGTTCACTTTCAAGTCGGACACCCAAGGATCAAGGCTTTGGCCCTATTCTTGACCAAGTGTACATACTGTTGAAACAGCAAGGCTAATGTGTGGCTCAACTTGGAATTTTAACCACAACCTTCACTTTGCATGACCTGTCCACCATTTCATCCTTCATCGTGTTGTGGTAGGAAACACACGCTTCATTGTCTTTCTCTAGATCTTCCCTCGATTAGCAGACTCTGCATTTATTACTTTTTGATTTTTTTTTTTTTTTTTACATGACCCCTGCTGTAAGTTACGTTGATATCCCGGAAATTACTACAATAGTTGTGGTATTTTTGTGCCATAAATAAAGGATTATGTCACTTCATTTCTGGACTGTTGTAGTTTTATAGCTAAAGTAAATCACATCACATTTATTTGTTTGTGTTTGTTTTTTTAATTTCAAAAGATTACAAGAAAAATAAGTATATCTAGATAACAAACAAAGTTTTCTTGGTACAGACGTCTCACTTTTATGAATGTCATGCTTTTGAAATATACTTGTAAAAAAAACCTTTGCCTGAACTAATTACATATCTAGTTCAGTGAAGACATCTCCATGCAATTATATTCAGCATGGTATTGCAGTTAAACAAACCCATATTAAATTAGTGACCGACATCTAACTGGTTGTTGTGAGGTCATGTCGCTAATTGGAAACTATCAAATACATGTTGAAGTTCCCAGTCCATACAAATATAGTTTCTCGACTCCGTACAATGTCATAAAGATAGAGCTGTAAAATATAGAATTTCAAAAAAAATTCTAACTGCTTTGTACAAATTACGGTCATGACAAAACGGTTATACGGAAGGTTAAATTAAAGCAGCGATGTTGTAAAAGAATGCCAAGTCTAAGAGAGTACTGTATGTATAAATTGTATATGTAGTGATACTTGAATGCTAGCCCAGCCAGCTTCAAATATGGAATGAGGAGAGAGACAAAACTGACAAATGCTCCTTACCAGCCACGGCCTAAAGATTAAAAAAGTTCTTATTCCAAACAGTTAAAATGCATACAATGTAACAGTTATAGGAAATTAATACTAAAGTATATAAAGGTTACATAATTATATATATATATACACATACAGAATAAGAGTGAAAGGTTAATACCTGAGCTGCAAGAGGAAACTGCTCTGGCAGTTATGAACATATGGTGCTGGTGCCTGTTACAATTATTAAAAATATATATATATATATGTAATAGGCTACTCCAACATGGATTAGGTTATACAGTTGAAGACAGTAATGTGTGTTCCAAAGTAGAAGACCAGTTATTAACAACACCAACCACAAGTGGACTGTTGCATTGCTGGGAAGACAAAAATCTATATGAAATCGCACAAGTAAGGATGCTTTGTGTTCTATGGCATAATTCACATCCAGTAACCCCATAATAGTGACAGAAATAGGTGTCGTTATGAGATCTGTTTAACAAAAAAGGGAAAAGGAAGGACGGTTGGTTTACTGTACAAAAACAAAATACATTTGCTCAGATTTTGGTCCTTAGTGTTAAAGAAAAAATTGGATAGCATTCAAGATGATACATTGCAAACCTCATTGAGGCAACGAAACCAACACCTCCACGTAGTTGAGAGGAAAAAATCCTGATTGACCATTGATCATCCCTTCATACCAGTTCTCATCAATCTGATTGGTCAGAGTGATGATATCACCCTCTCGAAAACCAAGCTCCCCATCGTTTTCTGGTTCAAAATCATACAGTGCTTTACAGCATGGCTGGTCAAGCGGAGCTAGAGCGGAGAAGAAAAACAAAAAAAGTAAAATGAGATAAGAAGAAGCCAAAGAGTATAATATGAAGCCTGGAAGCCAGAGAATGAAACCCTGGGTAGGACAAGAAACAGTAAAAGAGGATAAGGTGTGAGTAGCTGAAGATTAGAAAAAGTGAGAGAATAAGTGTAGAGTGGTCAGGAGGAAATAAAAACAATAATACTCACTGGAGCTTCGGACACTGGGCGTTCGGGCAGGCTTTTCAGAGCGGAATGCTGAAACTGAACAAATATAAGGAAGGCGACTGTTACAAGTATTCCCAACTAGCTCATATTAAGCATTTTCTTTAACCCAGTAAGTCCAATTTGAAAAAAATATCATTTAATTCTGCCTGACAAGGATAAATATGACATCAAGAGAAAGCCAGTACAGGTTGGGTATCCCTTAATCAAAAATACTTAAGCTAACTGATAATTTTTACTAATAAGACATATTACAGCCTCTCCGCATTCATGAAATACTGTATAAAGAAAATACATCACTTTTACTGCCATATGATTTATTGTTGGGTACCTGCCCAAGAGCGTCAAGCCTGCACACGTTCCACTGTATTACCCTTTGTGGGCGTCAGGGAATTTGGGCATGACTGAAAAGCTATATCACAGCTTAAGGGACTGAAAAATAGAAAATACTCAGCACTTCAATTCAGTGAGAAATTTCTTTAATCGAAAAACACCAGTGGCAACGTTTTGACCCGTCAGTCTTTCTCACGCCATGACAAACAGGTCGAAAATTTTTTGGATTAAATACATTTTTCTTGCTGAATTGGAGTGCTGTGTGTTTTCTATTATTTTTCGTATTGGGGGCCTTGGTGGAGCCCTGCTTGTGCATGAACCCTTTGGAGCGCTGCTTAACTAGTTCCCTTTGGTGTAAGCTTAAGGAACTGGACACTGAATGAACTGCTATGCGCTTGCATTCTGACAAGTGTGTGTGGAATATGCAACTTATGGTAAAACCTGAAAAATGCTATATTTATATGTTTTAGTAAAATAGTGGCATATATACTTACATGAACTTTAATATATTCAACTTTTTTTTCATATGTAATAATGTTATAGGGGAAAAAATGGACTTGCCGAAGCACTATATTGTACCCACAGCACTTGTACGCGAAGCATGTTAGGCATATCATCTGTCCCAGTTGGAGGGTTTCCTCCCAATTTTGCAGCCTCACTTATCTTGGATTAAATCCTCACATCTATGCAGTGTGTCCGGAGTATTATTTCATGGTGACTAACGTGTGGATTGCCAAGCCGCTTGCTCTTGTTTGTCTTTCTATGCACCTATATTGCACCCACACAATTTGCCATGCAACTATAGGACTTGTCCCACAGATGTCACTTCACCCATTAAAATATGCCAAGGCACCCACAGACTTCCCTGGTGTCTACTGGGGGCAGCAGAAGGATGACTTAATAAGACTGAGAACCAGGTCCACTGCAAAGACCTATTTGAGACCTGATAAGACGTTCTTGAATTTCTCTGAAAAAAACTAGTCTTATAATTAAGCAAATATGGGAAAAAAAAGAAGAAGAAGAAAGAAGAAAAAAAGAAGGAGCGCTTATGCAACATCAGTGCTCCCTCACGGCAGGTATAAACCATTTCAATTGGGGGGGGAATAATATTATGTAGGGAAGGCCACTTCCTCCTCTGGCCCCCCCAGCAACGCCACAGTGCGGCGCCCAGTTGGTTAAACTCTGCCTTAGGGGATTAAGAATATGCTCTGAATATACACTGTATTTTCCAGTCAATGTTTGCCAATCTTACCCGGTGGTTTACTGGATGCATTGCATGAGAAACCTCCATTAGCATGTTCAGATTCAGAATACTCGTAACTTTCTCTTGGTTTAGGTTTGAATTCTCTTTTGGGTCGGGAGGAAGATTCTCTTACTCTATCCTTTAGCTTGTCAGACAGTTCATCCAAGATCTGCACAGCCTGTCTGTGATAATCCAGCTGGGCCTCGACCAGGGCAGAGAGTTGGCTCACCTGTTCCACCTGCAAGGATAAAAAACACTTGTATCCAGCAGATTCAAAAACTTATATTTTTTTAAAGTCCACCTTGCCAGATAACCACTTAATGGACCAGATGTCAACAGGAAGCTCTGCATTTTACACAACTATGTTTTATGTTTTTATAAAAGGGGCAGTTCCCCCGGTGGGAAAACTAGAGACAGACCCCAAATCGCTATGCAAGCTGTTCCAAAACTACTTTCAGGGGATGTACTCTGCGGTCCCTGACAACAGGCAGGAAGGCATCGCCCTTTTACAATTGGCAAAATCTCCCAGACTCTCTAATGAACACAGAACTCTCCTTAATGCACCCATTACAGAAAGGGAGGTGTCCCTAACTATTAACAACCTTAAAAATGGCAAGACCCCCGGACCAGACGGATACACCAGTGAATTCTATAAATTACTAAAACCGCATGTACTCAACCCCCTTACGAGACTGTATAATGACATATCTGGGTGACACACAGCTTAAACCTTTGACGGAGGCTCGCACCATATTACTACTCAAGCCCAATAAGGAACCCACTGAGATGTCCTCATATAGACCCATCACTCTGATGAATCAAGATTGCAAAATCCTGACTAAAATATTAGCTGACAGACTCCAAGTAATAATGCCCGACCTTCTTCTCCCCATGCAGAGGGGCTTCATCAGGGGATCAGATCAGATCAGCCTTGGCGGCAGTATGGAGGGCAACTGCAGTTCAGGGGGCATCACCAGCAGCTTTAGTAAGTTAAGATGCTGTGAAGGCCTTTGACCGGGTGGCGTGGCAACACCTGGAGAGGCTGTTTAAATTCCAATCCTTTGGGGACCCATTCCTGAGTTTCTTCCGTAAACTATATTATGAACCAACGACTCGACTCACGGTTAACGGACTGGACTCGGAAAAAGTGCATATGGCCAGAGGGGTTCGCCAGGTTGTCCACTGTCCCCCCTTTTATTCAACATTGCCCTTGACCCGCTACTGCGCATCCTCTATTCATCCACCATATACAAGGGAATAGGGGAGGGGACTTCCCAAATTAAATTACATGCATATGCAGATGATGTTCTGTTGGCGGTCTCAGACCCCGAAAGTTCATTGGGTGGGACCTTTGACCTCATCGATCAGTGGGGAGCAATCACGGGATTTCATATTGACCGATCCAAAACTAAGGCACTTTATTTAAAAGGCAATAGAGTTCCATCAAAGTTGAAAAATCTAGGCATTCACTGGGAGGTAAAGGAGATAGAATATTTAGGCATAAAAGTCCCTAGAAAACTGAAGGATCTATACTCTAGTAACATTCACCCAATTATTAGGAAGATTGAGAACGAGCTGTCGGGCTGGAGATCGCTCCATCTCACGTTTACGGGTAGAGCTGCCCTAATCAAAATGATCAGTTTCCCAAGATTGTTGTATGTATTTCAGTCTGTTCCTGTTCTTTTAACAAATTCGGATGTCAAAAGCCTACAAAAAAGTTTTTCCTTAATTTCTTTGGTTAGACAAAAAGGCTAGAATTGGTCTTTCCAGACTAAACAGACCGGTATCTCAACTGGGCTTAAACATCCCCGTTCCCTTAGACTATAATTTGGCTGCTTTGCTTAGATACGCCTCAGATTGGGTTAAGAATACCAGCACGCACACTAATACCCAACTAGACAATAGTCTATAACCCACTCAATCAGTACTGTCTCTCCTCCACACACCCTACAACTCATTACCAGACGAGGTTACAACTAACCCTTTGTTAGCCTCCACGATAAGGGCCTGGAAAATGACCAGACTGAGGCTAAAAGCTCAATGGAAAGTCTCGATTTTTCAACCGTGGCTACGAAACCCTTTTTCAGCATGGGAAGGCAGGTAATCCATATACATCATGGGCTCTACAAGGCATAACCAGACTGGCACCATTCATCGACCCAGTCCAAAAACGCATCTTAGAGTATGAGGAACTCAGGACACGTTTCCCCTCAGTAACAATCCCAATTTTTAGGTATTACCAGGCTAGAAGTTTCATTTCTTCCCAAATTAGCTCTTTCACTGAAAGGGATTGGGATAACCCCCTTAATGACCTGCTGGCCCCAGGGGTGACCTCCCCCCCCCCCCCATCAACAAAAATTCTATATCGTATGTTGCACTCTAGCGATCAGGAACAGAACACTACTAGAGGAATAGGAAACTGGGTAGTTCATATCCAAGGTTTAGACATTGAAGATATCCTTATAGCTACTGTCGCTCTGATAAAAATCATACCTTCCGCACTATATAAAGACATGGCCTTGAAGATTGCTCATTATACATATTTCTCCCCTTCTCGATTATATAAAATGGGCCTTTCTGAATCTACTAAATGTTCCAAATGTGGAAGCATTGATGCTACGCTGTACCATTGCTTCTGGACTTGTCCAGTTATCTCCTCCTTTTGGTCTCAGGTACATACTTATTGTAAGGACCTGGGCATCTCTATACCCATTCTCAAACCAGAGCTGGCTATCCTAGGGGTGGTAGATGACCAATATCGTGGGAACAAAATTATCCTTCAGATTATTTTAGCAGCAGCCAGAAAAACAATCCTCCATCAATGGATTCAGACCTCCCCCCAACTACAACTCTTTTAAAAACCAAACTTTATTATAATATGCGTATGGACTGGCTGGAGACCAGCTTACATAAAGATAAGAAAACAAAATCCTTTTTTAAACGTTGGACAAAGTATATTAACACACTAGATTTAGATATTAAGACCAAAATTTATAATACTTTTTGTTACACAGATTGGTATATTACTGAAAGTCTTAAAAACAATTCCCCAATTAACATCCCCACCTAAGATACACGTAGCAAACCACTGCCATCTGGGTTCCTTTTTGCCTATGGTAACGGAGATCTGGGGGTGAGGGTATGACGGACAGGTTAGGGTGGGAGAAAGTTTTTCCCAGTATCGGTTTAGTTTCTATTCAGTTATATGGTTGCATTGCTCACTGACTCTGAGGTTGCAGAACCAGCATAGTTGGCATCTACATAATGAACCTATTCTTAGGACTGAAGTGTATTAGTAACGCATAATTTAGCTGTTATCCCAATGTCTATTTAGATATTGTAATATTGAATATGTCGCTTTACATATACAAAATCCTAAGATACCCAGCTAAGTTATGTCAGATCCATGTAGTCACACTGTGGAAAATCTATTACATCGGTGTTGATTATTTCATATGTTTACAGCAACTGAGATGAGGATGAGGTTTTACTTATACTTATGACATCGTGTTGAAGCTCGGAGTCACACACTTGTGGATTCGTCATCTCTTACTGTTCTCATTATTTTGTCTCTGGGAAATAGACATGTGACTTACTTAAGATTTATCTATGTTATGTCTGTTACACTGAAAATGTGAAAAGGGGGAGTGTCATTGTAGTTATGAAACTAAGGTATCAACCCGCTGTCTTTATCATCTTTAATATTGTATTCACATGATGCCTGTCTATACTTTGCAACCCTCAAATAAAAAGAAATTGAAAAAAATAAAAAATAAAAGGGGCAGTTCCACCTATCCCATCAGAAATAATATATATATTTTAAGCTGCATCAGTTTTTCTTCTATTGAACATGTTCTATTCCCTAAAAACTGCAAATAAAGTGCAAAAGGAGTGAACACTGCTGCTATAATGGTTCTCCCCATCTCCCCAATCCTTCCTTCACAGAAAACTGGCTTAAACTATCACCCTGCATTCCAAGTACTTAAAGGAAAATTAAATGTTAGCTGAATGTGAGGGTCTCTCGCTGCTAGCACAGCGATACCTAGTTAATGTCCCCCATGCTGATCCCAATCAAGGGTCTCTCTGTGCACTAGCAGAGAGAGCCAGTTGCCGACCAGACGGCTGTCTGCTTCCTATGGAAGCATGGCAGCTGTCGGTCAGAGGATAGACTGGCGTGTACTATCAAAAGTACACGCCAGTTTATCCTCATACTAGGGACAATGGACTTTTCACTTGTGCTTCTATATTAGAAGCACCAGTGAAAAAAACGTTTAGTGTCCCTTTAAAACAGCGAAGCTCAACAGAGATGAATTCTGCAGTAATGATACTTAGAGGGGAGAATGAAAAACATTTTACACATTTACAATCAAATAAAAAAGCTGCTAAATAGATTCTAATTTGTCCTAAGTTTAGAAATACCCACCAAGTTCATTTTTTCAGTTTTTTTTTGTGTGTGTGTGTGCAATATTGATATCAATAGTGATATTGATCATTTCCTTTGCTCTTGGCGGCTACAGGATAGTGCCATGTTCGAGGGACATGGTGCCTTCCGATATGGCGCCGGCAATCACTAACTGGAGGCCAAATGTAGGTGTTGCTTAATGCCTCGGATTCATGGCATTCATTCTTGCAATTTGAACCCCAGAAATAAGATACAGAAAACTGGTGCAAGAAGCAGCAGACTGTTCAGGGAGACAATGATTGGGCTAATTCATCCACTCTAATCGGTTGGTTTAGCCATGTTCCTAAAGCAAAACTGCTTGGGAGGACAATGTGATAATCGATCAAATCCACTGCTCATTTTAACACAGGACATTCCATGCCATCACCAGGTCCTCAATGCACAGAAAGTGCATGTAAGCATGGAACGTCCTGGTGTCGGCAATGGGTTAGCATTTGAAACTTTTACCACTAATTCACAGTGTGTAATGTTAATTTCACATTTTTGTCCTGCTCTCGTTTAAAACAACTAAAAACAAACATTTTCAGAATTATTAACAGTTCTATTCTTTTAGTAACAGACATTACTTGTCCATGCATATTGACCGCTTACATCCGTATCCAGAAGATTAAGCATGCTGGTCTCAGCCACTTCCTTAGACTCTATGAATTTTTCCATGGCCTGCCTTAGTTCCTCATCTGGAATCTTCCCTTGACGTTTTTTCTTGTAGTCATAATCTAATCGCCTGCCCTCCAGCTTCTTCAGATGGTGCTGAAAGGGAGAGAAGTGCAGATTTAAGCTTTAAGGTATGATACAAATTAAAAGAAATCAAAAAACAAGTCCCTGTTCATTCTATTCATTGTACTTAAAAATTATACAAAACACAAAACTACCATATTTGCTCAAATATAAGACTACCCTATAGGAAAAAAGTTTAACACGTAAATAGCTTTTTAATATTTAATAAAAATTATGATATTAAACAAATGCATTTCTTGTTTTTATTTCCTTTTATGTGCCAATGCTGCCTCTCTCTTTCCCTTGCCCCCAGCGTTGTCTCTCTCCCCTCCCCCCAAACTTTTCTCTCTCTCTCTCCCTTCCATCCACCTTTTCTTTCTCCCCCCCTCCCTTCCCCTTGTCTCTCTCCCCCCCTCCCCTTGTCTTTCTCTGCCCCCCTCCCTCCCTCCTTTTGTCTTTCTCCCCCTCACCTGTCTCTCGCTCCCTGGTGGCTAGTGGGGGCAGCTGGGGGATGTCTGCACTATACGTGCAGACATCCCCCGGCCGCCAAATATCCCTGGTGCCTAGTGGAGATAGCCGCGGAATGTCTGCACGATACGCGCAGACATCCTCTGCTGCTGCCCGGCACTTCAGCTCTGCAGGGGACCTGGATCCCAGTCTTATAATCTGACCTCGATTTGAGGTCAGATTATAAAACGACCTCAAATATAAGACGAGGGGTCTTTTTCAGAGCAAATACGGTAAAAATAAAGTTAAACAAGAAGATAAACCATTCAGTTCTTCGCTGTGACTGCAAGCAATGTTGGTCCTGTGTGCATTTACCTGTATCTCCTTCAGATCTTTGTCACATAGGTTTTGTAGTGGATCCAAAAAGTTTTGCTTGACTTCTATATCCAGGGAATCCTTCACCTCTGCAAGCCTTTTCATGGACTCACCAGCATCCAATAGAGCATCACCTGAGTGATATAGAGATGCAGTAAAAGGTTAGCATAATCCTGTTTTATCTACTTGCACTATTACCCTGTCTGTGCCTACTATCTTTGAGAAAAGGCTCCTTGATGTGAGAACGAACCAACGTGGTGGGAGATTTATGATAAACTGATCACAATGAATGGTCTGCACAATATGCTGTATCTTTATCTCTATATGTATTCAGTATGTGAGAGATTTGAGGGTTTTTTAAATTTGCACTCCCTCACCTTTTTTCACCGATTACCTGAACAGATAGGACTTTACTCATAAAAGAGAGAATCTGATCATTTCTTCCCAACTCTGCTTCTTTGGCCTTAAGTTGGAAATTCCATTCTCAATTCCCTCTTTGGTGATTAAAGGCCATAATAAATAAAGTTACCACCTCCACTAGTGCGTTAAAATGTTTGATGCGTAACACTGTTCATGCGTTTTTTTAAAGCAGCTTGTGGCATTTTCCACGAGTCATCAAGGCACAGTATTAGCATATTTAATAAAATTAGTAATTATGATTTCTTAGGTCATCAGCATTTGCCGTTTGCCTATAACTTATTCTCATTGCCTCTTATGATTAATTCCTAGCTCGTTATGCTAGGTTTGTTTCCCCACCCTAACAGATTTTTTATATACTTTTATTTTCTTTTAGTCTAGTGTCAACTCAACCGTTGAGGATGTTATCCAGCAAGATTGTTACTTAGTAATGAATACACTTTTTTTTATTGTGATTACATGTTATTATGGCTGCATAATTCACTATATTCTATGAGATCATGATGGGCAATACTATAATTTGTTTGTAATTGTGAACCTGTATTTATTGTGTTGAAATGTTTTTTTTTTATACACACTGTTCTTTTTAATTAAGTTAAGTTTGTGATGCGGTTATCTATATTTTAAGATTTACTTGCATTAGGTGTTTAGTACTTTTTTTTTGCCCCCAACCTTTTAGGCATCAATTAATATTCAAGCAGCTCATGACAGCATTGCAATTTGTAAGTTCCAGACTGCGAATATTTTATTCCCATTCACAAACACATCCCATCTTAAAATAACTGAAATGTCAGCACACTAGCAACTTCACGTAATTAAGTCTCCCATTTTTTTTGTGTGAACAAACACTATGGAATATCTTTTGATTAGTTCACATACCACTCAAAATAATTTTGGGTAAATATGACCTTTTATTTTAGATTAGATCCACATTTTGGGTCCGGTTTCTCTAGAATCATGAGGAAGACACTTATGTAATACCCCATACCAGGGCTCAACAAATCCCAACCAAGCGCCATGGCGACCAGGAAAGGAGACCTGGCACCCAGGTACTGTTAGTGGTATCTGCAGGGGACACATCTCAGCGATCTGCATAAAAACACAGCTAGGGAGCTATCACTACATATTACCTTACAACATGGGTGTAAAAGGCTTGTCAGCACTGGAGTGTGCTGGTCTATGTGTATGATATTATGTTAATTGGTGTATTGGGGATGCCTTACAGGTGACGTGTGTGTCAGGGGTGCCTGTTGGATGCTACATGTTATAGGGTGGTGCCTTGTAGGAGCAGTTTGTGCTATGGGCTGGCAAGTCCCATACTGACTAACATTTTGTGCTGGCTCCTACGTGTGAATTAAGTTGGTCAAGCCTTGACATACAATTTCAGGCTTCGTTCCTACCAATTGTACTTACCAAAATTTGACTCTTCTCCAAGCTCTTTGCCATAGCGGATCATGCTCTCACCTAGGAGACCCTCTGGTTGAGGGTAACCCGGATTCTTCACTTGCCCCCGGATCTTTGATACAGTATTTAGCATAGATAATTTTGCCCGGGATGCTGAGAATGATGGAGGAAATATGTTAATTGTGAAAATAGACAATGTCCAATCAGTGATAACTTATTATTTTTCTTATAGTTATAGAAGGACAGACGCTTAAAAGCATTTGCATCACATTTGTTGGGGTCTGTGAAATGCCCATAGTAAATGATGCACTGTTTTGCCTAGCTAATCACCTGACAGTGATCGGTATATCTATAGCTATCATGCAGGGGCATGATCAAGTTTTCAAAAATCAACTTTTCTTTGTCAATTACCACTGATCCAATTGGAAATCTGCACCTCACCAGTTCAACAAAAAAACAGAAAAAAAAAAAAAGAAAATACGACTTGCAGTGGAACATGGAGAACATGACAGAACTACGTAAAATAAAAAGGTAAAATAAATAAATGCAGAAAGAAAAAAAGGACGAATACAACGAGTAGAAGAAACAAAAATAAAAAGGAGCAAGAAAAAGAAAAGAAAGAACTTAGAGGAAGAGAAAATCAAAACTGTAAAAGCAAGAACCATATTTGCACAAATATAAGAAGGTTTTCTTCAGTGCAAATGTCTGAAAAGGTCCCCTCATCTTATATTCCAAGTTGTCTTATAAGCAGACCTTAAATAGAGTTCTGATTTTAAGACTACATTTCATGTCCCCCACAGAGCTGCCAGGAACCTGAACATCCTTCCTCCGGGGCTTCTGAGATGGAACGCTGGGGTCACGTGACCTCCCAATGAACAGCCTCAGAAGTCCCAGTGGAAGTGTCAGACAGTATCTGAAGAGGTCTGGGTGCACCGAGCATCGCAGGCGTCCTCCTGCTGCCCCACTAGACGAAAGTCTGGGTCGCATTGGCAAATAGAAGGTAATTTAAAAAACAAAAATGTATTAAATATTTCCTTGTATTTTTTTCCTGTATAGTTAGATTGAAGACAAAAAAAATAAAAAAAGACTGGTGTCCATCAAGTTTAACCCTTTTCCTATTTCTGGTTTACCGCTGTGCCAAATAAATAAAAAAAAAAGAAAAATAAAGGTTTGTTTTTAACAAAAAGTACTTTAAATTGCATGTTTTACCTTTTGGAGTCAAGAAGGATTTTTCCCCCTAAGCAGCAAATTCAACATAGCTTACTTGGGGTTTTTTTTTTTGCCTTCTTTTGGATCAAAGGCAGGAAGGAGGTAGACAGGTTGAACTTTATGGCCTTCTGTCTTTTTTCAACCTAAATTACTATGTTACCTCCTAGAAAGAAGCAAGTAATGATATTCTCAAGTGTAGAAAATTACCTGGGTTTGGCTGCAGATACTCTGTGGTCTTTGTCAAAACATCAGCCACAGCTTTACTAGTTACATCCACTTTCTGCAGAAAACAAAGAATGTCACGTGAAAATCATTTTTAATTGGGGATAAACCACAAACATAGAGTTATCAGAAACTCAACAACATTAAATCGGTACACATTTCTTCAAATAGTTTTGGTTGTAACACAACATAAGCCAGCCAATATATCATTATATCTCAAATAATAATAAGAATGTAGTATGAACTAAGCTTCCACTTGAGTTCTTCCTCATACTTCCCTCCCCATTTGCGGTCCCAAGTTCCAGGGCAGGGCAGGGCGTGTAGCCCTTACTCTAGAACACACGTGGTCAGCAGAAACATCAGAAAAATGCCCTAAAGTTTCACAAGGAGGAATATTCTACCATCAACAACTGCATTGGTTAAAGTCATGTCTGTAGCAGCTGTACTCCTCTTATGTCAGGCCGGATTACATTAAATCGCAGCATAGACTTGTAAAAGGACCAAACATTAAATGTGCATCAAGAGCCACCTTATTTTTACAATCGTGTGCATATTGAAAATAATGGAGGAAACATTCGACAATAACTTTGTCTCATCACTTGCAAGCATGGTGCATATGTAAAGATGGATTACACCTTCAAAATAAAAATAAAAACCTCATTAAAATGTTTCCCCAAATACTTTTATACCTTTTGTCCTTGGTCTAATGTGCTGCTCAAAACAATTTACCTATGAATTACAGCATGTTATGTGCTCTTTTTAGGAGGAGACACAGAAACCCATAAAAACTTCCAAATATGCTTTAAAGGGACACTACCACTTACATAAGATGTAATTAGATAACCTGGTTAAAACAAACACATATATAAATCAAATACCACAGTTTTATTTTATATGATTTAATTAATTGCACATGAAAATAAAATTTGCTGTTTATATCTTGGCTCCATTTTGTGAATATTTCCCATGATACATCATCCAAAATCTTCCAACCAGTCTCAATTTACAACTGTTGCCAAAGCCAGCATGATTATGTCATAAGATCCTCCTCTGCTCTCTTACTGGCTCCTATGTATCATAGCTGGTAGGACTAGGTAGCTATGTACAACTTTTTTTTACCTGCCTTCCCACACAAATAGAGGAGATTAACATGATCAAACAGGATCAATTTGTGCTGTAAAGTCACTGGTGGGTGACACCCAAAAACACTATATTTCACAAAATGGCGGCGCCAAGACACACTTAGTTAAATATTTTATTAAATACAGTCACATAAGAAAAACAAAAGACACCAATGAAATCAACAATGCAAAATTAATAAAAAAAATTTTAAAAGTAACATTTTTTCATTTTTTTGGTGGGAGTGTCCCTTTAACAAAAAATTAAGATTGCAATTATGAAAGTAGGTGTATTGATGTATTGCAATGGTGACAAAAGTTGAAATATTGAAATTATCAGTTTTGCAGCTCCTATTGATCCTACGGGAGGAGACAGGAAATTACATGGGGAGAAGCTTCAGGCAAATGCTGAGAGCTGACCAGGAGGATCAATTGATGCTGCGAACCTGCTAAAAATAAGATATTTAAACTTTTCCACCATTGCAATCCATCTTTATACCTGCTATTGCAACCGTTTCATTATTGCAATCGTTTTTAGTAAGTGATCCCTTTGTTTAAGCACTATTGGATGTTTTAAGTGAATAACCCTGCTCAAGGTGATATACAAACCCATAATTCTATTTTTGCAGTACTTTATGCACTGTTGTCAGCAGTGCTGCAGGTTTTAACATTTTGTTTTGGCTACTCATTATTTCTTATTTTACTCTCTTTCTTTCACAACCAACATCTTGTAAAGATTTGCCACCACCTCACAGTCTGCTTGATCCCTAAACTCTTCACAGTAGCATTCGATTTCTCGTTCGCTCCTGCATCACGGCCATCCTTCCTAGTCATTCACATACCGTATTGGCTAGATTATAAGAAAAAAAATTCTGAAAAATACCCCATGTCTTATAATCGAGGTCGTCTTATAATCTGACCTCAAATTGAGGTCAGACTATAAGACAGGGATCCAGGTCCCCCGCAGAGCTGCAGGGGACCTGGATCCCCCTCTCTAACAGAAGGGAATGTCTGGGCGATGAGACATCCTCTGCTGCCCCGCTAGCCACCAGGAGAATCGGGCAGCTGGGGGATGTCTTCACGATACGTGCAGACATCCTCCATGCTGCCCGACACTTCCGTCTATTAGGACGGACCGGCTGTCCGTCATAATAGACGGAGGTGTCGGGCAGCATGGAGGATGTCTGCACGTATCGTGAAGACATCCCCCAGCTGCCCCCACTAGCCACCAGGGAGCAAGAAACAGGTGAGGGGGGTGGGGGTGGAGGGAGGGGACCAGAGCAACAAGGGCAGGGGGGCACAGAAAGTAAAAAGGGGAGAGAGGGGGGCACAGAGAATAACAAGGGGAGAGAGGGGGGCACAGAGAGTAACAAGGAGAGGGAGGGGGGAAGAGACAGACAAGGGGAGCGAGGGGGGAGTAAAAGGGAGGGGGAGAGAGAGACAACACTAAGGGGGGGGAGAGAGAGAAAGCTGGGGGCAAGGGAAAGAGAGGCAGCATTGGCACATAAAAGGTAATAAAAACAAGAAATGCATTTTTGAGGGGGGCACAGAGAGTAACAAGGGGAGAGGAGGGGGGCACAGAGAGTAACAAGGAGAGGGAGGGGGGCACAGAGAGTAACAAGGGGAGAGGAGGGGGGCACAGAGAGTAACAAGGAGAGGGAGGGGGGAAGAGACAGACAAGGTGAGCGAGGGGGGAGTCAAAGGGAGAGAGAGACAACACTAAGGGGGGGGGGGAGAGACAAAGCTGGGGGCAAGGGAAAGAGAGAGGCAGCATTGGCACATAAAAGGAAATAAAAACAAGAAATGCATTTTTTTTATATCATAATTTTTTTTTTATTAAAAAAGCAATTTACATGTGAATATATACAAGTTGAACTTTTTTCCTATAGGGTAGTCTTATATTCAGGCTTTTATTTTTTTTCCAAAAGGAATATCCAAAGTTTGGGGGGTCGTCTTATAATCAGGGTCGTCTTATAATAGAGCAAATACGGTATTTTCCTTCCTTCCACCTTACATGACTGACACAGACCCACCACTAGGAGCAACCAATTAAATAATGCATGTTTATTTTTTTTTAAAGTGTCAGCTTTGATATGCATTTTTCATAGGCCTGCACAGTTAGTATCCCCAGATCCTATAAGCCAGATTTACACGATACCATTACACTGTGGAACGTTTAGCCATTTCTTCCTTCTGTTTATTCATACCTTTTCCATTTCTTTAAAGTCATCATCCAACTTGGTCCCTTCCGCTCCTCCTACCTTTTCGCTTACCAGCTGAAAAGAAAGAGAAAAAAGAAAATATTGGCAACCATTCTTAACTAGTCAACACAATGCAGAATGCTCTAGACATGCAACTCTCCTGTGTCTAGTCTACGGATACAATACTTTCAATACTAATTTGTTTTAGCTTTACACACATTTTGCTCTCTATTAATCCAACAGATCTGCTTTTCTTGCATACAAAAAACAAAAAGCTCTCTCTCACTCACTCATCTATAACAAACCAGCATGCTACTAAAACATAGCCCAGTTCTATCAAAGTCCATTAACTTCTATATATATTCTGCATCCAATATTCCATCTGCTCTGTATTGCCGCTTTTCTCCTTAAAGTTTAGAAACGGACAGCTGGAGGAGTTGGTTGGAGCAGTTCTGTAGATTGACAAAGCCAACCATTGGTAATAATCATTGGTTGTTTAGTGCAGCTGATTCAGGTGGCCATATTATGTGTGGCACCTGGAGCTTTTGTGTGAATGGAAAACTGTTGGCCATCTTTATCAACTGATGGACTGACCTGTTCAGTTAGTTGATGGAGTGATATAGCAGACGTTAATTTTCTTTTTGATGTATTAACCCTTTTAATACTGTTCATCAACTAGTGTTATAATACTGTAGTGGGTTTTAAGTTAAAACTTTCTTTTTACAAACTATATGTTGCAGAACAATGTTGTTTGATACATAATCTTAGTGCAGGAGGGATGGTGCACTCTCTGACAGGATAAAACCCGACTGTCAGACAAAGGTTAGTTTTTAGTCATTCTGATGGATGTAGTATGCTATGAACTCTGAGACATGGCAATGGCAAACCCAATAGTTCAGCCAGCTATCGCAGTGAGATTTTATTGTATCCTCGGTTATCGGTAAATTATTTCCTTTTTTGTTTGGTAGAGAGCGCTATGGTGCAGACTAACGGGTTTTACAGGTAGTAGCTGACATTTAAGGCCATAGGGCACGAAACGTGTAAGGTGTGTTGCCGGTACACTAACTGTACGTGCATGAAGATTTACACAAAAAAAGCATCTTGATTTAATTCGGCTTTGGTTTTCTCTACCGTCTCTTTGTGAATTTATCCAAATAACTGACATTTGAAAACTAGTGAGATTTCAGTTTTTAGGACAGCTGCTCTGGTGAGTAGCGCCACCCACTGGATGCTTTAGGATGAGCATCCCACTACTGGAGGACACAGTGGATCAAGGCTAAAGTCTTATTTGTGTCCAAGTCAAGTATAGAAAATTTGTTCCCCCCCCACCCCCCACAAAAAAAAATCATATATTTTTATACCAGTTATTTTGCAGACACTCAGAGCAAAAGACAAAAGAGAAAGACATATACAAAGTGAAGCTCGGAATAAATAAGACTAAACCAGGCACATGGGGAGAATGACAAAGGAGCATAGAGAGATAAAGGCACAGTGAGAACATCAGTCTAGAGACAGTCAGTAGGAGAAATGGTTACAGAAAAAAAAAGGGATATCAGATAGTAAGAGACCTAATCAAGGCCACTTGATAAAACAAACTTAATCCAGGAACTGCGGTTGTTCATTTAAATACTTTGTATTTTCAGATCTTTTATTGTCTTATAAGGTTGAAAAACAGTTACAGTTAATAAGAAGTGATGCCAAGTGAAATCTCCCTGCCATTGACTGGCAAATTTCAGTGTGAACCAATCCTCACCGAGTATGGATGTGTTTAGTTAGCAGCCTCTGGCTTCATTTTTTCCTGCCTAATAAAAAAAATAATATATATATATATATATATTTTTTTTTTTGGGATGGCTCTTTCCCCCGGGTCAAAGTGGAGGATTGAGTGTTTTTAATGCCAACCCTCATACCACTCATGGGGAGAATTTTATTTATTTAAAGATTTCATCCCCCTCTACCTGGGCAAGTTAGGTAGGGTACAATTTAAATTTTATGGGGGCCTTTGGAGCAGCCACATGAGGGGCAGTTGTCATTTATTCCAGGGTGGGCTGTGCAGTTCATTGTTTTTGGGTGTGGTAATTTTGCCCCATCTGTTAAAGAACACCCGTTATTTTAGTGGGTGCGGTAATGATGTTACCACACCCACATCCGTTTTACTGCAACATTCTCCCCCCCAGGCCTGTGGACTGCCCCATGCTCCATAAAAATAAAGAAAAACCTGGCCCTGACCACCCCGCATAATAAGAGAGGCAGGGAGAGACCCACATGGCTCCCATCTGCTTGCTATACACATGTGGGTGGGACGTTTCAGGACAAGTACCTTGACCCTACCCCATATAATAAAAGGGGCTAGAAAAACGCTCCCAGACCTCTCTATAAAGTATACATTGAGGGCCATGATGAACAGTCCTGGGATCTGCCCAAATGGCTCCTAGTGCCCAATAGAATACATTGGAGCCAGTGCTACTTGTCCTGGCTTCCATTAAAGGCTGGTCAAATGCCTCCGGAGCCCCTGAAATAGGGTAAGGCATGGGGACGTGCTACCTAGAAAAAACAAGCCAATCAGATGCTTTAATTTCATTCTGCATCAGGCCATGCATTTTTTTTTGTGGACTTTTTTTTTTTTTTAACAATACACGGACAAGAAATAAGTAACGGGGGGAGAGGATATGGGGGGCAGGGCAGGGCGTTTATTAATGTTTAATCGGGTCTGGGGCCTTTTGGCCCTGGGTATTGATTTTTTTGAAGGTGGCACTTGGCCTGCCGCCGGACCCCGAAGGGAGAGGGGATGACTATTATATAGAGGGCCAGGGCTACACAAGCAGAGTCAGGGCTATCTTACATTAATTCAGAGCATGCTTGGAGGTGATTGGCGCACACTGGGCAGCCAAAAATCTATTATTTTCATGGCAAAAATGTCCTGATCCAAAGGCCCTGATGCTTTGGTTTCCGAACGACCCGATTCATTCCCAAATTCAGGGATATCGGCGCAAATCAGAACATATTGGCTAGAGCTTTCATTTTTATGTTTATAGTCATAAACTCTACATGTATTGGAGAAAATAGAAAGCTCTGCACTCAAAGGGTTAAATAAAAAAGTTTTAGGGTAACATGATGTTACCTGATGTTTCTATCTGTGACAAAGGCAGTACACCACAAAATACACAGCAAAAGAAGGGGGAAAAGGACACGAATTGGAGACCTGCAGGATTCACATTTTATCAAAATAAATAAAATGAAAAGAACAGACCATCTAATTTGTTTTACTCACATTCCCTTTGTTTTCGCATATAATAAGCCTCCCTAACTTTGGTCGCAGTTAAAAACGTGTCTGTAGAGAAACAGTGCAATTTATCGTAATCGTAATAGACAGAATGGATTATAGCAGGGCACAACACATCTCAGGCACCAGGTCACAGTTCCATGGCGACCAGGAATGGAGACCTAGTGGCTCGGTTTTGATGTTCCTGCAGTGATAGTGGTATCCTCCTCTCCACCTTCACATGTTTATTTATTTATTTTGTTATTACTTTTTACAGCATGTGATTCCACGTATTTTGTTTCTCTTTCTTATTTATTTTATTTCTTTCAATATTAAGAATAGGTAAAGTATGATCACCGGATTATTGAAAATAACACAAGGCTTGATGGTACTTCCATAGTTATACCTTGAAGGTAGATTTGGGTTCTCCTATACTATTTTCGGTCAGTGAGGTTGTTGGGTATCGATTAACATTGGATGACATCAAATCTCACATCCTTCAATTCAAAACAAATTAACCACAAATAACCAGTGATCCCACATTTTTATGGGACAATATGCAAGATTCACACAAGCTCATCGGCAGACGGCCTGCTCAGCCCCTTCACTCCTTTAAAAGTCTCAATGCCGATCTGAGTGAAAAAGATTGCTGGTATTTTATGGAGCATCCTGACTGCGATGTGATCGTGTTATGGGTGCCTGGCAGGTGTGCCGTATGTGGTGTTATTGGGGTCAGACATGGCAATGTTGTATGGCATCTCACTTTTTGTCATGCATCTAGAACCGAATTAAAATGTCTACCATGGGTTAAAACTCTTTGGGAAAACAACTGTACAAATCAGTAATAAAATCCACAGTCAAGAGTTAAGGGTGCGGCAAACACTAAACATGATAAGGAGGGAGTGCACATATTTATATTTCTATGCAAACCAAACAGCCAAAGCCAAATAAAGAAAAAAATAGAATCTCAGTAGAAGATTAATTAGAGGATGTGTGTTGGTCTGTCATTAGCTATCAAACCCCATATCTGAAATACTTTCCTGGAGGTGCAAAATGTATAAACTGGACTAGCTGATTTAAGGTACAACACACTGCAGGCATTCCTTTTATGGTGGATCACACATTGAACACTACTAAAGTGCAATATACTTATTTATAAAAATATGGTGCAGAAGCAAAGACTAGGGAGATTACATGTCACAGAGCCTAGCCATGACTAACAGCGGTGAGTGCACAAATCTACTGGGTGGAACACAGTAATTTATTAGAGAGATAACGTCACACACCAAATCAGCACTACCAAGTTTTGGGGAACCAGCTCCACGACATACCAGGCTGGAAGTTGGGGATTGAGTTTCACAAGAAATGTGAATCACTTTTGAATGGTGTGCCATAGGAGCCTCGTTCAGAAACATTTTTAATCAAACAGTTGTGTTTAATCCCTAAAAAGAAAAAAAAAATGTAGCATTGAAGAGGAATTAAACCCTCTGGGCGATCTATTATATGGTGTCCAAAATGCACCTTCCAAATGTTAATGCATATTCAAACTACTTTAAAATTCATGTTTTACATTTTGCATTACTTAAAATGTACAATACTTCCAGCTACATGAAATTGTGAAATTACAGCAGCCAGGACTGCCCACACTAGCCGAGTAAAAGCCAATTTCCTTTTTTGCTACAAGAACCAGTGACAATAATGCCATACAAATAAATGGAATTTCCCGTCTCTAGTGATGTCATCAGACAACGTGTTGCACTGTTAAGAGATCCTACTGTGTACAAGAGCAAGTCTATTACAATCCACAAAATGTATTCTATTCCAGCAGCACAGGAAGTGACTAAATGAAACAAAAAACTTTATATGCTCGGAGTCTATAATCAGTGCTGCTGCACCTGCAGTAAACATGCAGAGTAATCACTGGGGCAGTCAAATATTAAAAATAAGATTTATGCAGAATGCCTGCATCAAATCAAATCACACTGGAAAAAGGCCTGTGCATTATACAAGCAGTAATCTTCATCTTGCACCATAGTGAGTTTGGGTCTAGACCGCCCCATAAAATCAGGCAAACCAGGATTTCCTGGGTACCAAGTCACAGAGTTTGTTCTCTGTGACCTGGCAGCACTGATTGTTGTGCAGCATTTCTAACACACCTCCACCAAGGTGAAATTATCATCTCTTCTTTTTTCTGCTCTGAAGATAATGAAAGTGGAAGAAGAAACAATGTTGCCCCCAGAGTGCTATGCTTCAGGCTTTGTTTGGGATACAATTTAATGATATAATTCTTCCATTTTTTTTATTACTTAAAGTATTGTTGTTAATGTGCTTTTTTTTTACTTTTTTAACTTTTATGATAGATATTTATGATAACCCAAATTATCAAAATATTTTAGTAAGCTCATAAAATGTGGTTCATCTTATTTTCCATATAAGCACAAGTGAAAAGTTAGTTTTCCCTAGTATGAGGATGAACTGGTGTATACTTTTGATTGTACACGCCAGTTTATCCTCTGACCGACAGCTGCCATGCTTTCATAGGAGGGAGAGACCCTTGCATTCTGCTGCCAGTGCGGGACAACCGGGAACTGCTGTATCTCGCATGTGAGACACAGCAGTTAGTAAACCCGCGTGTATCTATTAAGATACACGTCGGATTTAGTTAATTCTACCGGCACATGTATTGTTTAACCCTTGCTTCCTTCAAGGAAGCAAGGGTTAAACAACGTTTAATTTTCCTTTAAAAACAAATTTTTCTTCTAAATCATGCATTATTACCGTATTTGCTCGATTATAAGACGACCATGATTATAAGACGACCCCCCAAACTTTGGATATTCCTTTAGGAAAAAGACTAAAAGCCTGAATATAAGACTACCCTATAGGAAAAAAGTTAAACTTGTATATATTCACATGTAAATTGCTTTTTTAATAAAAAATTAATATCAAAAATGCATTTGTTTTTATTTCCTTTTATGTGCCAATTCTGCCTCTCTTTCCCTTGCCCCCAGCTTTGTCTCTCTCCCCCTCCCTTTGATTCCCCCCTCTCCTCTGTCTCTCCCCCCCCCCCCTCTGTCTCTTCCCCCCCTTGTAGCTCTCTTCCCCCCTCCCTCCCCCTGTCTCTGGCCCCCCTCCCTCCCCATCTCTGCCCCCCCTCCCTCCCCATCTCTGCCCCCCCCGTCTCTCTGCCCCCTCCCTCCCCCTCACCTTGAAGTCGATCCCTGGTGGCTAGTGGGGGCAGCCGGGGGATGTCTGCACGATACGTGTAGACATCCTCCATGCTGCCCGACACGGCAGTCTATTATGATGGACAGCTGGTCCGTCATAATAGTCTGTTGTGTCAGGCAGCATGGAGGATGTCTGCACGTATCGTGCAGACATCCCCCAGCTGCCCGATTCTCCCTGGTGGCTAGTGGGGCAGCAGAGGATGTCTGCGCGATGAGCGCAGACCTCCCCTGCTGCCGCCCGGCACGCTCACCGGGACTTCTGTGACGAAAGCGGAAGTATCCGGCTTCTTCATAGAAGCCCCGGCGGTCGTGCCGGGCGGAAGCAGGGGACTTCCCCTGCTGTCAGAGAGGCGGATCCAGGTCCCCTGCAGCTCTGCTGGGGACCTGGATCCATGTCTTATAATCTGACCTCAATTTGAGGTCAGATTATAAGAAGACCTCGATTATAAGACGAGGGGTAGTTTTCAGAAAAACATTTCTGAAAAAAACCTCGTCTTATAAATCGAGCAAATACGGTATAATCATTATATTATAAAGAGGGAGACTATAAACCCCTTTGCACCAAACCAGCGTCTTTGTGCTCCTGGATCCATACAAGCAGAGACCTGATTAGGATCTCCACAGACCCACGTGGGTCCCTGCCAGCATCCCGCGATACTTTGCATAGTCACGTGTGATGCAGTGTGAGATGAAATGCCCTTTTTTATGTCACACTGCGGCCACTCTAAGTGGCCTCATTCGACTATGCCGTCCTGCAAATTTTTTTTTACCAAAATGTAGCCGATGGTCACTTTAAACGTCAGCTACATTTTATTTGTCAGACTCAAAGTGGCCTTATCCAACAGTGGGGACCCCAGTGCAAGTCCCTGCAGTGTGATCCACACACAGCTGTTAAATACATGACGTTCTATACCGTCCTACAAGCCTTGAGGCAATAAAAAGTAGTCCTACAAGTGGGAAGGGCTTAAAGGGACATTCATCTCTTAGAATTCCCTAGTGAGAAAACATAACTGAATAAGACAGCGTTTCAGTAACCCCCCACCCCCCCCTCCCCTTACCACATTACAGTGGAGGGGGGCATAGCTTGGAACCCGCATTGACTTTTCCCCATTGCACTGAGCAGCAACTGCAGCAAGGTGAGGCGGGGGGAGCATGTGGACAACTACCCCGGCCCCAGGTCAAATTTCCTAGTCGCCATGGTGACCAGAATTACAAAAGAGGAAACAAAAAAACTGCTTGCCCGCAGCAGGGCTAAATGTAAAAAAAAAAAAAAAAATGTCCCAGGGAAAAATGTCAGAGAATTGACCCACTGATGCGCAATTACATTCTGTCCCTGATTCCCATGACGCCAAACCAGTCTTGTGGCTTACTGCAGTGCAACAAAAGGCCTAGCCCTTTGCTAGATTTGTGCCTTTCTTTAGTTTTGTCAACAAAGTAAGCAGTTACATTAAAGGTGTTCTCCCTTTTCCAGCTCATCATATATTGCATGATGAGAAGAATCACGAGACCCATTTTAGTTCTCTTACTGCCAGGAGATTCTCAGAACAATGTCAGAGATAGAGTCTTGGCAAAGACAGTAGGAAATCCATAATCAAAACAGCTGCTTTGAAGCACACAGCAGCCAACTAATGTACTGAATATCCAAATCAATAGCCACTCTGTATCCGTTTAGCTGTGATGGGTAACCTTTGGATCCCTAGCTGTTTAGGACTATCTATCCATAACAGGAAATGTAATCCACAACAGCAGAAGTGTTAAGTGTTACCAATCCCTGCAAGAACCTACCTTACACTACTAGTTCATGGCCAGAAACTTAAAAGACAACTGTTGACAAAATAAGCTTATTTTTAATTGAAAGACTGCAAATAAAGTACCTTATTAAACCCTTTCTGCTTATAAAGCAGTATGAGAGGGCAGACATCTTGGGTCAGATCTTCCTTTATCTTATGCATCTGATCCAAAACATCTTTAACATGTCCACCTCTTGATACTGTAAGCAAAAAGGGCCCAACTTAGAAGAGAACTAAAAAATCGTGAATCTCTGTAGTTCATTTCTTTTCTGTCATCAACTGGAGGATCAATATGTAGGATTGGAACAATTGGTATGTAACTATGTATTAAATTGTAATACTCATTTTTATATTTCTATCAAGTATATATCTTCAAAAGTGATGAATATTTATTATGGCATAAAATGGCGCAGGCTCACCACCCCAAGTAAAACAGCAGAGTACGCCTTAAAAACTACACATACTTTTGGGGGGGAAGTGGGGGAGACTTATTAAGGAAGCCCTGCAGTCACAAGTCTCTTGAGTTTTATACATCCTGACACTTTTAGCACCCGAAATGGATATTGAGCAAAAAATCTCTGCCAACTTGTGAGTGTGTAAATTTTAAGTGCACTTCTGATAAAACCAGAAAGTTCAGAAACGCGCAGGTTGCCATATGGGATGTTAGCTATGTACATTGGCACACAGAGATTGTGCCACTATCAGGAGCAATTTCTATGTGCACCACCTTTGTAAGCGAGCAACCCTACTGTGTTTCCATACTTAAAGAGAAAAAAGCATCTATGGCAGTATCTAAAAAAAAAAACACCATATACAGATGAACAACTACAGTTTAAAAAAGAATGTAATTTGCAGTTCAGGTTTTGTAATAGATAACTATGGAGAAACAGCACAGGATAGTGTGCAAACACGACATATAATTATTTTTATCCGGTAAATATTATATTATTTCGGCGGCGGCGACGACGATCTTTAACCGTTTCAGTGTCAGGGAAACTTCCAACACTGTGAAAATAATAAATTTCTCCCTCATCGGGTATTGAAAAGACTAAAACATTTTGAGATAGATGCAAAAACAACTGAACGGGTTCAAACAAACGAAATGCCACAGAACACGACAACTGAACACATTTACTGCGTTAAACCTAGAACAGAAAGTTAAAAAAAAGTAGATGTCCCTGTGTCAGTGAACAGGCATTCCGCGGGAATTATTTATTAACATTACAGTCTCCAGTATCAAGCTATATGTCCTGATCACCCCTTTCCCGCACATCCCGTGACTCCCTCTGTTTTACTACACCAGACAACGATATGATGAGGAGCCCTTGTGGGGGGAGGGGTAATACAGTGCAGTAGAACATTAAAGCAAATACATTAAATAACTCAGCTGCGGAATATGAGGCCCCGCATATTTTTTTTTTTTTTATCTCTCACCTGGCTGGCCTTGTAAAACTGCTTCTTTAACCCGGCCACCGACATGGCTGAATCCGAAGAGACTCGGAGTTGAAGCTCTCGATCTTATAGATAATTACTCTATAGTCTCTTGGGACTACTGTCTCAGGAAATTACATGACAACCGGTCACTTCCGGTGTCGGGAAAGATGGGGAGGGTCAAATTCAGGCCTCAAGACTGGGAGAGGAAAGAGGAATATTTAAAGCGGCCATATTTCTTCTGGTCAGAAAACTAAGGAAGTGCTAGGTTGCCATAATTGAAAAGGGCAAATGGGGTACTTGACAAGTTAGGGTACCATAGTTATGGCTACATTGGTTGAGAACTCGCTGATGTGGCTTAGAAAATTGTAGTCGACAAGAGTTGATGTAGTGCATTCCCTAGAAATCCATAATTCACCAAATGCACATGCATGTTGTTGTCTGTTATTAGAATGGCACCCACATTTTTATGTAAATAGTTGGGATTTTGGAGAAAGACAGGTCTCTTAAACAACGTGACTTTTGTATCAAAAGTTTTTTGTTTTGCTTGTAGTACACTACAAATGAAAATACTACTTATTTTTACATAGTTTTTCATATTATTAACCACTAAAAGCAACGGGAGATGAACAATACTGTCAGTTCCGCCCATAACAAACAGGAGCGACCTGACACTTTAGTGGGCGGGGTTCCATGATGGATTGGGGTAGTAGTGCCATCGTTGTCACGTGAAAGATTTTTACCAATTGGATGTAAGGGCGGCCGGTGACTGACGCCTTCCCGCCAAATACAAGCGCGAGCTAGGGAAGGAGAGCGCGCACTGAGAGTACGCTACATTGCCTGTTTACCGGGATTGGAAAATACAGTTCCTTCAAAGCAACGTACATTTGACGCAGGGGATATTTTCGGTGCGTTGGTGTGGGAAGCGTACATTCTATAAAGCGTTGACTGGGGACGGCTTAGGCCGGAAAATGCCGGGCGATGGAGGACTAGGAGAAGCTGCCGAGACTTTGAAAAGACGAAGTAGAAGCCCGGCAGGTGAGAGTTGGCCCCTCCTGCAGTATTAATCTTCTTTTTGTGTAACTATCAAATATGCTTTCTACGTGCGTCTGTGTTAACATGTAATTATCAACTTACTTCGGCCTGCCCTGGCTTTCCGGTGATGCAGTACAAGACAAGCCTCTGTACATACAGTCTTGGCTTTGAAATACGCTTTGTATATAAAGTAAGGGCAGGAATTGACGGCCTGATAGTTAATTTGATAGCGTGAATCAGTGCACCATATTCTGAGCTTGCTATGAATGACTGCCCCCATCATCTACTCTTATGTAGAGCAATAGCACATTTCGGTCTTACTTGTATTGTGTACAAGGAGCGCAACTGGGACAATATTCTGCAAGGAGCGCAATCGCCATGGATACAAATTACATTTCCCTGCTGACGTTTTGTTACCCCCCCCCCCCCCCCCCCCCCCCCAATTGGTAACTATGCATCCTTCTGTTTATCTATCCCTAGGTCGTTGCATAATCATTAGAAAAAAATACTTGGCAGTAGAGCTCCAGAAAGGTGCTCATTGCACCATTTATTGTATGACTGGCCTTTTCCTGTCACTGATAAAGAATCAGGAGTATTCCCATAACCTTGTTCATCATCTGGGACTGTGCTGCTGAAATCATAGCTTAAAATATACAGTTCTTACTACTGCCACCAAATGGTGGTGATGGCAACAATACTTAGTTTGTGGCTCTCTAAGTATGGCATGCTAATGTTACAGGTCTGTGAACTTTCTTTCTAAGCAGAGTTTTGTGTTTTAATGATGACTTGTAATTTGACAATGTTGGAATTAGTGAGAGAAGCACTGCTTATATTTTATATGGTTTTTTGGGTGAAAGGTGGATCCTGCCAGACCCAGACATTATCTTATAAACGTCTGTATAATTGGCATACATAGAGCTGGGACCTTTTAAGTTATGTGCAAATGTCACGTAAATACAGCTGAATCCACAAATACTTTCTTGTAGCGATGGATCCATAAATTTTTCAACATCAATATAGCTATATCTTTAGGTAATTTTGTGTCCACACAGTCACATCCCCACATAATTTTGTGTTTATACTGTTGGATCAGACACTTTTCACATCCATGCAGCCAGACCATTCACTTTTTTGCAAATTTATTCTGTCATGCATGTGCGCATTTTATCATTTGAGAAAGCACCCATTGGTGCGAAGTTTGTCCCTGTCTAATTTTCCGCTTGTTTTTATTTTTATTGTCCAAGGACATAAATAAGTTTGATACTTTTCTACTAAGTTGGATCCTTGCTTCAGTTTTCCCAGACATTTTTAGCTGATGTTTGTGTTTCATGCACTTTTATGCTGGCACACTCATAGATGCCTTGTTTTGACCGCTTTAGTCTATCCCTGCACTACACTAATCACACTCATCGGCTACTTTGCACTCATGGGGCTCGCCATAGATTGGAGTTTGGAAGGAAAATGCTGCAGCTTATTGCGCTGTCATACATGCGGCAGAGTTGCCTGAAATGTTGCTTTGATTAGGGAGGCTTGTCAGTGATGTGACGCGTTGTTTCACAGGATGGTCTACTTCAGAGATTGTGCAGCATTTATTTATTTAACTAGGAGTTTGTTTTAGAATCAAGGAAATACAGTAATTGTTTATGTAAACACTATAAATCTTGGTTTCTCTGGTTTTGCTCTTGTGAATTTTCTGAATGGATGTCTTAAATGTTTTTGGTCTGATCAACTGATCTGTCCTTAAAAGGTTAAAGTTTATTAGGAGTGCAAAATTATGCTTAAACATAAATAAAAATAGCCGAAAAGCTATCATCCGTAAGGGGTTAAAATCAAGCTAAAACACAACTACTCTTTCTGTAAAGATCCACTGCAAGCAACAAGTTTTGTTACTTGTACCCTAAATCATGCTCATTTGTGACCATTTTCTTGCTATAATTATACATAGAGCTTGGGTTTACGTCTGCCTTCCTATGATTCAGCCATTATTTATGGGGCAACCATAACGCTCTTCTGCCCCTTTTGCCACATTCAGAATACTCCCTTTCTCAATGTAAATAAACAGACTGAAAAATATTCATGGCTCCTGAAATTCTATAATATATATTTACATTTTTGTGCTTGCAGTTGTGAAATCCTCACGTGGAACTACTTCAAAGAAGATGGTACAAGGTAGGTGACTTTTTGGGTGGAATGCTGTCATTCAGTTGTCACAAATTGTTCAATCCATAAACTCTATTTTCAGGCACAGTTGTCAATGGTACTCTGTCATCATAGTGGAACATAAATACACATTTGTCAAGTTTTCCAGTGTTTAACTTCTTAGTGACAAGACATTTTTACCTTGACTTTCCCTTGGTGACAATGGCGGTTTTGACGTTTCTGGGGTGTTTAGCTGTAATTTTCTTCTTTCTCACATACTGAACCCACACAAATTATATGTTGTTTTTATCGTCATAAGAAGGGCTTTCATTAGATACCATTATGTTCATCATATCTTATAATTTACTACAAAAAAAATCATAAAATATGATGAAAATTTAAAAAAAAAAAAAACTTTTTCTAACTTTGACCTAAAATATAATTTACACAAATACAATCATTAAAAAAAGACCCTGTCTAAATCAGGGCTTGACAAATTGATCTGAGTTTTAGGAGCCAGCTAAAAAATCTAGGAGCAAGACAACGGCACACAGACACATAGCCTGTCACAAATACATACAGAATAAAGCATCCTTTATTCTGATTTGAAGGACTAGGGTGAAAGTCCTCTCCGTGCACCCTCCACTTCTGAGTGTGAAACCTGTTACACCCTGTTTTTCTACATGCACACACACACACACACACACACATATCCAGTCAGTTTATATATATATATATATATATATATATATATATATATAAACACACAACACACACACACACAACACACACACACACAACACACACACACACAACACACACACACACAACACACACACAACACACACACAACACACCACACACACAACACACACACACACAACACACACACACACAACACACACACACACACAACACACACACACACAACACACATCCAGTCAGACACATATATATATATATATATACACACAAACAGTGTTGCAGCCCGGTGGCACAGAGCAGCTATCCTCCCAGGTGATCAACACTATAACACGGTGAGCGAGGGGGCGGAGCAGGAAGTCTGTGCAGCCGGTGCACTCATTTCTGCTCCCTCGCGCACTGCTGCTGGAATCAAGAGAAGAAAAAACGATCCCATTGCCGAGGACACCACGCAGGTCTGATTTCCTGGTCGCCATGGCGACCTGGCGCCCGGGGTTTGTCGAGCCCCTGGTCTAAATAGTTTCTAAATGTTGTCCCGAGTTCAGAAATATGCATGTTTCCATATTTTTTGGTATTTTTTTGTGAGTTAAGGGGCAAAAAACAAAAATATTTTTTTTTTTTTTTCTCCCTATATTGACCTTTTTGACCCTAACCCTTATGAACCTTATGCTATCCCTTTAATATATTTTAATTTTAACCCCATCCCTTATGCTAAAAATTACTTATTTAATTTTAACCCTATAGGCTAATCTAACTATAATACCAGTTTAGCTAATTTGACTGCGTGCATGTATTGGTAAATGACATGTGCATTCGTTTTGATAAAGTAAGTTACAATTCTCATTTGGAAATCTGTTCTGCTTATGCTCACTGCCTTCTTGCATTTGTTGAGTGCATCTTGTTAGGTGTCCTAAGTTGCTATAAATGAAGACCTTATTTAAATAAGGGTTTGATTAAACTAATTTTTGTTTTTATAGGGACAAATAGATTGGATTACTGCTTTAGTCCCTGGATAAGTAGTTTGGGTTTTTTTGTTGTTTAATTACTTTCCACACCCATGATTCTCTTTATTTTTTGGGTCAAACTTAATCACATAAACTGTTATTTGAGTGAATTTCTTCTAGAGTGTTATTACATTTACTGTATTCCAAATTGGGGTTCTTTGTATTTATCATGTTGTAGTTTCCAAGAGATTTGTATATTAACCCCTTAATGACAACAGGATGTCCTATGTCTCTAAAGAACATGGGGGGGGGGGGGGGGGGGAATCCATGATGCCTTTCTGAGGAGGCTTCAGGCAACACTAAAAATAGCCCCTCCAGCACATAAGATCTTTCCTAGGTTACCGGTTAGTCAGGACGTTCTATGCCGTCGTACAGAAGTCTAGGCACCTCTAATTTAGGATAACTGCTTACACGCGGAAAAAGGGGTTAGTCCAACGAAATAATTACACCTAAATCCATTCCTCGGATGAGGTTAGAACTGCATGAAATCTTTTATTCTTCCGCTCCGACCCCCCCCCCCCCCCCCAAATCTCAAGTTTAGCCTTGACCAAGGTGTGTTATACTTCTTCGCACTTCCACCACATATGTAAATATGAGCCAGTCTCTTTCCACACCTCCAACACATGGGGAGGCTGTATCAAATATTCTCTACTCTGCCATTGCGTTTTTATGGCCAAGATGCATTATCTACATTACTGACCATTTTTCTAGTTTAGCTAAATTATTAGCCATATGGCTTATATTAATGTATGAATTGTATATAGAGGAAGAATACGTTTGAAATCTAATCTCTAGGCCATGTATTTAACTGAAGCAATGAAACACATACATCTGGCTGCAGCAAGACGTTTGTGGAATGGACAAAGTCTAGACTGCAGTGAAAATAATTTGTACATAACCTTGCTAAACACAGATCAACTGCGAGCATATTTCCTTCAATTGTGTATTTGACTGTAGCAATGAAACATGCACATCATCATAACAATATTGTTATCTGTTTTGTAGCTCGGCTGCCCTTCAAACGCATGAATCCTGTTCCCAAAGATAAGGAAGGAGTTTTGGATAAGAAGAAAGTAAAAATAAACTCAAATATTCCACGTGAAAACAACTTGCACCTGTTAAATACTTCTACGGATGACCTGGAGAATGACTGTCAAATGGAGACTGAAGTGGTTCATCCATTTCCAAAAGCTGTCAATGGAAGAGGACCCCTGGACAACTATCTTCGTAAAACTTCTAAAGTTAATCTGTTGCCTTCCACTCACACAATTGACCTAACAGAGGATTCAAACAGTAGCCATCTTGATCTGAGCCCTCTAAATGGGGAGATGAGGACACTGTTGCCAAACAGATCATCTCCTCAGAAAAATGTTCCTAAACAAATGCCATCCATGTTAACAAACAAGTGCATTGCTTCTATGAAGACAATGGCACAGCAGGAAAGTACTGAGCTTTCAGAGCCTTGCTCTAAGTCACCAGAAACTTTAGACCTGCAAAAGTTGAGCGAGTCTGAGGATAATAAAGTTTTGGTGTTTCCTAACATATCTGCATCAAAACAGTCTTTGGTAAAATCAAGTGAATCCTCTGAAGAGGATGATTCTCCTCCTCCATCATCTACTTGTTCACCTATTTCAGTCGGCTCATTAGAGTCCCAAGCCAGTCTCCAGGAGAAGAACACCAGCCCTTCAGAAGTCACCTCTCCTGTTCTTAAAGTAAGTTTTCTGTCTGTGTAAATGCATATCGTAGAAGCACCATTTTGCATATTTGGGATTTTTTTTTTTCTTTGGTAACATTCTTGGTGTGAAGAGGCAGTTAAGCATTCACCCACATAGTTATATACAGTATGTATACTGTTACTATACAAACGTGGGGGCAATTTAAAGAGCACTACCATAACTTGGCTGTTTAGATTTCATAAAAGTGGAGTTTATATTTTTTCCCCCCCTTTACAAGTAATGGAATGAATGAGGTTATGACTGGTTGGTCATGTATAGACTCTTCTTCCATTTTAGGACAAAAGTTCCTTTGAAAGGGACCAGTGTCAAACGCAAATTGATGGTCTTCTCTGTAATGGTACAAGTGGGGGAGTAAGGGGTGGAATCTTATCCTGAATGGTTATCATGGCAGTCTATTTTAGCACGGTCTGCCTCTAAAAGTAATAACTGTAATTTCTCTTCCATTGCTTGAGCAGTCACCAAATAGATACCATTTGAAGAAGCTGTTACGTAGGACGTTCAGTTTAAAAGATGAAACCACTGTGTGAATTTGTTCTGCCATTTATGTCCTTTGGTAATCCTTGTCTGAATACCTGTCTGAAAGTATATAAAACTTCATGTGGTTCTGTCTCTTCCTGGTATAGACCTGCTGTATGCTATATGATGGCAGGGGTATTGAAATTAAAAAAATAAAACTTGTTTGTCTAAGGGGCTAAAGCGGTAGCCCAATCTACTTGTATCTCATGACACCCTACTTGTCCACACGTGCGAACGCACACACACAAGCCAGCTCTTTTGGGACTAATTGTTTTAAAGAAAAAGTATATTTCTCTTTCTCAATGTGTCGTGTGTCTCCTCCACCCCCCCCCCCCCCCCCCCCCGCTGCATTACCTCATTGCAGGGTAGGGTGGCATTTCTGCTGCAGAAATACCTGAATGAATTTCACACCAGAAGGCATTGTAAAATCCCAGGACACAAAGGAATCTCTTCATCTTTTGCGCCTTTGGTCACTTATAGGCTGGGACACATAGAGCTGCTGTTGCCAAAAGTGAGCACAGATTATCAATTAGCTGGTTTGGAGTTATACCCTGCATTTTCTCTGAATCCCTTCATCTCGACCTCCCGCATTTAAACAGCACGCTACATGTGGAAAAGATGGCTAGTGAAAGAGTGGCAGTAGCCACAGTGGAGAAAATCGGGAAAGGTACTCTGCAAACAGGTCATCTGCTTTGTAAGGGCCCCAACACATCTACAGACTCATTTCATGCGGTTAGGAAGGTTCTAAATCAGTGGGTGATTAACTGCAGAGACTCCAGAGGAAAGAAGTGAGATTCTCACTGCTTCCTAGCGATCTGTACTTAATGGATAAACTTGCAAAGTGCACAAAAGTGGAAGAGGGGAGTACTTGCTTTTAATTACTGCTGAGAAAAAATGCAGATATGATAAAAGCAGTTTAAAATTGTCAAGCCTGACTGTATACACGAAGAGACCATAGATGGTAATTGTAAGTAAAGAAAAAAAGTCAACATATATAACCACTTAATAATTAGTACATGGAATAGATATACTCAGATGATTAATAATTATTTTTTGGATGCAATGTGTAGGGTACTGATCCCCAACCCAGACATTCAATTTGTTGCTGGATATTACATTAATGTTAGATATGGAGGAGCTGTTTGTAGAACAACCAGATATAGATTAATGATAGGAAGGAAAGAGTAAGCCTGATTGGTGAAACATTGGTCAGGTGTCCTGACCACAACACTTGTCCCTCTCCTTCTCCAATATCATTAATCTATATTAAGTTGTTCTGCAAACTGCTTCTCCAAATCGGACAGGATTTTATCATCCAGCCGCATAGTGAAGTGACAAAAAAAACTAGCCTGGCTATGGCTATATGATACATTTTTCATAATAAAGAATTTGTTGCTATAACAATAATGTTGCTGAAAACTTTGTATTTTTTTTAACCCCGTTTAGTGGTACAGATCGCATTCACAGAGACAAAAAACAAGAATAAAAGACCACTATTACAGGTTGAGTATCCCTTATCCAAAGCCAAAAACTGAAATGACCCAAAATCCAGAAACCAAAGAATTCAGATGTGGGTCAATTCGGATAAGGGATACTCGCCTTCCTGACGTCTGGTGGGGAAGCTCCTTTGCTTCACCCTCACAGGTGCTGTAAATTAGGAGCCAGCGCTCATGGGAAATGTAGTTCCCAGCAAGCTGCGACAGGAGGGAGGAACTACTCGCGACGGACAGATCATTTCAGCAGCACCGTGGAGCAGGTAAGTTCATTTACTAGGTGCTGCCGAAATGATCCTTTATCCGAAATGCTGCCGGTCCCAAGCATGTCAGATAAGGGATAACCAACCTGTATTTCGGGCAGAGATTTGGTGGAACATACTACATCAATTTCTAAAAAAAATGTTAGCTATATGCAGGCAATATAAGATGTGAAATTATCTTATCTCTCAACTAAGCTGGATTCTGGAATTGATGGGTATTAGGGTATGTTGCCAACATTTGGGGCAGGTACCTGCACACCACTTTTCCGGAGGCAATCTTTTTAGAATGTATCTTGACTCTTATATTGCAGCTCTTTAGAATAATGGTATCAATCCTGGAAATTGGGTCATAGTGTTGAGGATGTGCTATGGGATAAAGAAAAATTTAGAAAATCCTAAAAGCAGTATATGGTTGTGAGCAAGTGTACTTGAAAGTAAATTGTGCGAAGCATGAATTTTGACAATAGCATGTGTGGTGTTTATGCAGAATGAAGGCGTTGCTCATTATTATTGTCAAGGTGCTGTTATTTTGCTGTGTTGGATAATACAAATTGGCACTCTCCTCATACATGGATATGAAAATTATTCAGAGCTCTTGGCCATGGAACATAGTGTGTTTCTATCTATATCATCCACTTTTTTTTTATTTTTATAAAGTATTTTTATATTTAAAGTTTTCAAATATAAAAGTTTTGGGATGGTTTGTACAAATAGAGGCCCCGGGTGCCAACTCTAGGTAGTGGGCTGTGCAAGCAAATCAATGCTTTTAGTTACCAGAAATGAAACTAAAAACAATTTTGTCCCATATGTGCTAGGTTTACCTTTTTTAACAAAAGTCCCATATATGGGGTTGAAACATTTTTGTACCACCGTTTTTAGGCAAGTAACCCGAGTGCTCATACCAGTTTGCTTATTTATAGTTCTATGTGGCGTTCTAAAGATACATCACCACTAAGCATTTCATAACAGACTAGATTTTCAGCACGGTATAAAGATTCTTGTCTCTGCTCCTCTGTTCGCTGTATTTTGTTGTGCCTTCGGTTTCGAAAGCATTAGTCTATTCTTGTTGCTCCATCTTGTAAACATTCTGTAATCTCAGCCTGGAATTTTTTTTTATGTTTAGCCTATGTTCAGTAATTTCCTAATGAAAGGAGATTACGACATCAGCTGCAGTCCTCTACACACACCCTTGCAGCTTCTCCATGTGTGGCAGCCATTATGACATGTGCAACAGTGTAGATTCCTAGTTATCCTTGACACGGCTAACGCATATTACATAGACTACAGGTGTGAATTCGGTGTGATAAAACATGCTGCCTATGGTATAAAAGTATTTTGAATGAACTTATCTCACATCCACAGACCTGTTATTACCGCCAATTGCGTTAACAGCATACACAATCTTCTGCCAGAGTTAATTTTTCCTCCTCTTGCTTGGTCTCTTTGTTGCTGCCCCTTTCATGCAGTTTTAATGTTGGTACATATTGTGTACCAATGCTGTGTTCTCCTCAGTTATTTAAACTCTGCTGGTACTGTGCATGTTCCTTCTCGTCAGCAGTCCTATTGCAGTCTAACTTTGCAATCATTGTGCTGCAAGTTGTGTTTCTACACAACTTAATTAACTCATAACTTGGGAAAGGAACAATGTAGACAGCTGAAAATAGTTGCGTTGACCTTGAAATGCCAAACTTAGACTTTGAAATCTATAATATAACGTCTTTGGGATATACATCTATTCCAGAGGCGTCCAACATGCGGCCCGCGGGCCAAATGCGGCCCGCCGGGCATCGAGGTGCGGCCTGCCTGAGCTCTGCTCCGGTAGCCGCACCTCGAACTGCACACCACACGAGAAGCTGTGTCGGGGAACAAAGTTCCCTACACGCTCTGTACTTCCCCGAAACAGCTTCCCGTGCGGTGTGCAGCAGCAGTGCTGCTCTCGTGCACATATCCCCTCCTCTACCCTGCGCGTGAGGTCATGCGCAAGGGTCAGAGGGAGGGAAGAAGCGCACCGGGAGCCTCCACAGCCACGTGTGTGGGGGTAAGTGTATGTATAATTGTGTGTGTGTGTGGGGGGGGGGGGGGGGTGGTAAGTGTCTGTATAAATGTGTGTGGGGGTAAGTGTATGTATGTGTGTGTGTGTGTGTGTGGGGGGGGTAAGTGTATGTATGTGAGTGTGTGTGGGGGTAAGTGTATGTGAGTGTGTGTGTGGGGGTAAGTGTATGTGAGTGTGTGTGGGGGTAAGTGTATGTATGTGAGTGTGTGTGGGGGGGGTAAGTGTATGTATGTGTGTGTGTGTGGGGGGGTAAGTGTATGTATGTGTGTGTGTGGGGGGGTAAGTGTATATGTGAGTGTGTGTGGGGGTAAGTGTATGTATGTGAGTGTGTGTGTGTGTGTGGGGGTAAGTGTATGTATGTGAGTGTGTGTGTGTGTGGGGGTAAGTATGTATGTGAGTGTGTGTGTGTGGGGGTAAGTATGTATGTGAGTGTGTGTGGGTAAGTGTATGTATGTGAGTGTGTGTGTGTGGGGGTAAGTGTATGTATGTGAGTGTGTGTGTGTGTGTGTGGGGGTAAGTGTATGTATGTGAGTGTGTGTGTGTGGGGGTAAGTGTATGTATGTGAGTGTGTGTGTGTGGGGGTAAGTGTATGTATGTGAGTGTGTGTGTGTGGGGGTAAGTGTATGTATGTGAGTGTGTGTGTGTGGGGGTAAGTGTATGTATGTGAGTGTGTGTGTGTGTGGGGGTAAGTGTATGTATGTGAGTGTGTGTGTGGGGGTAAGTGTATGTATGTGAGTGTGTGTGTGTGGGGGTAAGTGTATGTATGTGAGTGTGTGTGTGTGGGGGTAAGTGTATGTATGTGAGTGTGTGTGTGTGGGGGTAAGTGTATGTATGTGAGTGTGTGTGTGTGGGGGTAAGTGTATGTATGTGAGTGTGTGTGTGTGTGGGGGTAAGTGTATGTATGTGAGTGTGTGTGTGTGTGTGGGGGTAAGTGTATGTATGTGAGTGTGTGTGTGTGTGGGGGTAAGTGTATGTATGTGAGTGTGTGTGTGTGTGGGGGTAAGTGTATGTATGTGAGTGTGTGTGTGTGTGGGGGTAAGTGTATGTATGTGAGTGTGTGTGTGTGTGTGTGTGGGGGTAAGTGTATGTATGTGAGTGTGTGTGTGTGGGGGTAAGTGTGTGTGAGTGTGTGTGTGGGGGTAAGTGTATGTGAGTGTGTGTGTGGGGGTAAGTGTGTGTGAGTGTGTGTGTGGGGGTAAGTGTATGTGAGTGTGTGTGTGGGGGTAAGTGTATGTATGTGAGTGTGTGTGTGCGGGTAAGTGTATGTATGTGAGTGTGTGTGTGTGTGGGGGTAAGTGTGTGTGTGTGAGTGTGTGTGTGTGTGGGGGGGTAAGTGTGTGTGTGTGTGGGGGGGGGGTAAGTGTATGTATGTGTGTATAAATGTGTATGTGTGTGGGGTAATTGTGTGTGAAGGGGGGGTAAGTGTGACTGTGTGTGTGAAGGGGGGGTAAGTGTGACTGTGTGTGAAGGGGGGGTAAGTGTGACTGTGTGTGTGAAGGGGGGGTAAGTGTGACTGTGTGTGAAGGGGGGGTAAGTGTGACTGTGTGTGAAGGGGGGGTAAGTGTGACTGTGTGTGAAGGGGGGGTAAGTGTGACTGTGTGTGTGTGAAGGGGGGGTAAGTGTGACTGTGTGTGTGTGAAGGGGGGGTAAGTGTGACTGTGTGTGTGTGAAGGGGGGGTAAGTGTGACTGTGTGTGTGTGAAGGGGGGGTAAGTGTGACTGTGTGTGTGTGAAGGGGGGGGGTAAGTGTGACTGTGTGTGTGTGAAGGGGGGGGGTAAGTGTGACTGTGTGTGTGTGAAGGGGGGGTAAGTGTGACTGTGTGTGTGTGAAGGGGGGGTAAGTGTGACTGTGTGTGTGAAGGGGGGGTAAGTGTGACTGTGTGTGTGTGAAGGGGGGGGGGGGTAAGTGTGACTGTGTGTGTGTGAAGGGGGGGGGTAAGTGTGACTGTGTGTGTGTGAAGGGGGGGTAAGTGTGACTGTGTGTGTGTGAAGGGGGGGGGGGTAAGTGTGACTGTGTGTGTGTGAAGGGGGGGGGGTAAGTGTGACTGTGTGTGTGAAGGGGGGGGGGTAAGTGTGACTGTGTGTGTGAAGGGGGGGGGGTAAGTGTGACTGTGTGTGTGAAGGGGGGGGGGGTAAGTGTGACTGTGTGTGTGAAGGGGGGGGGGTAAGTGTGACTGTGTGTGAAGGGGGGGGTAAGTGTGACTGTGTGTGTGAAGGGGGGGGGGTAAGTGTGACTGTGTGTGTGAAGGGGGGGGGGTAAGTGTGACTGTGTGTGTGAAGGGGGGGGTAAGTGACTGTGTGTGTGAAGGGGGGGGGTAAGTGTGACTGTGTGTGTGAAGGGGGGGGGTAAGTGTGACTGTGTGTGTGAAGGGGGGGGTAAGTGTGACTGTGTGTGTGAAGGGGGGGGGTAAGTGTGACTGTGTGTGTGAAGGGGGGGGGGTAAGTGTGACTGTGTGTGTGAAGGGGGGGGGTAAGTGTGACTGTGTGTGTGAAGGGGGGGGGTAAGTGTGACTGTGTGTGTGAAGGGGGGGGGGTAAGTGTGACTGTGTGTGTGAAGGGGGGGGGGGTAAGTGTGACTGTGTGTGTGAAGGGGGGGGGGTAAGTGTGACTGTGTGTGTGAAGGGGGGGGGGGTAAGTGTGACTGTGTGTGTGAAGGGGGGGGGGGGGTAAGTGTGACTGTGTGTGTGAAGGGGGGGGGGTAAGTGTGACTGTGCGTGAAGGGGGGGGGGTAAGTGTGACTGTGTGTGTGAAGGGGGGGGGTAAGTGTGACTGTGTGTGAAGGGGGGGGGTAAGTGTGACTGTGTGTGTGAAGGGGGGGGTAAGTGTGACTGTGTGTGTGAAGGGGGGGTAAGTGTGACTGTGTATGCGTGTGTGTTTGTAGTTAATGTGACCACTCCACATTAGTGTAAAAAAATATATATACACACACACACACACGTATATAATTATATATATTATTCTCTGAATGAATGCGGCCCACGCACGCATACATTTCTAGCGAAGTGGCCCTTTGCAGAATAAACTTGGACACCATTGTCCTATGCTGTCATTGTACTATGGTCACCAGTGATGTCATAATATGCTGGTGCCCACCCCCAGTGTCCATACGATTCACCTCAAAACCTAATGAACTCATAACTTGGGAAAGGAACAATGTAGAGCAGGGGTGGCAAACTCAAATTCATCGGGGGCCGTATCAGCAGTATGGTTACCCTCAAAGGGCCGGTTGTATAGGATTATGCATCTACTCTTTATTATCATGACTAATTGCCTCTGCATTCAGTTGCTACTGGTTTTAATAATAATTTAAGTAATAACTAGCCTTGAAAACAGAAGCCTAGGAAGAATAGCGTGCATGGGTCAGGACTGCGCTAAGTACACAGTGCATGGTTCAGGACTGCGCCAAGTACACAGTGCATGGTTCAGGACTGCGCCAAGTACACAGTGCATGGTTCAGGACTGCGCCAAGTACACAGTGCATGGTTCAGGACTGCGCCAAGTACACAGTGCATGGTTCAGGACTGCGCCAAGTACACAGTGCATGGTTCAGGACTGCGCCAAGTACACAGTGCATGGGTCAGGACTGCGCCAAGTACACAGTGCATGGGTCAGGACTGCGCCAAGTACACAGTGCATGGGTCAGGACTGCGCCAAGTACACAGTGCATGGGTCAGGACTGCACCAAGTACACAGTGCATGGGTCAGGACTGCACCAAGTACACAGTGCATGGGTCAGGACTGCACCAAGTACACAGTGCATGGGTCAGGACTGCACCAAGTACACAGTGCATGGGTCAGGACTGCACCAAGTACACAGTGCATGGGTCAGGATTGCACCTAAAAATTCCTCACATCTGTATAGTGTGCCAGTCAGAGCCCCGGAATAGTGTGCCAGTCAGAGCCCTGGAATAGTGTGCCAGCTAGATGCCCAGGAATAGTGTGCCACTCCCCTCCCCTAGTCATTGGCACCCGGGGCGGGCCCCCCCCCCCCCCACAGGCCTTGTGTTTGCCACCCCTGATGTAGAGAGCTGAAAATAGCTGAGTTGACTTGAGCAGCATGAATCTGGAGTTCATTCTTGAGTTAAGATTGTAATATAAAATATATTCATTATATAAATACATATGAACAATTCATATGACTTAAGGGTATACAGGCATATATACCTCCCCATTTAATCCTCTACACTTGATAATTTATAAAGGCTAAAAAGCCATTTAATATTCAAACCTTTTACATACACATGTACTATGAAAAGATTGAATCTTGGATTGTAGACCTGAATAAAGAGGCACCTTAACGTGCATTTAGTTTCAGATCCCTTTTATCAAGCCGGCATTGAAAGGTAATAAAGGTGGTTTGAAATGTGTTGCATGTTAATGCGCCTCCTATTTGTCTGCTGCGTTTTTGTCAGCAAAAGGTTTTTTTTATAGTGAGATGTTTATGTAAAATATATATATATATATATATATATATATATATATATATATATATATATATATATATATATATATATATATATATATATATATATATATATATATATATATATATATATATATATATATATATATATATAAATTTCTTCCAATGTCTATATGTCCAATGGCTATTATTCCACAGAATCAATTAAATAGTGCTGTCCATGTTTGGTATTGTTATATATTAAATATATAGCTTAATTTTTTTATATTCTCCATTATATTTTAAACCCAGTTTGGGGACAGTTGTTCTAAAAAGTATTTTCTAGGATATCCTGCTGACAATTTAATGTCTGCTTGTATACTGCAGGTGCAGCAGCAATTATATAGACAGATTTAAATAAACTGTGCATATATCATTTTGTTTCATTTAGTTACTTCCTAGGCTGCCAGAATTAAATACATTTGTGGACTCTTGCTCTTGTACACATAGGATCTCTTAACAGTGCAACACATTGTCTGATGGCATCACTAAAAAAACAAGATATTCCATTTATTTGAATGCCATTATTCTGATTGGATCCTGCAGAAAAAAAAAATTACTTTTATTCAGCTAGTGTGGGCAGTCTTGGTTAATAAGCGTATTAATATGCATTTTGGGCATTAGACAGTCCCTTTAAGTGTATTTCGCCCCTCTCGAGGAATTGTTGGACTATGTTTATCTGCTCTTACTGCTGCATCTTTTACACTGGCAAATTTACTAAAACTTTGCTTCCTGCTACAGTAGTAAAGATGAACTAGTAAGCCTGTAACTTTTACACATTTGTTTTATTGACCCTTTTTTTTTTTTTCCAGGTCATTTTGCACAAGGTGTCCACGGAAAAGAAAAGATTAAGTAAAGTAAGTTTGAAACATGTTGAAACCACAACATTATGAACATCTTAATCATTCTTGATTTATTCCTCTAACAAAGTGATGTATATCCAAACTAAAGAAAGACTGACCAACATGTTTATCATTTGTTGTGGAGCAGGCTCTCTACACCAATATAGGATCTAGTTAAATCTGCATTACCTAGTCTTTTTATGAGCATGTTTTCATTGGCTTCTAAATTTAAAAAACGTCCCATTAAACCTTTTCTTTTACTTCTAATCAAGAAGTAGAAGTGGGGAAATAATGAGTGGCCGTAATATGAGGATAATCTGCCATGTACTTTTTTTTTTTGTAACTGCAGGGATTTGGGGCACATACAGAGAAAAAAGGACCACAAATATGATATTGATATTCCATAAAATTCAGGCTGTTATGAGTACCAGGGTATAATTGGTTACAGATTTGTGAGCCATGAAACCGATTGTTATATGAACAAAGGTGGCAAATAGCCTAAATTCAAAAAGGGGGTTTCCTAGGTTAGTCAGAAAATCTGTTGTGGCATATAGTACTGTGAGTTATGTTATATTTAAACATATAGGGGAAAGAGGGAGTGGGCAAGAGGATGGTGGAGGACGGTGACGTATGTCCTAAATCTAACCCAGGGAGAGCAGGGCCTGGGTCTGAGGATCCTCCAGTAGAACCAAATCTTTGTATATTTTTCTGAATTGCCATTAGAGTTGAATATTCTTCCATGGTACAGATGTGTTCCACTTTCTGTATTCATTCACAGAATGTAGGTGGTGCAGAGGTTGCCTCAGTGGATTGGTATCGGGGATCTTGCTGCGATGAATGGGTGTTTCACCAGTTTTTTTTTATATAGCTAAACACGCTGCTAAGCCAAAAACATTGGGACCAAACCTCATTTGTCTTGGTGAAAGTCCAATTTAAGCTGTCAAAAGCTTTTTTGGCATCTGTGGACAGGAAGATTGTTTGTTTGTACCCTTGAGGTACGGGCATGATGTATTAACCCCCTTCACGTCGGATGATGCTTTGGTCCTTCGCGACCAAAGCACCATTTGGCGTCTGGGTGTTCCTGGCAACCAATCATGAAGTGATCAGAGCCAGGAACACGCAAGCAGGGACCCCCTCAGAGACCCTGTTGACATCCCGCGATACTTTGTGACGTCACGGAGGCGTGCCTGAACCCGGAAGTTCGGGCACGCAGGTATGTTTGAGCGTTCCCTCCATTTCCCAAGTCTGACTAAGGCCACTCAAAGTGGCCTCGTCTGACATTGGGGATCCCGATGCGATGCATGTCCCTGAAGCGGGATCCTCGGTACAGCTCATCGCGGGGAGCCATGATGAGCCGTTACCTGCAGGACGGTCTATGCACTTTGAGCATCAGCTCTATTTTCTGTGTCAGAGTTAGGGCACTCAAAGTGGGGACCTCGCTGCAAGTCTGCGGAGTCTGCACACAGCTCTCGGGGGGCCGAGATGAGCTGTTTAATGTAGAACGTTCCATGCCGTCCTACTGGCCTCTAGGCACTAAAAAGTAGGACAAAATTATACGTCCTACAAGCGGGAAAGGGTTACGTTAAGCGCACTGAGCGATCGTGGAGCATGCTGCTCCGTCAATATGGCTAAGCCCTCTGCCGGTCTCAGCTTCGGAAGTGAAAGTAACTTCACTTCCGTCGCTCTGAATATGCTACTTGACTGCCCCTAGTGGTAGTTTAGTAGCATTGCAATGGAAAATATTTAAAATACATATTTAATTAAAAACAGGTTATATAGCTCAGGGCTCGACAAACCCCGGGCGCCAGGTCGCCATGGCGACCTGGAAATGGAGCCTGGCGCCCGGGTGCCGTTCCCCTTGCCGCTGCCATCCGTCTTTTGCAGCGCGAGGGGACAGACAGCAAGCTCCGCCCCCTCGCGCTACACGTGTGTATGAGTGTTCAGCCGAAAGAGCCATGAGGATCGGCTGCGGCACGAATGTAACCCCTCCCCAGCAATGAGGTAAGGCAGCAGGGAGGGGAAACATTCGTGCCGCAGCCCATCTTCATGGCTCTTTCGGCTAAGTGCTGGGTTGTCAACCCAGCACTCAGAAGTTAAGAAGGGAAAAAAAAAAACTTGTGTATGTTTGAGTTGTATATGTGAAGTGGGGGGGGGAGGGATGTATATGTGAAGGGGGGGTATATATGTGAAGTGTGGGGGGGAGGTGTATATGTGAAGGGGAGGTATATATGTGTGAAGTGTGGGGGCAGGTGTATATGTGAAGGGGGGGAGGGATGTATATGTGAAGGGGGGGTATATATGTGAAGTGTGGGGGGAGGTGTATATGTGAAGGGGGGGTATATATGTGTGAAGTGTGGGGGGAGGTGTATATGTGAAGGGGGGGTATATGTGTGGGGGGAGGTGTATATGTGAAGGGGGGGTATATATGTGAAGTGTGGGGGGAGGTGTATATGTGAAGGGGGGTATATATGTGAGGTGTAGGGGGAGGTGTATATGTGAAGTGTGTGTGTGTATTTGTGAAGTGGGTTGGTGTGTGGGGTTTGTATATGTGACGTGGGTTGGTGTGTGTGGGCTGTGTATGTGACGTGGGTTGGTGTGTGTGGGGTGTATATGTGACGTGGGTTGGTGTGTGTGGGGTGTATATGTGACGTGGGTTGGTGTGTGTGGGGTGTATATGTGACGTGGGTTGGTGTGTGTGGGGTGTATATGTGACGTGGGTTGGTGTGTGTGTTTATGAATTGCGTGTATGTTTGCGTGATTGTCTGGCTCCTAAAAAATTTTGCTGGCTCCTAGAATAAAATAAATTTGTCAAGCCCTGATATAGCTATATTAGCCTATAGGGTTAAAATTAAATATTTTTTAGCATAAGGGATAGGGTTAAAATGTAATTACAATTTAAAAATATTAAGGGATATAATAAGGATTAGAGTTGGGGTTAAATTTAGTGTTGGGGTTAAATTTTGGGTTCGGGTTGGGGTCAATATAGGAAAAAAACAAAAAACACTATTTTTGGTTTTTGCCCCAAAAAAATACCGAATAATATGGAAACATGCATATTTTTGAACTCGGGACAACATTTAGAAACTATCTTTTTTTTTTAATGATTTTATTTGTATAAATTATATTTTAGGTCAAAGATAGAAAAAGTGGGTTTTTTAAAATTTTTCATATTTTTTTTTTTGTAGTAAATTATAAGATATGATTAACATAATGGTATCTAATGAAAGCCCTTATTATGACGATAAAAACAACATATAATAAACACAAACACCCTAGAAATGTCAAAACAGCCATTGTCACCAAGGGAAAGTCAAGGGGAAAATGTCTTGTCACTAAGGCGTTAAACATCCCTAATATCTGTGATTATAATTTGGCGGCGCTATTAAGATACGTAAGGGACTGGGTAACAAGAGGTAATCGCTACACGGAGCAGGAATTATCACACAATAAACCTCACGGCCTTACTACACCCCCCCCCCCCCCAGTAGGGCTTTTACCAGCAGAAGTTAGAAATAATCCACTGCTATATGACCCGTTCCAGCATGGCAATTGGGACGGACAGATCTGCATCTACAATTCATACTCTGTTTCTCCCTTTCCTGTGCAACCCTTCCTTCCAGGATGGTGCCGCATCATACCCCTTTACGCGCTGGGTTACATCTAATTTAACCTCCATTCGCCCTCTGGTTTGTCACACTAGAAAGTCAATATTCACTCTGACTTCCATTAGAGACAAATTCCCTAATCTCACAATTACGCCTTTTGCTTTATGGTGATAAAACTTATGAACTTATGAAGTTTTATCACCGGCAGCATACCTCACCTTTCAGAGGTGATTAGGATAACCCTAAAGACGATTTGGTGGACACCGTACAGACCAGACAACTACATATGGTTCATATATTACAACCCCTACGTACGCTATGGAGACAAGATCATATTGGCATGTCAAACCTTAGACCCAAAGGAGAGTTTACACTCTTTGTTTAGTTGTTGTTGTATTAACAAGCTTGGATCCGCAGTTTTTATTGTTACGGTTTCATCCGACAATAACCCACTGTTTCTTATTGTGGTATTTATGTACTATAACTGTAATAATCTGTCAGACCTTTTTGAATTCAATGTATGTCATCACCATAATGCGTTTCTAATCATTTTCTGATTTTTGAAACCAATAAAAAGTTTAAAAAATAAATAAATAAAATGGCAGCGGCACGTCAATATGGTGCACATAGATTTGTCTCCATCCATTGCATTGCCTGCCATTCTAGCCAGCTGGCATTAATGGGGAACTGCATTGCAAAAAATGTAACAGGTAAAATATGCATTGTAAAGAGCTTTGAAAGTACTTTTAATATGCATTAAAATTTGTAAGAGGCATCATGGGCACTAAACATTCCCTTTAATACTATAGTTTACTTAAAATTCTTGTGAGGTTATTAAACCTGCGGTATAGTAAAGTGCACACCTGCCAGTGTATATCAATCATGTAAGATGGGGGGAGGAAAGGATTGGTGGAAGATTGTGGAATAAGGCTTTTTTTGGAGGGAGGGGGGTGGGTTTAATCCCTCTTTAATGTTAAATTATTCTACAAGTGTTTTTGTGTGTTTTAAGCTCAAATGTGGACTGTATGAATTTTCTATAATACCATAACTGTTTATAAAATAGTCACAGGATAAGGACCAGGAAGAGAAAAGAAAGAAGCTGCAGGTGGAGAGGGAGGACAAAGAACGTGCAAAAGAGGAGGCTAAGGCTGCCAAGGATCGGGTGAAAGAGGAGGCAAGGAAGAAGAAAGATGAGGAGAGAGAGCAAAAGGAAAAAGAGAAGAGGGAGAAAAAGGAGAGAGAAGATAGGGAAAAGGCTGAAAAACTGCGGTTAAAGGAGGAAAAGAAAAGGGAAAAACTGGAAGCCTTAGAGTGAGTACTTGGAATGGCTGTGGGTAATGGTGGATATCCCTAATTTCTGAGTACTTCTATCTGGGAATCTGATCAAAGTAAATGATCTATTGGTCTATTAACTATGTCAGTGTTGGACTCCGTAATTTTTTTTTTTTTTTTTAGCAGATATGGGTTGAATACAATGGGCCAGCTATAGTTTTATCCTAAACAAATACTTCATTGTGTCCCTTGAGAGCTGCAGTTGAATTCTTTTTATTTATAGATTGCGCCAATATTGACTCATTGTATGTAAAAGCAGTTATTCTGTTGGAAGCATCAAGACCTTCACTGTGACACATTACATTTATGTAGTACATGTGAGATGTGGTTAACTATTTTGAATACATGTTTTGAATTATGAGCAATACCATGAAGTAGTAAATGGGCAGCTCCATTTGCAGTGTCCAAAGAAAGTAAAGAAAAAGAAACCGGTTGTTTTCTAACCCCTCAACACTCCCCATCTCCTAAAAAATAACCGAATATATTTATTGCTGTTATAGCAACATTCCTGCCAAATAGGTGCATGTCTCATTAGAAATATGATTAGCACATAAATATAAGAAAATAATTCAAATGTTCCAGGTTGTATTGTTTTCAACATTATTGTATTGTCCTAATAAACTAAATTTTAGTGTTGGTCTTGTACAGGGCTAAGCAGGAAGAGAAAAGGAAAAAAGAGGAAGAGAAACGAATGAAAGAGGAGGAAAAGGTACTGCTCTGATTCCAATATTTGACTAGTGGCATTATTTGCTTTAGTTTCTTGGTACTAAAAAAAAATATAATATATATATATATATATATATATATATATATATATATATATATATTCTTTGACATGAGTATTTAGCTGTGTATGGACTGAGTACTCTGTCAACTGTTTATGTAGTACTACTGAAAACAAACCAAAAAAGCTAAGCTATGTACAGCATCATCCACTGAGGTACACTGGCACATTTGGAATTCTCACTGATTGCACAGCCTTCCAACTGAATAAACCCCATCAAAATATCTATTTTTCAAAAGTAGACATACCAGGGTGTTTTCAAGTGACATAAATATTTTATCAACAATCCGTGAAAATCTTTTCAATACTTTTTACACGTAGGTTGCATTGCTGCTTTGAATGAGAACTTTGGGGGGCTGATTATGTTACTACTGGCAACCCTTCCAATATGCGTTCAGCAACATCCCTGCAGTACAGTAGTGCCAGCCATGTGTAGGTTTGGCAGGTTTAAGTGGCCAAAATTTGGAACATGTGCAATTTGGTTATGATTTGACATTATTGGTCTAGGTCCATGTCCTGCTAAGTAAAATTACCTACATATTTATATATTGTATTTCACACATTGTATTTTTGATATACCTATTTTACTACTTAATTCTACCGAAGATTGCAACAGTGTGGTGTTTTTTTTTTTTTTTTTTTTTCATTGACTATAGATTTCATTACGGTTTGAGTTTTGGCATGTGAAACAAATCTCCATTATGTGCTCAGCAACATCCCAGAGTACAGTAATTCCACTGTGCATTGGCAAGATTATTTTGAGAGCACAGCTACATTTGGGCTATGCTCATTTTAGTTTTTAAATTCTGAAAGCTGATTGCTTGGCGTACTTCATTTAAATAATGCTTAGCATCCCATCACTCCGCTGTGTCATTTTTGTGGGCAAAAGCAGTGTACATCCCACCGCGATTCATGCTTTACATTTACATTGCAAGATGTATGTGCTCTGTAGGTCGTTCGTGCTTCAAACTGTTTGTTTTTCGGAGGATGAGGCATAATGTTACATCATCTGGGTGAAGCAATTTAAAGGCACCAATCAAGAGTGTTTTGTTTTGCAGCGAATGAAAGCAGAAAAGGCTGAGATCACAAGGTTTTTGCAGAAATCCAGAACACCCAAAATGCCTAAGGTAATTATGCTACATTAAGTTTATAGAAAAACATGCTATATTACATTTATCTAATTATCTAACGGTTAAAGGAACAGTAAGTAAATTAGATGTTGTATTTGTATTCCTTACTATTGCAGATATCAGTGAGGAAACTTTGTCTGCCTTATTCGTCTCTGCCTGACAGTTCTGGGCGCAGTTTCCATCCGCATATTTACTTAGTACAATTCTCCTGATGAGTAGCCAGCATTACTGCCTGCTCGCAATCGCATATTTTGTTGGATATTAATAACCATAAAAATATGGATTATGAATCATTAAAAATATGAAAAATTGATTCCTATATATGGGTCCGACCAAAAATACCCATATAAAGAATTTATGTATATAGAGTTTGGATGACGTTTTTATAAAAGTAAAAATAATGCAACAATTATTAATAAAATAATTAATTTATTGAATATAAAAAAGATCAAACAATAAGCAAAATAGCGTAACAATGCAATATCAATAGATGTTAATTATAATTCACATGTATGACTTATAACAGAGGTGAATAAAATAAAACATGAATTATGCAGCTCTGTAGCTGTATCAACATGCATGTAGTAGTATTTACTATGCAGTTACATTTCTGACCACAAGATGGCCATGAATTTTATTTAGATACAACCACACCTACTAATTACCAGCATATTCTCTGTTTAGGTAAGGTAATATTACTAAATCATATAACTACTCAAGGTGGCTATTTTTTTTTAACTGCCCGATAAATGACAATGTATGTATTCTAGCTTAGACTTTAAAAATAAGAATCTTAGATAATCTCTGGAGATTAGATATTACATAGTTGGGTGAATAGCTAGACTATAAGATCTTATGCTTCTTGTGAATATCTATAGGATATTACTCTGGCTTCCTACTGCAGAAAGAATGACGGATAAACTAGGCTAAAACATATAAATCTCAGAAATTGTGGGATTTAAGTTTAATTTACCCAAATATATATGCTAATTACATCCATAAAAATTGAGATTATGCTAGAAACAAATGACCAAATTTAAACATTACCGGCAGAGGTTGATTTGCAGTTGAGACGCCTTCCATTGAAGAATGGTGTGATGGGAGTTACTCCTGGGACTGAGCTCAATACTATGTGTATGGATATGTCTATTGTTATAGTGAACATGTGATATTAAAAGCCTCATATTCCTGAGTTCTCCCCAGAAGGAGAGAGACTCAGCCCTTTTCTAAAACATTTTCATCTCTCAACCCCCTAGTGGCATCTTTCCCCAAAATCAGTCTCTCCTCAGGTCTCTGCAGGTCTCCTCTCTACCCCTCCAGTATCAACTTATCAACCAAACCTTATCTCAGATTCACACCCTGTTCTCTGTAACGTCTAGCCAATTAAAAGTGAAGGGGTGTGTTTAATTTAAGAAATGTCATGATTTATAGCTATACCTGGATTGTGAGTATAATGTGAGAAAATATATATGTTGAAATGTATAGAAATGTTAATAAGTTAAATCTAATTTGAAATTGTATTATTCCACATTAGAGTAAAACTTATAATACAATTTATACAACACTAATAAAACAATGAAAACAATATAATTAATATGTAGGATTAATTATACTTTACTTATTTATTAGTGAAGGTGTGATATAATTATATATTTTAATGAGTGATTAGAATCAACTAATAATAACCCTTATTATATTCTTCAAATCTAATATCCAAATAATCTCAGTCTGTGTGTCTTCAGTTTGTCAGTTTGGGTGGGCTAGCAAGTTGCAGAGAAGCCCCCCTTCTCCTCTTGTATGTATGGACACAGCTGGTACAATGAAATGTGGCTAGAGTCATAAACCTTCCACTAGCAATGACCCCTTATATATTCCAGCCTCTGCCAATTTTATCAGTACAATATTTAGTTTCAGATAGCAGAGTTAGGAATGTGGAAGACTTTCTTTTATCCTCAGACACAGAATAAGGTGTGAACAGACAGAAGGATGTCCCAAAACTGACACAAAATGGAGGCTGCTGGCATCCATTTTGTTATCCTTGGCTTCTGCTTTATTCATATGTACCAGTCTTGAGATTACTGTTCAATACCTCTGACAATTTACATAGTACAATTCTCCAGATGAGTAGCCAGCATGACTGCCTGCTCGCATGTGTGCAGTGATTTTACATACACACAAATATACAAACACCTCACACACACCTACTTTACAAACAAACAGTTGTACTAAGGGGTTTTCTGTGCCATGTGCATTGACATGCTGATGTTGACTGGTAGGCAATATGTGCTCTCTGCAATCTGCTATGCTCAGGCATTGCGAAAAGGTGTAAAACGTTTGAAAAAACATTTCAGTACATGTGCTAGCACAATGTATAGGTATTTTTTTATATATACTTATCTGGTGCGCTTAAACTAAATGGTAAACGGCTGAATGAGTTGTCTGTTAAAGGAGAATATGAAGTTTAATTTTTTTTAAGATTTATGTAAAGAAATTTTCAGGTTACAGGCTCCTCTACTAAGACCAGATACTCCTAAATGGTCTTGGAAATCTAAAGACTGTAATGATTGAATTGAAAAATAGCTTGGTTGACTTCTGAGCAAAAAAAAATGAATTGCACGTTCTGTTCAAACTTCTTCACTAAACTAATGTGTGGTTTATTTGTTCTCGTCTCTTCTTCCTTTTCAAACTTAGACTTTTGCCAGCTCTTGTGGCAAGTTTGCCCCATTTGAAATTAAGAAGAACATGGCTGTAGCCCCACTGTGTCGTGTTGAATTTGAGCCTGAAGCATCAGACCAGCTGGACATGCTTCTGCAGAATCAAAACTGTGAGTTTTCCTTCTTGGCAGAAATAAAGGCCCGAAAACCACGAAGAATGGGACGTACTTTGGTGCCACGAGTTTCCATCTTGAGCAGGTGTGAGAATTTAGGAATGATTTTTGGAAAATAATAGCTTAAAATGTATACAGTGCCTTGCAAAAGTATTCACCCTCTTGACTTTCTACCTATTTTGTTACATTACAGCCTTAAGTTCAATCTGAATTGTATGTGATGGATCAGAACACAATAGTTTTAGTTGGTGAAGTGAAATGAGAAAAATGTATACATAAAACTATTTATTTTTTAGAAATAGAAAATAGAAAACAGAAAATTAGCATGTGTGTATGTATTCACCCCCTTTGTTGTGAATCCGATAAAAAGCTCTGGTGCAACCAATTACCTTCAGAAGTCACATAATTAGTGAAATGATGTCCACCTGTGTGCAATCTAAGTGTCACATGATCTGTCATTACATATACACAGCATTTTTGAAAGGCCCCATAGGCTGTAACACCTAAGCAAGTGGCACCAACACCATCCCCACAGTGAAACATGGCAGTGGCAGCGTCATGCTGTGTGGATGTTTTTCAGCAGCCAGGACTGGGAAACTGGTCAGAGTTGAGGGAAAGATGGATGTGCTCAAGAATATTCCTGTATATAGAACCAAACTGTACCACTCTGTGCGTGATTTGAGGCTGGGACGGAGGTTCACCTTCCAGCAGGACAATGACTCCAAACACACTGCTAAAGCAACATTTGGTGCTTAAGGGCAAACATGTAAATGTGTTGCAATGGCCTAGTCAAAGCCCAGACCTCAATCTAATAGAAAATCTGTGGTCAGACTTAAAGATTGCTGTTCACAAGCGCAAACCATCCAACTTGAAGGAGCTGGAGCAGTTTTGCAAGGAGGAATGGGCAAAAATCCCGGTGGTAAGATGTGGCAAGCTCATAGAAACGTATCCAAAGCGACTTGGAGCTGTGTTTGCTGCAATAGGTGGCTCTACAAAGTTTTGACTTTAGGGGGGTGAATATTTATGTACATTGACTTTTTCTGTTATTTTGTCCTATTTGTTGTTTGCTTCACCAATTAAAAAAAAAAAAAAACATCTTCAAAGATGTGGGCATGTTCTGTAAATTAAATTATGCAAATCCTCAAACAATCCATGTTAATTCCAGGTTGTGAGGCAACAAAACATGAAAAATGCCAAGGGGGGGGTGAATACTTTTGCAAGGCACTGTAGACACCAGTCTGTTTTCTATGCACAAGTTCATAATTTCCTTCACGCAATTGTTTTCCTTTACCCAGTTACTTTGTGTATAATTACATGACTGTTTGCAAATCTTTTTAAAGGGTCTCCTAAATATTGTTTATATAGTATATAAAAAAATTGCCAGAAAGTGATACCGCACATACACAATAGGCTGTCAGACTGAGTGACAGTGCTCCCGCAAATACATGACAGCACTGCTTTTAACCTCTACCACCTCTGCTGCCAGGCCATGCCTTTCATCCACTGCCCTCTTTGTACCACTTTTTTTTTTTCTTCCGTTGGCCAACACATTAATGGAACATGTTGAAACATTGAAGTGGATTCCGTATATACTTTTATATAATTTTTTTACACTATGTTCCTTGTAGTGAAGTGGATGATGTTCAGATCCTGGAAGACCCCAGTACTTCAATGGATGAAAAGTTTATGCATGAGGAGCCTGTCAGTCAGGCTAATGTACCTGAGCGCCAGAGGTTTGGTAGAATGAAGTTGCTTCAGTTCTGTGAGAATTACCGACCTGCCTATTGGGGCACGTGGAACCGAATGAGCCAAGCAATCTGTCCACGTAAACCATGGGCTCAGGACACGGTGAGTAATGCAGTGATGGCAAAGCCAAATTAACATAGCATACTACACTCATTCAAAGTGCTGCTTGTCTTTATGTGAATATAAACTTCTGTCAAAATCTAATCTTGCCTTGGGTTATGTTACAGCACAGTTTATATGTTAATACTAGTCAACCTCTTCTAAAAGTTAAACCCCAACTGTGAAAATTAGCATGTGATAAATCTAGCCTTTGGTAGATTAAATGAAAATGCCGTTTTGGCAAACCGTTGCAATTCAACATCCACATTTTGATTTGTGAAAAAGACATGAAATGCAGCAGTCAGAATGCATTTTGTCCAAAGAATGTGTTTTACTCCTTTGGATTTGTTCAGTTTTGCTTGTTCTACCCACGAGGTAGACATTGCTCTTGCGGAATGGGCATTTGTAAGTTTTGCGTGACTTATCTGACTTGTTAGTTAACAAATGGAAATATTTAGTGACTTGGTGAAATCTGTTATTATGGAGTAGTTCTGACTGACTGAAAGTGAGGGCTGTACAATTCTCTGATCATAATGGGGCACCTTTTGGAAGGTTAGGCTGCATCCATAAAATGATATACTATTTTTCAAGACAATATAAACCTTTTTTATTTTATATTCTGTGCATTTAGAATATATGCTTCTTTCTTTTTTTTTTTTTTTTTTCCTATAATGCTGCAGTTGCCCAATACAAACACCAGTAGTCAGTTTGTAGCTGTAGTTTAGTGGACAGAGTATTACGTAGCATCATATCTTACCCTTGGTGACAGGGTAAGATATGATAACACTTCTGCTGTGTTTAGCTGTGCACCCACACATTCTTACATATTTGTTTTTATCGGCATAAGAACGGTTTTCTTAAGAAACAATTATTTTCATGCTATCATATATATTTTACTATTAAAACACTCATAAAATATGTTTACATTTAAAAAAAATCTACATTTTGACCTGAAAAACCTTAAACACAATCACAAACTGTAGAAAGACCCCATCTAAATAGTTTCTATTTGCCCTGAGTTTCGCATTATTGATGTTTACTTGTTTTTTTTTTTTTTTTTTTTTTTGCAACTTATAGGGCAATAACCCAAAGTAGCACTTTTTTTTTTGTTTTTTTTTTTCCCCCCTCCAACCCTAAAAATCACCCTAAGCAATCTGGAAACCCAACCCTGGATATAAGGTCATTAAACATGTTGATTTGTGCCTACAGTTGTCCTTTTTAAGATACATTGTCTAGGGACAAACCTGGTAAGTTTGTTGAGCAGGGCTTTTTTTCCCTTTTTTTCTTTTTTTAAAAAGCAGTAGTTACAAAGAAATACAAATGTTTTAATGTGGAAGATTAAACATTTTGTCTTTCAGAAGTTACTAGATTATGAAGCGGATAGTGATGAAGAGTGGGAAGAGGAGGAGCCTGGAGAATCCTTGTCTCACAGTGAGGGGGTGAGTAAAAGTATGTGACAGTATGGAATGAATCGTGTTGTAGGAATACTCCCATACTAAAGCACTGACGGTGACACTTCAGAAACTGAACAGTTCAACACTGTAATCATCCAACTGGTTTATCATTTTTGACCACATTTTATATTTAAAGGGACACTAAACTATTAGTGCACCTTGTCCAGAGTAAACCTGCTCTGCATCTTCAGCATGTTAAAAAAAAAAAAAAACTGATTTGATGTATGTCCTGTTTATTTCACAAAAGCACCGAGCTTCTTGTGATTGCCAGGAGACGGTGATATCACTTCCCCTGCTGGGAGGACATGCTTGAAGCCCTGTCACCCATTTGTGGGCAATCCAATGTGTCACATTGGGAGGGTTTGTGAACCAGATTAGCTTTGAATTTACCACACTTTCCTATTGGTGGCCACAGTCATGCAAATTTAGACATCTCATTAATATTTTTGCCTGAAAATAGCTTACTTACAGTATTTGTAGCAGTGTTTAAATTACACCAATTTAGTATTTTCTTCATTACCTGCACATCTGTTGTGTGTTTGAGTTGTTTTAAGTGATTACATGTTTAAGGCAATATCTAATATTCTGGAGTCTTCAACTTCTCTCCATCACTATGTTTAAAAATGACCTTTCTGACTGGTCTGTGGGCTCCAGGAAAGTGAATGATCGTAATATCTTTGTCTTTATCTTGCTTCCTCTTTGGATAACTATTTATAATCAGGGATTTAGTGCCTAAAAGGAATGTGCAAATTCAAAAGTCTTCCACAGGCAGATAATTATAGTCGCATAAGCCTGGTCATCGCCACCTTTTATCCATTTCTGGAAATTTTTCAATTGCCTTTCATACTACTTTTGCCTTCTAAAGATTCTTAATCTTTTTTGAGACCCCTTGGTAAAGTTATCCTTGTGTTGCACTCTCTTATAGAGTTCATCCACCTTGTGCTCTGCTATTCTCAATGGGTTTTAAAAAAAAAAAGTGTGTGTGTGGAAGGTGGGCAACCTTCAAGGGATTTGAAAGGATTTCAGGGAAATGTAGAAGTTGGAACTACAACACATGAACGTTTTATTTTTTATTTTATTTTTATTTTTTAATGCTTTACTACAAAATTACAAAAACAAGATATGGGAGATTCGTCATCTACTCCCATGTTACATAAACAACAAGAAAACACACTTATGTACAAAACATTTTAGACAAGATATACATCTTTTTACACAAAAAGTCGAGAGAGAACGGAGGCGGCGAGAGAGGATTTTCTTGAGTATTCCACTATCCGTTTGTCCTTTTGGCCCAAACTCCTAACTATAATGGTCTACTAGTTTTTGGGTCCAGCTATTCCAATTATTATATTTCAAGTTTTGGGTATAATTTTGAGCTGCGATTCCTCTTTCCATACGACATTGGAATATAACTTGGTTAAAGAATTTCTGGTCTATAGCTACCATAGGAGTTTTCCAGGCTCTTGTTATTGTTAGCTTAGCTGCCAGTAATATGTGGATTATCAACGGTCTAAGCTCTTTACTAAGTTGATGCAATCCTAGGTGCAGTAAAGCCATTTTTGGATACAGTATAATCTTTTTTCCCACTATATCTTCAATCATCTCATCGACCTTCTTCCACAGGCCTCTAACACCCACGCATTGCCAAAACACATGTAACATGTTCCCGCCCGGTCTTCCACATCTCCAACAGTTGTCCGGTTGGGATGTCGAAAACTTTGCTAGAACACTCGGTACTAACTAGCATCTATTGCTAATTTTATACTGGATCTATCTCAGGTTTAGACTATGTATGCATTTATATGTATATGATAGTTTCAGTCCACTCTTTTTTACTAATAGGGGTTAACAGGTCTTTTTCTCAGTTTTCTCGAGCTTTAATTCCCAGGATACTGTTTGGAGTAGTAATCATCAGTTTTAAACATTTAGATGTGATACGTTTTTATGGTAATGAACTTTTTTTGATGGCAAGGAGTCTGCATCAATTTTTGAATAAAAGTATAGAAGATCCTTCAGATCTTGAATGAAATAAGAAAACTGTTGATAACAATGTTTTGAGGGATTTGAAATATGGGGAAGCCACTTATTTTCTCTAAAGTGAAGGTCTGCTCCTTTGGAAGGGTGAATAATGAGGCTTCATGGAGTGGTGCAGTTACAGTATTCAAATGAGGTCTCCTAAAGCCATACTCTTGGGTGATCTTTAGCATAAATGTTTTTTGCACCTAACAAAGACCCTTCTTAGGATGTTGGTACAAATAATTTCTAGGTTAGTAGCCAACACACTTGCTAGGTTCTTTGGCTGCTCATTGCGGGCTCTTTGGCAGTGCAGGATTCCGTAAAATAATGCAGTCACTTTTTTTTTGTTTAAGGGCAGGTCAAGATATCAAGGGTTCTACTGTGTGCTGTGATAAGTTTGTCCCAGACATTTCTGATATTTACATACCAGGGGAGCGTGACTGAGATGCATGCTTCCTCAGTAGGGAATGTCTTTGTCCAGGATTGGTTCCTTCATCATAAGACTCTTCATCAGCTACCAATCAGAAATACTGCAGGTTGACCTGGTGGATTTCCAACTCAAGTTTCATAAATATGGAATACAATGTCAGGATTCAGGGGCAGCATTTGTAGATGCTCTCCTTGCAGTAGTCCAGTTTTCCCCCTTTGCTCTCATGTCTTGATAAATTTCATGACCTTCAACTGTAATCACACTGATATAGCCATGTCAATAGGCCTCCCCATTCCCTCTGACTTTCTGGGGTAGAAAAAGTAATGAAAATAATTTATAAATAATCCATGATGGTAAAAATATATTGTAATAATAATCAGAAATTGGGCAAAATAATAACAGTTAAGTTCCACAGAGGGGTAAGAGTTACCAGGTACATTGAGTATACAGGGTCCTTACTACTACTCAAATAAATACATATCCACAGGAAAACAAAAACTTCAGCAAAAATAATGAAATCCTCCGACAAAATGAAAAAAGTTTAAAAAAAAATTAAAAATACATGTCCAGGAATACTGATTTCCAAAAGTATATTCTATGTTTTACCCCTGTTCTGTAAAATTGCAAAGACTTAGAGTAGGAAATAGCTGCCTATATAATCAACAAATTATGTTTAATTAGCTCTACTCTGCCTATGTAAAAAGTACTGGAAATATGAGGCACAACGTGAGGTTTAAATCTTGTATTGATTGCAAAGGTTGCACACCTTCTGAAACCCCCAAAAATTGAGATTACCCTCTTTGTTACATGGGACACATCACTAATGTTTTCTGCTAAGAACTTAATTTCCAAAATTCAGGATCTCTATACTAAAAGCATGTCGGGGTGGGGGAGAGAAAATACATACCTAAAACGCTACGTGTAAATGTGCAAAAGCTAATTTTGTGAATTCATCATAAATGGTTCCTAGAGACGTGCTGACCAAAATTACCCCCTCAGGCCTTGCATTATTACTCTATTCGGGATCACTTGTACTATTCTGTCCTGGGGTCTGACTGTAGTCTACCCCAAATCCCTTTCCTGGGTACAGGTTGTGTTTTCTTTCCCTTATTTGGACACACATTTTCCCATTCACTTGCTGAAAGTTTTATCCACAGTGAGTCAGCTTGCCATATCCGACCTAGTGTGAGCCCATCACTCATACTAAGAAGTGCTTCCTCCAGCTGCGTGCAGGGTTCTGAGCAGAAGATTGTGTAGTGGGTCTGCTGGAATTTGCAGCAGTTAATGGTGTCCTGTGGGACCCCGAGAAACTGAGCAGTTGTCCCAGAGGATATATCTTATTTGGTCCCAGGTCACTGGGACACATTTGTTTAGCGTGGTGTATTCTAGTGACTGTAGGATAACCACTAGGTTGCATTGTAAAAATTATAGTTGTAATACTAGCTTTCATGCTACCGCTAATCATTCTCACACCATTGAGGTTATTCAAACAGGACAGTTCCTTTTGAGTGCAAAGAAATTGCTCAGATTTTGGTGTGTGTGGGGGGGGAAAGCCTTTTTAAGGGCAGTACGCGCTAATACCCTCGGTCGACTGTTTAATGGCTGATACCTTTCAGAAGCCAGCAAGTACAGTCGGAGTTCCTTATTTTATTAACAATTTCAATAGAACTCAAGGAACATTGTGCACCTTCTCACCTTTGACGTTTGTTCTATATAGTATGTGAGAGACCTTCTTGCAAACTCAAATGTTGCATCAAGGAACACCATTTATTGGGTTCCTATGGAGATTTGTTTTTTTTTCTTCTCTAATTTACCCTTGCTTACTGGTAGTATGTGTGTTTCCTGACCACCACAAAACTTTTCTGGCGTATTGTGGGCAGCCGTTTTTTACCTGTCCTTGCAATATGGAACTGATTGCTATGCTTTTACCTCAATGAAATAGTTTTGAGGGGTTTTAATAAACGGTAGGAGGGGGGGTTCACACTTCAATACTCCATGCCTAAATCCAAATTTAATCTTTAGCGCCAAGTTGAAAGAAAATCCAGAAGAAAATCCTGTTCATTACTGTGAATGATCACTACATAAGGCCATGATCTGGGATGAATTGACAATTGAATTTTCAGTAACTGGTATGCTAGAATTTTACTTTTCTTTAAATTTGCTTCAATGATCCTTCCCCCAACTGCAGGATGATGATGATGAACCCAAAGAAGAGGAGGAGGAAGATGATGATGGATTCTTTGTTCCTCATGGATACTTGTCAGAAGATGAAGGGGGAGCTTCTGATGAGGTATAAAAATCAGAGCTCTAGATAAATGTTTTAAAATGTCACTTTCTAAAACCTGAATTTTTAGAGTTCTTTACTTGAGGTAAGAGCCCTGCTTGCAAACTTAAACCAAATATTTTTTTAGATTATTAGCTTAATTTAACAGTTACATAGTAAAATAGTAATTTGAGTTTGAAAAAGTCCATCAAGTTCAACCCTTTTACCCATCATTCCTGCGTATCATCCAAAAGAAGCCAAAAACCCCTAAGAAAGCTTTTTAGGGGGGAAATTCCTTCTCGACTCCAAAGGGTAATCCAAATTTCTTCTTGGATCGAGAAGCTCTATTATTAATGCTTATTCTATTATGAATAGCCCTGTATGTATTTGATAGCACCATCTCTCTTGGCAGTGAGTTCTATATCTTTTTACATGCCTGGCGCCCCTTTCTGTTCATGCCATGCTTATTGGCCATTGCAGCTGCTGACTGGCATTGAGAAATGTTGCTACGTCTTATCTAAAACTATTCCTAAATCTTTTTCATTAGTAGTTTTTCCCCAGAGACATACCATTTAAAGTATGTTGCATTATTATTTTTCCCCATAATGCATAATTTTACCTTTGTCTGTATTGAACCTCATTTGCCACTTGCTTGCACAGTTCCCCACTCTGTCTGAATCTTCCTGCAAATAATAAACATTATTATAAGGTTAATCTGGATTACCTTACCTAATTTTGTCATGAGCCATTACTGAGACATGGCTCTCGGCACAACTTGGAAGATCATTAATAGAAAAAAAATTTAAGAGTGCCTAAAACAGACCCCTGAGGTACTCTGTTTAATAGTGGTCCGATTTGAGGATTTTCCTTTTAAAACAACTCTGCATTCGATTCTTTTAGCCAATTTTCAATCCAAATACAAACATTTGCCCCAAGACTATTTTTCAATTTATAGAGTAACCTTTTGTGGAACCGTATCAAATGCTTTAGCAAAGTGTAAATAGATCACATCCACTGCCACATCTAGATCTATATTTTTACTTACTTCATAGAAAACTATTAAGTTTGTTTGACAAGACCTGTCTTTCCCAAAACCATGCTGACTATATTCTGGTTCAAGAAGTATTCTTGATTACCTTTTTAGCAATCCTTCAAATTTCCCCAATACATATGTCAAGCTCTGTGGCCTATAATTACCTGGCTGAGCTTTTGATCCCTTTTTAAATATTGGCATGACATCCTTCTTTTGCCAGTCTGTTGGCACGATGCCTAAACTGAGAGGATTCCCTAAAGATCAAACCTAATGGTCTGACCATTATTCTGCTTAGTTCTCTAAGTACCCTTGGGGCCCTGTCTATCTTAACAGAGTTTAAACTGCTTAAGCAATTTTTCTTGTTGGCCAATTCCATGTTTGCTGTGACTGTAAATTCAGGCAGCAGGGGCCCATCCATTGGTACAAAGAAAAACGTGACCAGTGCGCTTCAACCAACACTACACACACTGTATATTTACCCTTGGAACAAGTATGTATCTTGCAGTGTTGTACAAAGGGAATATGAAAAATAAAAGAATAAAACACACAATAGTGTAATATATCAAAGAAAAAGTGAAATAAAGTGAATGAATTGTGCCAAGTGGCCACTCACATTCGTCTGAGCAACTACTTGCTCAGGGATATCAGCATAAGGGAGCCCAGGGAAAGGGTTAATGATGTTCCGTTACTTCATCCATGAAGACTCCACAAAACACATGAGGAAGAAGGAAGGCAAGGATATTAATGCACACTGTTTAATATGTAATACAAATAAAACATAGAATTCTTACAGTTAAAATCTGAAGAGTCCTCAATTTCATTAAAAGCAGTAAAAATGGTAAAAATCCTTGAAAAAGCCCATCCATTGGTGTCTGCTTTCTCTCTCCTCCCTAACCAAATTTCCCATTTGGGATGAGCACCCAACATTTTCTGCCTTTAGATTTTTTTTTTTTTCCCCCATTTATATGCTCAATCCAATTGTTGGGCTTAGTTTTACTCTCCTTGGCAATCTTTTTTTTTTTTCCCCAATTAAGCCATTTTAATTGCATTTTTGCCGGCTTTGTTGGCATCTTTGTCTTCTATAAATGATGCTGCACATCACTTCCAGTATCATGCACACTTTCTTTAATTCAGGATTTACATATAGAAAAATCCTTCTGCCGTTTCTATTTAATCTGTTCTTTCTAAAAAAAAAAAAAAAAAAAAAGTGAGTAGCCTTGTAAATTAACTGACCAGTCATGAGTTTCATCTCACCACGTTTCTGGGATACCGATTTAAATCCTACTGTTTTTGTACTTACCAGTATCTCCAGCTCACCCATTTTGTTTGTAATGCTTCTTGCATTTTTGAAAAGACATTTACGATTACTACCTTTTTTTCTGTTTGACAAACCCTTCATGACCGCAGGTTTAATTGTATGTACCTCCCTATAATCTATGCTAACCCCACCACTGCATCCCTCCTCTTTTCCCATAACTAGACCCACGTTCCAATCTACTCTTGCTACCATTACTCCATTTTAATCTTCCCACCTGAACCTAGTTTAGAAGCTCCTCCAACCTTCTAGCCATCCTCTCCCCTAGTAGTGCAGCCCCCTAATAAGTTGGACAAATAGTTTAAGGATTCTAAAAAAAAAAAATACATATTGAGAAGATTACATAAACTAACTAAGCCATCATGAGCAAAGTTCCATGTTTAATTTGCTTTTAGAGTAAAAGATCAGCTTTGTGGACTGATAACTTAAAAGAGCAACTGTTTTGGAGGGTTTATTGCTGCTTCAGAAAGCAACACAGGCTTTAAAAGTGTCCCATGTTTTTCCTTCGCATAGGATCTTGCATGCCCAGAGAATCATAAGGTGCGACAGCGTTTAAAGGCAAAAGAATGGGATGAGTTGCAGTCTAAAGGAAAAAAGTTCCGTGTACTGCAGCCCGTGGTTATTGGTTGCCTGTGGCAGGACGGCAGTACAGCAGAGAGCCGGCTGCTTCAGAGATTTGCTGCTTGTATCCTGGAGTCTCCTTTGGCCGAGGAGGAGCAGGCACAGGAAGCCAGTTCCAGTCGTAAACTAAAGGATCGAAAGAGTAAGTGCTTCAAACGTGTTCTGCATGTACTAATTAACCTTCTTTCAATTCTATCTGGTTGTTTTCTAATCTGTACTGTATTTTTTCTTTATTCAGTTTTGTCCCAGCTCCTCCCACTTCTTCATGGCAATGTCAATGGCAGTAAAATAATCATTCATGAGTACCAGGAGTGCTGTCGCCAGGGCATGTTTTCAGAAGCAGAGTCCAGCATTACAACGAAAGGTGTGGCCACAAGTCCCAACTCTACACAGCAAGCCGCCAACATTACAGTGCCCTCTAAAGCTTGTTTGAAACGAATAATCTCTGAGAACTCTGTGTATGAGAAGCGACCAGAACATCGTATGTGTTGGTATGTGCACTCTGAAGTTCTAAAGAGCTTTGAGAAGGAGCATCTACCTGTGCCCTGTCAGTGGACTTACCTCACCCCAGTGAATTCATCAAAAGAAGACTGTGGAACTTCGGTAGGGTCAGTACAGACAACACCCGTGTCCAGCAAGAGAAAATCTGCAGGCAGCATGCCAATCATGAAATTCATGAAAAGAGCCAAAGATCTTGGGACGGTAAGATCTTGGGACAAACAAGGGCTCACTTTTATATCAAAAAAAGTCACATTAGTTTATTATGTCATAGTGTAGAACATTCTGAAGGATAGGCACCTGCTTATTGGGAATTGCAACTTGTTGCTAATTGGTGTTGGGAGAAAGAATTTGGTTTTGTTTCTCATGTGAGATCTCTCCGGGATTGTAAATGAATTGTACAAAAAGATGGTTTGCAGTTTTTTTCATGAGGGAACATGTTCTCAGTCAGCATTTTGGAGACTTTGCTAGGAGGTATTTATACTAGGAGGGGGTGACTGAGTGATAACACATCAATTCAATTTCCCCCAAAACATGGACAGATGGTACCTGTAGAATTTGTAATTTTTTTTTTTCTTCTCATTTTAAAAAAACAACAACCTGCGATTATGTGTAGATGTGACTGACTGACTGTCTTGGTGTGGATGCGACTGACTGTGTGTGTGTGTGCGCGCGCGCGAATGTGCTGTTGTCTGGCTCCTAGATTTTTTTTTTTTGCTGGCTCCTAAATGTAAATTAAATTTGTCAAGCCCTGCCGTAGGCTTTCAACGGCTTCTGGATCTATGCTTTACCATTGACTGCTGGACTCCTTCAACGCTGGGTGATCCACCCAGACAGAGAAATTTATGGATTTTGCAGATAGTGTCATCCAATGCAGTGTGTAGATATGACAAAGTAAAAGTGTTTATTGAATAAATATATTACACATACAGGTAACAAGTGATACACTCCTTACCTGGTTTGTGCCTTAACAGCAGTGTCATAGGCATACACAGTGAAGTTTTCACACACGTTATGTACTGATTATGTAATTGGTTGTTAATTGGTTTAACATTAGTTGACTTAACTGGGTTTAGGAAAGAACTTAATCATTAATATAATTAGTATGCAGACATATACATTTAAATACAACTGTGCAATGTCAGTTAAGACTAGTCTTTTATTTATTGACTAGATTAGAGGGAATCAGAAGCTTATTTAGTTAGAGTAAATAGATGTGAGCAATTTTAGAAGCTTAGATTTGTTATATTCTAGTTTGTTTTTGCAATTATTTAAGTTGATTCAATCCATATATACTTGACATGATATTTGTATTATATAAATATATGTATCTAATGCCACAAAAAATACACAGATCTACTGATTTTAAAAATGCAATAACATCATGATTAGTGTTTGGATCTTCTTCTCCGGAATACTAACCTAGGCTTCCAGTTGTGAGCAGGAACAACCAGGTGTTTGTGCAAACTACATATTTTGACCGACTTGAACAGTGTAGCCGAAGACGGCGGGCACAGACTGTCAATATACTTGTCCATGCTGCACATCTAACGTACAATTATTTACCTGCTCTATAAAACGTGATGATTTAACAAACAGAGCTATGGTTGTCTATTCCAGCTAGTCTAAATGAATAGACTTCTAATGTAAGGGGGCACCTGATCTGAGGTAGACCCCTCATAGTATTGATGAAACCCAGAGTTACTGTATTTGGACACCGAATTAAACAGCGACAGGTGACTATAAAAATCTAATAAGCTATAGAGTCCTAAGGCGTTAGTACTATGATTAGCAGGGTAATAAGCCACAACAGAATGTTTGAATGATACATTTGTGTACATAAGACTGAGCAAGTGACAAATTTAATTTGATTCTAGGAGCCAGCAAAAAAATTTTTTAGGAGCCAGACAGTCACGCAAACATACACGCAATTCATAAACACACACACACACACACACCAACCCACTTCACATATACATATACACACACACACCAACCCACTTCACATATACATACACACACACACACACACACACACACCAACCCACTTCACATATACATACACACACACACACACACACACCAACCCACTTCACATATACATACACACACACACACACACACACTTCACATAAACATACACATACACAAGGTTTTTTTTTTTCCCCCTTTCTTAACCTGTGAGTGCTGGGTGTCGTCACTTGACAACCCAGCACTCAGCCGAAAGAGCAATGAAGATCGGCTGCAGCACGATTGTTCCCCCTCCCTGCTGCTTTACCTCATTGCAGGGGAGGGGGAACATTCGTGCTGCAGCCGATCTTCATTGCTCTTTCGGATGAGTGCTGGGTTGTCAAGTGACGACACCCAGCACTCACACACGCGTTGCGCGAGGGGGTGGAGCTTGCTGTCTGCGCGAGGGAGACCCCTCGCGCTGCAAAAAACAAAACAAAAGAAACTAATGGCAGCGGCAAGGGGAACATGAGGGTAACGGCACCTGGGCGCCAGGCTTAATTTCCAGGTCGCCAACCTGGCGTCCAGGGTTTGTCGAGCCCTGAATTGGAAACATGGGAAAGACCATGAACCTCCGGTGAACACATTTTTAATGTATTGAATAAAGGCTACTTTTTAACTAGGAGCTAGAGTCCACCCCACGGAATCTTTAGATCTTCTGGGAATCGGGTTTGTAAAGTAAAACAGAATTGTACAGAAGACATAGAAAAACAACATTATGGTATACAGTGAATACATATATTCACCTTGTAATTCTGTATACAGACAATACATTAGAGTTGGTATTAGTATAATCAGATTTGTATATAGTAAGTTATGTTTATACATTAGAAAAAACATTGGCACAAAAGTTGTTGTAATTTTGCACCCATTTATATAATTCAACAATAAACATCCATTTATATCTTTAAACAAAACAGAGTAAAAGATAGGGGTAAGGTACTTTTATAAAGGTATTTTATCTTGCAACCACTGTAAAGTAGATATTTTGGGGGGATCTCCACACATGAGATGAGTTTGAGATAAAGGTCTAAATTGAGGGAATATAATGTAAGGTAGGAAAGAATTGGGTAAGTAAGAAAAATAAAATATTTAAAGGCATTCCATATTGTGCGATTGTATTATTAAAAGGGGGTGTAGTGGGCTAGAAGGGGCTGTAATAAAAGGTTCACTTTATTTTACGGGTGAGCTTGTACAACAGGTGAGCTTGTACAACTGGGTTAATACTTACTTTAGTCCGCTTTTGTTGTTTATGATGTTATAGTTCAGAAAATCATTGTTTTAATTTCAGAGGGAAGTAATAGACTCCCAAGACAAATTGGCTGGAATATGAAGGATTTAAGGAGTTTTAAAAATGTTTGATTATGGCCAAATGGTATAGTAAGGCATAGATAAAAGATTCAGAAGTTGACCTGTTTAAGGGCAATGTTGCTTTAAACTCATTCTTATACACAGGCCTTGCACATAGTATTTATCCACTATTGGAGGTTTGCAAAGCACTATTAAAATGTATATGCTGGGTCGTATCGTTTACTAAGACTTATACGCAGCACTTGCACATAATACAACAAAAAGTGACTAGTGCGCTAAACCCAACACTTATCACACTATATAATTACCCTTTTCAGTAAGTAAATCTTACACATGTGTTATCCAAAGGGAAAAAAAAGAAATATAACATAATATAGTGTAGTATTTAAAAAACAAATGTGAAACAAACCATAAAGTCTGTGAAGTGACCACTCACATTTGTCTGAGCATTACTCTGCCCAGGAATAACACTCGCACATAATATTTATCAACTATTGGAGGATCACAGAAGCATTTTTAAAGCAACATTGCCTCTAAAGAAATGTATTGTCTGTATACAAAATGGATATATGAATATAATATACTCATTGCATACCATAATTCTGTTTTTCTATACGACTCCTGTAAAATTCTGTGTGTGTGTGTGTGTGTGTGTGTGTATGTGTGATATATATATATATATATTAGGTGTGTGTGTAAATAGATATATAGATAGACATACATATACACATACACACTATGACTAAACTATACATTTCCCTGAAAAACTTTGATTGTTGGTAGCATAACCATTACTTAGCTAATCTGCCATCAATTAATGCAATTAATACATTTAAATGCAGACCCACATGAACACGTCACACAAGCTGAGACATAGAGAGAGAGACACTTATATGCTGATACACTAACACATGCTGACACACAGATTATGATACACATTCATAAAAACAGGTGCTAAACCCAAACATACGTGCTAACACACATTTTGGTACACCCTACTTGCTTGCTTCACTGGCACTGGGAAGTTGGAAGTTGCCATCACTCCTCACACTCATCTGCCCGGTGAGCAACAGGAAGGGGCGGAGTGAATCTGCCAGCTGCACTGTGCTGCTTCTCCTACACTGCTCCTTATCTGAACAGTAGGTAACGGGCAGCAGAGAGTGGGATCTGGGACAGTGCATTTCACTGTGCTCAAAAAGTCTTCCAGGCAACAGGAGCCAGATTCTAGCCCTGGATTTTTCGATCCCTGGTTTAAACCCTTGCTTAGTTACTCCTTTTTTTTTTTTTAAGGGAGGCAATTTGGTTCTCAGCGGATTTAGATATTGGATACACAAACTGACTGGTCTAAATCATGACTTAGTTGAGCTTTTATCTGTGGATCTCCCTTAACCATTTCATTTTGATCTTGGATTTGTTATGTATAGTGATAGTCTCTCCATGTTCTGGATGACATTTATTGATTTCTCATTGGAACAACTATACATTATTTTTGTCATTATTTTACTTTAAGTATTTGTATTTTCTAAGCAGGCATTAACAATACTTTTTGAGACACATATAGCTATGCATTTGTTCATGCAATTTTTTTAAATGCTTGTTTGTTTTTCTTATCTCCTTTCCAGTCTTAAAATCCAGTCTTGGACAATATGTTAGGCATTTTATAGCACCCCTACACATTGTCTTGTGGAGAGATGTCTGTTGGCTTTTCCTGTTGAAGCTCTTAACCATTTTCAATATAAAATTGAGCCCTATGGTTAGAAAATCCACAATGGTTAACGGCTAACATGAATGACACCAAACCCACAGAGCACACAATGGTGCAAGGTAAAGTGCACACATCTAGTGTACATCGTTCTAGAAAGATTGGGATCCAATCTAAAGGAAAATAATGCAAATATAGTGTAATAAGCTCTGTGAGTTAATAAATTTAAACTCTCAAGCTGGGATCTAAATCCATATGTGGAGCAACATCCAAAAATATGTCCAGTGATCTAGTAAAATGTAATAAAAGAAACTGATTACAGTTACTGTATGGGTCTGATGCTTAGAAGTTCACATTTCATATACCAGAGCGTTGTGTGTTATTAGATTGGATCCCAGTTTTAGTTAGGGTGCACTTAACTTAGCACCTTTTGTGTGCTTTGTGGATTGGTGTCATTCTTGTTCAAGGTGAGCCGTATTCTGCACTATAGTCACCTTTTTGTCACTATTTGTACCCTCTCTTTTGGCTACTTTTCATCTGTTCTATTTACTCCATGTTATATCCTAAACTGTGCTAGCACTGGATTGGAGCGGGACTTATCAATTGCAGGACAACATCAAAACTGTGTTTAATGGTGGATATTAAAATTCACTTTTCCATTACATAGTTTGGGTAACCACGTCATGAGATCACTAAAGTTGGTGCCTCTTAGTTTGTCATGATAATATACTTGGTATCAACTTAAAAATCAAAAGTTGATCTTGTTTGTTTTCTTGAAATCTGATAAAACTTGAATGTTGAATGAACCTGCATCTCCTCTTATGTAGGGAGGTGCTATGGAAATTGATGGTTTCCAAGCAGACACAGAGGAAGAGGAAGATGACTGTATAATTGTGGAGAAGCAACAGGTTAAAGGTAAATCCAGACGAAATGGGATGTAGAAAATAGTTTTAAAGTATTGATTTGTGCATATAACATCTGGTGCAACATACCTTAGGAAAATTTAGCACAACTGTACATGCGAAAACATGTAACCCTGGCATTCATAAAATCATTCTTCTAATAACTCAATAAGTTATGTTCACAATCAATTGCTAGAAGCACGGCAACATGTTAAGTTACTGACTTATGGCAGGGAAACAGGTAGGCTTTAAAATCCCAGGCTTATGTGATCAGTAGTTCAATTGATTGCACATCATGGGAACTGTAGAATACAACATGTGGGGTGCTAAAGGTCACCTGAACTAAGAGGAACCGATTAGGACAGTAATTTGGCATACCAGTTGATGTGGACTTCTGCTCCTACACAAACTGCCACAACCCTTCATCACACCACCGTGCATACATGCACACTCCTTCCTGTTTCCCCATTATTAAATAGAAAACACACATCCTATCACGAGATATCAGTCTCTCACTTCCGATACACACACTGCAGTGCACAACATATGGTATGCCAATCGCCCAACCACACGAAAACTGGTATTCTCTTGACCTCCAGCTGTGACCACACCCTCTACAAATTACACCCACTTCTGCCTTTTTTATTTTTTTCCTTTTTTATCATAAATTAAGTTCTGTTAACACCAAGCCCCAGAGTGCTTTTTGTCCAAATTACATTCTTCACTATCATCCTTTTAATCTTATTTTTCAGACATGAAGGCATCCACAGCATGCAATTTGGATATCTCGTCAGGTGATGCGGCTGTCCCTGCAGTTTGCCAAGCTTGAAAATTTAATACTAAACGTTATATGTATGTAGAATGGATTTTTAAAAATATTTTAAAGAAAAAAAAACTTGTTAAATCTGTTTTTGGTAAGAAGGACAGCACTTTCATACACAAGAATTTAAAAAAAAAAAAAAAAAGAAGCAGACTGATTCACTCACGGCTGTAAGACGACTGCTAATTTGTCTCTAATAAAGCATTATTCAAACTGACTACACTGTGTACCCCACTGTGTTTAGGAGATATTGTAAACGGCTAGTACAGTTTAAGTTGTAAATGTGAAGGACTACACAATTATACCAATAGTGTATGACTGGAGATGTTCCGATCAGTCCATGGCTCATTTACTCACTTGCTTTCCAAACCGTTTAAAGAGTTTCAGGCTTCATTCATACCTTAATTCATTGTTTTGATTTGTTTGGCTCTCTAAAAAGTCAAATATATACTTGGAAAATGGTATATGAAAATACACATTAATATTGCAAGAGTTTATATTGGGTTGTAAGGCTATAATTTTCATAATGAGACAGTTAATGCCATTTGAGCACTGGAATTGCTATCAGTTGAGGTATAGCATTGATTGAGAATTGACTTTAGATTTGCTGGTGGGCTATACTAAGATGAGAAAATGATCCTAAAAAAATAGATTTGACATAAAAAAAAGTAAAAATCACTTGACCCGTGTATCCTTGCCTATCTTAGACTTCTTTAATATTTTTTGATAACAATTGCTGCCTGATATTTTACTATTAACTCTTCAAAGAACGTAGTTTACAGCTGGTGTTATATTGACAAAATATGTTCTTCATGAATCCCTGTTTTCAGTGTTTTGTTCACTTGTGCTTTTTTATGTTTCCTGAATAATTTGTTAGATGTTGTAAAATTTCAATTAAACATAAGGTTTGTTTGCCAAAAGTTGTCCTTTTGAGTGTAGGCATTTTAAATAGAAATGCTTTAAAGAAAGAATACAAGTAAAGCACTTTAGTGACCACTCTGCTTTATTCACGAAAGAAGGAATTGAAAAGGAAATTTTAAACTTGATAATAAATTTCAGCTGCATTTTTTTTCAGGCCTTAAGATTCCCAGTCTTTTACTTTTGGCCTTAAGTTTTAAGTTCTCTTGCCAAGTCTTTGTAAGTGCCTCTTTTTTATAAAGCAGCCCTCTTCACAGCCCCAGCAATGTTGTTGGCTCAATGTAATGGGATTTACAGTTAAAGGTTTAGTGTATCTCTGTGATCCACAACAAACATTGTGCCTGCAGCATGATGAATAAATAGAAAACAAAACACCTTTTCTGACTGTGAGCTGACAAATCTTTCAGTGAACATTTCAGTGCTGCAGGATGTCTCGACATTGAGGCATCATAGCAGCACCGGCAGAGCATAGGCAACAATCGTTGATCGCAGCCTATGCTTGGATTGGTACGTCCAATGTTGAGAAGGGGTTAAAGGAACTGTCAACCTAAACGCTTATAGTCTGAATGTAGAGAATAAAAAAAAAATCATTGCAAAATTTCATGCAAATCCATAAAATAAGAAATATATATTTTGAACATGTCTGTGGTGTCTCATGCTTATTACATTACATTAACATTTATTTATATAGCACCAACAATTTACGTAGCACTAGGTACAGAGCATAAAGGGGAACTACATACTAATTTAGACAAACTAGAACAGACTGGTATGTGGGGTACATGAGACATAAGGGATTGAAGAGGTCAGAGGGAAGGTAGCTGTAGTACAGTAATGTAGGTGGGATAGGCCAAAGATTAATTGTGTGTGCCAGATAGGTGGGATCAGCTAGAGGAAAATTGACCTATTCTAGTGGGTTGGGTAGTAAGCTTCTTTAAAGAGATGAGTTTTGAGGGACTTTTTAAAGTTTGAAAAGGAGGGCGTTGGAGAGAGGGGGGCAGCTCAGGTGGAATCTTGGAGACTGAGTAAGAGTGGTGATGAGGTTGGAGAGTTTTAGTCCCATTGGGGAACGCAAAGGTCGTGCAGGGAGGTGTCACTTAACAAGGGAGGCAATGTAGAGACGAGTGAAGGGCTTTGTAGGTTAAAGAGGATTTAAAATTTTATCCTTGAGCAGATGGGGAGCTAGTGGAGGGCGTTGCAGAGAGGAGCCGCTGAATAAGACCGACGTGCAAGAAAGATGAGTCTGGCAGCTGAGTTTTGGATAGATTGCAGGGGCGACAGACGAACCAGAGGTAGTCCAGTCAGGAGGCAGTTACGATAGTCTCAGACGAGAGACTTTTTTTTTTTGGGGCAGTCTCTTCGCTGAGGTACGGGGGAATGCATGCAATGTTTCTTAGGTGCAGCCGACAGGATTTGGCTAAAGATTGAATGTGAGGAACGAAGGAGAGAGCAGAGTCAAAAGTGACCCCAAGACATCAGACACGGTCAGCCGGTGCGATTGTAGCATTTTCAACGGTGACTGTGAACCAAGGTGAAGGGACAGAGTTTGAAGGAGGGAAGATATTCGGTTCTGTTTTGAAAATGTTACGTTTCAGGTAGCGATCAAACATCCAAGAAGATTGGCCGCCAGAAACTCCACTACATGTGAGACCAGAGAGGGAGTGAGGTCAGGGGCGGAGAGGTAAATCTCAGTATCATCCACGTACAGGTGGTATTGCTAACCAAAAGAGCAGATGAGTTCTCACAGAGAGGTCATGTACAGGAAAAATAACAGTGGGCCAAGGACCGATCCTTGCGGTATAGGCGATGATGTTGCTCCAGCAAACGACACTGAATAGGAGTGCTCCGATAGGTACGACTCGATCCAAGAGAGTGCCGTACCACCTATGCCAAACGAGGATAATCTGTTAAGAAGGAGGCAGTGGTCAACGGTGTCAAAGGCAGCAGAGAGATCCAAGAGTATCATCACTGAGAAGTGGCCTTTAGATTTGGCAGAGGAGAGCATTAAATGTTGAGAAGAGACGTTTGGGATTCGATGAGAGGGTGGATATTAAAGTAGAGAAATAGTGTTGCTTGGATTGAGCAAGAGCAGAGTTGTAGGAACACAGCATGAACTTATAATGAAGGAAATCTTCCTTGCACCGTGATTTCCTAAAGCGCCGCTCAGCTGCAAGTACATTTTTGGAGGTACCATGTTTGCTTTGTGAGCCATGGTTGTTGGTTGGGTCTGCGGGCACATTTAGCAATAACAGGGGCAATGTTGTCAAGGGCTGAGGTAAGGATGCTGTTGTATGAGTTAGCAGCTTTCTCTGGACATGAGATGGATGGGAAGGGGTAAAGAGAGGTTTGAAGAGCTGTGGTAAGTAGCGGCAGGGTGGTGGTAGATAACAGTCAGGGGGAGACGTGCAGTAGTTGACTGAGTTACAGTGGGATAGACGGGAAGAAGGTGGTGGTCAGAGAGGGGGAAAGGTTAAAGGGAAAAATTAGAAATTGCACATGATTTATATACTAGGTCTAGTAAGTGACCAACAGTGTGGGTTGGAAAGTTGGTCCACTGGGAGAGGCCAAAGGAAGAGGTTAGGGAGAGTAGTTTTGAAGTGGCAGGAGAGTTGGTTAGGTCAATGGGAATGTTGAAATCTCCCAAAATGAGACATGGTACATCAGTGGAAAGAAAGTTGGGGAGCTATGCAGAAAAGTTGTCAAAAAACGGGGAAGTGGGCCCCGGGGGCCGATAAACAACGGCAACACGAAGGGATAGAGGGGAGAAAAGACTTTTGAATGATGAGAATGAGAGGGAAGGGGTTGAGGGTAAGGGCTGGAAGGAGCAGTTAGGAGATGAGGATGCCAACACCTCCACCCTTTTTGTGCTCAGGTCTTGGGGTGTGGGTTTAGTGTAAATCACTTCTGAGTGCACACCTACATTTTTGTTTCTACTACACCAGGCGCACTTTCTAGCAGCTAGTCTCATCACCGCAGAATCATGGGAAATGTAGAGAAGGGGGATAATTTTCACAGCACCAAAGACAATTCAAATAATCCCAAGATCTTGTGCATACATGGAAGAGTTTTGGAATGCTGCAAGTAATGTTATGAACACTTTTTTACTTTACAGCAAGACAGTCTGTACAAGTGGGTGCAAATCCTCAGAGTAGATTAATACAATGGCAAACCTCAGTCCCCTCCTCCAACAGCCAGTTTTGTGCCAAGAGGCAGCTACAGCAGCTTTGTGAGCTGTGCAACCACCCATGAAGTTAAGTCCTGCTGGCACTAAAGAAGCTCACTGAAGCAGCCTCCCTGCCTGGAAGAAATGTCAATACCACCTTTGCTACGGGATGATACAAGAACCAGTGTATCTGGAGTTTAGCAAAAACCTCTTGCTAAATGTGACCTGCACAACAGCATTAGTGTTTAACATGCATTTGCATCCCACTTCAGTAGGAAAATTCTTCTGAAGTGGGACGCATTTTCCGAAATGCATGTGAGTTTTGGGCATCATCAAATTTCTTTACTTACATTAATGGTGAAGAATGGCTTGTTAGTCGTAGAAAAATGTTGGTAATTTAGTAGTAATTATTCCATATACACCAATCAGCCATAACATTTGACCACAGACAGGTGATTGCAGAGGCAGTGTGATGCTTTGGCCAATGTTCTGCTAGGAAATCTTTTGTCCTGTCAATTACGAATATTACTTTGACCTGTACCACCTACCTAAGCATTGCTGCAGACTATGTACACACTGTCATGGAAACTGTATTCCGTGATGGCAATGGCAGCTTTAAGCAGGATAATGTGCCCTGCCACAAAGCAAAAATGGTTTGAGGAATACCACAACGAGTTCAAGGTGTTGATTTGGCCTCCAAATTGCCCAGATTTTAATCCAAACGAGAATCTGTGTGATGTGCTGGGCAAACAAGTCTGATCCATGGAGGCCCCACCTCACAACTTACAGGACTTTAAGGATCTGCTGCTATGGTGTTGGTGCCAGATACCACAGCACACCTTCAGAGGTCTAGTGGAGTCTATGCCTCAATGGGTCAGGGCTGCTTTGGCATTAAAATGGAACCTACACAATATTAGGCAGGGGGTCATAATGTTATGGCCAATTTATATGTACTGGTGATCATGAGCAAAAATAAGATATTTATCCCCTTTACAGATTAATTCAACGACCAGAAAGAAAGCTCCTCTAGAGAAAGATAATTTTAGTATATAAACTTTATTATTTGTATTTTAAAACCAACATATAATATTAAAAAAAGAAAATAGCACTGTGAACAGTGAATCAGCGTGAGAACAAAAAAAGCAGTTTAAAGGGCAACTGTAGTCATTTATTCTACATTAAATAAAATAAAAGCTTTTATTTTCCTAATTTTGGTAGACATACACGTTCTTACCATATGTCCCTACCCAGCAGTACTCTCTGCATGGGAGAAAACATCCATGTCACCCACCTCTTCAGTCGCATACCTATGACGTTTTATGCCAGCTGAACCTCGGCTGTGCTCTCAGCGCACATCAAACGACAGCTGCCGGGATACCTTTCCCTTTGGTCACATGCGACTATGGAGGAAATGGATGTTCCCATCCCCATGCAATGAGTGCTGTTGGGGGAGATATGGTAAGAAAGTGTAGTTCTTCATTTTTATTTTTTTTAAACAACCAGTTTTGGGTAAATAAAAGCTTTTATTTTATGTAATGTAGTAAAAAGGACTACAGTTTTCCTTTAAGTTAACTTGTGAATATTAAAACAAATAAGTGTGTTTCTTTTATTATCAGAGTGTAAAATATATCAATTTATCCACACAGAGAGAAATATTATCTCTCCCTCCTTTAAATCAATTTAAACATAGAGGTAATAGGACATACTAAGATAAGATCATCATCTGTTAAACACCCTCTGTGTGTTTTTTGTGTGTATTTTTTTTTGCAACAATACAATAAAAATGTAACTGTTACAATAAAAATGTAACCATTTATATAACACCACTAATTAACTAAATAAATAAACTGTTGCAATATGAAAGTCCACCACTAGACGGAGGCTGGTTACAGGAAATCTGGCTTCTACCAATAAAAAAAAGTTCTATTAGAATGTATCTGAAAATCAAGTAGATAAAGTCAAACAATACTTGATTTAAAAAAAAAAAATATATATATATATATACTATTACTAATGTGAATCCCTCGTCCCAGGCAGTCTTCTATATACATTTACTTTATACATATTTCTAACCATAAGCATGCATTCTGAATAATTTGTTTTCTGATTTATAACCTGCATGGTTTTTCTTTTATCTTTTATAAATTTATTTCTTAATAACCAACTTTGGAAGGAGAATGTTGTATAGATAATTTACATGTGTCCCTACTAGGTCACAACTAAGGTGTTTTTTGTTTTTTTTTATGTATAATCTTCATCTTTAGGGAAAGATACTTTGATGATTTTTATATTTTTGTTTTTATGTTGGTACAATAAAAGTTGTAGGGACATTGGAGTTCTATAGGTAATAATAATGAATAGAAAATAAACTTGTGTTATAGCTTTCTCAGGATAAGGATATGGATGGCAAGGGCTATAATAACCTATACAATGTTAAGACACAGATAAAAATTAATTTGTCATTGTGCACATAAAATAGATATATCAATAGAAGTACATGCAGTGTCTGCCATGAATATTCCCCATGTCCCCCACTCAGTAGGGTGATACAAATAACGTGTTTTTTTTTTTAAATAGGTTCAAGGTAATTGAGTGTGACCTTGTGTTGACATCACATGCATCAACGTGCAGCCATCTCTCCTGTTTTGTGATGCAAGACAATGCAAAACAACACTCATATGGACAGCTGCAAATTATATAATATGTAATGGAATAAAAAGGGGCTAATGAGAAATGGAAAACAGATTGTTAATGAAAAAGAGATTAATAAGAGATGGAGGAGAGGGAAATATAAGAGCTGAAAAAGGAGATTAAGAAGAGATGAAAAGAAGGGGTTAATAAGGGATGAAAGAGAGAGGTTAGTAATATATGGAAGAAAGGGGTTAATAGGAGATAAAATAGGGGACAGAGAAGTTAATGAGAGTTGGCAGAGAAAGTCTGTTAAAAGGAGATGGAGGAGAAAATAAGTTAAAAAGCCATTTGAAAGAAGAAGGGGCCTGTTTTGATAGCTCTCCAGGGTCCACCAGTGCCTTTAAGTAGCCCTGCTTTTGAGTGCAATTTAACAGCTGTCCTGTGAGTGCAATAAAATGGCTGGGGCAAGTCCTGTGAGTGCAATCTAAGGGCTGGTCTAAGTCCTGGAAAGAAATGGCTGGTGCAAGAAAGTCTTGTGAATGTAATCCAACGGCTGGGGCAAGTAAGTCCTGTGAGTTCAAACTAAGTGCAGGGGTAAGTACTGTGAGTGCAATCTGAGAGTTGTGGTAAATCCTATGAGTGCAATCTAAGTGCTGGGGTAAGCCCTGGGTGCTGTGGCGAGTTTTGTGAGTGCAATTTAAGTGCAGGTGTAAGTACTGTGAGTGCAATCTGAGAGTTATGGTAAATCCTATGAGTGCAATCTAATTGCTAGGGTAAGTCAATATGTCCATCCAGTATGTACTCAACGTTATATCTCACACCTTTTTACATTATATATTTGGGCATTTTTATATACATATTTAAATATATTTTTTATATACATATTAAAAATATTTTTTCTTAATAATATTTTTTCTTTATATTTTTTTCTTATATATATATATATATATATATATATATATATATATATATATATATAGTTGTTTATTTGTTTTGCTCCTCTTAATTTTGGAGGAGTCTATACATTTATACCATCAGTTTTTAACATATGGACGCCTGTTAATGGTATGATGTTTCTAAAAATCTAAAAAACTGACTTTAAAACACCTCCCTCCATGTCTCTTCCCTGCTATATGACACACTGCCAACCAAGCCAATCATATGGCCGAAATCTCGCGAGATCCCGTCAGAAGTCTCACTATGCGACGGAGGTGAGATGACATCACGGTAGAGACAAACCCAGAAGTGAACTAGCGCGAATATTTAAAGACCACACATCAGTACATGAATCACACGCCAGGAGGAAGCCTCAGGAAGGCGAAACGCGTAGCGTGATTCAATGTACTGCGGACCTTACATCATTTTATACAGTTTTTCTTGTCATTTTATCCTGTTCTTTGGAATATTGCCTCCACTTGGACTTTACTACTAGCGTGGAACCTGCTGTTTGGACCATCGCCTGTGACCATCTTTTGTGCTGCATATCTCCATTTTAGATGTAAGCTACCTTATTGCTTTATTAAAATCTTGTATTTTACCACATATTTATGGTTTTCTTCATCTATTCCTACACCATACATCCACTGGATGAGGAGCAAGAGGACCATACAAGAAACAACAAATAAGATTTTCTTCTTCTTTTGTTTGTGAGTACACTAGTTTACCTGCACAGCTTACTCCATATCTAGACTATATTACACTATGGTCTTTGTGTTTTTTCTGTCTTTTTGAAGATATTGATTGAACATCGTCATATAAGAGAGACCTACTATAAGGCAATTATCAGATTTCCTGTATTTCACTGGTGTTTGTCACATAGCGCACCTACCACCTTGTTTTGTATTTATCTCACACACTGCACTGATATATACCCCCTGCACAGGGCCACATATGTCCCCAGTATGTACACAAGGTTATATCGCACACAATGCACTGATACACACCCAGGGCCGGTGCAAGACTTTTTGCCGCCCTAGGCGATCATATATTTTGCCGCCCATGCTGTTCCCTGCAAAAGGGAATGAATGTTCTCAGTGAGCCGTTCAGAGGTTTTGCTAGGAGGTTTTTAAACTAAAAGAGTGGGGGGGGGGGGGGGGCAAAATGGCGATAAAACGTCAATCCAGTTGCCCCCCAAAACAGGGACAGAAGGTGCCTGTAGTTAGTGTGCTGAAAAATAAGCTTAGAGTCATGTCTACAAATGCTTGCAGTTTAGGGAATAAGATCCATGAACGTGTAGCAATATTGGCAGCTGAGAATGTAGATTTAGTGGCTGTTACTGAGACATGGTATAATGAAAAACATGACTGGGACAAATCAATACCAGGGTATATGGTATATAGAAAAGACAGAGAAGGCAAAAAAGGGGAGGGTGGCCCTGTATGTGAGGGATAGCTTAAAATCTAACGTAATACAAGTTAGTGAGGTGAACATAGAATCAGTTTGGGTTACGTTAGAATTTGGTAATCATACGGTAACTCGGGTAGGTGTGATTTGTAGGCCCCCTGGACAAATAGGCATTGAGGAAATAGCTAAAATGACAATGTAGGGGGAAGTGATCATCATGGGTGACTTTAATCTTCCTGATGTGAACTGGAAATACAAAATAGCTACTTGCTTTTAAGTTTAGGATCTAGTGATCACCAGTCAGAGTCACAAGTGGTTTAATATAAGAACTGTGACGCAGCAATACCACACAAAAGTTTTAGATTTTAGAAGAACAGACTTTTCTAAAATTAGATTATGTATAAAGGAGTCATTATCAGACTGGAGCAATTTAAATGGAGTCCAGGAGACATGGAATTATCTAAAAATTGCACTACTGAAAGCAACAGAAAATTGCATTATACTTGTCAGTATATACGGCCTGAGTTTTCATGTAGCAGAGCGCAACACTACATGCTGGCAGCTATTCTCAGAGGCTTTTCATTTTACAAATCAGCCCCCCGCCCCGACACACACACACAAACGCCCCCCCGCGCATACACTCACAGCTAATGTGATCATATGCATTTAAACTCACATAGGCAGTGAAAGCAGATCACTGCATATGTCTTAAAGGTGTTGCAATGATGCCCTGATCGAGGGATCATGCAACACCAGGGGCGGGCTGGGCCGGGGGGCAGGGTGGCAATTGCCCCCCAGGCCGCCCTAAGGTTTTTAAAACACGGCCGCTGGGCCAGTGTTATTAAAAAAAAAAACGCGCTTGCAGGCAGAGACGGAGGTGAGAAGGGATCGGAAGATCCCCTCTCACCTCCGCTCTGCCTGCAAAGCTGCACGGGGAGCCGAACAGGCAGCACAGAGAAACCTCCGTGCTGCCTGTTCGGCTCCCCGTGCAGTGTGCCGACACGGAAGTGCCGACAGTCATGTGATCGGCGCTCTGACGTCAGACGCGCGCCGATCACGTGACCTGTCGGCACAACCGCCGGGAGCCCGAACAGGCAGCGTGGAGGGACCATGCTGCCTGCCACCAGGGAAGTCCTCCTGCCACTAGCCACCAGGGAAGTTCTGCCACTAGCCACCAGGGAAAAAGGTAAGGGGGGGGGGGGGGCAAAAAAAACTGGCATATTATTGGGCAAATTGGCTGGGGCATATTACATGGCAAATAAGACTGGCATATTATTGGGCAAATTGGCTGGGGCATATTACATGGCAAATAAGACTGGCATATTATTGGGCAAATTGGCTGGGGAATATAACATGGCAAATAAGACTGGCATATTATTGGGCAAATTGGCTGGGGCATATTACATGGCAAATAAGACTGGCATATTATTGGGCAAATTGGCTGGGGAATATAACATGGCAAATAAGACTGGCATATTATTGGGCAAATTGGCTGGGGAATATTACATGGCAAATAAGACTGGCATATTATTGGGCAAATTGGCTGGGGCATATTACATGGCAAATAAGACTGGCATATTATTGGGCAAATTGGCTGGGGCATATTACATGGCAAATAAGACTGGCATATTATTGGGCAAATTGGCTGGGGCATATTACATGGCAAATAACACTGGCATATTATTGGGCAAATTGGCTGGGGAATATTACATGGCAAATAAGACTGGCATATTATTGGGCAAAATGGCTGGGGAATATTACATGGCAAATAAGACTGGCATATTATTGGGCAAATTGGCTGGGGCATATTACATGGCAAATAAGACTGGCATATTATTGGGCAAATTGGCTGGGGAATATAACATGGCAAATAAGAATGGCATATTATTGGGCAAATTGGCTGGGGCATATTACATGGCAAATAAGACTGGCATATTATTGGGCAAATTGGCTGGGGAATATAACATTGCAAATAAGACTGGCATATTATTGGGCAAATTGGCTGGGGAATATTACATGGCAAATAAGACTGGCATATTATTGGGCGAATTGGCTGGGGCATATTACATGGCAAATAAGACTGGCATATTATTGGGCAAATTGGCTGGGGCATATTACATGGCAAATAAGACTGGCATATTATTGGGCAAATTGGCTGGGGCATATTACATGGCAAATAACACTGGCATATTATTGGGCAAATTGGCTGGGGAATATTACATGGCAAATAAGACTGGCATATTATTCGGCAAAATGGCTGGGGTATATTACATGGCAAATAAGACTGGCATATTATTGGGCAAATTGGCTGGGGCATATTACATGGCAAATAAGACTGGCATATTATTGGGCAAATTGGCTGGGGCATATTACATGGCAAATAACACTGGCATATTATTGGGAAAATTGGCTGGGGAATATTACATGGCAAATAAGACTGGCATATTATTGGGCAAAATGGCTGGGGAATATTAAATGGCATTTAACTCTGGCATATTGGGCAAATTAGCAGGGGCATATTAAATTGCAGATAACCTTGGAATATTATTGGGCAAATTTACTGAGTCATATTGAATTGCAGAATAACACTGGCATATTATGGGACAAATTGGCTGGGGAATATTAATGGCAAATAATATTGGAAATGTGTATGTAATGGGGTGATAGATGCATGTAAATGTGGTGATGCGGCATGTCCTGGTGTGCAACGTGGGTTATGGGTCATGTCGTAGGTGTGCAACGTGGGTAGGGGGGGGGTGCTCAAATTTTGGGATATTGGGTGTCTAAATCCTGGCATGTTGAGGGGCATAATCCTGGCATATTGAGGGGAAAATCCTGGCATATTGAGGGGGCATAATCCTGGCATATTGAGGGGAAAATCCTGGCATATTGAGGGGCATAATCCTGGCATTTTGTAAGGGAAAATTCTAGCATATTAAATAGCAAATCCTGGCATATTGTGGGGGAAAATCCTGGCAATATTCATTATAAAACAAGGAAAAGATGGCCGTGGATGGGGAGGCGATTCGATGGTGCAATGGGCCACTTGACTGGATTTGCCCCCCAGGCCTAAGGCTGCCAGCCCTCCCCTGTGCAACACCCTTCTCTGCCCCACCAGGGCACCGCGTTCACTGGTGCCATATTGAAGAGGAGCATGCTCCTCCAATATGGCATGCACAGCAGAGCGACGGAAGTGATAAAAAAAAAAAATCTCTTCCGTCGCTCTGAAACTGTTGTCCCTAGAAGCAGTCAGCAACATTACAGTTAGGAAAAAAATAAAATAAAAGGAAAAAGCTAACCCTAGATCTAGGGTTAGGGTTACAGGTGGGTTAGGGTTAATACAAGGGTTAGATTAAGGGGTGGCGGTAGATTTAGGGTTAAGGTTGGGGTCAAAAGGTCACTGTTGGAGCAAACGTATGACAAAAATAATGGAATTCTGGTCTTCAAGGAATATCAAATGCAGCATAGAACTCAGGGGTTACTAAGGGCTTAAGCATGCGTGGGATAGGCACAAGGCTATCCTAGATATAAGATACGGAACTGGGGACTAATAAAAGTATTTAGAAAATTGGGCAGGCTAGACGGACACATTCTATGTTTCTATGTCTGTTGTCTCCCTCCCCCATCCCATAGCTTGGTGTGTCTCTCCCCCTCCCCATGTCTGGTGTCTCTCTCTGTCTATCTCCCCCCCCCCCCTCCACCCCTTGTCTGGTGTCTTTCTCCCTTTTCTGCCTCCCTCCACCCGATAGCATGGTGTCTCTTTCACTCCCTATCCCCCCCCCCCCCCCATAGCCTGGTGTGTCTCTCTCATTTTCTCCCCCCTCCACCCCATGTCTGGTGTCTATCTCTTTCTCCCTCCCTTCCCCCCCCCCTTCCCCCCCATACCTGGTGTCTCTCTTTCTCCCTTCCTCCCCCTATCCCATGTCTGGCGTCTCTCTCTTTCTCCCTCCCCCCCACCCCATGTCTGGCGTCTCTCTCTTTCTCCCTCCCCCCCACCCCATGTCTGGCGTCTCTCTCCTCCCTCCCTCCCATCTGGTGTTTCCCCCCCCCCCCTCCCACATCTGGTGTCTCTCTCTTTCTCCCACCCCATGTCTGGTGTCTTTCTCCCCCCACCCCATGTCTGGTGTCTCTCTTTCTCCATCCCTCAAATCCCATGTCTGGTGTCTCTCTATTTCTCCCTCCTTTCCCCCCACCTCATGTCTGGTGTCTCTCTTTTTCTCCCTCCCTCCCTCCCCCACCTCATGTTTGGTGTCGTCCCCCTTCCCCACACATGTCTAGTGTATCTCTCTCCCTCCCTCCACCCCATAGCCTGGTGTCTCTCTCCCTTCCTTCCCCCCCCCCCTCCAACCCCACAGCCTGGTGTCTCTCTCTCTTTCTGCCTCCCTCCACCCCACAGCCTGCTGTCTCTCTCCCTTTCTGCTTCCCCCCACCCCATTGCCTGCTGTCTCTCTCCCTCCACCACCTCATAGCCTGCTGTCTCTCAACACCGGGATACATGTATCCCAGTCCTCAGACAGCAGTTGCCCCCACACAGCTGGTGCACTAGGCGAACATCTAGTTCGCCAAGGATTTTCGTCTACACAGGCGAAGGTGCATTTTGGTGCCCCCCTCCTCTGACCCGCCACGCCTCCCACACCACCAACCCTCCGTAGATTTTATATATATAAAAGTATAATGTATAGTGTGGAAAATAAATACATCTAAATATTTAACTTGCATGCTCAAACTTTGTCACACATTGACATCCTAACACACATTGAAACCCTCAAACACAAAGACACCCTTGCAGTCACGCTCAGAGACACACTTACCCACACACCCTTACACAGACACAGTGATACACTTACACACACACACAGTGACACACTTACAGACACACACCCTTACACAGTGACACACTTACACAAACCCTTACACTGACACAGTGACACACTTACACACACACCCTTACACAGGCACAGTGACACACTTACACACACCCTTACCACTTTCACACACAGTTACACACATAATCTGAGACACACTATTTTGCCACTCAGTATGCCAGTATTTAGCCACTCAGTATGCCAGTATTTTGCCCCTCAATATGCCAGTCTTGTGCCATTTAATATGCCAATATTTTGCCCCTCAATATGCCAGTATTTTGCCACTCAATATGCCAGGATTTTGCCCCTCAATATGCTATTTAATATGCCAGGAATTTGCCACTCCAATATGCCAGGATTTTGCCCCTCAATATGCCAGGATTTTGCCACCCTACACCCCCAGTACTTACCTCCTTGCTGTGAGGGAAGTGTTGTGCGCTCCCCTCCAACAGCGCTGCTTCAATAAGGTTTAAAAAAAAAAAGTGACACGAGTAATTCCGGTCGCATTTTTTTTTTTTTTAACAAACTTTATTGAAGCCGCGTGGCTGAAGGGGAGCGCACGCTTCCCTCACAGCTGCGGACCTGCAGAGCAGCAAGGAGGTAAGTAAACCCCCTGATGGCGGGCCTGGGGGGGGCGCGGGCGATTTTCCTGCGCCCTAAGGCAGCCGTCTGTGCCTCCCCCCCACCCCGTAGCCTGGTGTCACTCACCCTGTCTCCCCCCCATCCCATAGCCTGGTGTCTCTCTCCCTTTCTCCTTCCCATCCCCCACCCTGGTGTCTCCCTCCCTACCCCCCACAGCCTGCTGTCTCTCAACAACAGGATACATGTATCCCGTCCTCAGGCAGCAGCCATCCCCACGCAGCTGGCGCCCTAGCGCCGGCCCTGTAAAAAAAACCCGCACAGGGAAATATATGCCCCCAGTATGTACACAAGATTAAATCTCACACAATACATTGATTTATACCCCATGCATAGGGCAATTTATATAACCTTGTGTACATACTGGGGCTTATGTATTGCCCTGCGCATAAGGTCAGGACAGTGTGTGAGATATAACCTTGTGTATATACTGGAGGTATATATGGCTCTGTGGGGTATAATGATCAGCATTCTAGACATAACCCATTTACATGGTTTGCTTTAGAGCTTTGGTAATATTTTTTGTACCTTTCCATTCTCCAGAGTTTCCAACCCTTTGTTTTTAAAGCAGTAGGTTCCAAAATCATAAAAAAAATAATTATTTATTGCTGTACAATGCTATGCAACATACCAGTGTTTAATTAATGAACGTTAATCTCTGTGCTGTTAAAAATTACATTAAATGAAACCAATGGACAGTAAAGTCACTGAACATGTTCCAGTATTGTCCTGCCCACAGCCACACCTTCAGCCACTCCCACAAATATAAAAGTGACCCTCTTTGGCCATTTGAAACGTTGGGAGATATGCATTTATTTCTGTAGCAATTTTCATTTATTAATTTTGCGCACCTCTTACTACGTTTGTTTGTTAAAAAAAAAAAAAAAACAGAAATATATTTATGTATAAATAGAGGGCGATTGATAGAAATCAACAGGTCACACTGGACAGCAACATCGAATGCATGACAGAATTAGAACGAGACCTCCCTCTACCAAGAAATGTGACGATCCTTTAAAGGGGCAGTGTGGGTGACCAGAATTCCCTTCTTGGTTCATTTCACTGTAACCTGGCGGGAGAGAACCCGGGATCATGTGACCTGATCGTACCTTTCCACATGGCCCTTGCAAGACCTCCCTACGGTAATGGATTAGAGATTGTTCCCAATGAAGAGTGGCTGTTACTAGTGCCAATCACAGGCTGAGGGCGGGACTTCCGGCGGAGAGGGGGATCTGGCCTGATAGAGTGTAGAGGGAACGGACACCGAAGCTGAGTCGCAAAATATGCCGCACAATTTCAAACCGGGAGACTTGGTGTTCGCCAAGATGAAGGGATACCCCCACTGGCCGGCACGGGTATTCTCGGGAGGGGAAACGGTATTAGGGTGATGTGGAAAAGGGGGAGGGGGAGTTGGAAAATGCTAAATGTTTCCACGTAAAACGATTGAATCGGTAATAGCTGACCTTTGGTAGCCCAGGAGTTAGCCATCACTGATTTAAAAGACAAACTAGAAGGCTAAGGAAAATCTAAAAACCCAAACTGATAAAGACAGAGATTTCTAGATTTGGACTGCACTTTGCAAGATGCACAGCCAATCTAAAGGACTAAGAAAACATGGTTTGACAGGACCAGCCTTTGGCTAGTTAGCACCCTAATTTAAACACTAACAATAGTGTATTTCATGGCACAACAATTACTAACGTTTTTTCATATTTTGAATTATTAAACTCTGCAGCATTGCAAAATATACATATGTATTAGGTGAAGGAAGCAGATTAGTGTTCTGAATAACTGTGGCATCTTACAGGGTGCACATTACAAGCCCTACCCATAATTAATGTTTTTGTGTAAATTAAAGTATCAAGGAGATGAGTTTGACTGGTGAGAGTGGTACAAATGAGACTGTGAAGAGAGTGTGGTGTCAAAATGTTATGACTGACTGAAAAGTATTTATTAGTATTTTGAGTTTAGTCCTGAAATGGGTTGTGTTGCAGCTTTTCTGTATTTGTTCAAATGATACTAATTCACCATCCCATTCTTAGATTGATGATGTTACAGATGGGGCAGTGAAACCACCACCCAACAAGTACCCTATTTTTTTTTATGGTACCCATGAGACGTAAGTGATAACTTGTTTACCTCTTCATTCCATCAAAAACCTATTAGCCCACATACCTCATCTGTCGCCAACCTGTACTTTTTTCCTCCAGAGCGTTTCTTGGGCCGAAGGATCTATTCTTATATGAGAAATATAAGGATAAATATGGTAAACCAAATAAAAGGAAGGGATTCAATGAAGGACTATGGGAAATTCAAAGCAACCCTCAAGCCAGCTACAGCTTGCCTCCCCCGGTAAGTGTGTTTTCCATAAACTCTTTCCCGTATGATGGATGTGCCTTTCTGACCTTCATCAATTTAATCCTTTGAGTTTACTATGCTTTAACATTTTCATTGATTTGATTCTCCTGTTGTATTTAGTTGTATTCTCATATTGGCTAATTAGACTGACCTTTCTCTTTTGCACAATTGTAGTCTGTGAGCTCATCTGACAGTGAGGTGCCTGATGAGAAGGAGACAGTGGACATAGAGACAGGGGTTGAAGAAGCAGTGCCTGCCCCCCCTCCACCCGCTGACGCTACATCTAGTGAGGAAGAAGGTAGTGAGGAGGGAGGCGCGAAGAGGAAAGCACCATTAGCTAAGGTACTTTATAGCGTACAGTATCTATGCACGTACGTGTACATTTCTACAGATGGATAGATTTATCTTATAACCACAATCGTGTGTCTCCCTAAACACCTAATGGTAAAAAAAAAAAACTGTTTACTGAATGAATGCAAAATAGTGGATGTGCACCAAAAAATTGCAGAAAAACACTTTACTTCAGATGTCTTTAGTCCCTCTTCTAAATATGGTAATCCATAGATAATAGAAAATCAAACTGGACCCGCATTGTGTTTAGCAGTGGTGCACTAACTATAAACATGGGCATTCTGTGAAGCATGTCCGTATTATCTGGATCAGATGTCAAAATACCATATGCTTCCTTGGCAGTAAAACTCATTCATTTTAATATTTGCCTGTGAGATCTGGATTGGTTTTGCTAAAGGTTAGTGGGTGTTCTAGCAGGATGAGTAGTAATTTCCCTAATAGAGGTGAGTTTTGAGGGACTCTTTGAATATTGAGAAGGAGCAAGAGAGCTGGATGCTCTGCTTTAGCAAGTTCCACAGCATGGCTAATGCTCAAAAGAGTAAGTGGGAAGAGTTTGAGGTATTAACTAACCTCAAGGTTACATTAGGTTAACATTTTGTTTATGAAGTGTCAACAATTTATGCAATGCTTGATACACAACTAGAAGAGTTTGAAAATACAGAGACAGATTGATACACAAGGAAGAGAGGACCCTTTTTGTAAACTTAAAAATGTAGACGGTCATGAGATCTGAGATGCATGAGGAAAGAAATTGTAATAGAGTCTAACAATGACAGACTGCTGGAGAAGTCAACAGTAGACAACATCCTTCAACCCTGGAAAAAGTTGTTAAAGTGTTTGTGATTAACATATTAAGGCATATGGTTTCCTGTAACTGCAATCGTATGTACCAAAATTCCTGGAATCACCTGCAGACTGACTGCACTGTCATTGGAGATACCACATTCTCCCTGATCACTAAAATTGCCTTTGCTTTATGTAACAATATTCGCTTAAATGAATATTAGTTGAAGTACATAAGCACGGATATGCTGGGGATTGGACATAACTGCCTTTGACGCAAATTGAATTGCAGGACTGTGATCCGTTTTTAAGGAACGGCATCCTGTGACATCATTCTTCCAAGGGTTAAGTCACAGGTAGAATGTGTTATGATTTTTGCAGTACCACAAATCGAGTTTGGAGATGCTTAATATATAAATACAAATATAACCGGATGCCTATCAAGACTTTCACAGGTGTCTTTGCATGCTTTGTCTAGCATGTATGTGCTGTTTTACTGGGTGACTACCTTAAATTATCCCTATTTGAACACGTTTTGTACTTACAGACGCCCAAATCTAAACGTGTGAAACATTCATCCAGTGAACAGGAGCTGGACAGTGCTTCTACCTCAGAAGAAGCGAATTCTGATAGTGACCAGGTGAGTCTTATATGTTGTAAACTGTTATCAGTCCCAAGAAGTTTGTGCCAGCAAAAGAGGGAAATAGTGTGGTGATCATGATTAATGGAAATTGGGCTTTGGGGGAAAGAGGGGGGGCTATAAAGGAATGCAAATTATTTATATAAATCCTATAAAAGGCTAGTGTCTTCTTTCCCCACTTCTCACCTGATGTGTAGTACAGTCTGTGTCCATATCTGCTTATTTTACTTCCCCCAGTCACAGTGACTATTAGCACTGTGGTATGATTTTTCTTCTTTCTTTTGTGTTTGGTTTAAATGTGAAAAATAATACATTTTCTTTAATGAGATTAATGCAATATACATTGACAGCTCTTTCCTTTGTAACTAACAGAAATTGAGGGCAACAAGATAGGGAAAGTAGGCCATCCATGAAACTTAAAATGAAACAGGATGTGGCCAACCCACGAAATAGTGTTTAAAGTTCATATACCCGAGAACATTCTTCAATGCTAAGGAAATAGAGGAAATTTATGGATGATTTTTCTGTATAACTTAAGCTTTACTATGGGAACTGCTCAAGAAAACATATTCATTTAAATTGTTTGTTAGGATTTTACTCCAGAAAAGAATACACCACGAGCCCAGAGGAGGACCGTATCTACAGGGAGGAAGAGCAAGGTCAGAAATCAGATGTGTAGTGAGTTGGATCCCTACACTTTGATCCCTTTGATCTGACACAGCGTTTTCTTTGTTTTTTCATCTGTTCTTCAGGTTGTGTCAGATTCTGGGTCTGACACAAAATCAGACTCGGACGATGAGGAGAAAGATCAGAAGAGTAAATCCTCCACCTCTGATTCTGAGACACCAGTGAAGAAGGCTCCAAGAGGACGTAGACCAGGTAAGTGAGGCTCTCTAGCGTTCAAACAAAGTTACCTGTGTGTTTGGTCATCTCACCGGACATGTAAGACTAATGGTGACCCGATTCCAGATAAGGGAGTGCAACCCAGTGGTAGTGCCAACTGCGACTCATAATCATGCTGACTCATAATCATAAAACTGCATTGGTGATGGTTTTTAACAATTTTTTGAATAAATTTATGCTTAAGCATCACAGTGATACATATGAGACTGTGTTCTCTTTTGGCGATGGTTTTTAATATATTTTGGAATAAATAAAGCTTTACACACTAAGCATCTCCGTGGATTTTCTTATCGTAAACTTACAATAGAGATGCTACGAATGAACAGTGTTTTGAAGAAAGGTTTGAAACACATAACGGTTTTGTTCCTATTACAGGGTTAAAAGTTGCACCAAAACCTCGCAACCGAACACAAAAAACAGAATCTCCCCCAGCTTCCGAAAGCAGTGATAGGTAATATCTCTTGCGTTTCCTGAATACCTTGTGCATTAAGTGTTGGAATAGCTTTTGTAGCACAAATTGGCTTTAAACTTTCAAGCATCCATTTGTAGTTTCATTTATTTGCCCACAACTGTGTGATGCTAATCTGAGTGTTTCGCATAAAACTTGAAGATTTGTTATACGGGCTACACTTGGATAAGTTCTAAATGTCTAAAGCAATAGTTGAGATCCAGTCTTTTAGATTGTCTACAGATCCAGCATTTTTCTTTGCTCTTCTCAACATACACTGATGCTACCCATCATGTCTATTTATAGTGACAGTTCACCTGATCGGATTAGTGACTGGAAGAAGAAAGATGAGGAAAGGCGAAATGCACTGGAAGAGCGTAGGCGAAAAGAGCAGGAGGAACAGTTACGCCGGTTACGTGAAGAGGAGAAGGAGGAGGAGGAGCGTAAAAAAAGGGAAAGAGTAGAAAAAGGGGACAGAGGTAAGACTGACAGCGACGGCAGCAAAAGTGGTGATGAAGATTCAAAACCAGAGAAGAAGAATACAACATCTTCTGACTCTGAAGTAGAGGACAAACCCAGCAAGCTTAGTTCCAGAGACAACCAGAAAGGAAGCAAGAAAGAGACAGTCCGTCCAGTGTCGGATTCGGACAGCGACAAGAAGGTAAGGCTTGCATGTTGTGTGAGCCCACTGTCTGTACTTGCATGTCAAATGGACAGTCTCCTAAAAATATGCTCTATGAACACTAGGCCCTGACCAGTATACAGTTCTCCAGTGTTCATTAGGTATGATAAAACCATTAGCTGCTTCCCATCAAAGTTTGATATTTAGGACAATCTAATTACCACAATGCATTGTTGCAGTATTGTTCATTTGGATTGAGAACTTTCTATACAAAGCCAATATAGCAGTCAAAAAAAACACCTGGCAATGTACAAAAGTTGCACCTGAAAAACTAGTGCACAATGCTGGCACAATATCTGTATGTTGGATCCATGCAGATTTCGGAAACAGTGTGGTGGGATTTCCTTTTTATGATTCAGAGGTCGTTACTGGATGGGTTTTCTGTTTCAGGTTAAGAAGACCGTAAAAAAACCACGTCCATCAGAAATGCCAAAGAAAATAAATCAGAAGGAAAAACGTGGAGACCGGCCCAGAGGAAGGTGAGCGTGCATATGAGGCAGGGGATTTTTTTTTTTTTAAAGTAATGGAGAGGGACGTGTACAGTCTGTAACCCATAGAACTGTTTTCCAGACCCCCGAAGACAGAAAAAGGAAAGAAGAAACCTGAGATTATCAGTGACCGCAGAGTAGTGAAGAAAGGTACGTAATTGGCATATACAAAACAGGAGTTAACATACTGAGCTATGGAAAACTGCTACAGAACAATGGGATACTTGGACAAGAATCTAATAAGTACAGAATCTGAAAGAATGATGATTTTTTTTTTCTGCAGAACCCACTGTTGAAGAAAAACTCCAAAAGCTGCACAGTGAGATCAAGTTTGCCTTGAAAGTGGATAGTCCAGTGAGTGTTGGATATGCCTAAAGCAACCTTGTCCTTTTAATATACCTTGCTAATGCATTCATTCTTTGGCTGGTTGTCATTTAATCTGATTTCATAATGCTATGATTTTTTTTTTTTTTTAAAGTTTATTTTTTTCATCATTGTTTCTTTAACTCCATTTTCGCCTCTTGCCTTTTTTATTACCTCTTTGCGCTTGTTTGTAAATCTCATGCCTTTTATGGAATTGAAAAGGACCACATATTTCCCCTTCCAAGTCTGCATACAGGCAGTTACACCTGCATCTCTCCTCAAAACATTTCCCCAGTTATGCTACTTGCTTTATCTCTTCTATGTAGCCTGTTGTTTAGACATTGTATTTCAATAGTACAACCTAATCAAGCGAGGTTACACCAAACTGGTCATTTGCTTGTGCCTACTCTAGTCTTTCTTGCTTGTGCCTAGTTGCAGCTTATGTATTGTATGCTTTCTCGTATTTGTCTTTGTGGAACCTGGTGATACAGTAACTAATAGTTTTTCTTGCCTGGCATTGTGTGATACACAGGACATACAGAAATGCCTGAATGCTCTTGAGGAACTTGGTGGTCTTCATCTGACCTCTCATATCCTGCAGAAGAACACTGATTTGGTGGCCACACTGAAAAAGGCAAGTAGAGTACAATATAGTGCAGACCTGGGCATCTTACGGCCCACGGGCCACATCCGGCCCTTTGTGCGTCCCTGTCCGGCCCGCGTGAGGCAGGGCCGATCCTGGGCGGGTGCACGGGGTGCACCGCGCCCAGGCGCAAGGGAGGAGAGGCGCTGTAGCAGGGAGCTCTCTCCCTGCCACCCTCCTCCTTGTTAATCCAAGCACAGCGCGACGGGTGTAAGCTCCGCCCCCGTCGCGTGCTGTGATTGGCTGCGTCAGGGAGGAGGACGTTCTCTAGGGTATCTGCCAAGACACCATAGAGAATGTCCTCCTCCCTGCAGGCAATCGCAGAACGCGACGGGGCGGAGCTTTCCCCCATTGTGCTGTGCTTGGATTAACAAGTAGGATTAGGTCATAACAGTTTGGGGGGGGTTAAAGTAAAAAAAAAAGGAAGTGTCTGTGGAAGTGTGTGTGAATGTGTATAACTATGTGTGTGTTACTGTCTGTGTATGTACATGAGTGTCTGTGCAAGTGTATCCTGTGTGTAAAGGTGGCTGTGTGTGTATTTATGTATGTGTGACAGTGTGTATAAGGGTGTTTGTGTAAATGTATGTCTGTGAGGGTGACTGTGTGTAATTGTGTTTGTGTGACTGTGTGTATTTATGTATGACTGTGTGTATTTATGTATGTGTGACAGTGTGTATAAGGGTGTTTGTGTAAATGTATGTCTGTGAGGGTGGCTAAGTGTGTGACTGTGTGTACAAGAGACCAGCATGGGGAACAGAAAGATAGAGATGGAAAAAGATATAAGGGATGAGGGGAGAGACAGACATGGGGTATGAGTGGCGAGAGAGAGACAGACATGGGGTATGAGTGGCGAGAGAGAGACAGACATATGGGGTATGAGTGGCGAGAGAGAGACAGACATGGGGTATGAGTGGCGAGAGACAGACAGACATGGGGTATGAGTGGCGAGAGAGAGACAGACATGGGGTATGAGTGGCGAGAGAGAGACAGACATGGGGTATGAGTGGCGAGAGAGAGACAGACATGGAGCATGAGTGGCGAGAGAGAGACAGACATGGAGCATGAATGGAAAGAGACATGGAGCATGAATGGAAAGAGACATGGAGCATGAGTGGAGAGAGACATGGAGCATGAGTGGAGAGAGACATGGAGCATGAGTGGAGAGAGACATGGAGCATGAGTGGAGAGAGACATGGAGCATGAGTGGAGAGAGACATGGAGCATGAGTGGAGAGAGACATGGAGCATGAGTGGAGAGAGAGACAGACATGAGGGTACGGGGAGAGACAGATATTGAGCAAAATTTAATTGAAATATTGTCGATGTGGCCCTCCAGCAGTGCTCGGGTTGCTCATGCGGCCCCCGGTAAAAATGAATTGCCCACCCCTGGTATAGTGAAAGCTTTCTTCCCCTTCATGTATAGATCTTTTTATTATTATTTTTACATTTTTTTTTATTTCTCCTTCCATTCTCAGATACGTCGATATAAGGCTAATCAATCAGTTATGGACAAGGCTGCTGAGGTTTACAGTCGAATTAAAGCTCGAATTCTTGGAACAAAACCAGAACCTCAACAGAAAGAGGACCAGAAAGATATAACCATAGACAAAGATACAGATGAAGAAAAGCCAGGTGAAAAGCTTGGAGACGGTAAGGTCTCCTTACAATCTCTAATTGAGTATAAATTAAGGAAACTATTTTAAGCAATTCCTCTTTTCAAAAGTAGTGTGAAGAAATGAGTGCATAATGAATTGATGTAACCTGTTTTGTCCATTTGAAATAAGTGTATATGAAGTTCACCTGCATCAAATCTTCATATAAATGAAGGGTTAGGGCAGGCTTAAAAGACAATTTAAATTTAAGTAAAAATGTTATGCCCCTGGTAGGAGCATATACTAGTGTGTACTTTTAAAGCATATGAAGCAGAGAGCCTTAACACTAGGTCCCCTCTGTTAATCCCCTTTGAAAACAAGAGGACCTCTCTATGCATTAGCTATTCGTGCTTCAGATCTAAAGAGGATAATATTCTTTTAACTTGCTTCCTTTAACACCTTGTTGTGAAGGCACCCACGATCGCTCCTCGCAGCTAATGCAAGTGCCATATTGAAGATCAGGATGCTTCTCCTATATGGCACTGTCCTTTTGTGGGTAAGCGCTTCAGAAGTGAGAAGTTGCAAGACTGGTTCTAGAGACAGACGGCAACATTGCAATACTAAAAAAAAAAAAAGGCTAAATTAGCCTTATATCTAGGTTTAGAATTATGTTAGGTTTACAGTTACGTTAGGTTTGTGGGAGAAAATGGTAATGAAATAACACTGCTTTCGGTTATTGCCCTATAACTTGCAAAACAGAAACCCATGTAAACATTTCCAAACACAGGACAAAATTTAGAAACTATTTTTAGTTTTTTTTTTTTTTTCTTTTAACAATTTGTTATTGTGTAAAACATTTTTCAGGTCAAAGTTTAGAGTAAGACATGGGCAAAAAGTCATGTCACTAAGGGGTTAAGGAAAGAAAAAAATCTTTTAACTCCAGAAGTATCTAAAAGGCACAAAAACTCCAATGCCACAGTATTTTTGCAATCAAAATGATACAGAATCTTTGGCACATATACAATCGCCCATATAAGTCCCACTGTATCACTGCATAAGCACCAAGTCAAATGTCCTAAAAAGTCAAATGGGAATGGTGGGGCTAGTAGGGCACCTATATGTCATGTGCTGCCAGAGCTCCTAACGAACACCACTAAAACCCCAGGTTCCAGCATCAAAATACTGAGGAACACCATGATCTTTGGCAGGCAGAAAGGAGAAATATAAGAGACAAGCCTGCGGGTACCATGGACCCAGACATTGCTTTGTTTTTGTTGCGCCCAACTAAGCTCACTCAACCTACACCAGTGGCAACCCCCATCGGAATGCCTACAGACTCCGGGGAGGTCTCTGAGGAGTTTGGGGGTCCAAGACTCCACGCAGTTAAACCAGATACTACCAAAGGTGATCTAAAATGGATGTTGAAAGACATACGCTCTATTTTCCAAATGGTTTCGCCTCCAGACGAACCTGGGCCCACTGAACCTGTTTAGCCCTCCTCAGACCATATGCCTCAACGCATACTGTCACAGACCAGTTCTGTGTCAAAAAGGCGCTAAAAGCCCCCCAGGGATAGAACAGTGAGATTCAACTCCGTTGGTGAAAAAGATACTATACATCACAGCAGCCCCCAAGTTAAAGTGTCTGGTCATTGATGAAATACCACTCCAGATGTACGAGGATCTTGCCTTGGCTGTGATAATTTTTCTCTAGACAATGTCCCCCATCCCCCAAATTCTGGATATTAAATTCCACTGGGACATGCTGCAATCCTTCTCTGTGGTCCAAGACAACAGGCAACTGCAAATAGAAAATGCTGCTGATATTATTTGCAGACTTTTGGAATCGTGCAGATGCCAAGTGGCATGACTCCCAACCATGCACCTGATGGAGGCGGGCTGTCCCATTCAATCCTCTTTGCACATACCGAATGTCCCACGCTGATAGCCCCTCTGACGTTTGGAACTTTGCTCTATCATTTTTCTTATTTGTTTCTCTACATGTTCTTAATTTGTCTCACCGCCACCCGGACATCCCCCTTCCATGCTGATTTTGGTGGGTGGGAATTCTTTTCAATACCAGCCATGCTTTTGTTTTACTTTTCCCTACCTCTCCTCTTTCTTCCTATTCATTTTGGTGCCATTGAATGTATGTCTACAGGTGTCCTCAAGGGAGCGCTGTACGTTTTATTTGTGGGAAAAACCCTAATAAAAATATTTTAAATCAAAAGGTAAAATAAATGCGCTGTACTCCAGTCCTCTACAAGCTTCTCCAGCCTCTACAATCTCCATATTGAGTGTCTTATAAAAGGTAAAATAAATGCGCTGTACTCCAGTCCTCTACAAGCTTCTCCAGCCTCTACAATCTCCATATTGAGTGTCTTATACATCCAAACCACGTGAAGCTGCACATTAAGAGGCTGGCGAAACATGTAGAGGATCAGAGTACAGCACATGTATTTGACTTCCAGGACATTAGAATTGACGCAGCGGGATCCAGTGGGACTTTTATATGGGCTATTTATAGCACATTTTACATGTTCAACAATGCACTATACTGTTCAAAAGATTGGGATAACTTAGAAAGGACCTTGTTTTTGAAAGAACAATAAATTGTCTTTGACATAACAGTAAATGGATCAGAAATACAGTGTAGACATGTTTAATGTTGTAAATGACTATTGTAGCTGGAAAAGGGTGATTTTTCTTCTTGTTTTGATGGATTATCTACATAGGCATATAGAGGCCCATTATCTGTAACCATCACTCCTGTGTTCCAGTGGCACATTGAGTTAGCAAATCCAAGTTTATCATTTTAAAAGGCTAATTTATAATTAGAAAATGCTTTTCCAAATGTTAACATAGCTGAAGACTGGCCTTTAGACTAGTTGAGTATCTGAAGCATCAGCATTGGTGGGTTTGATTACAACAAATAACTTTCTTCTGAAACTAGTCAATCTATTCTTCTAAGAAATGAAGACTGATCCATGCAAGCAATTGCCAATAAACTGAAGATCTCGTACAATGCTGTGTACAACTCCCTGCATAGAACAGTGCAAACTGGCTCTAACCAGAATAGAAAGAGGTGTTGGAGGCCCTGGAGCACATATAAGCAAGAGGACAAGTACATTTGATTGTCTAGCTTGAGAAACAGACGGATCACTGGTCGTTGGCTGGCAGCTTCAATAAATAGTATTGACAAAACACCAGTCTAAATGTCAATAGTAAAGAGGCTACTCTGGGATGCTGGCGTTCTAAGCAGAGTTGCAAATATAAAGCCATCTCAACCTGGTATGTTGCTTCCTACCTTGTTTCAGCTGTGCTAGTTCACTTGCCTTGATCATGACAGGCTTTCCAAACCCTGACAAAACTTCACCATAAAGTAGGAGAAACAGCAGAGAGACCCCAGAATTCAGTTTTGAATGGTGCTTTAATACTTCATCATATTCAATAAAAAACCGGATAACAAATATACAACCACCAGCATAATAAGCTTACGTGTTTCGTGCCTTGGCACTTGCTCTGGCTCTTTGTGGAATGCTAAACCTATGTCGGATTGGCCACTAACAAGAAAATATTAAGATGGACAAAACCAGACAGTCACAGGACAGAGGAAGTTTGTAAAAAAAAAAAAAAGACATCTGAGTTTTTGGTATTCAGATCACAAAGAAGAATATTTGCAGACCATATGAAAAGTGTGCTGGAGCAGTGTTTGACTTGCTGTCAAGCAATGGTGGAGGCAATGTGATGGTCTTTGGTGGTAAAGTGGGAGATTTGCACAGGATAAATGGGATCTTGAAGAAGCAAGGCTATTACTCTATTTTGCAACACAATGCCATACACTTTGGACAGTGCTTGTTTGGAGCCAATTTCCTCCTGCACCAGGACAATAAACCATAGCGCCACACTATGAAATAACTATTTAGGGGATAAGTTACCAGCTGGTTATTCTGTCTGTGTAATGGAGTGGCCAGTACAGTTGCCACATCTCAACCCTATTGAGCTGTTGTGAGAGCAGCTTGACCATACATAAAGTGTCCATCAAAATAATCCAACTTGTGGGAAGCATGGGGAGAAACCTCTTGAGATCACCTGAACAAATTGACAATTAGAATCGCAGGACTTACAAGGCTGTAATTTATGCAAATGGAGGATTCTTTGACGAAAGTAAAGTTTGAAGGGCACCGTTGCTTACACCCAAACGTTTGAATGGTATTGTAGGTTTTACAGATGCAGTTTTTGTTGTTGTTTATATTTTCAATTGCAATCAAAGCCTTACTTGATGGTTACTATCCATTTGGAACACTGCAGGGGTTTCTTGTCTAAGCACCTTTGCTTACAAAATAGGAATGATTAATGTCTGTACATGGAGGTGGAGGTCTTTGGTGAAGCCAGTATGCTAAATTGCCATTAACCTAATTCCATAACACTGCCATTGAACCACTATACTTTGGTCAAAAGTAACATTTAATTCAGTTCTAGGAGGCAGGAGAAAAAGTTAGGAGCCACACAACATCAGGAGTTAGGAGCCACCAGGATGCTAGGAAGGTGAGTATCCCTTATCCAAACTGACCCATTTTTAAAAAATTAGGATTTTGGGTAATTTTGGATAAGGGATACTCAAGCTGTAGTAAATTATATAATGGCAATAAAAACCGTATATGATGTGTTGGTACATCAAAGAGCATAAAATTACAGCTAAACCCAAACACTGCTAAAATGTTAAAACAGCCATTGTCACAAAAGGTACATAAATTTCAAAACCGTCCAGTCACTAAAGGGTTAAACCAATTTTTTTTATACATATATGAATGTAAACAATTAAAAAAAATTGTACATTGTATTGGCGGAATTGCACGCAAATGCATAAAGTAAGAGAAAACATATATTCTTAAATATGTCTTTAGTGGTTGTTGTGTATGCTATTATATGTTTCCCTTTTGAAAATAGATGTGCATATAAAAAACTCTACAGATAAAACCTATTTTTCTTTTAATGTATGCATTTGTTTGCAATACTGCTAACACAATGTTTAGATTATTTTTTATCATTGTTTTACTCTAAATGTTCTACATTCACAGTATAAACAGTGTTTAAATATTAGAATGACATTTTTGTTGTGTTTCTATCTTATACAACCACATCTGCCAGTTACTATAACCATTATCGTATGCGTTTCTGTTCTAACGCTTATCAAAATCCACTCGTTTTTATGTGGTCAGTGTTCAACACTCTAATGAGATTTCTCACGTTGTTAATACAATTACTTCAATATTTACAGATTTTCCACATGTCTTAGTCTGACAAATTCTAATGTCTGGACGAGTTATTAAGCAACACGTGTGTCCCAGACCATTTTAACAATCGAAAAACCTAAGTGTGGTATTAGTAGAGTCAGGACTGCTGACATTTTGATACGTAATTCAATTTTCTCCAAAATGTCGAAAAAAATATTATTGAGTACCAGAGGTGATGACACAAGAATATCTCTTAAGTTCTCTCCAAAATGTTTGTTAAATGTTTATTTCTCCACTGATATTCAAGAATGCTGGGAAAAAACCCACAAACATAATAAATAACATCACAAAAGAAAAGATATTGATTTTAAAAGATCTTTAGAGAATGTGACGACATCATAGACGTCACAGATATCGCCTACAGACTTCTTTTTTCATAAGTAAAAGTTTTTCATACTTAATTTCTAATAACTGTTCGGTATGCCCACTACCAAAAGAACAACATAAGCCAGTGTTTTGAACCAGCTAATTTATAAAAGTATAACAAATGAGGTACAATCCAATAGAACACTGGCACTTACTCTAACTTAATGGATGTTTTGAGTAGATTAATAGAGCAATGCTATGTGGCTTGGATTATCCACAAATGGCTCCACAAACATGATAGTTATTTCATCTTACAAAAGTATCGTACAAAGTCATTAGATCTCAATTTATCTGTGGTATGAGATTAAACAAGGCAGTTGGAGTAGAGATCTACTACCAGCAACCACTGTGTCAAGGGACAGCATCACTTTTGACACCTTTAGTCTATGCCCCAACAAAAAAAGGTTGTTGCAAACAATGTGACAACCAAAATGAATGTTGGGAAGGCATGCTGGTAAAATTACAATAAAGAATATGATGCCAGGAAAGGTAAACAAATGTGCTTTTGCTATAGAGCTCTGCTCTCTAGCCATAAATACTCTCATATGAACTGTTTTTTTTTTTTTTAATGAAGTAGAAATCTCAATTGCGACCAGTTCAGGTTAATGTCTGTTGAATACCTACTACCTCATTTTAATATTGCTGGGATGGGAGTCTCCACTGCATCATGTTCATGCAATGCATTTTCCAAGTCAATATATCTTTTTTTTTTTTCTTTTCTCCTAATTTCCCCCCTGCCAGATTCAGCGACCCCAGTGAATGGAGACTCTGTGGCTGAAACAAAAGAGAATGTTAATAAAGAAAGCGAAAGTGAACAGACTGCAACAGATTGCAAGCCAAGGGACCAGGAAAGTGCACAAAACCAGTAAGTGTTTGAACCACGTTTTGAAGATCTGGTATGGGATTGAAGGCATTTTGAAATATTCAGGAGAACCTGAAAGTATCACTCCAGTATGAAAAGAAATTACTGGACAAATACATGCATATTCTAGCCGACACTTTAAAAAATATATGCATTTTTTTTCCTTGGAACAAGACTTAAAATCTCACACTCTGTCCTGAAAACTGCCTTCCAGAAGATGCAGGGTCTGCCATAGAGTACCCACATGACTGTTTTGCCCCTTCACTGCTGTCCCAAAAAAATACAGGGAGTCAGTTACCAACATCTAATTGAAATGGTTAATGCAAAGCTTGGGGCAAAATGATTTACTTCATCTGCCCTGGTCTTGCAATGTAAGCAAAAATTAATAGGATTAGAGTAGACGACATTCCCAAGGATTCGGCATGGTGGCAGCCAAAATGCCTGACACACTTTTCACCCAGCAGCTTAATCAGGGCATTTTCGCATCCACGTCATTTATTTACACCACTGGAGTAGGAGTATTTAGTAACTTAGAGGTACTGGTAGCTTATCAGCACCAGCCTTTCAAGATCTGCACATAGTGCCATCTGATGTACGGTATTAGCAGCTGCCTTATCAGTTTAGGCTAAATGTAATAAACTACATACTGCATCCATCAGGTGTTACTATGTATTATGTACCCAGTTGATATATATATATATATATATATATATATACATACTAACTCCTGTCACCTAGTCAAGTTATAGATCGCTAGATAGATTTTTATATATATATATTATAAAAACATTTTTTGTTTATTTTAAGTGGTTTTTATAGTGATACTACATTGATTTTTAGACCAACTCTTCCCTCGTTTGTTTAAAAAAAATGTTTTGGGTATTCTGTTATTTTACAATTGCGCTTTGCTGCCCCTATTATATTACCGTATTTGCTCGAATATAAGACAAGGTTTTTTTCAGAGCAAATGCTCTGGAAAAACACCCCTCGTCTTATATTCAAGGTCGTCTTATAATATGACCTCAAATCAAGGTCAGACTATAAGACATGGATCCAGGTCCCCTGCAGAGGTGCAGGGGACCTGGATCCCCCTCGCTAACAGCCGGTGGATGTCTGACACTTCCATCCATTATGACAGACAGCCGGTCCGTCATAATAGACGATATGCGCAGACATCCCCTGCTGCCGCCCGGCACGACCGCCCGGACTTCTATGATGAAGCCAGGTCCTTCCGGCTTCATCATAAAAGTGCCGGGCAGCAGCGGGGGATATCTGCGCATATCGTCTATTATGACGGACCGGCTGTCTGTCATAATGGATGGAAGTGTCGGGCAGCATGGAGGATGGCGGATGTCTCCACCAGGGAGAGATACAAGGTGAGGGGCAGAGAAAGACAAGGGGAGGGGGGGGGAGAAAAGTTTGGGGGGCAGGAGATAACACTGGGGGAGAGAGAGAGAGAAAACGCGGGGGGGGGGGGGGGAGAGGCAGCATTGGCACATTAAAGGGAAAAAAAACAAGAAATGCATTTGTTTAACCCCTTGACGACAAAGGACGTGCCAGGCACGTCCTGGGAGAAACTCCCTTAACGACAAAGGACGTGCCTGGCACGTCCTGCATTGAATGAAGCGGTTTTCGTGATCAACAATCGCGAAAACCGCTTTAACAGTGCTGGTCTATTGCCTCGACATCGAGGCAATAGTCAGCACCGAAATTTCTATTTCGGGACCCCCACGATCGCCCCACGGAGCGATCGTGGGGAGCCATATTGACGGAGCATGCTGATCAGTCAATATGGCTAAGTCCTCTGCCGGTCTGAGCTTCGGAAGTGAAAGTAACTTCACTTCCGTCGCTCTGAATATGCTACTTGACTACCCCTAGTGGTAGTTTAGTAGCATTGCAATGGGAAATATTTGAAATAAATATTTAATTAAAAACAGGTTATTTAGCTATATTAGCCTAAAGGGTTAAAATTAAATATTTTTTAGCATAAGGGATAGGGTTAAAATTAAATTAAAGTTAAAAAATATTAAGGGATATAATAGGGATTAGAGTTGGAGTTAAATTTAGTGTTGGGGTTAAATTTTGGGTTCGGGTTGGGGTCAAAAGATCAATATAGGAAAAAAACAAAAAACACTATTTTTGGTTTTTGCCCCATAACTCGCAAAAAAATACCGAAAAATATGGAAACATGCATATTTTTGAACTCGGGAGAACATTTAGAAACTATTTAGACGGGGTCTTTTTTAATGATTTTATTTGTGTAAATTATATTTTAGGTCAAAGTTAGAAAAAGTGTGTTTGTTTTTTTTAATTTTTCATCATATTTTTGGAGTGCTGAGTGGACCTGGTGGAGTCCTGCTCCCCTTACTTCTGTGGAGTTGTTTGGTGTATACCATTAAATTGTGTGACCTATGTGGTTCGTGCATGATGGGCTCCACACTTTTAAACATATATTTTTTTTTATATACGGTATTAACATTTTATTTACATAGCAGAAACAATATACATGGCACTTGGTACAGAGCGAGCATAAAGCGAACTACATACTATGTTAGAAGAACAGGGACTGACATAAGAGAGAGAAAACCCTGCTTACAATCTAGTGGGAGTGGGGGGACAGAAGCCACATAAGGTGTGTGAAGAGTTAAAAGGGGAATGTGGTGGCAGTAACCATGTTGGGACAGTTAAAGCTTGTTGGGTTTGGCCAAAGGTTCTAGTTGGATGAATTGTAAGTTTCCTTATTCCTAACAGTATCTGGGGACAGTGAATGTTAGGTGGTTTTGGCAAAAGGTTAATCCCTAGGGCAATGCCCGTACATGTATGGGCTCCAAATGCAATGCATTGGTGACCATGCCCATTCATGTATGGGCTGCCTTTAAGAAGGTGTAATCGCTGTCACCTATTTCCTGGAAGCTTCATAAGTAAGGCTATCCAGGAAAGCAAAAAAAAAAAAGCCGTCAGGACCGCCCATGGGGCAGTTTAGAGGGCCAGACCTGTCAATCTCAGGTGAGTGGTGTTTCAGGCTGCCTCTGATGGAGGCAATTCTGCATCATCCATAAAAGGGACTGTCTTAGCCAGTCTCAGCTATTAAAGTGAGAGTTTTGATAAGTCTTTGGGATTATCACAATCCATTGCCATCCTCTCCCAAATTTTTGGGGATGTATGGTGGTGGGTAGATCCTTGTTGCTTTCATAGTCAACCGTTATTTTTTTTTTTTTTTTCAATTATTGATGTGATCACTGTGAAAATCAATCACATTGATAGACATGTTTTAATGAAAGAATACAAATAAAGTACATTATTGAGCCATCTTTACTCCGTATAGCTCTACCAGGAGCAAATTTTGTTTAGAATCTTTGGTCAGATGGGTCAAATCTTTGACCCAAGATTCTAAACTTGTCTGCCCTCTGAGAGAACTATGTGGAGTGAAGAAGGCTTAACCCCTTAATGACGAAACATTTTGACCTTGACTTTCCCTTGGTGACAAGATATTTTTACATTTCTGGGGTGTTTGTGTTTAGCTTTAATTTTCTTCATTCTCACATACTGTACCAACACAAATTTATATGTTGTTTTTATCGTCCTAAAAAAGGCTTTCCTTAGATACAATTATGTTCATCATATTTTCTAACTTTGACCTAAAAAATAAATTACACACATGCAATCATTAAAAAAGATCCTATCTAAATAGTTTCTAAATGTTGTCCCGAGTTCAGAAATATGCTTGTTTCCATGTTTATCTGCAGTTTTTTTTTGTGAGTTATAGGGCAAAAAAACAAAAATAGTGTTTTTGACCTACATTGACCTTTTGACCCAAAACCTAACCCTTATGCTAACCCTTAATATATTTTAATTTAATTGTAACCATATCCCTTATGCTAACCCTAATTTAATTGTAGCCCTAATCCTAGATTTTAGCTAATTAAGTATTTTTTTCTTTTTCATTGCAATGTTGCTGACTGCCTCTAGGGGCAGTCAAGCAACAGATTCAGTGTCAGAAGTGATTTTTTTTTTTTGTGTTCACTTCCGAAGCTCTAACCACAAGAGGGCACAGGCTAACTGTCAGAGCGGTTTTCACGATGGTTGATCGCGAAAACCGCTCGTTCCACCGCAGGATGTGTCAGGGACGTGCATTGTCGGCAACAAAGTTGCCAGCTCGATGTGCCTGACGTCCTTTGTCACGAAGGAGTTAATAAGGCATTTAATTTGTATTATTTCATTAAAGAATTTCTTTATAAATCATCTACACTTGATACAATCTTTCATTTAAACAAAAGTAAATGTTTTGCTACAGTTGTCCTTTAATGATCTAGCTAGCCAGCTACTACATCTATTTCCATTATCATTAAATCATTTTTGTATACATGTATGACCACTGCTTTAGTGACTACATTGATTTCATTTTTCACTGCACAAACATGCCTGTGAGCTTTTAGATGAAAATATGCTAAAGATGGGTAACAATGTTTACAATGTTGATATTTATAGAGGCAGTGGTTTATAACAATCTTCAGTCCCTATTTTGAGTTGCATTTGTTAGTGGGATGGTATGTGAGTACATAATAAATACTGGAATTCTGGAATCTGACACTTGCATATTTTTTCTTTCACAGTGAAGATCTGAACACTGATCTCCCAGAAGAAAAAAGTGACTCTGGCCTGAAAACTGCTGATACTCCTGCCAGTTGAGGGCCAATGCCCTAAAATGTTACCCTCCGTTAGTGCTGCAGACTATTCTCCTCAGAAGTCCATTAAAAAGGGTGCAGCTACTGTGTCCTCCTGTGCTCCTAGTGCTTTTCATTTTTTTTGTTTGTTTTGTTTTGTTTATTTTTTCCTAGTTGATTTATTGTGACATAAAATGATTATAAAAGGTTTTATAGATAAACAATCTAAGTATCCTGTCATTTTTGGCCATTTAATAAAAGCATGGGAGTTTTCCTTTTTTAAAACCTGTATTCTACCATACCATCGTCTGAACATACAATATACTTGAAAAGCCTATATTTCACAGACATAAAATAAATATGACTTTAGAGGAAGGTGAGTTTACCAACAACCGTACTAGAGAGCAAGGTTTTATGTAAAAATAGGGCAAAATAAGTTGTTGTTTTTTTTCTTTTCCTCTGATCATGTGATAAAAAATAGAGCTTTAATTACCTTAGAGTACCTTATACTCATCTAAATACACATACTGATACACTAAAACAGTATTCGGTTTCGAAAACAACACTCTAGTCCACAACAATGGATAAAGAAAATAAACGCAGCAACAGGGATCTGGACTTGTCTCCTTTTTTCAATCTACATTTTTGTTGCATGTTGGTTTATTCTCACGAACTATCGCCTTAATAGACATGGTTATACTGTGTATTTATTGAATTCCAAGTACATATTAGCAGTGTGGCACTTCTCATTCCATGAAAATGATGATGTTGCTGTACATATTGGTACATAGATGTAGTTATTTGTTACCACCAAAATTCAGCTAAACCCATCACTCTCAAAAACTGTACATGTCCATTACTGAAAAACACTCTCCAGAATCTCCCCACATCGGAAAAGAGAGTTTATATAATTACTCCATGAGAGGGATTTTCATTATTTGATTTGTGTCATTAGCGATGTTTTCCCCTTGAGCAGACATGGCTCAGAGGGCAGAGGCGTTCCGTTTTATCTGAAGTGAGCCGCATGATTAGAAATTCATGTTTGTATGGACTACTATTTATATTAATGTTTTAATAATAGCCTGTTGGCCCAATTAAATGGGTTTTCTTTAATAGAAAAACACCCCAAACACTGTTTATACAAACAAAGCTGCACATCAAATCTATCCAACTATTGGGGATTGCAAAAGGAATGAACCTATAGTAATTTGGGAAAAACATAGGCACTAACTGAATTTATCTTTCCCAACTAGGAGAAGGTGTTTCCAGGACTTTATTCATTTGCTTAATAAAAAGAAGAATATTGTTTTAAATCCATTCTTCTGGTTTATTATATATTTTAATACCCAAGTAAGTCATACTTCCATTTGAGTTGGCAAATCCATACCTCTTGTCTAGATATGCAATACCTCTGTTCTCCTAGCTTCAGGGGCAATGCAACTGATTTATTCATATTAATTTTATAATATTAGAGAAATAACTGTATTTATTGATTGTTTTCATAAGTTCACTCACTGATTCTAACAGGTTCTCTATTATTAAAAGAACATTGTCCGCATACTGTTTTATTTTTGGTCATTTGTTCCACTGTATCCTGCAATTTTTTTTAATTAACTGTCATTGCACATCCAAGACTTACCCCTCCCCATCAGGACATGCTCCATTGCCCGCACTGCACATCCAGGACTTACCCATGCCCCATAGCCCACATTGCACATCCAGGACATACCTCCTCACCCACATTGCACATCCAAGAATTATCCATGCCCCCCAGGACATGCTCCCTCACCCACATTGCACATCCAGGACTTACCCCATTATTATGCCACAACCAGTGTGTCCATTAATATGCCAGAGCTTGCCTATTACTATACCAAAGCCAGTTTGTCCATTAATTTGCCACAGCCGGTATTCCCATTAATGACACAGCCAGTTTGTCTATTATTATGCCACTGTTAGTTTGCCCATTAAAATATGCCAGTTTTACTGTTAATATGCCACAGCCAGTTTGCCAACCTCCTTAACCCACACTCACCTGACTTCTGCGAGAGATTGCATATTTCCATGCTGCCTCTCTCGCACCCCCCCGTACCTTAATCTGAAGTCTGAGCACCGGAAGGTCATGTGACCCCTGGCACTTTGATGTCAGATCAGTGCGCGCGTAGCATGAGAGAGGCAACATGGAAAGATGACTGTGCATTGCACAGCCACCATGCTCCCTTTCTCGCCACAGAAATGCTGATGAGGCATGATCTTTTGATCTCCCCAGCCAGCATCTCCGCCGTCACTTTTCTTCTTTTTTTTTTTTTTTTTTTAATCGGCCCGTGACAGGTGTGTCACCTATCACCCACTGATGGCGGCCCTGCACACATTATTTACCTAAGGACATGACCCACACTGCACACCCATTACATGCCACATCACCCCAGGACATGGCTCTTGACCATAATTGCACACCCAGGACTTGCCACAGCTACCTGCTGGATAGTGGCAGGCAGCATCATGTTGCATGCTCCCTGCACAGTGCGAAGGCAGAGCACTGGTAGGTCACATGACTCCCGGCGCTATGACATCAGACACGCTGGAGTGGGAGAGGCAGCATGGTAACATATCTTTGTGCCTGGGCAGCACACAGATAGCAGGTTGCCTGCTCGCGGCAAAGCGCTGGTGAGTGGAGATATTCTGATCTCCCTCAGCCAGGGCCTCTTCCGGCAAGCTTCCTTTCCAACCCAGTCCTGGAACACATACACTGTACTAATCAAAACATTTGAAAAGGCAAACATACCAACGATGTTAGCCAGACATCTGCCGCACATGACCAAAGCGCACTCTATCATATAAATATAAATACATGTATCCCAAGAGAACTGTAGTATGTTGGAGATGTGGGGCTGCTAAAGCGGACTATCTGCATATCTGGTGGACATGTGGTCCCATACAGTTAATGTGGGCTGCGGTAAACAATCAAATAAATAAACTGTGTGAAACCAATATACCTCTATACCCACAATTCCACCTTTTGCACTTTGGTCATATAGAGTCAACTGCTATATCTGTTTGGCCCTTCATAATTCAAGTACTTACAGTGGTAAAACAAACTAATTGCCAGATTGTGGCTCTCTCCACAAACACCCACTTAGAAAAAAACAACAGGTAATTTTCCAGCTAAAAATGGAATAAGGGATCAGTTTGAACTGAATAGCAGGAGTGGGGAGAATGGCTATAGAATTGCTTGCTATCCCCTTTCTGGGCAATGTGTGGGGGGTTTTCCCCTTCCCCATCCTCATATGTGAGCATGCCTATTATGTATGTTTTATGTATGCATTATGCTTGTATTTTATGTATGTATTTCAATACACTACATTTACTGTCTGTTGCTTTGACACTAAGTGTAAAATGATTGATATCTGTTGATAGATAAGAAGCCTTATCTATCAACTTGAAGTCTCGATGTAATGTAGAGGTCTGTCGGCTCGGGCTATTGGTATTGTCATCATGATTGTTTTGTATTTTAAGTGTTCTCTGTTTTTGGATATTTATGGAGTGTAACAGATCTATTTGTATATAGGTTGTCTTTTGTATGAAAAACAGGAAAGAAAAAAAATCTTCTTGAATAAAGTATATAAAAAAAATGATTTTGTGTAGTGCTGTGTCAATTCCTTATCCATCTTTTATTCACCGACAAAACTTGCGTCACGTTCACCTTACAAAAGTTACACCCTCTGTCATGTCTACTTTTTAATTTGTTTTTATTTATTTTACATATGTCACTGGGTGTTTTACGCTAATCATTGAATTGTGGTTAATGATCGATTTTTTAACAAAATATCAGAGTTGGAAAACTTCTACTTTGGCCTTACATTTGCTGTACGTGGTTAAAACCAAAACAACTATATATATATATATATATATATATATATATATATATATTTATAAATACATGTTAAAAGTGGCGCCGCTACATTTATTCCTGATTAAATATGCACTCAGTTTGCCACAAATTACAAGAAATTTTATGATGGTCACAAAACCCGGATGCGTTTACCATGGCCTATTATAAGGAATACCAATCTCAGCTATGCCCACATTTCTTAACCCTTTGCTACTCTAGACTTTAAGGGAACTCAGCCCCAAAGAGATGTGATTAGCTTAAATAATTGTGATCCCTAAAGAAGGAAAGATGCTTCTTACTCAAATTGTTGTCCAATCTCCTCGATCCATACAATCATAAAGCTGCCGGAAGTAAAGCTGTTGGGCAAAATTCTGTCTAATACAGATCTACACTGTGGTATGCAGTGCCATAGGTGGATCCATGCCATAACAAGTGGCCATTAAGCTGCACTTCAGTTTTGGGCCCTATCTGCTAAGCTGTCATGTGGCATCTGGGGCATTTTCCCCTTTAATTTGCCACTGCCAGTATTATTTTGCTAGTCATATTTTGCCCATCATTTGTCATATTTTGCCCATCATTTGTTAGTCATATTTTGCCCATATGCCACTCATATTTTGCCCATATGCCAGTGTTATTTTGTCCATCTGCCACTCATATAATGCCCATTTGCCAGTGTTATTTGCCCCATATGCCACTCATATTTTGCCCATTTGCTATTTGCCCCATATGCCACAACCGGTATTATTTTGCTCATCATTTGCTAGTCATATTTTGCCCATCATTTGTTAGTCATATTTTGCCATTTTGCCCATATGCCACTCATATTTTGCCCATTTGCCAGTGTTATTTTGTCCATTTGCCACTCATATTCTGCCCATATGTCACTCATATTTTGCCCATTTGCCACTCATATTTTGCCCATTTGTCAGTCTTATTTGCCCCATATGCCACTCATATTTTTCCCATTTGCCAGTGTTATTTTGCCCATTTGCTATTTGCCCCATATGCCACTCATATTTTTCCCATTTGCTATCTGCCCCATATGCCACTCATATTTTTTCCATTTGCTATCTGCCCCATATGCCACTCATATTTTTTCCATTTGCCACTCATATTTTTCACATTTGCCCCATATGCCACTCATATTTTGCCCATTTGTCAGTCTTATTTGCCCCATCTGCCACTCATTTTTCCCATTTGCTATTTGCCCCATATGCCTAGGGTTGCCACCTGGCCAGTAATTTATTTGGGGTCGTGGGGCCGGTATATGCAATATACCGGCAACGCAAGGCCCAGTATTTTCCTCCCCCCTTCCCCAGCCAGTACTTACCTCCTTGCTGCTGTCTCCTGGTGCAGGTCCGCAGCTGTGAGGGAAGCGTTGTGTGCTCCCCTCCAGCCGCGCGGCTTCAATAAAGTTTGTTTAAGGGAGGAGGGTGGCATAACGAGCATACTGAGGGGCAATATCCTGGCATATTAATTGGCAAATTCCTGGCATATTTAATGGCATTATCCTTGCATATTAATTGGCATATTTAAAGTTTGTGAGAGTGAGAGTGACAGTCTGTGAGAAAGTGAGTAAAAGTGTGTGAGCAAGAGAGACAGTCTGTGTATGAGAAACTGCTTGTCTTTGTGTGTGATAGACAACGTGCGTGTGAGACAGTGTGCGAGAAACCCTTGCTTATATATATATATATATATATATAAAAAAGCCTTTAAAGGAAGCAAGGTTTAAACATTTAATTTCCCTTTAACCCCTTAATGCATTAAGACGTATATATACACGTCCTGAAAAGCATGGTCCTTAAGGACGTATATATACGTCCTCGGTTTTCATGTAGTGTTGCGCTCCTTAGCGCAACACTACATGAATGCAGCTACTCTCAGAGGCTGCTTTCAGCCCCCCCTCACATACTATCACCGCGAATGTGATCGTATGCGCGTTACACACACAGGCAGTGAAAGCTTATCACTGCCTATGTGTGTTAAAGTGTTGCAATGATGCCTCGATAGAGGACCTTCTGACCCAGTGATCGCGGGTGGGGGCTGTAATGGAGAAGCATGCTCCTCCAATACAGCGTGCCCAGAGGAGAGCGACGGAAGAGAGAAAAAAAAAATCTCTTCCGTCGCTCTGAAACCGCTACTTGACTGCCCCTAGAGGCAGTTAAGTATATCAATCTGAAGAAAAAAAAAAAAAAAAAAGAATTAAATAAATAAAATAAATAAATGAAAAAAGCTAAACCTAGATCTAGGGTTAGGGTCATAATTAGGGTTACAGGGGAGTTCGGATGATTACAAGGGTTAGATTAAGGGGTGGGGGTAGATTTAGGGTTAGGGTAAATTTAGAGTTGGGGTAAAAAAAAAAAAAAAAGTCACTGAAGAAAATGGTTAGAAAACAAAAAAACAATATTGTTTATTGCCCTATTACTTGAAATAAAACAAACAAGGAAACATTGGTATTAATAAACTCAGGATAAATATTAGAAATATATAGACGGGGTCTTTTTTACCATTTGTAATTGTAAAAAAAAAAAAAAATTAGGTCAAAGTTAGAAGAAGTGTTTGTCATATTTTCAATATTTTTTTTAATAGTAAATGATATCATATGATGAAAATAATAGTATCAAATGAAAGCCCTATCTGTCCTTTAAAAAAAATGATATATATTGTGTGGGTGGACTGAACACAAAGAAAGAAATTCACACTTCAGTAAACGTATGACAAATAATGGAATTCTGGTCTTCAAGGCACATCAAATGCAGCATAGCACTCTGTCACTAAGGGGTTAAGGGCAGTCTAGCAACAGCATGGAGGGATATTAACCCCTACCCACAAAAAAAAAAAAAAAAAAAACTGCACATTAACCATTTTTTCCATTGCTGTAGGAAAGTGATCTCTACAGCACTGAAATGGTTAATATGCAAAATAAAATGTTGGGGGAGCTATAGGGCAGACTGAGTACCAAGCTCAAATGGAGAAAATGGATAATATATTAACAGAGGACTCTTGCAAAAAGATAGATTAGAAATCTGATCTAGATCACAAAATAGATCAGAACTATGCAGATTCCATGGTAGTGAATGAGAATAAGTGATCATTTAATGAGGGTTATAGATTATAAGTTACTCTGTATAAATACTTGTTTTAATAAAAGTAAAACAATTTTTTTACATTAGGATCTTTTAATTACATCACCTGTGGTTTTAAAATGTATATATTAATTTCCAATTCTGCTAGAATGTAGTGTTTTACTATAGTAACAGTAGAATGTTTTCAGGCAACAGACCCTTTAAGTAAATTCAAATAAAATAAGGATTGGCCATTACTCTGGTGTCATGCCTACCTATGGAATAGGCCTTCACTGCAGAAACCATCTTGCTTCCTTTGTTTATCACGTGTGGATTACCCCACAGTTCCATTATATTCCATGTACCCCCACTCTGTAAAGTACATCCTGTTACACTGTGGTATAGGAACTAGTTGTCAAAGGTTGCTAAATGGATAAGTAAAATATTCTGTGTCCATGCCATTTGGGTTAACAGTCTAGTTTAAACAAGCACAAAATCTAGCAATAACTGATCTAGACTTCAATCTCTTTTGGCCTCTACTTGTAAAGGATCATCCAAGCTGTATGCTAGATTTGGGGCTATGTGGAAAAACAAGTCTTTTTGATCCCAGTGATAACTAAGTGGAAGTCAAGGTGGCTTCTCTTCCAGAGCTCCCAACATGTGGAACAGAATCAAATCCTGCACTAGCCTCAAATCCCTGAAAAGACTGACTGCTTTGAAGCTAAAAACCATTTTCTAAAACATGTTCACGCACATTACATTTACACATAGCATAGATAACTTTAAACAACTTACTGTAGATATGCAGGTTTGAAATTTACTTGACATGCTTGAGGGAAGGGAGAAAAAAAAAAAAAATAAAATAAAAAAAAAGCTCCAAAAAAGCCCACACACCACAACCAATTATTTGCAGGCGGCATAGTTTTATTGTCATTCAACAATGCAGCATAATGCTGGCCATGGTGGGTTTAACATAGTACAGGAATAAAGATATGTCCATTGATGGCTCAAGGTTAATGTTCAAAACATTACAATTAAACAAGTCAGTGTAAATATCTAGTATAAACAGCTGTAGAAGATAAGTGCTTGTAAGTCAGATTCAGTATCAATTAGCAATGAATTAGAGTATTCTGCCTACACTCAAATCATTGTTTATCATCATCTAGTTCAGAACCCTCTGGACGTTCCACAAGCTGAGGAGCAAATGGTCCCACCAGCCATGTTAGAGGGGTATTTGCAACCACATAAGCCAAGAGGGCATCAATGTGGTCCTGAACTTTAGCAGTACGTTCTCTGCTCAGCAAGACAATTCCTGCAGAGAGATCTGCAAAGGACCCAATTGCAGAGAATGAAGAATGCAAGTCATGAGCATTTTGCTGTAATTGCTGCATGCGCTCTTGGATGTGGCCTGGCAGACCTTGTGCCCCATTTACTAAACTAAGGCAGGTTGTCTGAAGTTGTTGTGTCAGGCTGCGAGTCATTGTGAGTGCACGGGATTCAAGGGGCTGCAAGGAGAGAAAAATAAATAAATGACTGAAGTCTAACCTGGTAGTGAGTACATGTTACTCCACCAATGAAGGATGCACAGTAAATCTTTGCTCGGTCAGTCAATCACATACCTCTTCCACGGAGTCTTGATCCCCATCTGCAGACTTGGAGTCCACCCGTTTCAAATTCCAGTCTACCCAAAGCTGATGCAGTTTCTCTTTGCCACCCTGCACACTTTGCTTGACAGAGTCCATCTGAAACGGAAACTATTTTGTTGTATAGGAATGGCACAGCAGGCTTTAATTAAATCAAATTACATAATTGCAAGATTAACCCCTTAGTGACAGGCTGTTTGGGATATTTTTGGTCATTATGGACAATGGCTGTTTTAACATGTCTGGTGTTTACTATAATAAAATATAAAAAAATAAAAAATACAAAAACACATTTCCAATTTTGCCAACAGGCTATAGGGGAAGTTAATTTCTCATCACTTCTGTTGCTCTTACCTCATTTGGCCAAGCACTGTATTGAACAAGCATGCTTCTTTCCAATATGGTGCCTACTATCAATGTATTGGGTGATTACTGTGCCAAATTGCTGTGTGGCATAATCCCTTGACAGAAGCATCATAGCCCTACTGTCAAAGCAAAGGCAGCAATGGTAGATAACCGCCTTTGTGGTTTTTACCATATGTGCCAAGTCAATTGTTAAATGACATGCCTGGAAAGTCATGCGTCAGGGAGAGTTTAAAGCAAGGGACACATTTGAGAGCAAAACAAAGCCTTCCATACAGCAATTATAGTATGCAGAACATGCGTTATCCAATAAAATAGAAATTAGGTTTTAGTGTGATGAATTGATCAAATATAAGTTAAGTTCACCTGCCACGTGATTAATTTGACTGTTAGGCACAGTAGCAAGCAGGTGTTAAGTATTCGGCAAAGCCATTAGTACCACACTACCCCTTTGAAATGATTGCTCAAGGTCACATGTAGACAGCGCCATATGCACAGACTCCAGGCACATTAGGAAGGGGTTTAATGGTTCCTACCAGGTCAATGGTTTGGTGCAGTTCAGCTAGAACTTCCTGAGTGCTGGTTCGGGCACGCCTCACCTTGCCCAAGGAGTGCTGGTATGCGCGATGGCGGAGCCGAGTTGAAAGTGAACCCAAACGCACAAAGTAACTCTGCTGCAGTCTCTGCTCCTGTACAGATGCCCCCTCAAAACCTTCAACAGATGAAGCAATCTGGGCTGGAAGGACAAGAAAAATCCATCTTTAGCTTTCCCAGTAACAGATACATGGCCTACAGCGACAGGCAACACCCACATTTTTGCATCTCACCTAGCTCTTCATCAGTTACAGGTAGATAATGATCTACCCACAGCTCAGACTTTCCAAGGACAGTATCAACACCACTGGTCACCATCTGGCCTACACGCGTTGCCATCATGGATGAAACTGCCGCTTTGGTCACATCAACACTGCCTTGGACTGCACCCATGGCCAAACCCATTGCACCAGTCACTGCTCCTGTCATTGTATCACGAGCACCGGTCACTGTACTGGTCACTGCATTAGTCACTGCATCATGTGCACCAGTTACCAGCTGTTTAGTGTCAGACACAACCTGCAGAGGGGAAAAAAAAAAAAAAACACATTACATTTAGCAAAATATTCCATTGTTTCCAGCAAATAAGGATTGCCATTTTACACAGAAGACTAAAGAATCATACATGAAGACACATGTAAGGGGCATCTAGGCACAAATGCATTGGCAATGACCTGCATTATCAGCTTCTGATTTACACTATTTATGCTATATATAGTACTTTAAGAATGCAGCAACTGTGCACCTACACTATTCGTTAAATAGTTTTATTGGAGCTCTAGCTGTATTACTTCAGACACCTTTGGTTTCCTCCACATGAAGGTATTGCACCAAATGTTTGATATCTTTCAGGATAAAGAGCAATTTTTTTTTTTATCAAGGAGTGAAGTCCACTAAATACGACTTTATAGCTCCCTGGGGTGTGTTACCATCTAGTTGAAAGATCACAAGGTTATACCCTTCTGTATGCATTTCTCTAGAAAATAGCAATTTAGGGCAACCTAAACATGTTCTACTTAATATCACAGCACTAGCTTGCATAAACACATCAGGATAAAAGCTCAATAGAAAAATAAAATAAACTGGAACATTCCATATATTTCTATGACTAATGATCCATTTTTAACATTTGGCCTGGAACTGACTTTCATAAACAAACAGCCAGTCACAATATGTAGCAGACAGGACAGCTCAAGGTCTGCTACTTCTCATATGTTGGGCCAGCGTGGATGTAGGATTAGCAGATTGTACCTTTTATTAGGATTCTAGAACCATCCATAGATATTCCAGAAGCAGAAAGTGTGGGTACTGTTGGCCGCTTAGCAATATACAACAAAAAAAAACCTCCACCACAAAAATTCTCAACCTAGGAGCCACCATGTTAACAGCATTATTGCAAAATCAGGGCAAGAGGCGTTACGTCCTTACCTTTTCTGTTGGTTGATGCAAGATTGGGAGTGCGGACTCTAGTTTGTCTAGACCTTTACAGAGCAGCTCATTGGCAGTGGCAACTACAGGGGAAAGGGAAAGTCTGTCAGACAACTGTCCTCATGCCCTTGAAAGCAAAGTATTTGGATAGGAGCCCATGTTTTGCAAGACCAAGAATAAGCTTTTGAAAAGACCAATACTCCCTTCTAAAAACTTTTAAGTTTGTTTAATTGAAAACAAAAAATGTCTTTAATAGCCTACATTTAAATGTATAAGTTTTTCTATGCAGATTTACTGCATATAAAAAAAAAAGGAACCTTTAGGCAGCTACCCCATCAATTTTACATTAAGGTCAAAACTAGCCCAAAAGCTGCAAGTGTCAAGTTTCCAGTGTTACCCACTTTGTGGCTCAAGTCTGGTAAGAAGTGGTTGAGCTCCAGTAACAGCAGCAGAAGTTAGATTCTTCGCCCCCTTTTCAGCCACATCGCACACACTGCGGATGTATGGATGACTGTCCTTTGTGGAGCTGTACACAGTACTAACCACACTGCAGGCTGAGCTAACTAGAGGAATATTTGACACCCGGACCACTGCATTCTGTGGAAAGAAGTTTTAAAAGTTATTATGCAGGAAAGGTTTTTATGCCCTTTTGTTAATGTGGGGCAGCAAAACACTACTCACAAAAACTATTGCATCACACTATTGGCATAGAGGCTACCTGGACCAGTGAAAATTACAGTACACAGCTGAAGTTGGAGGCTGAGGGAAGATTTGTATAGTAAACAAAAAACACCACACTGCACTCTAAGAAAAACCCTACACTGATCGTTTAACTAGGAGGATCTTAAAACAGTTGCCATGTAAACCACATCACCTGCTGGTCGGATTCGTTAACTTCGTCCACAGGGGGTGAAGGTCCATCTTGAGGAGCTGACATGACTTAAGATTATTCACAACTGGAACTTCACCTAAGGACACGGGACAAAGTCACATGAGAGATACTGGGAAATACATAGTACGAGAAGCCTCGGCCCAAAAATCAGAAGACAACGAAAAAACTATTGAACTTTGCAAACTACGGTAACACTCTACAGTAAATTCACAATCCCACCCGCCGCCCTAGGAGGCAGTCACCAGGTACCTGACACATTTCAACTTCCCATTACCTCAACCACGAGTTCCTTCTTATCCTGTCACGTCCGTCACTGCTTGCACCACACTGCTTTGCCCGCTATTTAAAGGAACCAATGACGTCACAGTTGGGCGGTGAATCCGGGGTGTGTGGGCGCGGCTACCCAAGCAACAAGGCGCAAAGATGGGTGGAATTAGTAATTCTATGATCGCATAATCATCGTGCTACTGTGTAACACAATATAGCGTTAACTTTATTTTGACATGATCGATTTTACATAAATGTATTAATGGGTGCTTGTCAAAAATGTTATCCTATTTTCTTTGCCAATACCTTTGATCATCGTGTCCGTAGAATATTCTTCGTGTACCAAACAGCGCCACCTAAAGTGCGAAATAGGTACTTTTGAGGGACGTCGCCAACATTTAACGGAGTGGCGCAACCCCAGAGACCTTAGTTCTAGGACAAAGATTGCCAACCTTTGGCACTCCAGACATCACATTTTTTATTAATCCAGTACTAAAAACATAGCTGGTTATTTAGAAAGGTGGATTGTGGGGCAGAGTTCTAGAACTCGGTAGGAACATTCCTTTGGTTTGCGAGGTGACTGGACCACGTTTCTATGAATAACCCCCATTGTCTTGTTAATCAGCAAATTATTAGAGAAGAAAGATCAGGGAAAAAAAACATGATCCACTTAATGCATGTAGGGCTGATGATCCATCTATGCCTCCATTCACATTTTAATGAATACATACATTTTTCTAATTATTTACCTTATATATAAAAAGGTAGCTTATTTTTAAATCACAGCGGTCCTTTAACCTGGGTGACTGAGTATAATGGTAAATGAAGTCCAGAATAGGTGGGGGAAAAAGGTATCAGTAAAGGTGCCTTGAGGGTGAATGTGACAGCAAGGTGTGTCTGACCAGAGGTTCAGTTGTTCTCAACAGGACCCACATTTGTCCTTGGTTATGTAGTCACAACCAAAAACAATTTAAATTTTTTATAAATTATAATTTATTTCACAAAACAATTTGTAAAAAAAAAAAAAAAAAGCTTTTTTTTTACAAAATGAATAGTGCAGTAATTACAGTGCAAGTGAAAATATGAGTTCTATTGAGCCAAAAACCCATTGAAGCATATCAAATATATATATAATTTATTTCACAAAACAATTTGTAAAAAAAAAAAAAAAAAGCTTTTTTTTTACAAAATGAATAGTGCAGTAATTACAGTGCAAGTGAAAATATGAGTTCTATTGAGCCAAAAACCCATTGAAGCATATCAGACTAATTAGATCGCATATGGAAGGTAATTTTTGCCCCTGAGAAATGTCTCAGCGTCTGGGTTGATGGGAGATAGAACACAACTTCAGTGTTGCTTTATGTCCATGCTGTTCCTATATTTTGTCTTGAGATGGAGCAGAGCAGAGAAGAGATGTACATTAACCCCTTAGTGACATGACTTTTTTGGCTTGTCCGACGCTTGGTGACATGGGCTGTTTTAACATTTCTGAGCAGTTTGTGTTTTGCTGTAATTTATTTCTGTCTCATTTAGTGTACCCGCACAAACTATATATCGTTTTTATCGTTATAAGAAGGGCTTTCTTTTGATACCATTATTTTGATAATAGCATATAATTTGATGTAAAAAAAATAATAAAATATGGCAAAAAAATTGAAAAAATTATTTTTTTATGACTTTTATTTGAAAAATCGTATACTCATGTACAAGAGACAACAAAAAAACACTGCTAAAAAGTTTCTAATATATGTCCTGAGTTCAGAAATAGCCCATGTTTTTATGTTTCTGTGCTTTTTTATTCATGTTACAGGGCCAGAACTATAAGTGGTGCAAAGCTATTTTAAAATCCCTTCTTTCAAAATTAGCGATAGTGACATTGATACACTGATTTCTGTACTAAATCCATGAATGACCCCCAACATGTACATATTTTTGAAAACTAGACAACTCAGGGCATTTAACTTGGGGTATTTTGACACATTTCATGTAGCCATTTTACCACCAATCTATGCCAAAGTTTGCAGCAAAAAATCTTTTTTTTTAATTTTTCACATATATTGCAATTTAGGTAAACATTACCTTAAAATGTGAAGGGGTATTTCCAAATAACACCTCAATATGTGTTCAGCAACATCTCCTGAGTACAGGGATACCACCCATGCATAGGTTTGTTGGTTTGTTTTGGGGCTAAAAGGCCACATTTAGGGGGTGCGCATTTTGGTTTTCCAACTTGGAATTCTGACATGCAGAAAACTTGTGCCCATGTCCCATTTGGGACATTTTTGAAGCCAGAAAGTGTATTCTACCCCACAAAACCATATATTTTTTTAAACTAGACATCCTAGGGTATTTCAAATGGTAGTATTTTAACACTTTCCATGCACTAATTATACTACCAGCCTATGTCAATGTTTTGGGTTGTAATTTTTTTTCACATACATTGTACTTTGGGCATGAATTCACAGATCCTGTTATATGTCAGTGCCAAACAACACCTCAATATGTGTTCAGCAACATCTCCTGAGTACAGGGATACCACCCATGTATAGGTTGGTTAGGTTATTTGGGGGTTAAAAGGCCACATTTGAGAGGTGCTCTTTTTGGTTTTCCAACTTGGAATTCTGACGTGCAGAAAACCTGCGCCCATGTCCCATTTGGGACATTTTTGAAGCCAAAAAGTGTATTCTATCCCACAAAACCATATATTTTTGAAAACTAGACACCCTAGGGTATTTCAAATGGTAGTATTTTAACACTTTTCATGCACTAATTCTACCACCAGCCTATGTCAATGTTATGGATAGTAATTTGTTTTTCACATTCATTGTACATCGGGCATGAATTCACAGATCCTATTATGTGTCAGTGCCAAACAACACCTTAATATGTGTTCAGAAACATCTCCTGAGTACAGGGATACCACCCATGTGTAGGTTAGTTAGATTATTTGGGGGCTAAAAGGCCACGTTTAGGGGGGGGTGCATTTCCAACTTGGAATTTTGACATGTAGTCAGCCTGCGCCCATGTTCCATTTGGGACACTTTTGAAGCCTGTCAAAGTATTTTACCCCATAAAACCATATATTTTGGAAAACTAGACATCCTAGGGTATTTAAAATTGTGGTATTTTAACACTTTCCAAGTGCTAATTCTACCACCAACCTATGTCAAAGGGATGGGATGTCATTTTTTCCCCACACACATTGTAGTTCAGGCAGGAATTTTCAGATTCTGGTATTTGCCACTGCCAACCAACACCTCAATATGTGTTCAGCAACATCTCCTGAGTACAGGGATACCCCCCATGCATAGGTTTGTTGGTTTGTATTGGGTCTAAAATTCCACATTTAGGGGGTGCGCAATTCCAACCTGGAATTTTGACATGTAGTCAGCCTGCGCCCATGTTCCATTTGGAACATTTTTGAAGCCGTCCAATGAATTTTACCCCATCAAACCATATATTTTTGGAAAATAGACATCCTAAGGTATTTCAAATGGTGGTATTTTAATACTGTATAGGTACTAATTCTACCACCAGCCTTTGTAAAAGTTTGTGGTAGTACTTTTTTGGGAGTTTTTTTTCCACATGCATTGTACTTCAGGCATGAATTCACAGATTCTGGTATATGTCACTGCCAAACAACAACCCAATATGTTTTCAGCAACATCTCCCGAGTACAGGGATAGCACCCATGCATAGGTTTGTTGGTTTGTTTTTGGCTAGAAGGCAACATTTGTGAGATGCGCATCTCAAAATTCCAACTTGGAATTTTGACATGTAGTCAACCTGCGTCCGTGTCCTTTATGGGATATATCTTTGAAGCCAGCCAATGAAATTTACCCCCACCAAACCATATATTTTTTTATCTGTAGACCCCCATCACTACTTGTGGCAAGGGCTCAGCAGCCACCGATACATCGCTAGATGATGTATCAGAAAGCTGAATAGGGTCAAAATCGAACCCTGAGTCCGCGGCCTCAGAATCAGTGCGTAAGCAGTGATCTCGAGCAAAGAAGGGGTTAATAGCTCTTAGAAGAGCCTATCTAGTACTGTAATACATTACAGTACAAAGAAATTAATCCATAAAACAGTGCAGACAGCAAAACATACTGTTGCTGTGCAAGATTACTGCTTACACAGTGATGAATGGCAGGGAAGGGGTTAATACACAGTGAAAGACTTTCATAAAACCTGCCAATTTTATAAAATTTTATTTTATATCACTAATACTGATCTGTCTCTTTCCGTCACAAAAATGTAAGTGAGGAGAGGGAGGCAGATCAATATTTGTGAATATTGATCCGATTCATTTTGATCTGACCAGGGCGAATGGTGAGCTTAATTGAGAAATCACCAAACCGCCTTTGCCACTAATTCGCTGTTACTGATCGCTATGCGCTCAGGCAGCTTAAAAAAAAAAACCTCAAATATTTTTACTTTACATGTAATCCCCTAGCGGGTATGTGTAAAAAAAAAATAAAAAAAAAATATGCAGACAGATAAAAATTGCTTTGGCGTCAATATCATTGCGTAAGCAGTGATCGACGGCAAATAAGGGGTTAATAACTCTTAGAAGAGCCTTTTTAGTACTGTAATAAATTACAGTACAAAAAAAATTAACCCCTAAAAAATGCACAAACAGCAAAAATAAATGCGCTGATGTGCACGATCACTGCTTATGCAAGATCAGTGGCAGGGAAGGGGTTAAACACAGGGAATTGCTTTAATAAAATTTTTTTTATTGTTTTATTATTTGTGTGTTGTGTATTTATTGTTTTTTTTTAACTTTTAATTACTTTTGTAACTTTGATCTGTCTCTCTCCCTCACTAAAAAAAATGTGAGGATAGGGAGGCAGATCATAACTGGTCAGATCAATATAGAGTTAATATTGATCTGACCAGTCAGTGGGGATGTTCAGGAGAGCATCCCCACTGCCTGTCAGTGTGCCTGGCAGTCACTGATTGCCTCTGTGAAGAGGCAATCGTGTGACAGCCAGAGAGCACAGGAAGCAGGTACTTCCTGCCTCCTGTGCTCTTGCCCTTAGAAGGGCAGCGCCATCTTGGTCACTCAGTGACCAAGATCGTGCATTTTTTTTTTGTGTTCCTGATTGCCTCGACTTGCGAGGCAATCAGAAACACTTTCTGAGCATAGGAAGCGAAAGATTCGCTTCCTATGCTCATTTTTTAAATGCCCGCGTTTTAAAGGCACTGTGCCTTTAAAACCGGCATTTCGATCGCTCTCCGGAGCGATCGAAATGCCGACGGGCATTTTTTTTAGCATTGTACGATGCTTCCACACGGAAGCATCGTTACAATGCGGCTTGAGCACTGAAAGCGGAAAAACTCCGCTTTCAGTGCTCGTTTTGACACAGGACGGACTAGGTCCGTCCTGTGTCACTAACGCCTCGGCACACAGGACGGACCTAGTCCGTCCTGTGTCGCCAAGGGGTTAAACACTCATTGCTGTGTATCTTCCACATCAAGCCCAACCTTCATTTGAATTTTGAAATTGTATCCCTAAAGTAATTGGTGCCACCTTAGCTGCTACCAAATCTTAGAGGGATTACTGGAACATAAATCAGCGGCACTATTGGAAACACACCCACTCCATACTAACTTGCGACTCACTTTTGGGTCAGGACCCACCAGTTGAAAAACACTGTTCTAGATGAATACATACCTCCCAAATTTTCAGATGGTCAAAAAAGGGACACTTTTATGGGAGTGGCTGAAGGCGTGGTTATGGGCAGGGCATTAATGGAACATTAACCCCTTGGCGACACAGGACGGACTAGGTCCGTCCTGTGTGCCGAGGCGTTAGTGACACAAAACGAGCACTGAAAGCGGAGTTTTTACGCTTTCAGTGCTCTAATGGTATTGTAACGATGCTTCCATATGGAAACATCGTACAATACTGAAAAAAATGCCGTCGGCATTTCGATCGATCCGGAGAGCGATTGAAATGCCGGTTTTAAAGACACAGTGCCTTTAAAACGCGGGCATACAAAAATGAGCATATGAAGCAAATGTAATCGCTTCCTATGCTCTGTAAGTGCTGCTGATTGCCTCGCAAGTCGAGGCGATCAGTAACACAAAAACAAAATGCACGATTTTGGTCACTGTGTGACCAAGATGGCGCTGCCCTTCTAAGGGCAAGAGCACAGGAGGCAGGAAGTACCTGCTTCCTGTGCTCTCTGGCTGCCACACGATTGCCTCTTCACAGAGGCAATCAGTGACTGCCAGGCACACTGACAAGCAGTGGGGATGCTCTGATGAGCACCCCCACTGCCTGGTCAGATCAATATTAACCCTATATTGATCTGACCAGTTAGGATCTGCCTCCCTCTCCTCACATTTTTTTTAGTGAGGGAGAGAGACAGATCAAAGTTATAAAAGTACAAAAAAATAATAAATACACAACACACGAATAATAAAACAATAAAAAATTTTTTATAAAAGCAATTCCCTGCTTCTAAGAGTTATTAACCCCTTCTTTGCCATTGATCACTGCTTAGGCAATGATATTGACGCAAAAGCAATTTTTATCTGTCTGCATATTTTTTTTTATTTTTTTATTTTTTTACACATACCCGCTAGGGGATTACGTGTAAAGTAAAACATATTTGAGATTTTTTTTTAAAGCTGTCTGAGCGCATAGCGATCAGTAACAGCGAATTAGTGGCAAAGGCGGTTTGGCGATTGCTCAAATAAGCTCACCATTCGCCCTGGTCATATCAAAATTGGTCGGATCAATATTCACAAATATTGATCTGCCTCCCTCTCCTCACTTACATTTTTTTTACATCAGTATTAGTGATATAAAATAACATTTTATAAAATTGTCAGGTTTTATGAAAGTCTTTCACTGTGTATTAACCCCTTCCCTGCCATTCATCACTGTATAGGCAGTAATCTTGCACAGCAACAGTATGTTTTGCTGTCTGCACTGTTTTATGGATTAATTTCTTTGTACTGTAATGTATTACAGTACTGTATTGTATTACAGTACTAGATAGGCTCTTCTAAGAGCTATTAACCCCTTCTTTGCTCAAGATCACTGCTTAGGCACTGATTCTGAGGCCGCGGACTCAGGGTTCGATTTTGACCCTGGTCAGCTTTCTGATACATCATCTAGTGATGTATCGGTGGCTGCTGAACCCTTGCCACAAGGAGTGATGGGTGTCTACCTTTAAAAAATATATGGTTTGGTGGGGGTAAATTACATTGACTTGCTTCAAAGATATATCCCATAAAGGACATGGACGCAGGTTGACTACATGTCAAAATTCAAAGTTGGAATTTTGAGATGCACATCTCACAATTGTTGCCTTTAGCCCAAAAACAAACCAACAAACCTATGCATGGGTGGTATCCCTGTACTCGGGAGATGTTGCTGAACACATATTGGGTTGTTGTTTGGCAGTGACATATACCAGAATCTGTGAATTCATGCCTGAAGTACAATGCATGTGGAAAAAAAACTCCCAAAAAAGTACTACCACAAACTTTTACAAAGGCTGGTGGTAGAATTAGTACATATACAGTATTAAAATACCACCATTTGAAATACCTTAGGATGTCTATTTTCCAAAAATATATGGTTTGGTGGGGTAAAATACATTGGACGGCTTCAAAAATGTTCCAAATGGAACATGGGCACAGGCTGACTACATGTCAAAATTCCAGGTTGGAAATGCGCACCCCCTAAATGTGGCCTTTTAGCCCCAAAACAAACCAACAAACCTATGCATGGGTGGTATTCCTGTACTCAGGAGATGTTGCTGAACACATATTGAGGTGTTGGTTGGCAGTGGCAAATACCAGAATCTGAAAATTCCTGTCTGAATTACAATGTGTGTGGGGAAAAAATGACATCCCAGCCCTTTGACATAGGTTGGTGGTAGAATTAGTACTTGGAAAGTGTTAAAATACCACAATTTTAAATACCCTAGGATGTCTAGTTTTCCCAAATATATGGTTTGATGGGGGTAAAGACAGGCTTCAAAAGTGTCCCAAATGGAACATGGGTGCAGGCTGACTACATGTCAAAATTCCAAGTTGGAAATGCACCCCCCCCCCCAAATGTGGCCTTTTAGCCCCCAAACAACCCAACAAACCAATGCATGCGTGGTATCCCAGGACTCAGGAGATGAACACATATTGGGGTGTTGTTTTGCACTGACACATAACAGGATCTGTGATTTCATGCTTGAAGTACAATGTATGTGGAAACAAAACATTAAAAAATTACTAACCTAAAATTTGACAAAGGCTGGTGGTAGAATTAGTGCATGGAAAGTGTTAAAATACTACCATTTGAAATACCCTAGGGTGTCTAGTTTGCAAAAATGTATGGTTTTGTGGGGTAAAATACACATTCTGGCTTCAAAAATGTCCCAAATGGAACATGGGCGCAGGTTTTCTGCATGTCAGAATTCCAAGTTGAAAAACCAAAAGGCGCACCTCTCAAATGTGGCCTTTTAACCCCCAAATAACCTAACCAACCTATACATGGGTGGTATCCATGTACTCAGGAGATGTTGCTGAACACATATTGAGGTGTTGTTTGGCACTGACACATAATAGGATCTGTGAATTCATGCCCGAAGTACAATGTATGTGAAAAACAATTACTACCCAAAACATTGACATAGACTGATGGTATAATTAGTGCATGGAAAGTGTAAAAATACTACCATTTGAAATACCCTAGGGTGTCTAGTTTTCACAAATATATGGCTTTGTGTGGTAGAATACACTTTCTGGTATCAAAAATGTCCCAAATGGGACATGGGCGCAAGTTTTCTGCATGCCAGAATTCTAAGTTGGAAAACCAAAATGCACACCCCCTAAATGTGGCCTTTTATCCCCAAAACAAACCAACAAACCTATGCATGGTGGTATCCCTGTACTCAGGAGATGTTGCTGAACACATATTGAGGTGTTATTTGGAAATACCCCTTCACATTTTAAGGTAATGTTTACCTAAATTGCAATCTATGTGAAAAATAAAAAATATTTGCTGCAAACTTTGGCAAAGATTGGTGGTAAAATGGCTACATGAAATGTGTCAAAATACCCCAAGTTAAATGCCCTGAGTGGTCTAGTTTTCAAAAATATGTACATGTTGGGGGTCATTCATGGATTTAGTACAGATATCAGTGTTACAATGTCACTATCGCTAATTTTGAAAAAAAGGATTTTAAAATAGCTTTGCACTACTTATAGTTCTGGCCCTGTAACATAAATAAAAAAGCACAAAAACATAAAACATGGGCTATTTCTGAACTCAAGACATATATTAGAAACTATTTAGCAGTGTTTTTTTTGTTGTCTCTTGTACATGATTATACGATTTTTCAAATAAAAGTCATAAAAAAAATATTTTCATTTTTTTGCCATATTTTTTTTTTTTTTACATCAAATTATATATTTATCAAAATAATGGTATCTAAAGAAAGCCCTTATGACAATAAAAACGATATATAGTTTGTGTGGGTACACTAAATGAGACAGAAATAAATTACAGCACAACACAAACACCTCAGAAATGTTAAAACAGCCCATGTCACCAAGCGTCGGACAAGCCAAAAAAGTCATGTCTCTAAGGGGTTAAGCGCCTTGATAGCTGTATAAATAATTTGGAGAGTAACTTAGAATGGCAATAAAGTATTTGATTTACAAAATATAACATATAAACACATTTACTGCAGTTTTAAAGGGACTGTATCACCTAAATATTGATTTTACTGTGCATGTAGAGCAGTGGGTAATCCCTAAATCCTGGACTGGGGGGGGGGGGGGCCTGTGAGGAATGGTGTGTGAACCCCTGATGTAGAGCATACAAATGACAAAGTAAATGCCTAAATTAGGATGAAAAATGTTTTAAATGTGTCTGTGTAGTCACCTGTTTATGACATCACCAGTGGCCTGATATGCAAATGAACTGCTTTTCAGTGCGAAATGTGTAATTTGCAAATTAAGCCACATGTGATGTCATAAACTGGAGACTTCACAGACATCTATCTATGCTAGCATACAGTTTTTATTCCCCTTTTTTTTTTAAGGGCCAGGCCCATGAATGGTGTATCAGCTGTCACCCCCTGACAGCGACCCTGGGTGCCAGTGCAGAGAGAAATGTTCATTTTTGCATGGAATCAGCGGAGAGGACTACAACTAGGTCCCCCTGCAGATCTCAATCAGACTAGCGGGACTAGCCCCTGCTCTGATTAACTGGTCGCCAGCCTAGAAAACTTCTGTGTCTCAGCTGTGAGTCACAGCAGACAGTACACCTGCGTAGATCTATTAAGATACCCATTTGGTTTAATCCAGACCAGCATGACATATTTGTTAACCCTTGCTTTCTTGAAGCAAAAAAAAAAGATTAGTTGTCTTTTAACACACTTTTTGTGTTTTATTGATATGGAACTCTGTGATATACTCACACAAACATTCTGAGTTCTTAGAAAACAAGGACAGTAGAAGAAGAAAGAGGAATAGAGGTATTTGGGTTCAAAACAAGGACTGTCCCTCCTAAATAGGGCCAATTTGATATGTGGATATTGTAAATATAAGTATGCTATGGCAAGATTCACCATTTTTTTAAACGATATTTTTATTTTATTTTCGTTTGGTTGTCTCACACAAAATTAAACTCACATATAAAGTGAAATCAATAGGATAGATCCTGTCCACCAACAAATTGTTGTACTGAAAAGAATTAATTCTTTATTAGCATTTACGTCACACTTGTCTAAGGAGGAATGGTGAAAGAAAGAAACTTTCCCTAATTTTGGACGTGGAATCCAAATCTCCAACATCAGATAACAAGATCGTAAAGCGAGGAACGTGGGTCTTCCCAACCACTAGAGGGCAGATTACAACCCTTCCTCCTCCGGGTCAGAGAGGTCCAGTAGCCGGCAGCTTCCCCTCCTGTTTCCCGGCTCGGAGACCGAAAGAGAATTATTAGGGGTGAGAGAAACCGAAATCTATGTCCTGACGGGGTGGGAGATCAATTTGTAGAGGGGTTATGATAGGAAGGAAACAAGAAGTCAGTGTCTTCTCCAGTTGATGAATTTTGTCACCATTTCCCACTTTGCTACATTGACAGTAACTGACTGCACTTATGTCACTAATTGCTCCTGTGTCCTGCAGCCCCTTGATGGTTAATGCAGAGAGTAAAGAGACTTCGAGTGGACACTGTCACAGCTGAGGACACAAAGGGGAGGTAAGATTTTTATTTGTACACACACAGTAATGCAGCATACAGTAGCTACAAACAAATATATATATATATATATATATATATATATATATATATATATATATATATACAGAATGTGCTTTGCATATTATGTGATACATTAAAACATTTGAGGGTCCACTCAATAAAGAGATAATTGCAAGGAATTGAGATTGGGATTTCCAACTTTAGGCTAAAGTAGCCAAGTGGGAAAAATTCTCCAATGCAGCTGAATGGGATAATTTTTCCAACTCAGCTACTTTGGCCTTCCCATCTCAATTATCTCTTTATTGAATATATCTTATTGTAAAAAAAAATTTTGTGTCATGCAAGCCTTGGAAATACAGAAAACAAGTAAAGTTAAAATGATACCCTTTATTGATGAGCTTGTAATATGAGTATAAGTTTTACACTTAATTTGGCAGCGATAAAAGGTAGTAATACATTAACATTTTGCTTCTTTTTCTTTTTTTTTGCTTGCATGTACAAGTTGAGGGCTGTTCTAAGTGTTCCTATTGCCCTAAGCAGTAAAACTGGAGTACTACTCACTTTAAATGTCTCTAAATTCAAGTATGGTCTACACTGTAGTATAATGACCAAAAAACTATAAGCTAATCTATATACCATACCGTATTTGCTCGAATATAAGACAAGGTTTTTTTCAGAGCAAATGCTCTGAAAAAGACCCCTCGTCTTATATTTGAGGTCGTCTTATAATCTGACCTCAAATCGAGACTGGGGCTGTCCGTCATAATAGACGGAAGTGTCGGGCAGCATCCCCTGGCTGCCCCCACTAGCCACCAGGGAAAGGAAGGGGGAGGGGGAAAGAGAGGGGAGGGGGGGGGAGGGGGAAAGAGAGGGGAGGGGTGGGGGGGAGATAGAGAAAAAAAGTTTGGGGGAAAAGAGAGAGACAACGCTGGGGGGAAGGGGGGGAGAGAGAGACAAAGCTGGGGGGAGGGGGAGAGAGAGGCAGCATTGGCACATAAAAGGAAATAAAAACAAGAAATGCATTTGTTTAATATCGTAATTTTTATTAAATATTAAAAAGCAATTTACATGTGAATATATACAAGTTAAACTTTTTTTTCCTATAGGGTAGTCTTTTATTCAGGCTTTTAGTTTTTTTCCTAAAGGAATATCCAAAGTTTGGGGGGTTGTCTTATAATAAGGGTCGTCTTATATTCGAGCAAATACGGTACTGACAGAAGCTAGAATGCATTGTATGATGCTATGTAGTTCCATATCAGTGATTGATAACCTTTAAATGAACATTGCACCTTTTTTAACCCTTGCTATCCAGTTTTGGATTGTTATGAGTCCTAAAATCAGGCTGAGCATCGTGGGAAATGTGGTTTGCCAAAACTGACATTCATTTTTCATGTTAACAAAGTGACCGTGTGCACATTGAGCTCTGATCAACGTGTGTTTCTATGAATTGTAATGTAGCAGGGTGCATAGTAAGGATGTGCATGTTAATGGTGTGAAATTCTCATTTTGTGTGACAGTGTTGGTGTGATGGGGGGAAAATGCAGTACTGAGTTTTTTGTGGTTTCGTGTTTCCCTCGCTCCTTCTTCTGTTGACTGTGAGGGAGATGCAGGTTACCCTACCAAGGAGGACTGGCGGACTCCTTCCCTTGAGTGCTTTGTGAATGCACAGCCACAGCACCTTGATGGATCCACACAAGGCAACATCTGTGCCATGCATCCTCTGTGTGCCATGCAGGCCACAGTGCCCTCACGCTTGGCACTGGTACTTCCACTACCCGTTTAGTGCAGGGCACACCATACATGGTGAAAATAGGCAGCTCAACCCACCTTCTCCTCTCTCTGCTCCATCACAAAACCCACAGGACATATTTGTCTAAATGTCAGTGGGGTCATCAATGTAATGTGGGAAGGACAGGAGACATTATGATTTTTATCTAAGACTGAATTGATTGCATTTTTACATGCTATAAGGGGTTACATTTATTTAAATGGTGAGTTGGTGTTTGTGCAAACTCAGAGGAAAAAAAAGGTTAGTTGCACTTTAATACTCTAAGTGGGTGTTATGAGCAGAGCAAAAATCAAAGCTGTATAGGCAACACCAAATACTTGTAAGTATACACTTGTAATGAATGGAAAGAGGTATACATGTAGAGAGTTTAATTTTAGCATGCTAATGCCTGCATGAAACTCTAAATGTGAAATTTAAAGCCCTCAGGTCAAAAGACACCAATGAAGCTGCATAATAGCAAACCCCTATCCTACATTTACACAAAATGTATAACATAATTCTGTATTGTAGGGCTTGACAAATTCACTTCACATCTAGGAGCCAGCACAAAACATTAGGAGCCAAACCTCTACAGCACCAACAGAAATATAACACCAACCTGCCAGGTGGGTTGCTTCAAAAAACAAACAGAAAAAACATAGATTCACGAATTTCAAAACAAGATAAACCCCTGTTTTTACATTTCTGCGGTGTTCATGTTAAGCTGTAATTTTCCTCATTTAATGTACCCACACATATTCCATACTGTTTTTATTCACCACTTCCGAAGGTCTTGCCCACTACAAGGTGGCGCAATATTGGAAAAGCAGCTGCATGCTGGTATAGTGGAATTTGTTCCTGGGAGTGATCATATATATGCCCCTGGTGGGGGGTTTTCAGTGTTGCCTGATACCACGTGAAGGCATCATAGCAACACTGTCTTGTTGTCGGAGGTGATTATTGATCGCACACTTCATTTCACCATGTGTGATGTTATATCCCGGGGTTTGGATTTAAAATATGTGAGATGCACATCTGATCTGTGTAAGTACAGTCCCATGATACTTGCAGGGAAGTAATATCAAGTTGCCGGGTCTCCTTTCCTGGTTGTCATGGCTTTGTCTATCCGTTTTATATTGTAATAATAGTTAGATACAACCATATACTGATAGGCCAAGTCATGATTGACCCTAGCACAATTGAATATTCCCAATTTAAGACTCCAATATGCTTCATGATGTAATAACAACAACAAAAACAAAACAATGAAACTCCTTATTACAAAATATATAATGATTAAACCCAATTATTATTCATTGTTATAATTCACATATATATTATCAGTCAATGCTTAAACTTCCAGAGGTTGGCTGAATCTAGTATGCTAGCAGTAATTCAAGAATGTATAATAACTACCAGCCTTGGCCACATTTGTACCCAGTATAATATCACAATTTTAACAACCCCACTAGGTTCCCGATGCTTCCAAATTGCTAAAATTAGTGGCAACCGTAAGTAACGACTAAGTCACAGTGGGCCTTAAGTGTGACCAGCAGTATGTTTATCCAATGTTTTTTGCTTAGGGAATGTTATTAAATTCTCTGCCACTTTTAAGGTTGTGAACATTTTTAGTGCTATAAAATCTTACTCAACAAGTAGGGATCGACCGATTATCGGTTTAACCGATATTATCGGCCGATATTCACAGTTTCCTAAATTATCGGTATCGGCATCTAACTTTACCGATAATGCCGATATTTGAATGAAGCAGTTTTCGCGATCAACGATCGCGAAAACCGCTTTAACAGTGCTGGTCTATTGCCTCGACATCGAGGCAATAGCCAGCACTGATATTTCTATTTTGGGACCCCCACGATCGCCCCACGGAGCGATCGTGGGGAGCCATATTGACGGAGCATGCTGCTCCGTCAATATGGCTAAGTCCTCTGCCGGTCTGAGCTTCGGAAGTGAAAGTAACTTCACTTCCGTCGCTCTGAATATGCTACTTGACTACCCCTAGTGGTGGTTTAGTAGCATTGCAATGGAAAATAATTAAAATACATATTTAATTAAATAAAAATAGGTTATTTAGCTATATTAGCCTATAGGGTTAAAATTAAATATTTTTTAGCATAAGGGATAGGGTTAAAATTAAATTAAAGTTAAAAAATATTAAGGGATATAATAAGGATTAGAGTTGGGGTTAAATTTAGTGTTAGGGTTAAATTTTGGGTTCGGGTTGGGGTCAAAAGATCAATATAGGAAAAAACCAAAAAACACTATTTTTGGTTTTTGCCCCATAACTCGCAAAAAAATACCGAAAAATATGGAAACATGCATATTTTTGAACTCGGGACAACATTTAGAAACTATTTAGCCGGGGTCTTTTTTAATGATTTTATTTGGGTAAATTATATTTTAGGTCAAAGTTAGAAAAAGTGGGTTTTTTTTAATTTTTCATCATATTTTATGATTTTTTTTTTGTAGTAAATTATAAGATATGATGAACATAATGGTATCTAATGAAAGCCCTTCTTATGACGATAAAAACAACATAATTTGTGTGGGTACTGTATGTGAGAAAGCAAAACATTACAGCTAAACACAAACACCCTAGAAATGTCAAAACAGCCATTGTCACCAAGGGAAAGTCAAGGTGAAAATGTCTTGTCACTAAGGGGTTAATTAAGCTGTTTTGATGCCTTGCTTATATTTACTGTAGTGTCCCTTTGATATAATTGCCTATGTCATTGCTGCTCATTTTACTAAGATTTAATCTAAGTATGGACTATGTGCAATTGAACATTGTTGTTCTTGTTACCTTTTGACTGATATTTATTTAAAAAAAAAAAAAAAAGTGGTCCAATTTGTTGTATTTGACCATATCACCATTGTTTTGCTGCATTATTTATTTTTATTTAGCAATGAAAAAGATTTACAAAAAAAAGCTAAACTTTAACAATAAACATGTTCATTTAACAGCAGATTTGTGTAGAAATTTTTTTTTTTCCCAAAAAATTAAAATGCACGAAATATCGGTATAAGTTATCGGCTATCGGCCTGAAAGTTCACAGGTTATCGGTATCGGTATCGGCTCTAAAAAATCAATATCGGTCGATCCCTATCAACAATTACTAAGTCACCATCATACCTCCCAGCATTTTAAATGGCCAAAGAGGGACACTTTTTGTGGGAGTGGCTGAAGGGGAGTCAATGGGCAGGGAATTACTGGAACATTTTCAGTGACTCTATAGCAGTGGTGTCCAAACTTGTTTCAAAGAGGGCCAGACTTGATGAAGTGAACATGCGTGAGGGCCGACCATTTTGCCTGACAGTTAAAATTAAGTACAAATGAACTATTTTATGCAAACTTTATTGCAAACGATTTGAATGACAATTCTAAACAGTAGTAAAATCACTCTGCCTTTCATATCTGAAGGCCAGATGAAAAAAAACAACAACACAAGATGCTGAAATATATGTCAGGAACACAACTAACCCTTCCCATATCTGTCTGTCTCTCCACTGCCATCCCATATCTGTCTGTCTCTCCTCTGCCATCCCATGTTTGTCTGTCTCTCCTCTGCCATCCCATATTTGTCTGTCTCTCCTCTGCGAACCCATGTCTGTCTGTCTCTCCTCTACCATTCCATTTATGTCTCTCTCTTCTCCCTTCCCATGCATGGTTCTCTCGGCCAATTTGCCCAATAATATGCCAGTGTTATATGCCATTTAATATGCCCCAGCCAATTTGCCCAATAATATTCCAGTGTTATTTGCCATTTAATATGCCCCTACCAATTTTCCCAGTAATATGCCAGTGTTATTTGCCATTTAATATGTCCCTGCCAATTTTCCCAATAATATGCCAATGTTATTTGCCATTTAATATGCCCCTGCCAATTTTCCCAGTAATATGCCAGTGTTTTTTGCCATTTAATTTGCCCCTGCCAATATTCCTAATAATATGCCAATGTTATTTGCCATTTAATATGCCCCTGCCAATTTTCCCAGTAATATGCCAGTGTTATTTGCTATTTAATATGCCCCTGCCAATTTGCCCAGTAATATGCCAGTGTTATTTGCCATTTTATATGCCCCAGCCAATTTGCCCAGTAATATACCAGTTATTTGCCATTTAATATCCCCTGCCAATTTGCCCAGTAATATACCAGTTATTTGCCATTTAATATCACCTGCCAATTTGCCCAGTAATATGCCAGTTATTTGCCATTTAATATCCCCTGCCAATTTGCCCAGTAATATGCCAGTTATTTGCCATTTAATATCCCCTGCCAATTTGCCCAGTAGTATGCCAGTTATTTGCCATTTTATATGCCCCAGCTAATTTGCTCAGTAATATGCCAGTTATTTGCCATTTTATATGCCCCAGCCAATTTGCCCAGTAATATACCAGTGTTAGTTGCCATTAATATTCCCCAGCTAATTTGCCCAATAATATGTCAGTGTTACCTTATCATTAATAAGCCCCTGCCTCTTTCCCCAGTACTTTCCCCCAATCTCCCCAGTCCCCAGCACTTACCTTTCCCTGGTGGCTAGTGGCAGGCAGCATGGTCTTCTCCATGCTGCCTGTTCGTCTCACAGGTGGTTGTGCCGATAGGTCACGTGACCCGGCGCGCGTATGACGTCAGCGCGCCGGTCACGTGACCTGTCGGCACTTCCGTGTCGGCACACTGCACGGGGAGCCGAACAGGCAGCACGGAGGTTTCTCCGTGCTGCCTGTTCGGCTCCCCGTGCAGCCTGGCAGGCAGAGCGATGGTGGGGGGGGATCTTCCGATCCCTTCTCACCTCCGTCTCTGCCTGCAAGCTTTTTTTTTTTTTCAGAGAGAGACATTGTTCAGCCGTGTCTCTGGGGCCGTATGGAAGTAAAGGACGGGCCGCAACTGGCCCGCGGGCCGGACTTTGGACATGACTGCTCTATAGCGTCTACTCATGATTTCAGCTGAGATATCAAAAGGTTGCTGGATTTAGAAATGAGGAATTTGGTGTTTGTGCTGGGCCTCTGTGTGTGTGTGTGAGAGAGGGAATGTTTAATGGGCCTGTGCGTGTGTGTGTTTATCAGTATTGCATGAAAGGTTATGTACTGTATATCTGCGTCTATGTGTAGTCAGGGTGACATAGTATCTGTTTGTTATGATTTCTGACTTTTGCATGGAATTTTCCTATTCTTGGTGTAGGATGGTCATAGCATTTTTTTTGTTTGTGCCTAAAATCATATCTGTATTACAAATTGCTAATTTAAATCCACTCTCATGTCCTATTGCAAAACAGCTGAAGTTTTTTTGAGCATGAGTTAATGGGAATTTAGTATATTACAAAAGAAATTGTACAGTTAATGAATTGCTGTATCTTAATTTGCTGTGCATTAGAGGCTTGTCATATTGAACTTAATTACTACATTTAAACATTCACACAGGTGGTTTTAGAAGCGAAGTACTATCTTTTATAGGCTTAAGAAATATTTTTTCTTGAATTAAAAACTAATGTACAGCCTGTTGAGATAGCTAGAGCTGATAGCCTTAGTCTATCACTAGGTGGCCATTTAGGCAATTCCTTAATGAATACTTTTTCACCCACACCGTTTAATGATGATTATATTATATGTTCTAAACTTTCCTTTGTATTAAGTATTTTATAAGCTCTATAACAACCCATCAAATATTGGCATCTTGTTTTTTTTGCCCTCAAAAGGATTCATTAAATGAATAGCCCATGTGGGTTTAGTGCATCATTTTACAGTTCTATGGTGTTATTTTTTTAATCTATCTTTCTTTTTATGAAAATTGCATCACCAGAAAATAATGTGGCTTCCAAAAGAGAGTGTGCAGAACAGCCACACAGCAAAATAGTATGTGGAAGACTACAATGTAATTTGGCTGCTGGGAATCAAAAACAGTGAGGGCTATTCACTACAAAACTGTACTGTGGTGAACTGAAAAAAACTGTTATTTGTGTCAGAGTTTGAAATATGTAAGTTGAATCATTTTTCGACCCTATTTTCTTCACACTTTAGCTTTTAGTGAATAAATTCCAGTGCAAAAGCACATAGTGTAATCACCTCATTATTAGCACGTCCCCCAGTGATAAGGAACTCAAGTTCACAGGTATTCTGCTCCCTTGCATTTCACATGGGGCACATGTATAATCTATACTTCTAACATTATATATTAGTGTCAATGTGGAAAAATAAATTACTTTTATATTATGCTTTGCATTGGGCCCATTCCAATATGTGGCGTTAATCAGCCCTAAACTGGTGCCTGCCAATTGTGGACTGAATCGAAGCCATCTGTGACACATTGAGCAACCCAGGTAGCTCTGTTGTGCCTCTGAATATGTTCACAATTTGGAAGTCATAGTCTATTCCACATGGATATCTGCCGAAATATATGCCTGAAATGCACCAAACAGAAGTGGTACCTCAAAATCCCCATTATATCCTAAGGGTCGATTTTGCACAAGAAACAAATAGCCCAGAAATACTGAAAATAATCAGAGATCCAATCAAAATAAACCGAACCTCCATAGGAAATAGTCCCAGCTTCAAGAAATTGAAACAATATTAAAAACAAAATATTGATACAATCAACTTCCAGTCAATCACTGTCGAGGAATCTGTATAAATATTGTGCCATGGCAAAACCACCATTTTAGAGTAAGGAAACTGTGCTAACACTGGGTGATAGGGGCAGCAGCTAAGAAGACAAGCCTGAGGACATCAGACAGGGGTTCGTCGATCATATCAATGAAGTTGGTGGGATCAACCGGTCAGTGAACACATCTGCTATGTGATTGACTGTCTAACAAGTGCACAGCCGATGCTACCTCACTTTCTAATCACAAAGGAAATCCTGATCACCATGGCAAGTTTACTACTAATACTTGTGTAGTCTTGTTGTGAGCTATTGTCACACTAGATGATTAGTCATTATTTTAAAATTCTGCATCTTGCTGTCACAAATCTGCCAGAACCTAATTCATGGAACAGAAATTTATTACTAGCTCGGCCATGCTTGCATACTCCTGTCTGGCTGGTATTATAGCAATATATAAAATACACACTTTTGAGAATAGCGGCACAAGACGCTGCAACTACCTAAACATACCGGGGGCCTAGGGTTACCCAGTCTGCAAACATGCTTCACAAGGCGTGCACACATTGGTCACACATTTCCAAGACATGAAACGCTGAGATTTACACCGATAACAATGTTGTCTCACTTAAGCCATGGTTTAAGCTTCAAATCGCTGGTAAACAGAGGACTAGCACATATTTCCCAATTGTTCATAGATGATACGATGGCTCCATTTCGTCAAATACAGAATGATTTTCATATACCAGACCAAGCTTATTTTACCTATTTGCGCATAAGAGACATTACCAATGGGCTAAAGCTCGGACCATCTACCACTACTACATCCAGAATCTAAATGTTCATGCACTCCTGTACAGCAACAAAGCAAACCATTTCGACTCTCTATGAAACTTTAATCCTACATCATGTCCCTGAAAAACTCCCCTACATGATTCAATAGAAAACTAAAAAAATCATTCCCTATTTCTAAATGGAAAAAAGCCATTACCTCTATCTTGGGCATCTGAAGATGTAGCAACCATTTTGAAACAGATAAAAAAGTGCTTTTCAGATGGTACATGATGCCTACAAAGCTAACCTTCTTCTACACAATCTGTACTAACAAATGCTGGAGTTGTCTCACAGCCCACCAGATGAGCCACGTGTCGATGTATCACACCGTACTGGAAGTCCATCTTTGATCTTATCAATTCCATACTAAACACACCATGGTTACCCTATTTTACAAATAGCTCTTCTGGATATGCTACCCACAGGGGTCAACCCCCCTGCACGAAAACGTATGATGCACATCTTAGCCACAGCTAAAAGGCTATTAGCACGCAAATAGAAATCCTCCCACCCGCCACGGTACTGCAACCCGGAGAAGAAATAGAATTTATTTGAAGCATGGAAACCAAAGCAGCAACGAAACTTCATAATATTAAACTGAACGCTAAAATTTGGAACTTGTGGCTCCTATACGTTATCCCTCATCTAGATGCTCCCCTAACACCAGCTCATTAATTAAATATTGTATTAAAATAACCCATCTAGGGTTCTGCTTATTTACTCCCCATTGGCACCCCTATTACAGTGTTTCTGTACTACTATGTTTCTTAGACAATGTACTTTAGCCGATTACTGATTCTTGTTTTAACACATATTTCACCTTATGCAGTTTATTCAACCCCCAGCCCTCCTTATGTCCCTCATAACAATACCGTCCCTTTGATCCTGAGGAGGCACACCCAACTTATTCCCATACCTCTGAATGGTACTTACCTCATCCATCACAAAGACTTTGCTTCGATTATCAGGTTTTTACATGTTTATAGATAGTCATCTCAACAGTGTGACCTCCCCCGCCCCACATGTCCAAATCGCATGACAGCTGATTCATCCACCTTCTACCCAACCCCATCCCGTTTATTGTTTTTTTTTTTTCTATTTGATGTAACACTGGCAATAAAGATTTTGGAGAAAAAAAAACACACACTTTCTTTTTATTTGGTTTGCTAATACTGATTTTCCAATTGTGTACGTTTGGTTTTGTGGTTATTTCTGTGAGCTAGGAAAATATTTCAGACTCATTTAGGAATTTCAGTATAGCAGATTGATGCTATCACCTTTTTTTTTTTTTATATATATATTAGAATGGCTGTTGCATTTTAATAATAAGCTGAATGATATTGTGTATTCTTGTTTTGCAGTATATAGTTTCTTCTGTAGCGAGAGATCCTTTGTTTTAAAATAAGAGAAGTATTGTGCTTGAACCATACAGACATTGGAAAAAGTTTAGATTTGCTTTACCATTTGGTAGATTTACCTAAAATCGAGAATTCACTCTTTAATTCTGCAATACTTCAAGGTCTTCATCTCTTAAAGCACAACAGCAATTAAAAGATTGCATCAAGTGTAGGCATTTTAAATACAAATGCTTTAATGAAACAATATAAGTAAAGTATCTTATTTAGATACTTTATATTTAGGTATCCCACTTTGCTCTGTATTGCACTATCAGGGGCAGACATGCTTTTAGAATCTTATCTGTCATTTTTTCCCTTCATCTTACTAAAGGGGGAACTATTTTACTAAAGGTCAACTGAGCTGAGCTGAGCTGAGCTGAGCTGAGCTGAACATTTCATCTCATCAATTTAGCTACACATTGTGCAGGTCTGGTAAGTTTTCCCCACAATGTCTCTACTCCTCTGCAGCTCACCTTTTAGTGAATGAATAACCCCAAATGTGAAGGAAGATCTGATCCAACATGTCTGCTCTCTGTCACAGTTTTATGTAGCAAAGAGCACGTAATAAGGTGCTCTAATTTTATTCTTTAATTAAAGCATTTCTATTTAACAAATCTACACTTGATACAATGTTTCCATTAAACAGTAGTTATTTTAATCGTAGTGGTCTCTTATAATAAATCTTACCCTATATCTTTTTTGATATAGCAAGTGGAATTTTCGCTTATGGAAAATTAGAGGTTTTCATTTAGAATTCTGATCAGCTTCAACATCTCCAAAATCCAACAGTTCCCCTAGCCTACTTGTCGTATATAACACGTTGTCTAATTTGATGTCTTCTTACAGTAGCCTATGTGGCTCAGCAGAAGAGGCATTAATGTCGGTTAAGTTGCTATCAGACTACATAGTAGCTGAAATGAAGAAAGGACCTTCCCACTTCCAGGTGGAGCGACATTCATGGGAAAGTCTTCGAGAAATAATCCATGGGAGTCGGAAATATTCTGGGGTTATGGTGAACAAAGCACCACATGACTACCTTTTCCAGCCACGGAGAGATGAAAGTGGCACACACTCACACAGATTGTACTTCTTGGGTAAGTTTGCACAGTCCAGGCTTATAAAAGTTTGCAAAAACAAGAACCTACTCACAATGTCTGAGCTTTGGCTTAGAAACACTTACTTCAAATCTTTTTTTTTTCTTCTCTAACATAGTTTTTGAATTACTACCGTTTCCTTGACCTGGCTAGATCTCACTTTAACTCTGATTCCATGCTGTGACAGACCCCCTAGTACCCCGACTAGGTACCTCCATCAAAGCTCTGCTCCCTTGCTGCAATAGCCACCTCAAGCCACCATACAGAACCATGAATGAATGTTTATTTGAAAACAGCACAGATATTTATACAGACAAATATGACATCAACTAAGGGGGAGGCAAAGGGGAAACTAATTAAAACATGGTTAGCCACAAACAATAGAGAGACCCATTTACAACAGGTAATTAGATACAGTAGGATATAACATGATCACACCTTTAAATACAAACACATAATGAACACACGTGTCAAGTTCAGATACATACAGAGTACAATCAATTAAAGTAACTTCCTAATTAAAAGGACATCACTTTACAACAGGACACTGAATGACTTATATAAAGACAATGGGGAATGTGACATAATGACAAGAGTAAATTTAACACATATTAACCAGGAACTGGGTATTTAACATATTGCAACAGTAACATAATAACATTCCTTAACACCTCCTGAGAGACTGGAGTGTGAAGGACAGGAGCCTGGGGAACACAATGGCTTGGCTGACATCTTGAGTGAACTAGGCCTGCGTGCACCCTGTGTTAGAAGTGCAGCAGTACTGAAGACAGGGTGCCGCTGGTGCCCCCAAAGTGTGTACCCCCATAACTATCACACACACCGAAAGGGTTCATAGTCCATTGGGAGGAGGTGGGCTATTTTTTCTCTCCAAGACCCCCCAGTGACGGAGGGTTCTGTCACACATGCGTTGTCTATTTTTTAAAGGGACACATAACTTCCCTGTAGAATGTATTTGTCCAGAAGTCAATTAATCAAGATATTTCTTTGGGATCTACTTCCTGATGAATTCATTGGTTCACATTCACACTTGCAGGGGAGCATGTAAAAGTTATGTGTCAAGCTAAAAAAAAAATCTGCATATGTGTGCTCTGTATAGGTTCCTGGGTAATATTGCAAGTATAGTTACTTTTTTTTTTATATACTCTCCTTTTTTGCTTGTTTGAAACAATACAAGGTTTTGCTTTTCTTTACTGCCAGGCTCCAGCCTAATCTTGAGAGCTAAGTGGGAGGGTCAGTAAATAAATGAAAGGTACACTCCAACATTGCATTGCTTATACAGTGAATGTAGAGAATAAAAATATAATTAAAATGATTCTAACACTGTGTTAGCAAAATTGCAAGCATATGCATCAATAAAGAGGAAAATGTGTTATTAATGTGTCTGTGGTGTCTCCTACTTATGACACCATTTTGTGGCTTGATGTGCAAATGATACATTTCCCAAAGAAATATAGTTTATTGGGTACACCCCATAAGGCTAAATGTATCTGCAAACTGTTACTTACCTTTTCTGCTAACACAATGTATAGATCATGTTTTGTTCTCTACATTCACAGTTTAAACAATGATGAGTTGACAGTCACTTTAAACATATTTTAGACTACAAATGTTCAGATTTTACTGATGCATTCTTATAATTACTCAATTTTACTTTAAATTGTTGATCTTTCCGAGGTGGATAAAATGAGTGCCATTAAATCGGTTAACATACCCTGAACAATGGCCAGTGGTATCAACAATAGGATAGACTTCACAATAAGGCAATATCATAATGTATCTTTCGTGATTAAATACTTCTGATGTTATTATACCTCCTGCCCTTGATTATACCAGCTTACTCTTTGCTTGATTAGGAATGCCATATGGAAGCCGGGAAAATTCGCTACTGTACTGTGAGATCCCCCGCAAAGTGCGTAAGGAAACAACATTGCTACTGTCTTGGAAGCAACTGCTTGAGCACTTCCAGGTGAGTCCACTTAAACCTAATGCCCTTACATGATCATGTGTAAAAGCTGCTCTCTGATATTAGTGACATCTCTTTCTTAACTGTCGCCTTTTCCCAGGCCACCCCTCATCATGGCCTTTACTCTCGAGAAGAAGAGTTACTGAGAGAACGCAAACGACTTGGAGGCTTTGGAATCACCTCCTATGATTATCATAGTGAGACTGGACTTTTCCTGTTTCCTGCTAATAACAGCTTGTATTACTGCAGGGATGGTGGTAGCACAGGCTTTGTGGTGAGAGCAAAATGTTTGGGGCCTGAGGGATTCTGGTTGTTGTGCAACTTTAGACTATAGAGAGTGGGAGTTGCTTTAGGTTAACTGGATAATATGGGGGCAACGTGTTCATGAAGGAGTGGTCTATGAATTTATATCTCTCCTATCGCCCAGATATCTCCATCAACACCTGTCGAGATCGAGACACAATGTGATGGGCCTCGAATGGATCCCAAGATCTGCCCTGCAGACCCAAACTTCATATCTTTTATCAACAAGAATGACTTGTGGGTAGCAAATATACAGAGCAGAGAAGAGAGGAGGTTAACTTACTGCAACAAGGGTGAGAATTGGCCTCTGTTTAATGTCCTCAGTTGTACATATGTGAAATGATGTATATTCCCCAATTGTATCATAGACAGAGGCCAGTAATCTCACACTCCTGTCATCTCAGTTAACACCCCAACTTTAAATTGGTGTCCTGTAGGTCTGCGCAATGTAACAGACGATCCGCGTTGTGCTGGTGTAGCCACATTCGTAATCCAGGAAGAGTTTGACCGTTTCACAGGTTACTGGTGGAGCCCGGCAGTTGTTGAGTGTAAGTGGAGTGTTTTTTGCTTAGAGATGTAGCGCTATATCTTGGACAATTCATAAAAGTGACTTTTTTTTTTTACCAGGTCCTGCTGGTCTTCATTTACTTCGTATATTGTATGAGGAGGTAGATGAGTCAGATGTGGAAGTTATACATGTCCCTTCACCAGCTCTTGAGGAGAGAAAGACAGATGCATACAGATACCCCCGCACGGGTGAGATGAAGAGATGTGTATGCCCCAGTAATGTGTGAGATGATGGATAAGCTCTTTTTTTGTTCAAAATTGGGAATTATATAGCCCATTCACAAGACACGTATAGCTTATGAGGTCAGAAAACCAGATCTTTGCCACCAGTATTTGATAATGCTTTAAACAATACATTAAAAACATAATTCTATTTTTTTTTTCCACTTGCTTTCACTATTATCTCTTTTTACATTATTTGCTGATTTTTGTCTTTCCTCTTCCCATCCTTCACTGTATCCTACATGTAATTATTTATCTTTTGACAGGAAGCAAAAACCCTAAAGCAACTCTTAAACTATCAGAAATAACAACCAACGATAAGGGTGAGGTGAGTTTGAAAGATTATTGTGGATGATTTCTTTATGGAAGTGGAATATATAATGTGACTTAACGGCCACAGGTCTAAGTGAATGGTGTAACATGCCCCTTCATCTTCCCTCTAATTCTACAGATTATCAGTGCTCAGGATAAGGAGCTGGTTCATCCATTCAATATCCTATTTCCCTCTGCAGAATATGTTGTGAGAGCAGGCTGGACACCGGATGGCAAATAGTAAGCCTTTGTACAACTGTGCTACAGGAACCTCCTTTCCTCTAGTCATTGTGTTTCTTCCCCTATCATACATTGCTCTTTGGTTCCATACCCATTTTTATCCTTGATTATTTTATGAGTGCTGTGGCATGCTTATCCCAGTGTTAGCTTATCCTGACTATGCTCATTAAGCATAAACAGAGCATAAGCTATTTATTTATTTTTTGCTTTTTTATTCCTCAATGTTTTTCATCATTGGTTTGTGTACATTGCTTTGCATTAATCACTATCACTTCATATGCAGTGCTTGGGCTATGCTCCTGGACCGAACCCAACGTCTCATGCAGTTGGTTTTGCTTCCCCCTGAACTGTTCATCCCTGTGTGTGACGATGACAAACAACGGGATCAGTTTGTCCAGGAAGTTCCATCACATGTCCAACCACATGTCATCTATGAAGAGAGGAGTAACATCTGGGTTAACGTAAGAAACTGTTCTCTGGAGGAAGCAGTGGATTCATATTTAACTTGGGTGGAAACGAGAGGACAGCCAATGTTATTGTATTAGTGGAATTTGCAAGCTAATTCTGGGATGGAGTACAGTGGGGCAAATCCGCTTTTATGAATAAAGAGTTGGAAACAATGGCACCATGCTGGGAAGGAGCTAACTGAAACGATATATTAAAAGACTATTGACCGTTATCAGATATTCCCCTCCCCGCGGTAGGGTATTGCTGCAACATTGCTTTTGTTTCTCTTGCCAGGTGCATAAACCTTCTCTCCATGCAAGCAGTCTGTTATAACCTATTTATCTTTTAACTGGATCCCGTAATAAGTCAAAGATAATGTGTGATTGAGCAATCTAAGAGAATTCCAGATTTGCTTGTGTGCAATTACTCAATTTTCATAAATGCCTGTTTTTACTACATAATACAGTTCTCCTTAGTTATATAGCATATAGTCAATGTCTCTTAGCAGAATTCATTTGTACCCAATTAAACATTTGGCATACAATGCCACTCACTAGCCATTCCATTTATATTAATAAGTTTCACTGTTTCTTTTTACACCGCAGAATTAATTTATACCCTGTTCTTTTTGCTCAATGAAACATTTTCGAGTATTCACCGATGTTTGCAATCTTTTGATTGGCACAGAATGAAACCTGCTTTATTCAGAGCAGATGAGCTGGCTTGAATGTTTTACCGTAATAGCTTGAATTTTTATATTTTTTTCCTGCTTTTATTCCAAGACACTGAGCGACATGTTCCTTTTATATTCATAAATATATTTGCTTATGAGAAGGGTTTGCACAAACATGTCTTCTTTCCCTTTAGGTGCATGATATATTCCATCCATTGCCACAAGACAAGGACAATGAGCTTTGTTTCATCCACAGCAGTGAGAGTCAGACAGGATATTGTCATCTTTACCTGGTGACGTCTGTGTTACAGACCAACCAAAGAGACTGGACACGACTTTCTTTGACCAATACAGGTGTGACCATTGGTTGTATTATCTATATTTATTTTTTAATTTATTTTGTCACCTTATAACTCACACAGTGCTTACTGCTACCAGTTACACTTTAACCATATGTTCTCATTGACTTCTTGTTTATTTTTGTCTCCATCATTTCTGTAGATACGTTTAAGTGCCATATACGAGAAGAGGTGGCTCTGACGAGTGGAGAATGGGAGGTCCTAGGGCGTCATGGTGCTAAGGTGCTCTTATAGTCTTTAGTCATTTCTATGGTTTAAAATGAGAAGTTTTCATGTTTGTTTGCATAGTAAGTAGTTTCTTCAGAATTATAAGCTGAATCTAATTTTTGTTTTCTTTTTTTGCATCTTGCTGTAACAATAAATATTAAATACAAACACCTGTATAAATGTAAACAAATACAATGACTTACTAGATCTGTTTTCCAGGTTTGGGTGAATGAGGAGACAGAGCTTGTGTACTTCCAAGGGACACGGGACACTCCACTGGAGCACCATCTCTATGTTACAAGTTACAAAAGCCCTGGAGAGGTGGTGAGGCTTACTGAACTGGGATACACACATAGTTGCATAGTCAGCCAGGTGAGCAAAATTTACTCACACAAAGGAATTTTACTGCCAAACATCCTCTTCCTTCTTCCCACCTCCAACCACATACCTGTGTATTCAGGGAAACTTATGAATTGGGTAAAATTATGATGCCAGACTGGTCTACAGTTTACAGAATACAACCCTGAAGCATTTTTTTTTTAAAAGATGTTTTTGTACAAAATGGGAACATGGTCATCCATCCCAGCTTTACCAGTTATGGTTTCTGCATGTACTGATACAAGACTACTAAAATATGTTGTAGGCTCAAAGTTTAATGTTAATGCTGAAAATTGATTGCCATTAATCCATTTCAAACAATGGTAACAATAGAATAAGCTTATTGTCATCTAAATATGTGCTAGTGTACTTAGCTGTGACTACAATGGAGGGCATCATGAAATTGAATCACAGAGAACAATGATAGGAAGTACATGTTTGTTATAAATCTTTTTCTCAATTTTATTTATAAAAGTTGCTGTACTGATTTAAAAAAATGATCCATACCAGGTTATTTATTGTTATTACATGCACATTGAGTCTCTAGTCATCTCTATGGGAACTTCCTGATTAGTAAGAATTAGTGTTATTTGTATTTCTGTTGCTATGACAACAGTCCTGCTATCTCTACATGCCCTGCTTAGTGGATGTTACTGAGTTTAAAGGCCCCTGTGAAAACTACACATATAAGAAGTAAGGATGACTTCCCCTTCTAAGGGACTCCATCATTGGTTGGACAGAATAGCAAAAATCACATAGATTAGGAAGAAATCACATTTGTACAATATCATGATTTGCACTTAACACTTTAAAAAAAAATGTATTTATAACTATTAAAGGGACTGTATCACCTGAACATTGTTTTTACTGTGCATGTAGACTATTAACAACCAACTGAAAATGATCTATAGATTGTATTAGCAAAACTGCAAGCAAATGCCTAAATTAGGAGAAAAATGTGTTTTTAACATGTGTCTGTGGAGTAGTCTACTGTTCACCAGTGGCAGGGAATGCAAATTACACATTTCCCATTGCAAAGCAGTTTAAAATATAAAATATATATTTTCAGGACTGGGTGAAAAGGAAGGACGAATAAAAATACCTCAGATATAGGCACGACACAGGCTGAGCGCAGTATTCTTCAGTCTTCTATTTAATTTTCACATCTTTGTAACCATATTCTTATTGGGTGCTGGTCTGACCTATGAATGCATGTAGAACTTCCAAAACCGCTTAAAAAACAGACCAGGCTTTGTAGAATATAGTAATGAAGCTAGTTTCCCTTACAGCTAGCATCTGTACAACTCTGACTGGACACAAGAACTAATGTATTTTGTATGGACATTTTTTTTATTTTCTAATGTTGAATACTTGCAGATCGGTTTGTGCTACATGCATAATTTGTACAAAATAATCCAATACATACATAAACTGAAAGTCCTGATTTACTTGTTTGTCTTTCTTTAATAGAACTTCGATATGTTCTTGAGCCAGTATAGCAGTGTGTCGTGTCCTCCTTGTGTTCACCTTTATCGGCTTGAAGGGAACCCTTTTCACCAGCAACCACAGTTTTGGGCCAGCTTGATGGAGGCATCAAGTAGGAAGATTTTATATTATTTTTTGTTGTTGTTATTGTGTCTAGAATATATAGATATGTGCTGGTATTGTCTCTAAAGGGATTGACAGTGGAGGCTGGTGTGTGTGTATATATATATATATATATATATATATATATATATATATATATATATATATATGGCAAATGCACATATCCCTTTAGCGCTATAAAGAAACCTTCTTTTTTGAGTTTTTTGACTCATATTGACATTCCTCTAATCTACTACAACCCCTCTTATTTTTGTCTTTCCCCTCCTTTCTTTTTATCCTTCCCATCTCCCCCTTTTCTTCTTGGCACACGTCCCAGCCATCTTTCTGTTTCCAGAATCTATGTTTCCTATGCAGTCATTTTGTAGAACAAACAGAACTTTCAGATTCCGAAGTACTGATTTGATACGTATGGAAAAAAAACAAAAAATAAAACTTGTTGAGGATATAACATTCAGAATTCACACTGCAAACAGCCATCTTTCTGTGTCCAGAATCTATGTTTCCTATGCAGTCATTTTGTAGAACAAACAGAACTTTCAGATTCCGAATACTGATTTGATACGTATGGGAAAAGAAAAAATATATATATATATAACATTCAGAATTCACACTGCAAACTGTATGGCATTCTGCATGCCTTTCTTTCTTCTTCGTATGTTTTCCAATGTTTTAAATCACCAAATTTCTTTATTGTCTGTGTCCCCTTGCTCACAGTTTTACATTATTTTCTATCTTCCTACTTTAGTTTGTCTTCCAAACTGTAATTGTTTTTATATGTGTATGTATATATATATATATGTATGTATGTATGTGTGTGTGTGTGTGTATATATATATATATATATATATATATATATACACACACACACACCAGTTTATCCTCTGACCAGCAGCGGCCTTGGGAAGCAAGCAGCTTATTCAGGTCAGCGACTTTCTTTCTCTGCTAGTGCAGAGAGACACTATCATTTTCAATTTTATAGTAAACCCTCTAAGGAACAAAAAAATGTAATTGTCATATAAAAAAATAATAAAGGTTCATTGTGTTTGACATTGTCTAAGTTTGATGAGCTGGAAGGCAAATGTAGTTCTCTGGAAATAGGATTGACTATTTGTTTCTATTGATTGTATTTTTATGCAGATTTAACTCTGTTCTTCGTTTGAGGAGTAAACCCCATTGCTTTTAGTTTTGTTCTTGTTGTAAAGCTTTGTTTATTAATTTTGTAAGTTTGGTAGATGAAGATAACATCAAATCTGCATTTGGAAACAAGTAGTAAACACGTAGTACTTAAAAATATGATCTCCAGGTTGAAAATATAACCTATCATCTAGCAAAATACACTACATTTAAGTAGTACTGTATAGAAAATAAAATGTAGAAGTATAAACTATCTGACGGTCTTAGGGTGAAGGGTCCTCATACAGAGTTCCCGGTGGCAATCTGCGTCAAATCGGGCGCATAGTATATTCTAATAAAATTATAAGTGTATAAACAGTGGAGTCTCATATACTGACGCTCAGGAAATGGCAAGATGGCTTCTATGTGTAGGCAGATCATATCAAAAACTATAGGGATAACATATATAAAATGTGTATATATATATATATATGTATGTGTGTATGTATATATATATATATATATATATATATATATAATAACAATAACAATATGGAGTTACTTCCACAAACATTTAGTCTGCTAGTGGCCAAACACGGTAAAAATAGCTGGTATACAATACTAAAAGGGCAATAATATATACAGTTCAAGTGAGACGGGAACAGGGGAAAAAATAAGTAGAATAAGGGAGAAGAAAAGATTGCTTTAAATTCTGTTTCCGAAAGATTTTATTTTTATTTAAATAGGGTAAGTCTTTTTCTTAAGATGTTTCTCCACTGGTCTCTCATATCATGTATCTAAAAAAGTCATCTTGGGCCATAGAGTGAAGAGTAGTCATTATTTTGGTCCTGGTGCTAATGAGTTGTGTTAAAATGTTTTTTTTGTGTGATCTATTGTTCAACAATGTTCACCGTTTATATAATGTACTCTATTTACTTTAAATATTACAAAAGCCTGTGGATGAGTCATAGTTATAATGGACCCAGAGAGAGTTTCAAAATGTCACTATGTATATTGGTGAATGAACACTGTGGAAATACTTTGCCAAAAACACCTTAAAGTGCAAACTGTCCTACATACACCCCAATGGCGCAGCCTTATTTTGGTTTATTTGTATGTCATAGGCATGCCAAAGACTTAAAGAATGAAATGGTAAATAAATATATTTACTGGCACCAACTGGTATAATCATTTCCTTATTTTTAGAAAAGTGTCCATTCCGTACCAAAGCAAAATTCATTGTCCTACACTGTCAGATTTATTTTGCTACCCTGTTCCCATGTAATGTCTTCTCTTTCTTGCCCCAACAGGCTGTCCTCCATATTATGTTCCCCCTGAGATCTTCCACTTTGAGACATCCTGTAAGGAGAAACTATATGGCATGGTTTATAAACCACATAACCTGAGCCCAGGAACCAAACATCCAACTGTACTGTTTGTCTATGGTGGACCTCAGGTGAGTAAAGGTGTTCTTGAGAGATTTTTGCAGAGTGGTTATCAATTTAACACTTTGTCTCTCAGAGCTTGTCGCAGTGTCTCTCAGAGCTTGTCGCAGTGTCTCTCAGAGCTTGTCGCAGTGTCTCTCAGAGCTTGTCGCAGTGTCTCACTGAGCATGTCGCGGTGTCTCACTGAGCATGTCGCGGTGTCTCACTGAGCATGTCGCGGTGTCTCACGGAGCATGTCGCGGTGTCTCACGGAGCACGTTGGATGTCTCTCGGAGCACGTCGCGGTGTCTCTCGGAGCACGTCGCGGTGTCTCTCGGAGCACGTCGCGGTGTCTCTCGGAGCACGTCGCGGTGTCTCTCGGAGCAAGTCCCAATATCATAAGCACATTTAGTGGACTTTGTACCCACAACCAATTGCTAATCAGACAGACTCCCACTTCTGTCTGATTAGAATATCTTCTGAATGGTGCTCAGTGTCTCACAGAGTGTGTCCCAGTGCATCACAGAGACCAGGAAATAAGACCTGGCACCTGGGTATCGTGATCCATGCATGGTGCCTTCTCCGCTGGCATCTTTAAAAAAAAAAAAAAAAAATTGAATCCTCCAGTGCGCGAGGGAGCAGAGTGTGTGCACTGGCTGCACAGACTTCCTGCTCCGCCCCCTGAGTGCACGGCAATAGTGCCTGTGGCAACGGGGCACAGACAATCCTGGAAGGAAAATGTCCCCTTTCCCTGAAATGAGAAATAGCAGCAGGCAGGGGGAACATATTGATAGATAAGCAATTTTTATTTTTAAGACACAAATGCTCACTTGTATGACTGACTGACTGTGTGTGACAGACTGACTTACTGACTGTGTGTGTGTGTGTGTGTGTATGTGTCTGGCTCCTAGGTTTTTGTGCTGGTTCCGAAAACTCAGTTAAGTTTGTCATGCCCTGCTATATAAATCAATAGCGAAAAATAGATGTCACTCCTTAGTAGACATATAATGCCCCGGTGCAAACACGTTGTACAAATCGTTATAGAAGAAAAAAGTTTCATTTACGGGTCTTAATTATCAAAAATAAATTGTGGACAAAAGTCAACATTTCAAGCTCCTAAACAGAGTCTTCATCAGGACATACCACATATATACACCTGTCAGGATAACCGAGATAGACACGCCACCTCCTGTAATTCAGCTGCAAATATGCGAACGTGTGTGTGTGTGTTATCAAACTGACACGGAGCATGCCTACCAGCCCCATATGCTTTATTGTAATTGCCATTTCTTAACCCACCACTCACGCACAGTGTAGTGTTTAACCAGCCTCCACATGGAAATTATGCTTTTTTTGGTCAAAATATATATAGGTTGTTGGAAAGGCAGCATGAGCAGCAGCAGCAGAAACATTACCCACCAATAAACGAATTATGTTAAATTATAATTTTGGGGGTATTACTATACCTGACTGATAATTAGAGAGAGTACCTCTAGTAGGAGTGGCTCAATTGTATTTTTTTATTACATACATTCTTCCTTGCAGGAAGCGCAGGTGCAGAGGAGAGAGTGCTCTGTAAAGCAGGTGGGGTGGGTCATGTGACCCACGCTCTATGCTGAGCGGGAGTGTTGACCTCCTCCGAAAGCCACATAGTTATCTAAAAACCGTTAAGTCTGACTTAAATTAATGTAAGCAGATCTGCTGGGTTTAACAGAGACATAGACTACAACACTACTGAGTCTCACCTGCAACTTACTTTTTGTGAATAGCTAAACTACCTTGCAGCCTGGATATATATCTTCTGACAGTTATGTCCCTGTAATTGGGATGTTTGGTTGGCATAGCTCCCTAGGGGGCATGTAAATAAAGCTGCAGCACCATCCAGCTGCGTAGCTGAGTGGCACATACCAGCCATTATGACACGCAGTATGCTCGTACTGAGAACAGGGACACCAGAGCAACAAATTGGGACTGCTGGATAGTTATATATCCCATGCAAAGTGAGACAGTGTACGCGTGTGTGGATGGATTAGAACCACCACTGCCAAATGCAACTTCGACACCTCCCCTCCACTTCACAATCCTCTGATATCCTGGTCTTAAATAGTAATGGCATTTCTGAGAGGGAACATTCCAGTGTATTTTATTTCATCGGGTTTAATGTGTTTACAAAGAAAGTGTTTGCTAGTATGTAAATACAAGGATCGGATGTTTAAATATAATGGTTCGGCATTAAAGTCATCTAATTGATCTGTTATGGCATGCCCCATATTAACCTCTGTTAAAAGGGATTAGACCAGTTCATCGTTGACATTGAAAACCGCTATACTGTATGAACACATTGTGCATTGCTCAAAAGAACCAAATACATTACACAAATATTCTATATGCCCTTACACTGTGCCTCATCAATACAGAATTGATGCAAGACTTTTTGGCGCCCTTGTCTAGGGTATATGTTACTGCACCGATTATTTATTTTTTTACTAGACCCATACATTTCACATGCCTCTTCTTAAATCCCAATTCACTCTACATCCTTTGTCCCTCATCACACCATGTACTCTGCTTCCAACTATTTCAAAGCCTTTCTCTCATAAAAAGGGAAATTATGATAACTTTGTTATCATAATTTGTTTGTTTGTTGAAACAGAAATGGGTCCTCCTTAGACATTTGCTTAGGATGAGGTTATTTTACAAATTCAGCATAGATTTATTTCTTTAATTATGTTCCATTCTTTTGTCCATTCACTGTTAAACATGCCTCTTCTTTCACTACCTCAATCTTCCCTTTCTGATGTCTACTTTACTATGTCTATCAGGTCACATCCCCTAGATGTAAAAACAAAATTCTTTTAAAGAAATCAAGAAAAATACCGACTACACTGTATGTGTTGATTAGACAGACACCTTTTTGGTTCTGGTTAAACGACTCCTTCATTTAAGCTGTTAAAATACTTTAGCTTTGACCATGAGTTGAATCCATGACCAGCTCTGGCAGACCCATGGTCTTTATCATAGTTCCCTGATACCTGTTTCTTCTTTTTAGGTGCAACTGGTAAATAACTCATTTAAGGGAATGAAGTATTTGCGCCTCAACACCCTGGCACGCCTTGGCTATGCAGTAGTTGTAATAGATGGTCGAGGGTCCTGCCACAGAGGGCTTTCTTTTGAGGGAGCACTCAAAAACAGAATGGTGAGTATAACTGTACTCTAGATATAATCACCTTTTGTAGAATTGTACAGTCATCGCTCTCTTTATCCACATATGTAACATTTACAGATCTACCATTTTCTACTGTACTATTCAGGGTCAAGTGGAGATTCATGACCAAGTGGAAGGTTTGCATTATGTGGCAGAAAGGTATGGGTTTGTCGACCTGGATCGTGTGGCAATTCATGGCTGGTCATATGGGGGCTTCCTGTCTCTCATGGGCATTATACAGAGGCCAGATGTGTTCAAGGTGAGAAGACTAAGTAATTAGATATTCGTGAGAAAAGTAGCAGAGAGAAGGTGACAACTCCTTTGACATTTGTCCTTGAACGCTCTCCTGTAGGTTGCTATTGCCGGTGCTCCAGTTACCATATGGATGGCATATGACACAGGGTACACGGAACGTTACATGGACACACCAGAAAATAATCAGGCTGGGTATGAAGCAGGATCTGCAGCCTTGCATGTGGACAAACTACCCAATGAGTAAGCATCCAACTGTGAACATCTCATCCTATTACAATATATATGCCATTTTATCATCTTGCTTTTTCACTTCAAAAATACCAGAGGGTTGTATGCTTTGTGGAAAATTAAACCATTATGAGGAATTAAATAACCTAATTATAACGTTTCCTTATCAAAGAGTTTAAAGGTTCTGTTGCACTTAAAATATTAATATTTGTTACAGGTTATTAAGTACTTAAATCAATGTGTACTGTTTGTGTTCAAATAACCTTAGTCTTGATTTTAAAGACAAATAAAAGTATTCCTTTTTTTGGGCGGTTTTATGAATGTTTTCTGCTGGGATTGCATACCTTGTCACTCAAGCTCCCTCAGCCTTTGTGTGCCTGCTAATGTCTGAGATCACCATGAGCAGAACACAGATCAGGAGGCTACAATGTCATAAAACCCTCCCACTCTACTGTCCACCAGGCAGCTACTGCTGCTGCTCATGGTGGAGAAAATCCGTACTGATACTGCTGCCACTAAGAGGGAATATCTGACCTTCCTTCCACATTTTACTGAAATCTGCTATGTTAAGCTCGTGCTGTTATGTGCTGTCCCTATAGAAATATGTGTGTTATGCATGCAGCCAGCCCAGCATTACAGGGATGAAACAGACATTCTGCAGTGCTATTCTACCGCTTGCTGAATGCATAGAGCCTGCTGCTAACCCAGCATAGCAGGATTTAAATCCCTCTATACCCTACATTAAACTGCCATATTCTTCTACTTATACTAAAGCAGGGGTCACCAACAAGGTGTCGGCGGCACTAGGTCGCCCCCAAGGACCACATGAGTCGCCCGCAGGCACAGGAGGAGACGCGCTGCAGTCAGAGAGCGCGCCGGGAGCAGAGCTTTCACCCGTTGCGCTGTGCTTGCTGTGACAAGGAGATGCGGGCTGCAGGTGAACGCCTGCGGTAACCGCACCTCCTTGTCACACCAAGCACAGCGCGACGGGTGCAAGCTCCGCCCCCGTCCCGCTCTGATTGGCTGCAGGAAGAAGGATGGTGTCTGCAGAGGCAGAACACCAGCATTCTAGTTTCTTCTGCCGGATGTCAGCTGACATTGACATCTGGCAGAAGAAGCTAGATGCCAGTATCAGCCTCTGCAGACAGCATCGAGAACGTCCTCCTTCCTGCACATAAAGGTAATTAAGCAGGGAGGGGGACAGCATACGAAATGTGTGTAAGTGTTTGTGTGTAAGTATGTGTCAATACATGGAAGTGTATGTCAGTGTGTACACTACAGGGTCTGTGTGTATAAGTGTGTGTGTTACTGTCTGTGCAAGTGTGTGTACATGAGTGTCTGTGTAAGTGTATCCTGTGTCTAAGTGTGTAAAGGTGGCTGTGTGTGTATTTATGTGTGTGCGTAAAGGTGGCTGTGTGTGTGAGTGTGGCTGTGTGTGTATTTATGTGTGTGTGTGAGTGTAAGGGTGGCTGTCTGACTGTGTGTGTAAAGATGGCTGTGTGTGTGACTGTGTATAATGGTGTCTGTAAATGTATGTGTGTGTGTATGTGTGACATCATGAGAACGGTAGTAAAAACTCATTCTGCTAGCCAGCAAAAAGTCTCCCACGTTGCATTTTTCCTATGAAATGTAATGATGTAAGTGATCATTTAAAAATGTAACAATTACTGAGATTAAAGTGCTGAATATTGATATGTTTCCCTCCTTATTGTCATTGTTGCTAATTATTGTGAGAAATCATTTACGTGATTAGTGTCTTCACATAGATGAGTATTATTAATAATGTAGAACTAAAGGCAAACTGAGCAAATTTGTTATTTCAGAAGAGCCTATCAAACTGGTAGCCCTTCGGATGACTCAGTACCCATGAAGTAGCTCTCAGTTTCAAAACGGTTGGTGACCCCTCGGCTAAAGAAACCTAGCTATTGGGCTGGGCTAAAGAAACCTAGCTATTGGGCTGGGCTAAAGAAACCTAGCTATTGGGCTGGGCTAAAGAAACCTAGCTATTGGGCTGGGCTAAAGAAACCTAGCTATTGGGCTGGACTAAAGAAACCTAGCTATTGGGCTGGACTAAAGAAACCTAGCTATTGGGCTGGGCTAAAGAAACCTAGCTATTGGGCTGGGCTAAAGAAACCTAGCTATTGGGCTGGGCTAAAGAAACCTAGCTATTGGGCTGGACTAAAGAAACCTAGCTATTGGGCTGGACTAAAGAAACCTAGCTATTGGGCTGGACTAAAGAAACCTAGCTATTGGGCTGGACTAAAGAAACCTAGATATTGGGCTGGACTAAAGAAACCTAGCTATTGGGCTGGGCTAAAGAAACCTAGCTATTGGGCTGGACTAAAGAAACCTAGCTATTGGGCTGGGCTAAAGAAACCTAGCTATTGGGCTGGGCTAAAGAAACCTAGCTATTGGGCTGGGCTAAAGAAACCTAGCTATTGGACTGGGCTAAAGAAACCTAGCTATTGGGCTGGGCTAAAGAAACCTAGCTATTGGGCTGGGCTAAAGAAACCTAGCTATTGGGCTGGACTAAAGAAACCTAGCTATTGGGCTGGGCTAAAGAAACCTAGCTATTGGGCTGGACTAAAGAAACCTAGCTATTGGGCTGGGCTAAAGAAACCTAGCTATTTATAGATGAGTATTATTAATAATGTAGAACTAAAGGCAAACTGAGCAAATTTGTTATTTCAGAAGAGCCTATCAAACTGGTAGCCCTTCGTATGACTCAGTACCCATGAAGTAGCTCTCAGTTTCAAAACGGTTGGTGACCCCTGGGCTAAAGAAACCTAGCTATTGGGCTGGGCTAAAGAGACCTAGCTATTGGGCTGGGCTAAAGAAACCTAGCTATTGGGCTGGGCTAAAGAGACCTAGCTATTGGGCTGGGCTAAAGAAACCTAGCTATTGGGCTGGACTAAAGAAACCTAGCTATTGGGCTGGGCTAAAGAAACCTAGCTATTGGGCTGGGCTAAAGAAACCTAGCTATTGGGCTGGGCTAAAGAAACCTAGCTATTGGGCTGGGCTAAAGAAACCTAGCTATTGGGCTGGACTAAAGAAACCTAGCTATTGGGCTGGGCTAAAGAAACCTAGCTATTTATAGATGAGTATTATTAATAATGTAGAACTAAAGGCAAACTGAGCAAATTTGTTATTTCAGAAGAGCCTATCAAACTGGTAGCCCTTCGTATGACTCAGTACCCATGAAGTAGCTCTCAGTTTCAAAACGGTTGGTGACCCCTGGGCTAAAGAAACCTAGCTATTGGGCTGGGCTAAAGAGACCTAGCTATTGGGCTGGGCTAAAGAAACCTAGCTATTGGGCTGGGCTAAAGAAACCTAGCTATTGGGCTGGACTAAAGAAACCTAGATATTGGGCTGGGCTAAAGAAACCTAGCTATTGGGCTGGGCTAAAGAAACCTAGCTATTGGGCTGGACTAAAGAAACCTAGCTATTGGGCTGGGCTAAAGAAACCTAGCTATTGGGCTGGGCTAAAGAAACCTAGCTATTGGGCTGGGCTAAAGAAACCTAGCTATTGGGCTGGGCTAAAGAAACCTAGCTATTGGGCTGGACTAAAGAAACCTAGATATTGGGCTGGGCTAAAGAAACCTAGATATTGGGCTGGGCTAAAGAAACCTAGCTATTGGGCTGGGCTAAAGAAACCTAGCTATTGGGCTGGGCTAAAGAAAGCTAGCTATTGGGCTGGGCTAAAGAAACCTAGCTATTGGGCTGGGCTAAAGAAACCTAGCTATTGGGCTGGGCTAAAGAAACCTAGCTATTGGGCTGGGCTAAAGAAACCTAGCTATTGGGCTGGACTAAAGAAACCTAGCTATTGGGCTGGACTAAAGAAACCTAGCTATTGGGCTGGACTAAAGAAACCTAGCTATTGGGCTGGACTAAAGAAACCTAGCTATTGGGCTGGGCTAAAGAAACCTAGCTATTGGGCTGGGCTAAAGAAACCTAGCTATTGGGCTGGGCTAAAGAAACCTAGCTATTGGGCTGGACTAAAGAAACCTAGCTATTGGGCTGGACTAAAGAAACCTAGCTATTGGGCTGGGCTAAAGAAACCTAGCTATTGGGCTGGGCTAAAGAAAGCTAGCTATTGGGCTGGGCTAAAGAAAGCTAGCTATTGGGCTGGGCTAAAGAAACCTAGCTATTGGGCTGGGCTAAAGAAACCTAGCTATTGGGCTGGGCTAAAGAAACCTAGCTATTGGGCTGGACTAAAGAAACCTAGCTATTGGGCTGGACTAAAGAAACCTAGCTATTGGGCTGGACTAAAGAAACCTAGCTATTGGGCTGGACTAAAGAAACCTAGCTATTGGGCTGGGCTAAAGAAACCTAGCTATTGGGCTGGGCTAAAGAAACCTAGCTATTGGGCTGGGCTAAAGAAACCTAGCTATTGGGCTGGGCTAAAGAAACCTAGCTATTGGGCTGGACTAAAGAAACCTAGATATTGGGCTGGGCTAAAGAAACCTAGATATTGGGCTGGGCTAAAGAAACCTAGATATTGGGCTGGGCTAAAGAAACCTAGCTATTGGGCTGGGCTAAAGAAAGCTAGCTATTGGGCTGGGCTAAAGAAAGCTAGCTATTGGGCTGGGCTAAAGAAACCTAGCTATTGGGCTGGGCTAAAGAAACCTAGCTATTGGGCTGGGCTAAAGAAACCTAGCTATTGGGCTGGACTAAAGAAACCTAGCTATTGGGCTGGACTAAAGAAACCTAGCTATTGGGCTGGACTAAAGAAACCTAGCTATTGGGCTGGACTAAAGAAACCTAGCTATTGGGCTGGACTAAAGAAACCTAGCTATTGGGCTGGGCTAAAGAAACCTAGCTATTTCATGTAAATAAAGAAAATTGAGATATACACACTATATGTACAAATATTGGGACACCTGACCGTTACACCAACAGGGATTTTAATGACATTGCATTCTAAATACATAGGCATTAGTATGTAATTGACCTTGCTCTGTGACTTTACGTGATCTGCTTTGTGGCTACGTTTCTGCTGTTCCTGAACACTTCCACTTTCCAATAATACCACTTACAGTTGACTTGGGAATATCTAGCAGGGATAACATTTCATGAACAGACGTATTGCAAAGGTGGCATGCTATCACAGTACCACCTTTCAAATCACTGAGCTCTTCAGAACAACCCATTTTTTGACAAATTTTTGTAAATGCAGACTGCATAGCGAGGTGCTTGATTTTTTTACACCTCTGATAACAGTTCTGATAGAAACATCTTAATTCAATAATAAATTGGTCCCAATAAAATTTTCTGCATAGTGTGTGTGTGTGTGTGTGTATATGTATATATATATGTATAATATCCATATATATTACGTACATGGAACTCAGTCACTTAGATTTAGCTTGCTAAGTATGTGTTTATACAATCTAAATTTCTGTTTCATTTTCACTGTCTATGATACAGCTTCGGATTATACTGTCTCTTCCTCCAAAAATGTGTTGAGTACTGATTTGTTCACATAAAAGTGAGTGTAACTCCCAATAGATTATTAGCAGTGCATATGAATCAATTGAATTTATGATTTTTGCACAGTGTACACTTCACTTTTGGTATTTGTTTATTGTAGGTGAAAAGCAAGCCTCACATGGTTTGTTGCTGCTATAGTAGAGTTGTGCCATTGGACATCTTTCTGTTATATAGATGTCTCTTCACACTCCCTTGTTTTCTACAGACCTCACCGTCTCCTAATTCTGCACGGTTTCCTGGACGAGAATGTGCACTTTTTTCACACCAACTTCCTCGTGTCTCAGCTGATTCGAGCAGGAAAACCATACCAGTTACAGGTACCATAGTTTTCATATAGTATATTGTATTCTACTACCATACTTTATCAAGCGCATACATTATTGATACATACTACTGCTCAGTCAATGGCTTCAAGCGATGTTTTGTTTGTTTTTCCTTCCAGATTTACCCAAATGAACGGCACAGTATTCGCTGCCCTGAGTCTGGAGAGCATTACGAGATCACCTTACTGCACTTCCTGCAAGAACATTTGTGAGTGTAAAGGAAGAACAGTACTAAACTGATACTACAGGAAGCAAGCCTGTAATCAGAGGAAGAGCGGCACCATGCACCCTTCAGGAAGAGAGGCAAAATACTGCAAAAAGAGAATGAGAAATTATGAAATTTGATACGAGTCTGAGATCAGGAAGGCAGGGAAGTCAAGGCATAGTGGAAAAATTAAGAAATATCCATATTATGAAACAATAAACTTAGAAACCAAAAAAATCAAAAACCTTAAGGTCCACTGGGTCAGAACCTGGAACATACAATCTCTTGGACTACAGTTTTGAATGCTGTAAGGAGGGAAGCATGCACATTTGGGACTCTGTGACCTGTACTGGGAGGTGTGCAAGATGTATTCCAGTGTGTCTGAATTTCTTTTCTATGCAGGCATTGCCTTCTCGTGCCAATTCCCTGCAGGTCTGATCTCATTCTACCACCAAAATCCTAATTGGCTAATGTGTCTGTTGGCTGCACTGTACCAGAAAGTCACAAGTCAAGCATTAATGCTCTGGACTCAGGACCTGTTAACCAAGCAACCATCAAGTCACATGCTGACTTCTTTTTCTCCACAGTTCAAGTTTTACCTCGAATGACCCAATAGCACTGATATTCAGAACCTCTACATTGTCATCTACTATCTGAATATTATCAGAATATTTCAATGTTCCTGCCAGCTAGTTCCACAGCACTTTGTGGAGTGTCCCATGAATGTTGTAAAAAAGGAAGTATTTTTATTGATTTTTAATATTTTGTAACTGGTGAGTGTTACAAATAACACATTAAATATTGGAATATATGTTTGCTGCCTTTGCTTGTATGTTTGTGTTAACCACCAAGTGTTTCAGATTATCATTTTTATGTATGTGTGCTTTAGTGCTACTGGTAAATGTTCCATGTGTGTGTATGTGTGAATAACCTATAATAAAGGTAGCACTACTAGGAGGGAAACCATGTTGATGTGTTTTTCCTCTTTCCTGAGCTGTGTTGTAGGAAATTAGTAATAGAGCAGCCAGCCAATGAAAGACTGTGTTAATTCAGGTCCAAAGGTGTTATTTAAACTTTTAAAGTGCCAGTAAACTTTAAAAAAAAAAATGTTGCTTCCATGGTAGATTCAAGTTATATATTTACAAAGTTACTCATTCAACTTCAGGCAGCACCTGAAGTAAATTTCATTTCTCACCTCCCCCTCATGGTATACTTAAATTTAGCTTGTAGCTGGGCACAAAAATCCACCATTGTGGCATGTTTTTGTGCTGAAATTTCCATGGGGAGGAAGTAGTAGCCTCTCTCCTTCCCGTGGGCGGATGTCATGAGGATAGAGACTCACAGCGGGACAATTTCAGCTTTTGCGAAAATGGCTGAGATCTTCGCGAAATAAAATATCCGAAAAAAGAAATTATATAACTTCATTTTTTTTGTTGTTGCTTGCAACAAAGGAGAGAACTTATTTTTAAAGTTTAATGGCACTAAAAACAAAACAAACCAAGTTTTCAGGTACATATAACTTGAAAACAAAGCAATTTTTTTTTTTGTTACAATAGTGCTTGTGATTTTGTAATATGGGGGTTTAAAATAAAAATGTGCAAAAATATGTATATTTTCTTACTGTTTCTCTTTAAAATGGGTTTCATATTCTACATTATAATTTGGCTTTACAGCACAGCTCAATGAGAACACCAGCTTTCCAATAGAGTACAATGGAAATGCATCAGATTCCAAATAATCCAAAAGAAGTGCACAATAATAATAACAAAATATGTATGTATATATATATATATATATATATATATATATATATATATATATATAAATATATACACATACACATATAGTACCCACGTCAAGTGTCTAATTCTCCATTTAAACATATAAATCAAAATAATCCTTCTTTTTTGTTTGAAAGCGCTGCACCAGTGACTTCAAGTTATGGAAAGACAGCTGCCCCGTTGTAGGAAAGAGCTTCAGAATCACCACTTCCCGCGCTTGTTGTAGTTGCTAGACCAGTATGAGAAAGTTCTTTGCGGCTGCTTCATAGCCAGACTTCGAGTGCTGTCAGGCACTCCGTTGGAGAAGGTTATTTTTACGGGGTGAAGGTTGATTTTAGGGATTGTTTAGGGTTAGTATTAGGGTAAGGGGTTAGTATAAGTTGTTGGGGATTAGTATTCGGAATTGAGATTCATGATTAGTGTTTGGGATACTCGTAGCGTAAGAGAGGGTTCATTTATTTGGTTAGTGTTTTGGCGCTGACAGGCCATTCCAAACTGCCCTAGACTCTAGCTAGACTGCCTCTAGCAGCAGTCATCAACATTACAACTGGAAAAAAACAATGGTTGGTTCAGAATTAAGTTAGGGTTCAGTTTTTTAATTGGGTTGGGGGTCAAAAGTCACTTTGGGGAAAATGTTAATTTAGGTTATTGCCCTATAACTTGCAAAAAAAAGAAAATAAAAACATGTAAACATGGGCTATTTCTATTTAGATGGGTTCTTTTTCTTTTACCATTTGTCGATTTTTTTGGGGGAAAAGGTTTTTTTTTTTCAATATGTCGTCATATTTTATGATTTTATTTAGAGTAAATTATAAAATACGATGAAAATAATCTTAAGTGTCTTAAGTAAATCTTTTATTAAATAATATGGATGGGTACGGTAAACTAAAAAGTTGAAAATTACAGCTAAACACAAAAACAGCCTAGGTCACTAAGGGGTTAAAGAGCAACTGAAGTAAAGTTACAAACATATTCATAATGTTATATTCCTTTAGGTTACGTTTACGTTATAGGTGCTTACAAAAAAAAAAATAAACCATGCCATAGTAATTTTTTTTAATACTGTTTGTAACATTCAAGAATTGAGGATGAGCAGCTTAAGAGTTAAATATGAACATGTTTCTGAATATGTTTGGTAGAGTGAAAGATAAGCATGCCAGTCACTCGTAGTAATTGAGAATAACGAATAGCATAAGGATGCTATAATAAAAGTTTGTGGCTTCAGAGTAGCGCTAAAATTTAGGCAGGGGTCCTCAAACTAAGGCCCGCGGGTAGCGGATGCGTCTGTAGGAAAACGGAAAAAAAAATAACCGCGACCGGATGTGACATTATGTCACATCCGGATCCGGTGACTGTTTCCCTCCTCCGTGCAAGACGTTCGGTCGGGGACACAGCAGCTGGAGGTAAGTGATGGGGAAGCGGGGGAGGAGTGAGGTATAACGAGCACTGGAATGGCACACTATTCCTGGGCATCTGACTGGCACAATATTCCTGGGCTCTGGCATAATATTCCTGGGAATCTGACTGGCATAATATTCCTGGGCTCTGACTGGCAAAATATTCCTGGGCATCTGACTGGCATAATATTCCTGGGCATCTGACTGGCACACTATTCCTGGGCTCTGACTGGCATAATATTCCTGGGCATCTGACTGGCACACTATTCCTGGGCTCTGACTGGCATAATATTCCTGGGCTCTGACTGGCAAAATATTCCTGGGCATCTGACTGGCACAATATTCCTGGGCATCTGACTGGCAAAATATTCCTGGGCATCTGACTGGCAAAATATTCCTGGGCTCTGACTGGCATAATAATTCTGGGCATCTGACTGGCATAATATTACTGGGCTCTGACTGGCACACTATTCCCATTGAAATACTGGTAAGTTTGTTGATTTAACTTTACTTCATTTTAAATATTGTATTTGTTCCCGATTTGTTTCTTCACTTCAAAATAAGATATATGCAGTGTGCATAGGAATTTGTTCATAGTTTTTGTTTTTACTATAGTCCGGCCCTCCTACGGTCTGAGGGACAGTGAACTGGCCCCCTGTTTAAAAAGTTTGAGGACCCCTGCGCTAAATAAAAAAAAACTGATGGTAGATTATTCTCATAATTTAGGATGAATGCCTTATTTGCATCATTAGCTGGAGGTCTATCTTTTATAAAGATACAATAAAATAATGCTTATATACAGTTGTAAGTGCATAGAGTATAGTAATTTAGGTTGGAAAAAAAAAATTCAAGTTCAATCCTTTGCTTATCCTTCTTTCTCCTGCTGATTCAAAAGACGGCACACAAAAAAAAAAAACCCTGTCTTTTGCCATCCATAAAAGCTTCTTAGTTCCAGTGTCAGAGGATAATTTCTTCACATATCCATGGTATATTTATGTTCACTGTTTTTAGTTCGGCAAATTAAGTGTGCATTCATCAGTGGTTAAACACCTTATTGAGAATTTTCTCAAAGGCTATTATGCACAAAGTGTCTGTTAAAATAAACATATTAAATACTTACTGCGAGACTACATAACACCTCAAGCATATTATAAACACTTGCTGAACAAAGTGTATTTATTTGTAAAAGATACCAAATTTTAAAACTGGAATGGGAGATGGGAGAGAGCTGTCCACTTTCTTCCTTACTGGACTCTCAAAAGTCTGTCATTTGAGATTTTGATCCCTTTTTAAATCTGTTTACACCAATCTGTGGTCACCATGCCTGAAATAAAAGGTTCTGGAAATTGAAACATAATGGTCTGGCCCGGGACTGGCTTAGTACCGATGCGTGTATACCATACAGCCCCACGGCTTTGTATAATTTAACACCATTTAATTGTTTTTCACTTTTCTTGTGTTATCCGTGGTAATTTAACCCCATGGAGACATTGGATGGACTAAGTCTGGCCTGTGATTAAATGAGCAGGGTGTGCAATTTAAGCTAGAAAACACCGCTCAGATGGCGATGCTTTAATGCTGCGATGTAGAGGCATTAAGCATCACTGAAATTTGGTGCTTAGGGAGAGCAACATGCTCCTCCAATATGGCTACTGCCCTCTTTTGGGAATAGCATCGGAAGTGATGAATTTACTGCCACTAGTGGCAGTAAGCAATATTGCAATGAAAACAAATGCTAAATTAACCTTCCATCTAGGGTTAGAATAATGGTTAAATTTAGGGTAAGGGTTGGGGTGAAAAGGTCACTGTAGGTGAAAATGGTTAGAAAAAACAACAACTTTTGGTTACAGAAAAACATGTAAACAAGCATATTTCTAAATTCGGTAAAAAATTTAGAAACTATTTATATGAGGTCTTTTTTTTATTTATTTACTTATATAATTTTTTTTATTTGTTTACATATAACAGACAGAACATAATCTGATGATTCAGCAATATTCAGGGACTATTTACAAGCATAATGAACAGTTGTTAAATCATCAGAATTTAGACAATACCATATAACAATACAAGTTCACTGAGAGAGTTGGGGGTGCGCAGCAGACATTAAAAAGAATGCTAGTATGAGATATAACTTACAGCTATCACTGAGTGATAACATAGTTTTTAGTTGTCAGGCATCTGTTGACAGTTATCCCGGGTGGGAAGGAGGGGATTGGGTATTTATATACCAGTTTTTATTATCAAGTCAGATAAAGGTAGATTACTCCTATCCAGTTATATTTATTGTTCATTTTTATAGTTTTTATTATGTCCAGGGCCAAATCCTCCCTCTTCCACTTCTCCACTCTTCCCCCTCCAATCTATTTGTTACCGTAGTCGTTTAGCCACTTGAACCATGGATTCCATTTTTCTTCAAATTTGTTATTGCTTTCATTTTGAAAGGATATCCCCCTTTCCATTTTATATTGATAGTGCACCTGTGATTCTACTTGAAGCCAGGATGGTTTATTTTCTTGTCTCCATAGTCTGGCCAGAACAGACTTTGTGGCTAAAAGTATCTGAATTATTAGGTACCTCTTTTTATAGGGAAGATGTGATATATTAAAATGCAGTATCGCAACGACCTTCTCGGGATCAACTCTGCATTCCAATATATCGGAAATAAAAATTACACCTAAACACAAACACCCCAGAAATGTGAAAAGGGCTCGTCGCCAAGGGGAAGACGAGGTCAAAAGTTCATGTCACTAAGTAGTTCATTGCTTTTTTGTGTGTGTTGTGCTGGCAACTTTAGATTTTGCAAATGCCTTTGCTGATCACTCTAGTTTTAATGTGTTACTTTTATATTTGTTTCCTATGGGTATACATTTCTATGTATATTTTTGTAGCATTTGACCCATACCAATTTGCCTTTTTGGATTATTCTCAAAGGATAATTACTGTAAGTTGTATTTATGTGGAACTCACACACATGGTACACAATAATATGTTTTATTGAAATCTAGCTCAGTGATACACACTGCACATTACTGTCAGTTGCATTGTTCATTACTGTGAAACTCAGCAATATATTGATACACACTGCACATTTACAGCTGTGATGTCATAAAAACTGCAATTTATTGTTGTAAACACCTTGTACTCTGCCCCCCCCCCCCCCCCCCCTTCCCCTTCCCTTCCCTTCCCTTCCCCCAAAGTGACAGCATGAGAGAAGGCACAAACAACGTCCTGCCAATGAACGCGGTATTATCAATAAAGCGCTGAAGCACAGCATCAGCTGTCCTGCTTTATGTGGAATGATCCCGATCCAGGTGTCCATGACACTGGAGAACAAATACTGCATATGAGCAGTTTCGCGCTTGCACACAGCTGACAGAACCCACTCCCAGGCTACGCCTTCTGTATCCCGCGTCATCACTGGGGTATGATGGGAGGTATGCCGCATTTATGGTAGCACCACCACTGTGGGTATGTTCAGCAATGCTCTTCATACTGAACAAAAATATAACATGGCATGTTCAGCTATCTGTGCGTGAAATCATTCAATTTGGGTGCAGAAACTCATGTATATATAATGGCAATACATTACATGCACAGTATACTAACCCTAGCCCTCTTTACACATTACAAATGGTAGAATAAATCTATTCGCTGAATGGCTGTCTTTATAAATTCCTAACATGCACTTTACACGTAACGCGATATCTTTAATAATTGTATACAAACAAACAAGAGGTGGGTTCGGGTGACTGTCTGGTTCCCCACTCTATGATCTAAATGACGCTCTGTCTATTCTGTTATTCTATGGTTAGGAGGCGCTTTGCTGACGTTTCACTATAGATTTGTGTGACAAAAATGGCTGCAGCTTGGACGTTTGCTGTTACATTGATTTTTCTAAATGGATTTCTTGCCCAAGAATCGGGGAATACTGAAGAGTTTGATGTGAGGCCCGGGGGTCTTGAGCACAGCTATACCCAAAGCTTGGTGAGATATATAATTGAAACTTTTTAAAAGTACAATTGACAGTGGAACACATACACGCTATATCACCTTGTTACTATACGTGATTTCAGGGTCTCTTTCTTTAAAAAAAAAAAACCTATATTTTTGTTTTTAATACATTTTGACTGAATATCATGTTTAAAACTAGTTCTGTGTCAACGTGATAAACATGGAGCAACTATAAAGAACATTTCATTTTTGTTTTACAGCTTTACACTTATTATTTTTCTTTAAATGTCTTAATCTAATAATCTATCAGAACTGCATGACATGACAGGACAGTCATATGTACTCTAGGGATGTTTTATCTTGATGGTACTGGTATGTCATCGGTTTAATAGTGCTAAAGGTGACCTTTTTTTTTTCTTCTTCAAATTACCCTTTAGTCGAAATTGCTTTTTAAATCCGTCTATCATGTATTTATTTTTTTAGAGGATATCACTTGTAATCTAGGAGTGAAACCAAACTTTAGGATATTTGCTTTTAGTGTCTACGATGGAGTAGCCTTTCACAAGCAGACCAATGAGCGACCATGTCCACAAGTAAACACTTGAAAAAATAAGTCATACTGCTTGGCTGCTGTCTAACATGATGGAACAATTACATTCTCTTCAATGGAATCTGCACCTAAATATAGTTTGTACTGATACAAACAAAAGAAATTATGTTTTGTGTTTGTAGATGTGCAGTCTGATGCACAAATTATGATTAAATGTTTGTTTCAAGTGTGTGGTGTATTTCTGTAATTTGCAAATCAAACCACAAGGTGATGGAATTAAGGAGACACTACAGATCCCAAGGAAAGGGAAATATGATATTGTTCTTGAGTGCCTTCAGCTTCACCATGTATATGTGTGTTGCCATATTATGACTGCCAACATCCTCTCTGCTTCCTATCCTGTTTTGATGTCAACGTATTCTGGAATTCTTAAAGAAACACTTACCCTATTTAAGAAATGCAATAGAAACTTAACTATTACACACTGTCGGACTTCTTACTTTACTGAGCTTGAAGAAAAAGAAGGCCATGGTAGTTACTCTGGTGTTAATGCATCCAGTTAAATATGTTGTTGGCATTCCGAAAATGGCCATTGTATTTCAGATGATTTATTGCTACAATTTGCATGCATCTAACATGATTTTAAAGCAGAATATTATGAAAGGATAAATCCGGATACTCTGAAAACCATTTCGTTCATGTACCTTATTCTGCCTACACCTAAAGTAAAACTTATTTTATCTGTTGTGTCCACCAACACTGAATTTCTTAATCTGAGTCCTCCAGTAAACCCAAGCAGTGTAGATTTTCTTACTCCCTTCAAATGAGCACAGGTGGATTAATGTATCTCATTCTTCCTGACAGACCCACCAGTACTCCTGCAAGGAGATCCAGAAAACCTACACTGTTTGGGGATGTATTTGAGGACCGATGTTGAGACGTAGACTTGTTCTTGGATCGTCCTTTGACCTGAGTGTGTCTGTATTCATCCTAGGGGGACTACTCTTGCACCTTCACTTATGTGGCTCAAGGAGGCACCAATGAGGTGAGTTCTGCTTTGTGTGGTCATGTAGTAGTTTGTGGTTATGTATGAATGCCAGAATTATAGGTAATTCCTTGGATGTTGATATTGCGGTAAAGAGACAACATGGGGAGTGGCATCTTACTGCAGCTGGGTTTAGTATAGGCATTTCTAAACTTTAAATGGACATTAAACTTTTAATTTTTTTTTTTTTTTATACTTGCTTCCTTAGAAGATGCAGAAGTTAAATTCATGTCCATTCTTCATCTTCAGGGAAACAAAATTAGTGTACGTATTTTCATGAATACACACTTGTGTGTTTACAGTCGGCATCCCAGCTGAGTCAGACTGGATCCTTAGGCTGGCATGGGCTTACCATGTTGGCATCAGCTCAGACAATCAGAGCATTGGCTTGCTGCTTGCGTGCGACTGGGGTCTGTTGGGTGCGATGAACCCTCACCTAGTTAAGGTTCTCTTTGCTGACGCCATGTAAAAACAAGGGTCTCTCACTGTGCTAGCAATGAGAGACGCTCACTGACCAGATCAGCCAGTCAGAAGGTAGAGTTTTAAAGCTTAGTGTCGCTGTTTGGTGTGCCAGTTCTGAGTGCCTAGGAAACATGACCTGGTTTCAAGAGGGCTTCAAAAAGTCTGAACTGCTGCAAAGGAGTCTATGCACTTTTTGTATCTGCTTTGATTTTTTTTTTTTTTTTTTCTTTTCTTCCCACAGAAATGGCTAATGAGTGTGGGACTAAGTGAAGACCATCAACATTTTTCCTGCTCAGTATGGAGGTGAGGTATCTAAGACTCGTATAGTGACTGTTGGATATGACTGTTGGGTACAGAAAGTTGTTTGTCTAAGCTTTGTTTTAGATTGTGGCACTGGTTATAACAGGGTTGGCAAATGAAGAACATTTTTTATTTTATAAAATAGATACAGTAAAATGTTCACCATCAAAGATTACAACTTAAAAAGTTTTTGTGTGAGAGTTGAGGCAAAGATTTTTTAGAATCCTGATGCATTTCGCCTTTAGACTTCTTAGGTAAATGTCACACAATCAATAAAGCAAAACTAGAAAGACGAGAGAAGAAAATAAGAATAGAAAAGGATGGGCACAGAGAGATAAAAATGAATTGAGAAATTACAATGTTCTATTCTGATTTACAGTGATAAATGCTATGACACCATAACTGCATAAAGACTATTAAGTACTCTTCCTAATAAAAACTTAGCATAATATTTAAAGGCAAACACGGGTAATAGTATGATCCATCACACTGTAATGATTACAGCAGTGAAACCGGAACTGATTAAGTTTACAATGTAGAATAAAATAGTAACTGAATTTGTGACTTGCATAGGTATAAGTGTGAGACTAGCTACTGCGGGCAAGAGAGCAGGCAGATGCACAGAGCCTCTCGTGTTCTCTGTGCCATGCCAGGAGGTCATGTGACCACCAATGCGATGACCTTTAACGACGAGCAGGCAGCGCGAGTGACGGCCTGAGAGGAGGTCTGTACTTCTGTCCAGGAATCTGGGTGTGGGGGCAAATCCTGTGGGTGCAATCTGAGTTCTCTGCCAAGTGCTATGGGTGCTCTGGCACGACCTATCTGAAGTGCACGCACATAAACTGTGCACGCCTGCATTATTGGCACGTTGTACTGCATTACTTGCATTCAGGACCAAAAATGTCCGCCATCACTAACTTAGAGTATTGAGTTGGAGAGATACAATTGCAGCTGAATGTATAAAAAAAGCTGGTCTGTAATGAAGAATGTGGAGATTGGTAAGAATAACATTCTAAGAACCAATATATGACAAAAGGTGTTTTTTTTTTTTTTAGCTATATATTGAACTGGAAGTTAGGTGCTTGCCTTATAGCAAGGTCTTAAACAAATTATGGCACTTTGTGTGGGTAAAAGATAGATTTGGTGGTCTGGAATGACACTTAGTTTATTTGGTAAATTCACTTCAACATTTAACATTTATTTCCTATTTTACCCACACTTAGTACTATAATATTTTTTTTTAGACTGTGTTCAAAGGTAAGCACCTAACTTAGTTGTATCCAACACTAAAAACCCTTTTGACAAATTTTGGTTCTTAGAATATTATTCTTCTCCATCTCCCAGGACACAACATATATCTTCATTACAGACAAGCTAATTTTTTATATCCAGCTACAATTGTATCTCTCCAACACAATGCTCTAAAGCATTTCTCACTTTTATACCTATGTACTGTATTTTCTCGTATAGAGCAAATGCTCTGCAAAAGACCCTTCTTATATTCGTCTTATAATCAGACTTCAAATAGATTATGATTAGAGTCCAGGTCCTCTGCAGAGCTGCAAGGGACCTGAATACTCTTCACAGGCAGCCGGTGGGTGACTGTGTCCTGCACACAGACATCCTCCAGTGCTGCCCAACACTTCCATCAGTACTTCTGTGACGGAATTCTGGGGTCACCTGACCTTCTGGTGTTCTGTCTCAGAAGTCCCTGCAGAAGTGTCAGGCAGCAGCGGAGGTTGTCTGTGCTCATCTTTCTGTACACTAGACACCAGGGAAGTCTGTGGGTGCCTTGGCAGCCCTGCAAGGTGCATTGGCAAGTCTGAAGGGCAGGTTGGCAAATAAAAGGAAATAAAGAGAAATGCATTTTTGTTAAATATGAAAAAACTATTTACATGTGATTTAAATATTTACCAGTAAAACTTCTTCCCTATTGGGTAGGTTTTTCTTAAATTAACCCCTTAGCATACATATACATGCGTGTGTGTGTGTATATATGTGTATATGTATATATATATATATATATATATATATATATATATATATATTTGTCCTGAGGTTTAATGTAGTGTCGAAGCAGCCTCTGAGTGTTCCTTTGGGAATGAAATCGTATGCGTTAGAATTCACATACGCAGTGATCTGCTTTCACTGTGTATGCTTTAAAGCATGCAACACCCGTTTTCTGTCTTTTTTTAATATCCAAAATATCTTACAATCGGAGCCGTCTTCTGTTTGAACAAATATGGTAAGTCTCAAATTAAGTTCCTAATTTATGCTACATAGTGAATTGAATCAGTCCCTGTTTCATTGAGGTGTCTGCTGTAATCCTTACAGTGTGATGGATCATACTATTACCAGTATTGGGTTTTAAACATTACGTTACATTCATATTGGGAAGTGTACTTCATAGTCTTTATGCAATTATGGTGTCACCTACTCTCATAGCATGCACAGTATTTTACCAATGTAAATCAGAATCGACCTTCGTTCATATTTCTCAATTTATATTTATCTATGGCCATCCTTTCGTTTTCTAATTTTCTTCTCTAATTTTTCTTGCATTCTTGATTGGTTACGTGACATTTGCCTCCGAAGAAGCCTAAGGGCGAATGCTTCCTGTTTGTAACAAAGTATCATAACTTGTCATAAATCTTTGTCACACAAATACATTTTAAGTTATAATATTTGATGAACATTTTACTGTATATCTATTTTATTAGAGTGTAGTTATTTCGCCAATTCTGTTCTGTATACCTCTCTGTAACCAGCACTTTCACCAGTATTTGGAATTCTTGTTTCTTCTGAGCAATAAGGAACTTTGCTCTCTGGTGTTTTTGTTAGCAGTGTTTTTCTACTTACTTTTTTCTATTGCAATTTTTTTTTTTCACCGTATACTTTCAACTGGTACAAACCTTTACTGAATTTTTCAAATGTGTGTTTCAGGCCTCAGGGAAGTTCGTATTTGTTTTTCAACCGTTTCAAAGCAGTAGTAACTGGGGCAAAGATTGAATTCTGCGAGGCTTATGTAAGTAGGAAGTAAGATTGATTCTTACCCTCACAATAGGCATCTGTCTTATGCAATATACAATTACACCCTTCCCAACATTGATGTTTCCTTTTACATAATTCCACTTTAATTTTATAGTGTTCAGTTTTTGAGTGTGCTAACATCTGACTTCTTCCAGTCTCAGGTATCAGCCAGTGGCGTCAATGATGTCCCACTAAAGAAGTCCGAGTATGACATAAGTGATAACGTTGGTGAGTAAGAAATTGATGCTCTGTAACTGTGATGTCTAACCTTTGCATTAGTTGTTTTTGTGAACTACATATTCCATGATTCTTGGTCACTCTAAGGATGGAAAATGTAGTTCCGAAACACATGAAGCGCCAAGGTTAGGGATCACTGGTAAATAGCTACATTTGAAATGCACCCATGATGTGTTGTTGCATAACCTTTTTTTTTTTTTTTTCTTCTCTTCGATTAATTACCAATAGTTGCTGTAAGTGGATGTTTTGTCCACAGTCGAGAGATCTGCTTTATGTAGATTAAAGGGACTGTATCACCTGCACATTGTATTTACTGTGAATGCAGAGAAGAGAAAAATATCGAAAATGATCTGTATATTTTGTTAGCAAAATTGCAAGTAAATTACTAAATTAGCAGAAATGTTTGACATCACCTGTGGCTTGATATGCAAACTAACTGGTTTTCAGTGGGAAAAGTGTCATTAGCATTTTAAGCAACAGGTGATGTCATAAACAGGAGACACTTAAAATACATGTACTAATTTGGGTATTTCCCCTAATATATATGGTAGAATTTCATTTTTTTATTATTATTCTCTGTATTCACAGTAAAAACCATGTTTATGTGATACTGTAAAATAAATATGTTGTTAGATCTACGAGTGGATCATGTGGCGAAATCCCCAAAGTGTGTGTGTGTATACAAACACACATAAAATTAAATATATAGTAGTAAACCAATTTAACCCTTATGTTGTTATTTGTTTAACTTCTATCTCCACAAGTTGGGCTCTGCACTTGAGTTTTTATTTCACATTATCCAGCTTTATTAGGGACTTGGACTCCAATCAAACAATCTGTCTCCTACTAACTATATATATATATATATATATATATATATATATATATATATATATATATATATTTATAACTTTTATATATTTTTTTTCTTCTTTTATAAATCTCTATATTGTTCCTTAACCCAGGGCTTGACAAATTTAATTTAGTTTTAGGAGCCAGCCAAAAAATTTAGGAGCCAGACAACGGCACATCACAAAATCGCACGGACACAGTGGCATACACCCACCTCACATACACAGCCAGTTACATTCACACATACATACATACACACACACCACATACACAGCCAGTTACATACACACACACCACACACACAGCCAGTTACATTCACACACACCACATACACAGCCAGTTACATTCACACACACCACATACACAGCCAGTTACATTCACACACACCACATACACAGCCAGTTACATTCACACACACACCACATACACAGCCAGTTACATTCACACACACCACATACACAGCCAGTTACATTCACACACACACCACATACACAGCCAGTTACATTCACACACACACCACATACACAGCCAGTTACATTCACACACACACCACATACACAGCCAGTTACATTCACACACACCACATACACAGCCAGTTACATTCACACACACCACATACACAGCCAGTTACATTCACACACACACCACATACACAGCCAGTTACATTCACACACACACCACATACACAGCCAGTTACATTCACACACACCACATACACAGCCAGTTACATTCACACACACCACATACACAGCCAGTTACATTCACACACACACCACATACACAGCCAGTTACATTCACACACACACCACATACAGTCAGTTACATTCACACACACACACCACATACAGTCAGTTACATTCACACACACACACCACATACAGTCAGTTACATTCACACACACCACATACAGTCAGTTACATTCACACACACACACACACACACACACACACACACCACATACAGTCAGTTACATTCACACACACCACATACACAGCCAGTTACATTCACACACACCACATACACAGCCAGTTACATTCACACATACATACACAGTCAGTTACATTCACACATACATACACAGTCAGTTACATTCACACATACATACACAGTCAGTTACATTCACACACACACCACATACAGTCAGTTACATTCACTCATACATACATTCACACACACCACATACACAGCCAGTTACATTCACACACACCACATACACAGTCAGTTACATTCACACACACCACATACACAGCCAGTTACATTCACACACACCACATACACAGCCAGTTACATTCACACACACACCACATACAGTCAGTTACATTCACACACACACACCACATACAGTCAGTTACATTCACACACACCACATACAGTCAGTTACATTCACACACACCACATACAGTCAGTTACATTCACACACACACACACACACACACACACACACACACACCACATACAGTCAGTTACATTCACACATACATACACAGCCAGTTACATTCACACATACATACACAGTCAGTTACATTCACACATACATACACAGTCAGTTACATTCACACACACACCACATACAGTCAGTTACATTCACTCATACATACACACACACCACATACACAGCCAGTTACATTCACACACACCACATACACAGCCAGTTACATTCACACACACCACATACACAGCCAGTTACATTCACACACACCACATACACAGCCAGTTACATTCACACACACCACATGCAGTCAGTTACATTCACACACACACACACACCACATACAGCCAGTTACATTCACACACACCACATGCAGTCAGTTACATTCACACACACACACACACACACCACATACAGTCAGTTACATTCACACACACACCACATACAGTCAGTTACATTCACACACACACCACATAGTCAGTTACATTCACACACACACACCACATACAGTCAGTTACATTCACACACACCACATACAGTCAGTTACATTCACACACACCACATACAGTCAGTTACATTCACACACACCACATACAGTCAGTTACATTCACACACACCACATACAGTCAGTTACATTCACACATACATACACAGCCAGTTACATTCACACATACATACACAGCCAGTTACATTCACATACATACACAGTCAGTTACATTCACATACATACACAGTCAGTTACATTCACATACATACACAGTCAGTTACATTCACACACACACCACATACAGTCAGTTACATTCACTCATACATACATACAGACCACATACACAGCCAGTTATATACACACATACACACCTTTTTTTTTTATTTTATTTTTTTTAAAGAACAAAAGAATATTTCTTACAGTGTCCTCCCTCCCTGCTGCTTACCTCATTGCAGGGGAGGGGGACATTTATGCTGGAGCCCGATCTCTTTCTGTTCCTGTGCCGTGTTGTCACGTGACAATCGGCACTACAGCGTGTTGCGCGAGGGGGCGGAGCTTACAGTCTGTGTGATCCGCACAGACTTTCTCCCCTCGCGCTGAAAAAGAAAGTAAAAGAAAAACGGATGGCAGCCGGCAAGGGCTCCCTGTGACAAACAGCACCCGGGCGCCAGGTCTGATTTCCTGGTCGCCATGGCGACCTGGCGCCCGGGGTTTGTCGAGCCCTGCCTTAACCCCTTCCCGACCTTATGACGAGTTAACTCGTCATAAGAGCCGCCGCATTAGCGACCTTATGACGAGTTAACTCGTCATGCAGTCTAGCCGGTGGTGCGCTCCGTGGGCACCGCCAGCTAGTCTGCAACGGGTCCAGGACTAAGCCTCTCACCCGAGGCAAAGCTCCTGGACCTGATCGGTCAGTTTCCGGGCATGTGATCGCGGTGATAACGTGATCACCGCGATAACATGCAAATTAGATGGCAAAGTCAGTGTGTTCACACACTGACTTTGCCTCTAATTCACTCCCTGTGCTTCACATTCTTATAGTGAAGCACAGAGAGTGACCTGTAAGTAAAAAGAAATTAATTACATACACATAGGTAAAAAGTTTTTTTTAAAAATTAACCCTTTCATTGCTGATCACAGTTTTTAACTGTGATCAGTTTCCTTTCACTAAATTTATGGCCCTCATTTAGTTTTTTTTTAACAGATTTTTTTATTTTTACAATTTATAAAGTTTTTTTTAATAAATAAAGGTAATTTTAATATATTTATTGAATAAAATTTAACCCCTGCATGCCTGTTGCATGATTTTTACTGATCTGACATCGCACTCTTCAGAGTTTTTTTTTCTGTCTTTTTTGTTATGGGGGGTTTGGGAATCAATATTTTTCCTTTTTATTAGTTAGTTAATTAGGGGGGATAAGTGAGTTAGTGTTGCACTAGTTATGTAGCTTATTATTGGGAAAATAATGGGGAAAAACTTTTTTTTCCTCATAAATTTCCTCTTTTATATGTATTTTTTAATACTAAAATGTAAATCATTTTTATGTATAGGGTATCAAAAGAAAGCTCTAACTGTCCTCTAAAAAACAACATATAACTTGTATGGGTGCGTTAAATGAGAGAGAGGAAATTTATGTTTCAAAAACCGCGTATTAAAAATTGAAAAACGCTCTGGTCCTTGGCCCAGGAAAATCCCTGGTCCTTAAAGGGTTAAACAAACGTTGAATGTTCCTTTTGTTTATCTTCCTCTACAAATAAGTTGATCTCTCTCCATTTCAGTATCTGACAGACCTGGTTCCTTCTCGTCTTCTCTCTCCAAACTGCTTATCGTGGCTCAATCAGTACGTGATGAGTTGTGAAGAAAGAATGGTGTAAAGGGATAATGTGGTCTATACATTCCTTATTGCCCTATGGTGGGCCTATGTCTCATGAAGTACAGACTCTTCCAGAGAAGGAATTGTGATGGGTAACGGATCATTGATTGTATATTATAAGACATTGGATGCTAAATGCTTAGTAACAGGAAATAAAAAAATTTGTGGAATTTTATTGTGGGTTTTTTATTTCAAGATACACAGTAATGTGCATGACATGTTACAATGCTGGTGTAAGCAAAGGTGGAAGAGTGCCTGATTTTGCTCTTTTATTTATAAAGCACCATCTGCCCTTCACTAATAGAATTACTATCTAGGAAGTAATTGAGGAAATATCAACATTTATTTTTATTTTATTAACCACAAAGAAATGTAATGGATTTCTAAAATGCTATGAGATCTAAGCACGGTGCAGTATCCGAACAAGTCGAAGAAATATGATTATAATAAGAACAACGGTAATAGGATGTTTAATCATTTGTATTGCAAATTTCCAAGCTCATTGTTGACATCGGAATAAGAAGAGTTTTATGATGGTATTTTCTTGAAGGTATTGAAAAGCCGTTGAAAGCGTGCATCATACTATCCTATTCTGTTCAGAACAGGCTTGTGCTCTAACTTTCCTTTTTGAATTTATTTTTCAAGTATTCTTTTTCGCTCTGTTTTTGCCGGTTTGTAGGGTCTTGTGTCCAGTCTGATTCTCCAGCTGCTCCTCAAGCTGCATTATCCTCAAAATTCTTATTGGGCTCCATATTTTCTCATTTTATTAGCCCCATCACCAGGAGGATTTGGCTTTGCCTAGTGTTGGTGGACATATTTTTTCATAACCCAAATTGAGACCCTTTTTTATTCTGTGTAGATAATATTGCACTAATAAAAATAAACACCATGGAACATTTGCCTGAGGTTACATGAAACTGTTAAGCATGTGGATGATCCTCAAATGCTTCCTTCTTCAAGCATGTGGTTGATGCCAGCACATATCCCATGGAGGTGGGTGCGAAAAGGCTCAGTCGAGCTATATAAAGCAGTTAGGAAGTCTTGGTCAGCTAGGTGGGCAAAGACATGGTTAATGCGTGCATGGCTCTTAGATGTCAAGTGGTCACGGACTGCATGATGAAGGAGATCCCGACAGTCTGTCAGCAGGTTAGACAAGAGACGACGCTCAAAGGTAAAATCTATCTGATGGAAGCTGATGGTTGTCATAGCTAATGTGTGGATCTTTTTGCGCAAGGTTTGTAGCACTTGAATGTCTTCAGCACTGAATTGGGCATTACGATGCAGGACACTAACCTTTACCACAATCTTGATGAGATTCTTTATTACCTTTTGTGCCTCCTTGCGGCTGTGGAAGTGTTCCTTCAGTGCCCGGTACAATTCGTCCAACACACTGCTCCCACTGTCATCCAAGAATGCACTCACTATAGATTTACTTGCCATTCTACTGAGAAGTTTCTTCTGTGTCTGCAGAACCAGCGTCTTTGTGCTGAATGAGTCCATCCTGTAATATAGCATGGGTAATGTTACACAAAGTAATATTCAATAGCCCTACCACTTTGCACATAAGATTCTCTTATACACAAATGTAAAGTTGCTCCATCTCCTGAAACATGTACAGTATGTGCACACACAAAATTTTTCTTTGAAGCGAGATAGAAAGGAACTACTGCAAGGAGCTCATTCCGTCTTTTGTATTGCTTGGCAATTTATCATTACTAATTATTGTTTTGATGGGCCCTTTTTAAAGCACTTCCTGTTTATATTACTGGAAGCCCTGCATAGTCCTGGGATAATAAAAAAAAGATGCTTCCTTTCGATATTGAAAAGTACAATCCAACATACAGTGCCCAGACTCTCCTACAATGACGTGGTGCTCTGCCCAAATCATGCACAGATATTTCATATACAGGCTGAGAATGCCTTATCCGTAATGGTAGGGACCAGAAGTATTTCGGATAACGGATCCTTTTCACTTAAGATAAATCTTTTAAGATCTATTAAAGCCTCTCAACACACATGACCTCCAGTAGAATCAATGAAAATACTGTATAGAGCAAATAAATAACTTTTATGGTGTCAGAATATCTGCCTCCCAGACTTGCCAGCCTGTGTAAGATTTTGTAACAATGGAAAACGTGAAGTAACTTTTTTTTTAATTTTTTTTTATTGAGAATTTATCTTTTTTTTTAAACAGTAAAATTTGGGTTTTTCCACCAATAAGGGTTCAAATAGGACCATAACTGTAAGTATTGGATATGTTGCATGTCCCAAAATGATTTAGACCGGTTTGTAAGCTGTAGCAAGACCAGGAGTGGATACAAACTTTCAATTAGCAGACTTGTAAAGTAGAAACATTTGTTTATTTAGGCATACATGGAGAACAGGGACAGAACAAGCAGAAGCGTGATAACCCCAACCTGCCTTTGATACATGCTGATAATTCTCCATGAATAATTTCCACAAAGGAAAAGGATGAATGTAAATAGTTGTGCAGCATTTGCAAAACAAAAACACACCAGAAAAACATGCTAAAATAGTCCCTTGCCTAGTTCTAATAAACTGCTTGAAAAATAACTAGTTAAAGCAATAATAAATAAATCTCTTGAATATGCACAAAAAAATAGAAGTTGGCCAACACACCATACTGCAGGGTGGACGCCACCAGGTTGCAGTAACAATCCTAAATAAACAAGCGTCCTGCACTCTCATGTGAGATATCTCTTTATTAAACCACAAGTGGTCACTTGTGAGTTTATTTATTTATTTTTTATATTTTTTATTAACCCACATCGGAGTGCTGGACGTTTACTGTTGAATATACTGCGCTTATGTGTTTTCTGTTGTATATTATTGGTGAATAACAAAACAAATACACTAATAAATATTTTCCTGCAGAGCAATATTACTTTACTCATCTTACTATCTGCAGTCAAGTATAACCCATCATATTTTCTCTGTCTGAAGTTTAACCCCCCTATATGCGTACACCACCCACAGTGCAAAAGGTAGAATGCTGACCTGTTGATGCAGTAGCGAGAGCTGTTTTCGTGTCCCACAGCTGTGTTCCTGAATTATTTGTGTTATCCTTATGGACACGATACCTTAGGGCTACTGCTTTACTTCTTAAGATCTTTTTGATTACTAGAAAACCCTATACAGGAAGGGAGGAACAAGCATCCGTAATAAACTGAAATTTCCTGCTATTGTGATGTGAGCTGAGGGGGTGAACTAGAGACAGAAACACACCCTCCCTCTGTATTCTCCTCCATCTCTCTATCCAGTACTATGAGAGGATCTGATAACGAATTCTCTGAATAATACATTGAAACTAGACCAGCTTCACTACAGTTCTGAAATACAGTAGAACACAAAGCCTTAAGGCTTATACAATTGCCAATGACATCTACATAATGAGACTGATGCCTTTTCATGCATCAGAGTTGCAGGTCTCTGCCTCTTCTGGCCTGCTCTATAGTGTCAATCACATTACACACTGGAGTAATTTGAGCATAGTATTGGATATGTTGCTACATCGCAGCTCCCAAGTTTGGAATGTGGCTGCAAGGAGTTGGTCACCCTAGACACCACTGAAACTTTTTATTTTAACCTAAAAGGTTAAAATATAGATGCGATTTCTCCGGCTTATAAGACGACTTAGTTGGAGGGTCGTCTTATACGCCCAGTCGTCTTATACGCCGTAAAATACGGTAACTTAAAACTAGTATTATGTTAGATTAGCCTATAGGGTTAATATAAAATAATTTTTAGCATAAGGGATGCTAGGGTTAAAATTAAATTAAAATATATTATGGGATAGCATAAGGGTTAGAGTTGGGGTTAAATTTAGTGTTAGGGTTAAATTTAGGGTTCGGGTTAGGGTCAAAAGTTCAATATGGAAACATGCATATTTCTGAACTTGGGACAACATTTAGAAATTATTTAGACGGGGTCTTTTTTAATGATTGTATTTGTGTAAATTATATTTTAGGTCAAAATGTGTTTTTTTAAAAACTTTTTCATCATATGTTATGATTTTTTTGTAGTAAATTATAAGAAATGATGAACATAACGGTATCTAATGAAAGCCCTTCTTATGAAGATAAAAACAAGATATAATTTGTGTGGGTACAGTATGTGAGAGAGAAGAAAATTACAGCTAAACACAAACACCCCAGAAATGTCAAAACAGCCATTGTCACCAAGGGAAAGTCAAGGTAAAAATGTGTTGTCACGAAGGGGTTAAAACATAATGCTCTTATATTTGTATTTGTATGCAATTTTGCCAACACAATTGAGAGATCATTTGTCACCATTTTGTATTCTCTACATTCACAGTATAAACAATGTTAGTGCTATTCAAGTTAATAGCAAAAAAAGAAGAGGGAAGGCTGATTAGCCATGTAAGAAAAAAACAATGGACAAAAATGTTGTTTTTGTTTGAAGTGGTCCTTTAAAATATATCATGATATACCCACTTAATCTTTACCACTTGCAAAACCTCACTTGCATAAAGAAGATTATTTCAAAAGGCTACCAGTCCAGAATTCCTGACCATTTTTTACACCGTCGCACCTTCCTCAAGATTTGACCAAAAAATCCACTCTCCTTGTAGTTGATTCAGTCAAAATCTCTGATTCTTGTTCCAAACCAGTAAACATGTCTGGGGGTCTATTCTCCTATTTCTCATTCCTAAGGTTACAGGAGGCTTCCAGTTATTCATATATCTTTAGTTCCTGAACAGATGCCTCAGATAGAACCAATTTAGAATGGAGACCACAAATTCAACTCTTCAGACTCTGTGTCCAGGAAACTTGGGTTTTTGGGTATTTGGGTTTAAAAGAATCTTGCCTACATGTTCCTATCGATCAAAATCTATATTTGTGAGAATGCCGGTTCATTTAGACTCAGACTAATCATCTCCAGTCTTTGGCCCTTCCGTTAGGCCCAACTCTAGCTCCCAGAGTGTTTACAAAATTGCTGGCAGTAGTTGCTGCAAATATCAGAACCCAGGGAATTTTGGTGATACCTTACCTGGACGTTTGGTTAATCAGAGCAGAATCAGAATCATGAAGAATCATGTTTAATTCATAGCAGACACTCTGCAAAACCTGGGTTGGATCATCAATTGGGAAATATCCAACACCAGACTTTCTTGTCAGGCCACATTTTTGGGTCTTCAGTTAGACACCCTTTCTGGAAAAGCTTTTCTTCGTTCATAGAAGAATGTTCTCATTCTCATCTGCCAATTGTTGTCCTTTAGATGAAGCAGAATCAGGAAATGCTTGTCTTTAGTGGAAAAATTTCATTGGCAAGATATGCCAGTTTGTTCTCCAGCATTTGAACTTCAATTTCTTTTCCCTGGATCACCATGTTCAGCTCCCATCTTAAGTAAGATAGTCCCTAAACTAATGGCTCCATCACCACACTCTGACGGTAGGAGATGATCTATTCTGGACAAAGAGTTACTGACCACAGATGCAAACAGCAGAGGATGTGGGGCGACCTATTGGGAAAAGTAAAGTCGATGGTTTTTCCCCCAGACAGTCCCCAGGATCCAGAGGCCATCCCAAGCGCCATTTGCAAGTGCGTGTCCGTCGGAGACATCCATGGACTTAGGAGTGTGGATCACCCAACCTAATGCTGTTTCTAGCAGTGTGAGGCACACCCTGCACGCTCACAGGATAGGGCAATAGACAGGCAGGAGGGTGTTGCTAGCCTTTTAAACTCAAAGGCATCCATAAAAATTCACTATGGCTGCTAACCTGCGCTCAGTGTTACTGTGGCTTAGCTGGTGTCAAGTTATTTTCTGTGTTCCTTGCTTATTGAACTGATTGCTGGTTTTGACCCTTGGCTTATCTTCTGGATTCTCTTTGTCTTACTGACCTACCTCTCTGCTAGCTTCCTGCCCTGACCCCTCCTTGTTATCTCGTTGCTATTTCATTTGGAGACCCTTGATCTCGGACTGTCCGCCACTCTACCTCATTTTCTGTGCATCTGTTCGACATCCGTACCCCCACTCCTGCCTGGGTGTTCTACATATACCCAGCCCCCAAGACCAGTGGTGTTTCAAGAGCTGCCTTTCCTGCATCTACACTCCTGAAACCAACACTCCTGATACTATATCAAATAAAGTCCTCTTCTTCCGCATACAGCTCTCATCTGATTTCTTGAGCAGTACCTCTTTAGTCAGGAAATTGGTCCCTTCGTCAAGAGATTTTTCAACTGATCACTCAAAAATGAGGCACACCAGAGATTTGATAGCTTCCAGAACAAATGCTCAAGTTCACCAGTTTTTATTTTTTTTCTTTGAATTTGAAATACAATACTCTTGCAGTGAATGCAGTGGATGCTTTTTCTCAAAAGTGGGATTTCAGTCTTGCTTACATCTTCCCTCCGTTCCTACTTCCTCAAAAAAAATCACAAGACTCGAGATCAGTGGGTGGACAGTGTAAAAGCCCATAAGGTTACTCATTGCTAGAGTTGAGCGGACACCTGGATGTTCGGGTTCGGCAGGTTTGGCTGAACTTCGAAAAAATGTCCGGGTCCGTGCTTGAACTTGACCCCGAACCCCATTGAAGTGAACGGGGACACGAACTTTTGGCCACTTTTTATGCCTCTAAAAAAATCATGGAAAGGGCTAGAGGGCTTCAAAAGGAAGTAAAATGTCGGTAAGAGTAGGACAAGTGCCCTGCAAGCAAATGTGGATAGGGAAATAAGTTATTTCCCTATCCACACTTGCTTGCAGGGCAATGAGGGGGGGAGCTAGTGTGTCCCCCCGGTCCCCACCCATGAGCGGCGGGTGGGGACCCTAATAATAATAATGAGGGGGGGACCTAGTGCCCCCCCCCTGGTCCCCACCCATTGCCAGCGGATGGGGACCCTAATAATAATAATGAGGGGGGACCTAGTGTCGTCCCCCCTGGTCCCCACCCATTAGCGGCGGGTGGGGACCACAAATAAAGTGACTAGGGGTGACCAGCCTCCAATAAAAAAAATTCCTACCTACCCCCCATCACCGTAATAATAGTGAGGGGGGTGGGCAATAAGCTAACCTGTAAAAAAAAAACTATTTTATACTTACCATTTGATGTCTTCTTTTTTATTTCTTCAGCACCAAAAAAAGGCCAAATAAAAAACCATAATACGCACCGCAACTGTTTAAAAAAAAACCTGAGCACAAAAAAAAAAAATCCACTGGTGGAAAAAAGAAAATCCAACTTCGCCCATGGAGGGCCCCGTGCAGACTGAGCTCTGCAGGGCGGGGGAAGGCTTATAAAGCCTTTCCCCGCCCTGCAATTAAGCTCAGAGCACTCAATCCAATCAGAGTGCTCTGTGTCATTTTACGCAGCGTGGGAAAGTTCTCTTGAATTTTCCCACTCTGTTTAAAATGACACAGTGCACTCTGATTGGTTGGATTTCAAACCAACCAATCAGAGTGCTAGCCATTTTAAACGTAGTGGGAAAATTCAAAATAACTTTCCCACGCTGTGTAAAATGACACAGAGCACTCTGGTTGGATTGAGTGCTCTGAGCTTAATTGCAGGGCGGGGGAAGGCTTTATAAGGGGCTGAAGAAAGAAAAAAGAAGATGGATTATTTAATGGAAATGTTGTGCTCTTTTTTTTTTTGTGGCGCGTATTATGGTTTTTTATTTGGCCTTTTTTGGTGCTGAAGGACGAAAAAGGAAGAAAGAAGACATCAAATAGTAAGTATTAAACAGTTTTTTTTTTACAGGTTAGCTTATTGCCCACGCCCCTGACTATTATTAGGGTGAGGGGGGAGTAGGTAGGATTTTTTTTTATTGGGGGGGGGGTAAGTGACCAGGGGCTGGTCACCCCATGTCACTTTATTTGTTATCCCCACCCGCCGCTCATGGGTTGGGACCGGGGGGGGGGGGTACACTAGGTCCCCCCCTCATTATTATTATTAGGGTCCCCACCCGCCGCTCATGGGTGGGGACCGGGGGGGGGACACTAGGTCCCCCTCTCATTATCATTAGGGTCCCCATCTGCGGGATATGGGTGGGGGGGGGGTGTTTATTTTACTAGTGACTGGGCAGCAATCAATTTAAGGCGATAATAATACCATGGAATGTCCGTGTTCGGGTCCGAGGTCCAAAAATCATAATGTTTGGTACGAACCCTGAACTTTGCGGTTCGGGTTCGCTCAACACTAGTCATTGCCTAAATATGGTGAAGCTGCACTATAAGGTTATTGTGAGGAGGTATAAGGTCCCAGCAAGAATGGAAACGTTTAACTCCAGCAACTCGTCTCTTTGTTGGAGATGTAATAGCTATAGAGAATCATTTGTTCATATTTTGTGAGAATGTGGGAAGATTCAAAGGGCATGGACAGAGGTATTTGGCATAATCTCAGATCTAATGAATACCATACTTCCCCCAACACCGGCTAGAACCTTACTTCACTTAGATCTGCAGCTCTTACCTAAGTATGATGAAAATTACAGCTTTACAGTATTTATTGCAATAAAAATAATCCTGGCTAGAAGGTGGAGAGAACAAGATATAATTGATACTGATACAATTATAAGTCATATAAGACATCAGTGTATAATGGAGAGAGGTTTTTAGCATCCACGTTCCTTGAATAGTGGAATTTAATACAGCCACATAACACGGGCCGTGGAGTAGGTAGATAGGCCCAACATTTGGTAGTTTGATGGAAACAATATATTGTTTTGTATTTATATTATGAGGAATGTTACCGCTGGAAATGTATCTGTTCTTTTTAAAGGATTTGTTTGTTGGTAAATTGTAAAATCAATAAAAACAAAAGAAACCATAAATCCGAAGAGTACTATCCATGGTGATATTGGCCTCCGAGAGTCTGGTATGCAGATCTGGTCAGTCTCTGGTCCAAGACCTCGCTCTGACTTCCAACCCAGAGAGATCTTCTTTGTCAAGGTCCTTTTTGTCACCCCAATCTGGGAATGTTCCTTATGACAGCCTGGAGATTGAATGGCATATCCTAAAAGACAAAACGTTTTCTCCAGCTGTTACCGAAGCCCTTCTACTTAGTAGGAAGTAAGGGATATCTCTCAGGTACTTAAAGACATGGAAGCAATTCTGTTCCTGGTGCTGCTGTGCTTCCTCTTGCCCTTACACTCTAATTTTGGATTTCCTGCAAAAAAAAATTGACCAGGGTTTACAAGCATGCACAATTAATGTTCAGATCTCTGCTATTAATGCATGTTTAGGTTTGAGCTTCTTCTAGTATTCTAGTCCATAGTTTAGAAGATTTTTCAAGACTCTCATTAGAATCAGACCATATCCAGTTACTAAGCTGATACCTTGGGATCTGAATTTGGTCCTGTAAGGACTTATCCTATCTCCTTTTAAACCTTTGCAATTCGTCTCTCTTCTTGTTCTCTCTTTGATCTGCTAGAAGAGTAAGTAAGCTTCAAGCCCCTTTTCCTGACAAGGTAGTCCTTTCTATACTTCAGTAGCTCTGCCTAGTTTGCTCCAAAAGACCAATCAGCCCTTCCATAAAGACCAAGAGATTGTTTTGCCTACATGATAGATGCATGATATCCCCAGAACAGATATGTAAGACTGCTACTTGGAAAAATCTACACACTTTAGCCCACAATTATATAATTTACTGTATTGCCAAGATCGAACAAAACAATACAAAACAAAAACCTGCTGTTTGTGTCTGTCTGTGTGCGAATGTGACTGTGTGTGTAACCATGTACTTGCATGTGTATGTGACTGTGTGTCAAAATAGTGATGAAGAGTTGAATTTAGCCGTTCAGGTGCTAGAGCAAGGGCTCCACAACTTCCCCCAATATCACAGTAACTCCAAGAATGCTCAGCACAACAGTATGGGAATTAAGGTGTTTACTGGACCACACGTTTCAACCTACTAAGAAGTCTTTATAAAACCATTAATAACTGTGCATCAAACAGTCGCTTTTATAATAAAACATTGTAAGTATGTATAATTCCACTTAAAACTAATAAAGTGATAACACTCACAAATGTAGCTAGAAGTGACTACTACTTTTAAAAAAATACATTTCAGTAAATATTATTATAAGCATTTTGTGCAAATTCTGAAAGTAAATTTAGCAAAGGTGGAGGCGCTCTCTCATAACATGAAAATGCCCTTTTATTTGTTTTTTTACATATTTCATCAATTTTGATTGCTGCAAAAAATGCAAGACATTGCTGAAAAACAAACAAATGCTGCCCATCATTTCCATAAAGAAATCCGATGAGCAGCATTTGGACAGGTAAAGAAGCAATATTTAACAATCCTCTATGTCTGTGAATTATTTTAAAAAACAACAAATAATACTATGTACATTCCATTCATACTGATAGTATGGAAAGTGTGCTGGTGCGGCACCCCATTGGCTGGAAACAGACATGACATTTGCATCTAAAAGATGTCCTTTTCAGATTTGAAAACAATAAGTGCAGACAAAATCCATAACATTAGTGCAGTCTGATCCTCAGCACATTTTTTTTTATCCCCTTTTGTGTATGGCACAGAAATCTATAACACAGTTGTGACCAAAAGTCACCTGATTCTGCCACATATGGAAGAAGGTTCAGACTTTACTGCACAGAGAGCTTGTCACAGTGAGATGCTGACCAGAGCATGGGAAATGAATAGGTCATCGAGTTGTAGCTCAGCACATAAAGAGATGATGCAAGTAGGTGGTGATGTCACAATTAAGTTTTTTTTATATGAAATGAGGTTGTATGTAGTATAGGAGGGGAAAAAAAGAGATACAAACATTACACAAATATCAGACTCCAGAGGAAGTCAAAGGAAAGCAGCTGGCAATGGTGTGATCCGAACTTACTGTTAGGGACCAGGAACCCCAAGGTAAAATATTTATTAATAATAAATTGCAAAAAAGGTCAAAATATTCCAAAAGCAATATCCAGATGCAAACTGGGGTCAGGAGCCAAAGTGGATAGTCAAACGAGCCAGAGGCAGGAGAACAGAAATCAGCGAATTCAGAAACAGAGCCAGAAATCAAAAACCAGAAGAGAAGCCAGCCGAGCCGAGTCAGGAACACAGAAATCACAGGAAGCCAGGAACAGCACTTGGAAGCCAGAAACAACGCAAGGGTAACTGAGCTACTGAGACTAGCTGCTTAAATACCTGTTTTGAGCAGCGAAGGGGCTGGCTAATAGTAGGGGGTGTTGCTAGGTCTCCAAAAGATCAGGGGCTGGAGCCCAGTGGAGTCCTGAAGGGGGTGCGGACCACACCGGGTGACACCTCCAGCAAGGGTGACACCCGTGCTGCTGGCATCTCCCCTCTTCCTGGTAGCCACATCCGCTGGATGGCACAATAATACTGGGCTCTGAATGGCACAATATTACTGGGCTCTGAATGGCACAATATTACTGGTATCTGAATGGCACAATATTACTGGTATCTGAATGGCAAAATATTACTGGTATCTTAACGGCACAATATTACTGGGCTCTGAATGGCACAATATTACTGGTCTCTGAATGGCACAATAATACTGGTCTCTGAATAGCACAATATTACTGGGCTCTGAATGGCACAATATTACTGGGCTCTGAATGGCACAATATTACTGGCATCTGAATGGCACAATATTACTGGCATCTGAATGGCACAATAATTATGGCATCTGAATGGCACAATATTACTGGTATTTGAATGGCACAATATTCCTGGTATAGGAATGGCACAATATTACTGGCATCTGAATGACATAATATTCCTGGCATATGAATGGCACAATATTCCTGGTATCTGAATGGCACAATATTACTGGTTTTTGAATGGCACAATATTACTGGTATTTGAATGACACAATGTTCCTGGTATCTGAACGGCACAATATTACTGGTATTTGAATAGCACAATATTACTGGTATTTGAATGGCACAATATTACTGGTATCTGAATCGCACAATATTGCTGGCATATGAATGGCACAATAATACTGGCATCTTAATGGCACAATGGTATTGGCATCTGGCACAATAATACTGGCATATTAATGGGCAAATTGGCTGTGGCTTATTAATGACAAAATGATACTGGCATATAATTGGGCAAATTATATATATAGAGAGAGATGACTGTATGTATAGATATGTATTGTTTTAGAATTGTACAATTGTCACCTCGTGGGGCTCCTGTGTGTTGCATAATTAATGGTGGTCCCATGTGTGCATAATTATGGGGCGCTTGTGTGCGGCATATTTATTGGGCCCCATGTGTGGAATAATTAAGGGACTCTTTTGTGTGGCATAATTATGGGGCACCTGTGTTTGTGTGGCATAATTATGGGGCACCGGTGTGTGTGGCATAATTAATTGGGCAGAGGTGAGGCATAAATAGTGGGGCTCTGGTGTGGCATAATTAATGGGGCTCTGGTGTGGCATCATTTATGGGGCTCCTGTGTGTGTCATAGTTATGGGGCTCCTGTGTGTGGCATAGATATGGGGCTCCTGTGTGTGGCATAGTTAATAGGCCATCTAACTGGCATTACTAAGGAATCTGTTTGGCATTGTATTGGAGGAAATCCAGTGTGGTGACACCATGAGGTGTCATGGTTACCTGCTGGAGCCCCTGTCAGATTTGAAGAAGTGGAGTAAAAAAAGCTAATATGCTTAGTGGGGCAAACAGACGGATATATATATATATATATATATATTTATTTATTTTTTATTTTTATTATATATATATATATATATATATATATATATATATATATATATATATATATATATGTATGATGCCAATAAACAATAGTGTTTTTTTTGTCGCTGCTGCGATCATTTTATTTTTTTTATCCATCAGAGCATGCACTATAATGTCCGAGTGCCAGTTGTCCTCAACAGGACTAGAAACAAAGATGGTCTGTTCCTGTGTGAGAGGCACAAACCAGGCTGGAATGAGATGTAGCAGTAAGGAGTGGGGACTAGGGTTGTTATTTTACCAATGTTACCAATGCCAATATTAAGTCCATGGAGGCAGTAGTATGGGTGATATTTTAATGTAGAAAAGGTGGCAACCCTAGGGGGGGACATATTGATAGATATACTAAAAAAAACTGCTGACTTGTGTGTAAGTGAATGTGACTGACTGTATGCGTGTGTCTGTCTGTCTGTGAATGACTGTATGTGTGTATCTGTCTGTCTGTGACTGACTGTGTATGGGACTTCATGTGATTGTGTGTATGTGTTGTTGTCTGGTTCCTAGATGTTTTTGCTTGTTCCTTAAAAGTTAAATGTGTCAAGCCCTGTTATATATAATATTAACAATAAATGCACATTTATACATGATTGATATGCTTATGCCAATGAGCAATAGGTATATATAATAGTTATATTATAAGCAATGAGTAATAAAACATAAATGATGTATATTATGCCAATGAACAGTATATGCAAGGCTTTACACCAAAATAAATATCTAAATGATTGGGGGCAGGCCCGGACTGGCCATCGGGCACACCGGGCAAATGCCCGGTGGGCCGCGGCCGGCAGGGGAGGTCCCAGCAGTGGCGTCCCCTGCATTCAAAAAAAAATCAAAAACTTACCTCGTTTCTGCTCTGTCCCCCGGTGCAGGTCCGTGGCTGTGAGGGAAGCGTTGTGTGCTCCCCTCCAGCCGCGCGGTCAATAAAGTTTGTTGGAACTTTTTTTTTAAACAAACTTTTATTGTTGCGCGCGGCTGGAGGGGAGCTCACAACGCTTCCCTCACAGCCACGGACCTTCAGAGCACCGGGAGACGGAGCAGCAAAGAGGTAAGTACTGGGGTCTGGGGAAGGAGGGTGGCATAACGAGCATACTAAGGGGCAATATCCTGGCATATTACATGGCATATTGGGGGCAATATCCTGGCATATTACATGGCATTGTAATGATACTGATGTTAGCAGGTTTGGAGTCCAGCAGCCAGATCAGCAAGGTCTTCTGCCAGAAGTAGCCACTCGTTACCCAGGTGGTTGAGCCCCTGAGCTTTGAGTGACAATCTGGTCTTTTAGCAGAGCTGTGAGGCTGGAACAAAGAGTATAAACGTAGTCAGGCAAGCCAAGGTCAGTGGGTAGTAGAAGGCAGAGTAGTGAGACGGTCCAAATCGGTAACAGGTAAGTAACAATCAATAGAAAGCTTGATATACTGCAGGCAGGAACCACAATAATCTGGCAAAGGTAGATTCACAGGAAGAGGCTTTTATAGGCTGAGAGTGAGCACATGACTTGACACAGGTGAGGAGAGTTGATGATAATAACAAGGCTTGGTATATTCATTGTAACTAGAACATAGGCTAAAATGTAAAAGACAGGCTAGCGAACCAGTAAAGAAGAGAGCTAGGAACATGGAAGTCAGTGTTCAAGTCCAGGCACGGTCAGTTCCTGACAGGTATATTGGGGGCAATATCCTGGCATATTACATGGCATATTGGGGGCAATATCCTGGCATATTGAGAGCAAAATCCTGGAATATTAAATGACATATTGGGGGCAATATCCTGGAATATTAAATGGCATATTGGGGGCAAACTCCTGGCATATTAAGGGGCAATATCCTGGCTAAATCATGGCATATCGAGGGGTTAAATACTGGCATATTTTAATTGGCAAAGTGATGCTGTGGCATGGTCTGTGGGGCAAAATAACATGTACTATGTGGAAAGTGACACTGGCTAGTTCTGTGGGGCAAAGTGACACTGTGGCATGCCAAATCGTGTAGGTGCAATATGAGTGCAAGCCAAGTGCTGTGGGTGCAATATAGGTGGATGGCAAGTTCTGTGGGTACTGTATGGTGCTGTGTTAAGTCATGTGGGTGCAGAGGAAGAGAAAAAAATATAGTAATGCAATTTTTCAATAACATTTTTATTAAATACAATATTAAATAATTCAAATAAGTATAAATGCAACTAGTTATAGAGAGATGTCTGTGTTTATAGATATGTATTGTTTTCGAATTGTACAATTGTCATCTTGTGGGGCTCCTGTGTGTTGCATAATTAATGGCTGTCCCATGTGTGGCATATTTATTGGGCCCCATGTGTGGCATAATTAAGGGGCTCTTTTGTGTGGCATAATTATGGGGCGCTTGTGTGTGTGGCATAATTAAGGGGCGCTTGTGTGTGTGGCATAAATAAGGGGCGCCTGTGTGTGTGGCATAATTAATTGTGCTCCAAGTTGAGGCATAAATAATGGGGCTCTGATGTGGCATAATTTATGGGGCTCCTGTATGTGGCATAGTTATGGGCTCCTGTATGTGGCATAGTTATGGGGCTCCTGCGTGTGACATAATTTGTGGGGCTCCTGTATGTGGCATATTTAATGGCCATCTGACTGGTATTACTAAGGAATACCCCTCACACACACATACTGCACCCCTCACATACACACAGAGCCCCCCAACACACTGCACAACAGACATACAAAATACTTTCATATATATATATATATATATATATATATATATATATATATATATACACACAGCACCCCTCACACACATACTGCACCCCTAAACACATTCCATTCCAGACACACACTAGATCCCTTACCCAACTCTGGATCACCTACACACATACACACACTAGATCCCTATATACACTCTGAAACCGTTATAAACACACACTCACTAGATCTCCTATACACATTCTGGGTCCTTCAAACACACACTAGACTCATATATATATGTATATATACACACACTAGATTCCTTGTAAGCAAAATCATACTACACCCCTAAACACACACTACATATATATATATATACACACACACACACACACACACACACTATAGCCTGTATGCACACACTTGCTATATCCCCTATACACACATTCTCTACAGCCCCTAGCCACATATGCATCACATTACATCACAAACACAACACAACTAAAACCGACCTTATTACACAATACTACACCACAATCAGCTCACTCTACACACACGCAATCCCACAAGCAGGCTCCAAACACATGCTCAATACTCTTTCCTGGCATTTTTGTCTCCTGGTATCCATTTATAGAGACACCAGAGACAAGTTGCAAGGAAACACAGTGCGAGCATGTTATTAAATTTGCTTGCACTGTGCAGAACAAATACAGGGCTTTTTTCTCATGCTAGAGCTCTTCAGCAGAGCTCCGCACATGGTCTGCCCTGGAAGAGCATTGAACCAACATGCTCACTTTGAGAGGGAGCGTGTTTGTCATCGGTGATGACAAAACACACCTCCTCTGCCCCGCCCCCTTCTTAGTGGGCCGCTGTGATAAAAAAATGCCCGGGCCGAATTTTTCTCCCAGTCCGGCCCTGATTGGGGGTATGTAATAAGGGGTCCAGCAGTTTCTAGTTATGCCTCTGCCAGCACTGGATGTTCCTAAGAGCTCAGTAACATTAGTACCCAAACGCTGTCTTTCTCACACACACTATCTCACACGGTCACACACAAGCACGCTGTCACACACACACACACACATGCTGTTGCTCTCTCTCACACACACACGTGTCTCACAGATTGTCTCCACACACACAATCACGCTGTACCGCACAATCTCAAACAGACACTCTTTCTCTCACACACAGTTTCTCACTAGGGCCGGTCCTTTGTGCTGCCGGGGTCAAGAACTGAAATGCTGTCCCGCACGAGCACACACACAGTCATGCACGCACCTACATAAAACATAGTCTCACACACAGATAGAGTCACAGCAGTGAGCCAGCATTGTGTTTTTATTTAAGAAATACAGCACTATATAATAAGTGTGTAAATTAAAAATCATTCATTTAAAATAAAAAATAAAAAATCAAGGATATCCAGTCACCAATATTGTGTGTATAAAGTACCAAACAGTATAGAGAGGGTTAAATAGACTCCCAATTAAAAAATAGCTGCTAGTGCAGCAACAGAATAACTGCTTAAAAAAGATGGCTTGTAAGCGAATAAAAAAACTGCAGACATAACCTAAATATACACAATTTCTAATGATTCAAATGTGCATATAATAATTTAATATATTTAAATAAAACATAATAAATTAAAATATACACAACAATTTGACAAAACACAATTAACCCCTTGCCGACACAAGACGTGCTAGGTCAGTCCTGTGTGGCAAGACGTCAGTGACACAGGACAGACATTTTTGTCAAAACGAGCACTGAAAGCAGATTTTTTCCGCTTTCAGTGCTCAAACAGTATTGAATACTGAAAAATACTGAAAAAAATGCCCATTGGCATTTCGATCGCTCCGGAGAGCAATAGAAATGACTGTTTTAAAGGCACAGTGCCTTTAAAATGACAAGCATTACAAAAAGAGCATAGGAAGCTAATTTAATCGATTCCTATGCTCTGTAAGTGTTGCTGATTGCAAGTCGAGGCAATCAGTAACACACAAAAAAATGCACGATGTGTGTGACCAAGATGGCGCTGCCCTTCTAAGGGCAGAAGCACAGGAGGCAGGAAGTAGCTGCTTCCTGTGCTCTTTGGCTGTCACACGATTGCCTCATCACAGAGGCAATCTCATAGTTGCCAACTGTCCCGGATTTGCTGGGACAGTCCCGGCAACTATGCAAATGTACCGCGTAGATTGCGATCGCGGGACAGTCCCGGGAAACTGGGATGCCACGCGATCGTGGCCAGCCACTGTGTCACGTGACGTGGCGCGGTAACGTCACGTGACCTGGTGACCCACTGCGATCGCGAGATAGTCCAGTTTCCTGGGACTGTCCAGAGAGATCGTGATGTACGCACGGCAGTGTGTGCCATGCTTACAGATGCATTTTTTTAGGAGGGAAGCCTGCAGCACAGAGGATGCGACGGGGACACGGAGGTGAGTACTGGGGAAGGGGGTGGAGGGAGGGTGACTAATAGGCAAAATGGGAGAAATTAATTGGCATGATAAGACTCACAGATGATGATGGGCATGATAAGACTCACAGATGGTGATGGGCATGATAAGACTCACAGGTGATGATGGGCATGATAAGACTCACAGATGATGATGAGCATGATAAGACTCACAGATGATGGTGGGAATGATAATACTCAAAGATGATGATGGGCATGATAAGACTCACAGATGATGATGGGCATGATAAGACTCACAGATGATGATGGGCATGATAAGACTCACAGATGGTGATGGGCATGATAAGACTCACAGATGATGATGGGCATGATAAGACTCACAGATGATGATGGGCATGATAAGACTCACAGATGGTGATGGGCATGATAAGACTCACAGATGATGATGGGCATGATAAGACTCACAGATGATGATGGGCATAATAAGACTCACAGATGGTGATGGGCATGATAAGACTCACAGATGATGATGGGCATGATAAGACTCACAAATGGTGATGGGCATGATAAGACTCACAGATGATGATGGGCATGATAAGACTCACAGATGATGATGGGCATGATAAGACTCACAGATGGTGATGGGCATGATAAGACTGACAAATGATGGGCATGATAAGACTGACAAATGATGGGCATGGTAATACTGACAAATGATGGGCATGATAAGACTGACAAATGATGGGCATGGTAATACTGACAAATGATGGGCATGATAAGACTGACAAATGATGGGCATGATAAGACTGACAAATGATGGGCATGGTAAAACTGACAAATGATGGGCATGATAAGACTGACAAATAATGGGCATGATAAGACTGAAAAATGATGGTCATGATAACACTGACACATGATGGGAATGATAACACTGACACATGATGGGCATGATAAGACTATCAAATGAGGGGCATAATAAGACTGACAAATGAGGGGCATGACATGACTGACAAATGAGGGGCATGATAAGACTGACAAATGAGGGGTATGATAACACTGACAAATGATGGACATGATAACACTGACAAATGAGGGGCATGATAACACTGACAAATGAGGGGCATGATAAGACTGACAAATGAGGGGCATGATAACACTGACAAATGAGGGGCATGATAAGACTGACAAATAATGGGCATGATAAGACTGACAAATGAGGGGCATGGTAAGACTGACAAATGATGGGCATGATAAGACTGACAAATGAGGGGCATGATAAGACTGTCAAATGAGGGGCATGATAACAGTAACAAATGAGGGGCATGATAACAATGACAAATGATGGGCATGATAACACTGACACATGATGGGCATGATAAGACTGACAAATGATGGGCATGATAAGACTGATAAATGATGGGCATGATAACAGTGAAAAATGATGGGCATGATAACAGTGACAAATCATGGGCATGATAACACTGACAAATGATGGGCATGATAACAATGACAAATAATGGCCAAAATAACATGACAAATGAATGGATGTAAGAAATACCTTTAATTTCTTACATGAGCAAAATAATGTAATTAATAAGTAATGATGGTCTGGGCCCAGGCAGACAACAGGAACAAACAGAGGTAGTGCCAGCTTTTGACAAAGCGCCAGTTGGTGCGAAACGCGTCAAGCGTGTGTCGTTTTTGTTTTGTACCTGTCTCCCTGCTTGATGGTTTTATTATTCTTTTTTTGATTTAATAAAGTTACTTTTTACAAACCAACTATGGATTGATGCTGTCTACCTAAGGGATGATTTCAGCTGGCACTACCTCTGTTTGTTCCTGTTGTCTGCCTGGGGTGTGAGTAGACCACTTTTCTGAGCTACAGCACCTGGAAGCTAATCTTACTCACTCCACTGTTACTTGGGGCTTTAGCCGGTCAGAATCTGCTTGGAATTCCTCTCATCTAGATCCATATACTGGCCAAAAGTCTCCCTCCTCACTCATCTTTCATCGTTGGGTTATCCTAATTTACACCGTGTAATCTGCATGCCTTTGTATGAGTTACAATGTTTTACTCTATCTCATAGATGTGCTTTTGAGAAATAGTTGGTGTATCTTGAATATTCTTTGTTATGTCTTCCTGACCCGAGCCCATAGCTCGAGACTTTCATGTGGTTGAAAACTCCTAGTTGATTTCTATCTCATATCTGTAAAACTCTTAATAAACAAATATTAAACAAAAAAATATATATTTTTGATTTTTTTTTGCTGTCTGAGCGCATAGTGATCAGTAACAGCGAATTAGTGGCAAAGGCGGTTTAGTGGTTGCTCAAATGAGCATCACCATTCGCCCTAGTCAGATCAATATTTGTCAATATTGATCCGACCAATTTTGATCTGCCTCACTTTCCTCACTTACATTTTTGTGAGGGAAAGAGACAGATCAGTATTAGTGATATAAAATAACATTTTACAAAATTGTCAGGTTTTATGAAAGCCATTCACTGTGTATTAACCCCTTCCCTGCCATTCATCACTGTATAAGCAGTAATCTTGCACAGCAACAGTATGTTTTGCTGTCTGCACTTTTTTATGGATTAATTTCTTTGTACTGTAATGTATTACAGTACTAGATAGGCTCATCTAAGAGCTATTAACCCCTTCTTTGCTGTAGATCACTGTTTAGGCACTGATTCTGAGGCTGCGGACTCAGGGTTCAAATCTGACCCTGGTCAGCTTTCTGATACATCATCTAGTGATGTATAGGTGGCTGCTGAGCCCTTGCCACAAAGAGTGAAGGGTGTCTACTTTAAAAAAATATATGGTTTGGTGGGGGTAAATTACATTGGCTGGCTTCAAAGATATATCCCATATAGGACATGGACGCAGGTTGAAGATATGTCAAAATTCCAAGTTGGAACACTGAGATGCGCACCTCACAAATGTTGCCTTTTACCCCTCAAGCAACCAAACAAACCTATACATGGATGGTATCGCTGTACTCGGGAGATGTTGCTGAACACATATTGGAGTGTTATTTGGCAGTGACATATAGCAGAATATGTGAATTCATGCCCAAAGTACAATGTATGTGGAAACAAAACATTAAAAAATTACTAACCTAAAATTTAACATTGGCTTGTGGTAGAATCAGTGCATGGAAAGTGTTAAAATACTACCGTTTGAAATACCCTAGGGTGTCTAGTTTGCAAAAATGCATGGTTTTGTGGGGTAAAATATACATTCTGGTTTCAAAAATGTCCCAAATGGAACATGGGCGCAGGTTTTCTGCACGTCAGAATTCCAAATTTGAAAACCAAAAAACGCACCTCTCAAATGTGGCCTTTTAACTCCCAAATAACCTAACCAACCTATACATGGGTGGTATCCCTGTACTCAGGAGATGTTGCTGAACACATATTGAGGTATTGTTTGGCACTAACACATAACAGGATCTGTGAATTCATGCCCGAAGTACAATGTATGTGAAAAAAAATTACTTCCCAAAACATTGACATAGGCTGGTGGTAAAATTAGTGCATGGAAAGTGTTAAAATACTACAATTTGAAATACCCTAGGGCAGTGATGGCGAACGTTTTTGGTCCCGAGTGCCCAATTTTTGCAGACCACAAAGTGCCAACACCATACTCACACACGCTTATACTCATACACACACACACACACACTCATACACAAACACTTATACTCATTCACCCGCACACTCATACACATGCACACTCATACACACGCACACTAATACACACACACTTATACTCATACTCACACACACACTTATACTCACACACACACTTATACTCATACACACACTTATACTGATACACACACTTATACTCATACACACACTTATACTTATACTCATGCGCACGCACACTTATACTCAAACTCACACACACATTTATACTCACACACACTCATACTTATACTCACACATACACACACACACACACACACACACATATACTCATACACACACTTATACCCATACACACACACACACACACACACTTATACCCAAACACACACACACTTATACTCATACAGACACTTATACTCATACAGACACTCATACTCACACACACATTTATACTCACACACACTCATACTTATACTCACACATACACACACACTCAAACATATACTCATACACACATATACTCATACAGACACTTATACTCATACACACACTTATACTCATACACGCACACTTATACTTCCACACAAACTTATACTCATACTCACACACTTATACCCAAACACACACACTTATACTCATACAGACACTCATACTCATACACACACACACACACACACTTATACCCAAACACACACACTTATACTCACACACACACACACTTATCATACTCATACTCACACACACACTTATCATATTCATACTCACACACACACACACACACACACACACTTATCATATTCATACTCACACACACACACTTATCATACTCATACACACACTTATCATACTCATACACACACATATACTCATACTCGCACACACACACACTTCTACTCACAAACGCACACACACATGCAGGTTCAGCTCTCACCGGTAATCTGCTCCGTTGTCCTGGAGGTGCAGGCATCAGTGTAATAGACGGGCGGTGCCGGTCACCTGCTCCTTCTCCAGATGATTGACGCATGTGCGTTATGTGAAGAAGCGTTTAAGTCGGAAAGCAAACAGTTAATTGCTTTCCGACTTGAACGCTTCTTCACAGAACGCGCATGCGCCAATCATCTGGAGAAGAAGCAGATGACCGGCGGCGCCAATCTATTACGCTGATGCCTGCACCTCCAGGACAACGGAGCAGATAAGCGGTGAGAGCTGAACCTGGCCGCGTGCCACTGCTGAGGGCTCGGCGTGCCAGTAGTGGCACGCGTGCCATAGATTCACCACCGCTGCCCTAGGGTGTCTAGTTTGCAAAAATGTATGGTTTTGTGGGGTAAAATACACATTCTGGCTTCAAAAATGTCCCAAATGGAACATGGGTGCAGGGTTTCTGCATGTCAGAATTCCAAGTTGGGAAACCAAAAAGCGCACCTCTCAAATGTGGCCATTTAATCCCCAAATAACCTAACCAACCTATACATGGGTGGTATCCCTGTACTCAGGAGATGTTGCTGAACACATATTGAGGTGTTGTTTGGAAATACCCCTTCACATTTTCAGGTAATACCTAAATTGCAATCTATGTGAATTTTTTTTTTTTAAACTATTTTGCTGCAAACTTTGGCAAAGGTTGATGGTAAAATGGCTACATGAAATGTGTCAAAATACCCCAAGTTAAATGCCCTGAGTTGTCTAGTTTTTTTAAAATATGTACATGTTGGGGGGGGAGGGTTCGGGAGGCGGGGGTCATTCATGGTTTTAGTACAGATATCAGTGTTACAATATCACTATCGCTAATTTTGAAATAGCTTTGCACTACTTATAGTTCTGGCCCTGTAACATGAATAAAAAAGCACAAAAACATAAAACATGGGCTATTTCTGAACTCAGGACAAATATTAGAAACTATTTTGCAGTGTTTTTTTGTTGTCTCTTGTAGATGAGTATTAGATTTTTCAAATAAAAGTCAGAATTGTTCTTTAATTTTTTGCCATATTTTATTATTTTTTTATATCAAATTATATGCTATTAACAAAATAATGGTATCAAAAGAAAGCCCTTCTTATGACGATAGAAACAATATATAGTTTGTGTTGGTACACTAAATGAGACAGAAATAAATTACAGCAAAACACGAACATCTCAGAAATGTTAAAACAGCCCATGTCACCAAGCGTCGGACAAGCCAAAAAAGTCATGTCACTAAGGGGTTAAATCAACATATGTTCTCTGGCATAAATGTACTAGCAAATACATAGATTACCAACAGACCATCAAAATACATAGATATATACAACACTATCTATAGACGACTAAAATAGCTGATAAAAATCCAAATAGCGAAAATACTTTACCTGGTAACCGTATGGGCTCGCTGGGAGTGATCTGGCCACAGGCCCCAGCACTAGCTGTCACCACAAACTCCAGGGAAACGTTGCACATGGTCTCGCGAGGATGAGCCAGGCTCAGGCCACCAAGAACAAAGATGGCAAGTATAGCCTACAGGGGGTGAGGAGAGGTGCGTGTGCCCACTGGCTGCACAGTGCTACTGGGAAAGCACTTCACCTGGCTTTTTTTTGCGAGCCGGGTGTCATAGGGCAGCGTGCAAGGTTGCAGTTCAAAATACCCTCATTATTATGATAGGTTACGTGCACTCCTAGAGCAACATGGGACCCCACTTTCAGCAGCAGAAACTCTTAGAGCCGGCTCTAACTATCACCCCTGCAAGCGGTGGCGGAACTAGAAACCACAGAGCCCATCATTCTACCTTAAAAGCTTGTCTGGGGACTTTCTAATTATGTAAGCGTAATAATTATGGCAGCGCTGCTGCTATGTTGGTGACTTAGCCAGCATGCTCACTCACATGGACATGCACTGAAATGGACACTCAGTCAGCAAACTCACTCACATGGACACTTACCCAGCACGCTCACTCACATGGACACTTAGCCAGCACGCTCACTCACATGGACACTTAGCCAACATGCTCACTCACATGGACACTCACTCAAATGGACACTCAGTCAGCAAACTCACTCACATGGACACATAGCCAGCACGCTCACTCACATGGACACTCACTCAAATGGACACTCAGTCAGCAAACTCACTCACATGGACACATAGCCAGCACGCTAACTCACATGGACACTTATCCAGCACACTCACTCAAATGGACACTCAATCAGCACACTTACTCAACTGGACACTCACAGACATACTCACCCAGCACAACCCTTTATCACAGACACACAGAGACTCACCACACTCAGCCAGCATAGACACACAGCCAGCAGTGACTCATCAGCAGATTTTTTTTTATATATGACCAGTTGCTCATCGAGCATCAGGGCTTCAGGGAGTTTCTTCATTCTAAAGTAAAAAGCGTGCGGTCCAGGAGAACCGCGAGACCGCATGCAAATAGCAGCAACAACAAAAAAAAAACGAATCACAGCAAGGGGCGGCATGACAAGGAATTACCAGTTCCGGCAATTACACCGGCTCTGGTCGCAATATTGATGCATCTGCCCTACACGCAGCCAAAAACATATAGGGCTTGATCACCGTACCGGATATGAACTTACATCATATCAGGCATGTAAGGGGGGGGGGGGGGAAATATCGGAGGCTTGTGGCTAAAGCATACTTTAGCCCCAGAGTCTCCATTCGGGGCTATGATCCGGAGATTCGGGGCTTCAGCCCCAGTAGCCACCCCCTAGTGACGCCACTGCCTCAACCTGAATGGGACGTGAACATGGCACCGAGGTGGTATAGCAGTTACACACCAAGGGTTTCAAAAGCGAAACATGGAATACGTTAGAGATGCGCATGCTAGGAGGAAGGTCAAGAGCATAGGCTACAGGGTTAACCCTTTGAAGTATACATAATGGCCCAACATAGCGAGGTGCCAGTTTTAACAAGGGAACACGGAGCCGTAGATTGCGGGAAGACATCCAGATCCTCTCCTTGACTTGATACGTAGGTGCAGGTAGGCACCTGCGTCCAGCCTGGATCCTATAGTTCTGCATGGATCGTCGCAAGTCCTGAACCTGCACCCAAGTGGAACAGAGTTCCCGTAGATGTTCCTCCAATGCCGGAATCTCCTGTGGCATGAACGTATCAGGCAACATGGACGGTTGAAACCCATAGTTCTCCTAGAACGGGGATAGCTGGGAAGAGGCAATAATAGCATTATTGTGGGCGAACTCCGAACAGGGGAGCAGTTCCGACCAGTCGTTCTGGTGGTCTGAAATGTAGCATTCAGGAACTGTTCCAAGGCTTGATTAGCTTGTTCCACAGCACCAATGGATTGCAGATGTTAAGCCAAGTAGAAGGTAAGCTGAATTCCCATCTGCACACAGAAAGCTGTCCATGTAAATGAAAGACCTCCAGAGCAAAGATCAAGGTAAGCCCTTGAGATGTCGGCAATTTTTTCAAAGGAATGCAATGCAACATTTTAGAGAATTGATCAACAACCATGAGAATGACCATATTGCCACGGGAGAGTGGAAGAGCCACAATAAAATCCAAAGACAAGTGTGTCCAGGGTCGTTCACCATTAGGTATATTTTGCAAGAGGCCCACTGGAAGGTGTTGTGGTGTCTTATTTTGAGCACACACAGGACAGGCAGCTACATAGGCGGTGACATCAGAACATAGACCAGGCCACCAAAATCGTCGAGAGATGGCCCACATTAACTGTTTTTTTACCTGAATGCCCGGCCGCTTTGGAGTTGTGATACGTGCCCAGTAATTTAGTGTGACGGGAGCTGGTACAAAGCAACAACCACTAGGTTTCTCCAGAGGAGAATTAATTTGTGCAGCCAGAATCTCGTCACCTAGAGGTGAGGTTAGGTTATTGCGGATAGTGGCAAGTATATCGTCCACAGGAATTACAGGAGTAGGAGCCATCTTCTCCTTGGATAGGGAGGCCCGAATGTTTTTAGTACCAGGCAAATAGGAGACCACATAATTAAATCTTGATAGGAAGCGAGCCCACCTAGCTTGCTGAGGGGAAAGTATTTTTGCCTCGGAAAGGTATATAAGATTTTTGTGGTCCATGTGAATGAGAATTGGCACGGAAGTACCCTGAAGGAGATGCCTCCATTTTTTGAGAGCTAGAATTGTAGCTAGGAGTTCTCTATCACCAATCTGGTAATTACATTCCACCGGGCTCAATTTCTTCGAGAAATACCTGTATGGATACATGGAGCTCTCCAGTTAGGACATTGAGACACCTCCTGTCTCCCCCTACTCCCGTCTCAGACGCATCGACTTCGAGGATGAATGGTAAGGCAGGGTTAGCGTGTGCCAGTATAGGAGCTGCAGCAAAGGCGGCTTTAAGAGATGCAAATGCTGTAATGGCCTCCTGAGACAAATGCTGTGAATTGCCATCTCTCCTGGTCATGTCTGTTAGAGGTATGTATAGGCCAAAAATGTAACCTTTTCGCGGTAGAATTCACATTTCTCCAACTTGCAAAACAGGTTAATGTCACGGTGGAACCCCCCCCCCCCCCCAAACCACCATGTCTTGCCGTTCCTCAGTGCCCATGTTCTGGCTGAGTTATTTTCACCTGTGTTAACTGGTGTTTAAAATGTATGGTGCCCTGTTAAAGAGCCTAATCCCTTGTACCTTTTCCCCAGGAATGTAGCTTCAGCAGCCACTTCACAATAAAGGTTTATCCCGGTTGCTGAGCTCATTCTCTGGTTCAAAATGTAGGCACTTTTCCTATTGGTTGCTCAGACCAAGCCACCAGTGTAGACACTGTTCTGATTGGTCGCTTAGTTAAATGTCCTATTTGAAGGGATTTACTGATCTGTGAGCACTCCCCCTGCTTGTTCACACACTATATGTGTGAACAAGTTCTTTTGTTCAAGTTATGTTATCAAGATGTGTTCCTGTATATATGTCCTGTGTTTTGAATCAATAAACAGTTCTTCTTGTTTTACCCAACACGACCGGTCTCATCTGCTATGTTGGGGAATTGCTAGCAGGGAAACAGTGACTATAGCCCTGTTTGTATATTTGTATTTTCCTGGACCTGAGGAGTGATTTTGTGGAACTGATTCCGGTAGGAGCTACCCATCTAGTAGCCCTACCGTGACAGTTATTCTCTCTGAGCCTCTGCAAAACATGAGAGATGTCTGCATGGTGTTTCTTGAGAGATGTAGAATGGATAAGAATATCATCAAGATAAAACACCACACATTGCTGCGAGGTATTCGTACTGTCTGCTCCTAGTGTGACACTCCTAGTGATAGTGTTGTCATATGGGCAGTGTGGCAGCAGGACACCGGCATGGCCCTTGCCAAATGGAACTCTTGGGAGGTGAAGGAGGCACTGGTGAGCAAGAAAAGCTTGGTGCGAAATGAACAGGAGGCCTTGAACGACGGTCTCTTTCTGAGCCTGGTATCAATGAGGATGACAAAGGATATCAGTTCCTCAAGATACTTAGGTATATCTCTGGCTGCAATCTCATTCTTAATAGGATTGGAGAGCCCATTTGAAAAGGCAGCCAAGAGAGCTTTGTTGTTCCAGCCAACCTCTGCTGCCAGGGTATGGAATTCTATGGCATAGTCGGCAACCATTCTCGTGCCCTATTTGATTGACATGAGCTGTTTGGCAGCAGAGGTGGAGCGAGCTGGAATGTCAAATACCCTTTTAAAGGACACAACAAATTCAGGGTAATCGTAAACAATGGGTCTCTCTCTCTCCCAGAGAGGATTTGCGCAAGCTAGGGCTTTATCAGAGAGCAAAGAAATCATGAAACCAACTTTGCTTTTGTCTGTGGGAAATGCCCGGGGAACCATTTCCTTGTATATCACAAACTGGTTTAAAAATCCTTTGCACTGAGCTGGGTTGCCCCCAAAACTTTGGGGAAGTGGGGCAGACCCAGTCATGACTCTAGCCACTACTGGTTCAGAGACTACAACCAGTGTTGGGACAGGAAGGGAGGCAGAGGCGGCTGTAGCCACAGACTAACTGGACACTGGATCCAGATGCACAGTACGAAGGGTCTGCAATGCGTGTGCAAACTGGTCCAAACAATGGTCTGCCTGGTCCAAACTAGTAAATACATTAGGTATAGGTGGATTGCCTGTACCATCTGGATCCATGGCCCTTGCATAATGTTAGGGACCAGGAACCATCGTAATGTAAGGGCTGAACATTTGAAACTCACCACATTCATCCACAGAGTTGAAGAAGGATTAAACTTTACTGCAGAAGAGGAGTTTTTTATATTGAGATGAGCACATATTGGGAGATGGACCATGTGAGCTGGGTGATTCGTAGAACATAAATACATCACACAGATTATGATGTCACAATTAAGCTACTTCTATATGACATAAGCCAGCATGCAGTGTAGAAAGGAAAATATACAAGTGTTACACTGATGCAAATGCCAGAAGAGAAAATTGTATATGCAAAAAAATCAAACATAGGAAGGGAAGTCAGAGAGCAAAAGCTTGCAGCAGTTGGATTTGAACCCACACCTTCTGAGAGACTGCAGCCTAAATCCAGCACCTAAGACTACTCAGCCATGGTACCTGGTATGATGATTTTTGTCCAAACGTGAACATTACAGCATGTAACGAAAAGCCAGCAGACGGTGTTCGGACAATTCGGTCTCTTAGCTTGAAGATCAGGGGTTTGGGGTTTGAATCCCAGCAAAGACAAAAAAAAGTAAGTATTTAATAACATAAAATACATTTTTAGGGTCAGAAAGTTTTGTAACCTATTTTTTCTCATTTCATTTACTGACTAAACAGAGAGAAATTGCTTTAAAATAAAAATAAATCATTCTTCATTTCTGAAGAAAAAAAAGATAACAGAAAACGTAAATGACTTTGCCCCCCATGGGCTGTGTGCATTCAGACTACATTTCCATAGTTGCCAACATTTGAAAAAAAATTCCAGGGACATTTTGCAGCTCAGCTTCCAATTACTTACTTTAATATTGACCACACCCACTGTCCAAAGCCCAGCCCACTACACAAAATTAGCATAATGTAACTCCACCTTATTGTCACAGTGTAGATTATATCACCAAGTTCCCACCAGCATTACCAGGATCCTTGGTATCCAACAGATACATTCACAGCACAACATCTACATCAGGCATATGGATATTATCACCTTTACATGAAATATAGTAAGACCTGGTACATATCTGCTTCAGTCAGAGAGCTGTGTGTACACCATAAAACATACATCAATATGAACCTACCACTTCTGCTGGAAGGCCATTCCACGTATCTACTACCCTATCAGTAAAGTAATACATTCATTAGTCCCTGGCCTTATCTTATATCTAGGATAGCATTATACCTATCCCACGCATGCTTAACCCTTTAAGGACCAGGGATTTTCCTGGGCCAAGGACCAGAGCGTTTTTCAATTTTTAATACGCGGTTTTTGAAACATAAATTTCCTCTCTCTCATTTAACGTACCCATACAAGTTATATGTTGTTTTTTAGAGGACAGTTAGAGCTTTCTTTTGATACCCTATACATAAAAATGATTTACATTTTAGTATTAAAAAATACATATAAAAGAGGAAATTTTTGAGGAAAAAAAAGTTTTTCCCCATTATTTTCCCAATAATAAGCTACATAACTAGTGCAACACTAACCCACTTATCCCCCCTAATTAACTAACTAATAAAAAAGAAAAATATTGGTTCCCAAACCCCCCATAACAAAAAAGACAGAAAAAAACTCTGAAGAGTGCGATGTCAGATCAGTAAAAATCATGCAACAGGCATGCAGGGGTTAAATTTTATTAAATAAATATATTAAAATTACCTTTATTTATTCAAAAAAACTTTATAAATTGTAAAAATAAAAAAATCTGTTAAAAAAAAACTAAATGAGGGCCATAAAGTGGAAGGAAACTGATCACAGTTAAAAACTGTGATCAGCAATGAAAGGGTTAATTTTTTTTTTTTTTTTTTTAACCTATGTGTGTATAATTAATTTATTTTTACTTACAGGTCACTCTCTGTGCTTCACTATAAGAATGTGAAGCACAGGGAGTGAATTAGAGGCAAAGTCAGTGTGTGAACACACTGACTTTGCCATCTAATTTGCATGTTATCGCGGTGATGACTAAATCACCGCGATCACATGGCCGGAAACTGACCGATCGGGTCCAGGAGCTTTGCCTCGGGTGCGAGGCTTAGTCCTGGACCCGTTGCAGACTAGCTGGCGGTGCCCACGGAGCGCACCGCCGGCTAGACTGCATGACGAGTTAACTCGTCATAAGGTCGCTAACGCTGCGGCTCTTATGACGAGTTAACTCGTCATAAGGACGGGAAGGGGTTAAACTCCTTCACTGTTTTAACCTCTACCACTTCTACTGGAAGACTATACCATGCACCCACTACCCTCTCAGTAATGTAATACTTTCATTAGTCCCTGGCCTTATCTTATATCTAGGATAGCCTTATACCTATCCCATGCATGCTTAAACTCCTTCACTGTATTAACCTCTACCACTTCTGCTGGAAGGCCATTCCATGTATCCACTACCCTATCAGTAATGTAATACTTTCATTAGTCCCTGGCCTTATCTTATATCTAGGATAGCCTTATACCTATCCCATGCATGCTTAAACTCCTTCACTGTATAAACCTCTACCACTTCTACTGGAAGACTATTCCATGCATCCACTACTGTCTCAGTAAAGTAATACTTTCATTAGCTCCTGATGTTATCTTATATCTAGGATAGCCTTATGCTTATCCCATGCATGCTTAAACTCATTTAATGTATTAACCTCTACCACATCTACTGGAAGACTATTCCATGCATCCACTACCCTCTCAGTAAATTAATACTTTCTTTAGTGCCTGTCCTTATCTTGTATCTAGGATAGTCTTATGCTTATCCCATGCATGCTTAACCCCTTAAGGACAGAGCCTTTGAAACATTTTTGCTCATTCTGGACAATGGCTATTTTAACATTTCTGAGCTGTTCGTGTTTAGCTGTAATCTTCTCATTTGTCATTTGTTGTACCCACAAAAATTATATATTGTTTTTATCAGCACAAGAAGGGCTTTCTTTAGATACCATAATTTTGATCATATCCTATAATATTATATAAAAAAAAAAATATATATGTTGAAAAATAACAAAAAAAAATGAGTTTCTGACTTTTATTTGAAAAATGTTTTACTCATTTACAAATGTCAATGAAAAAATCTGCTAAATAGATTCTACTATTTCTCCTGAGTACAGGGATACCACCCATGCATTGGTGTGCCATGTTTTGGGGGGGCTAAAAGGCAACATTTGAGAGGTGCGCTTTTTGGTTTTCCAACTTGGAATTTTGATGTGCAGAAAACCTGTGCCCATGTCCCATTTGGGACATTTCTGAAGCCAGCCTGTGTATCTTACCCCATCAAACCATATATTTTTGAAAACTAGACACCCTAGGGTATTTCAAATAGTGCTATTTTAACACTTTCCATGCACTAATTCTACCACCAGACTTTGTCAAACCTTTTGGTAGTAATTTTTTTGCGTGTTTTTTTCACACACATTGTACTTCAGACATAAATTCACAGCTCCTGCTATAGGTCACTGCCAAAAAACACTCCAATGTGTAATTAGCAACATCTCCCGAGTACAGGGATACCACCCATGCATAGGTATGTCATGTTGTTGAGGGGCTAAAAGGCCACATTTGAGAGGTGCGCATTTTGGTTTTCCAACTTATAATTTTGACTTGCAGACAACCTGCACCCATGTCCCATTTGGAACATTTCTGAAGCCAGCCTGAGTATTTTTACCCCATCAAACCATATATTTTTGAAAACTAGACACCCTAGGGTATTTCAAATGGTGGTATTTTAACACTTTCCATGCACGAATACTACCATCAGCCTTTGTCAAACTTTTTGGTACTACTTTTTTGTGTGTTTTTTTCATACACATTGTATTTCAGACATAAATTCACAGCTCCTGCTATGGGTCACTGCCAAAAAACACTTCAATATGTATTCAGCAACATCTCCCGAGTACAGGGATACCACCCATGCATAGGTATGTCATATTGTTGAGGGGCTAAAAGGCCACATTTGAGAGGTGCGCATTTTGGTTTTCCAACTTATAATTTTGACTTGCAGACAACCTGCACCCATGTCCCATTTGGAACATTTCTGAAGCCAGCCTGAGTATTTTTACCCCATCAAACCATATATTTTTGAAAACTAGACACCCTAGGGTATTTCAAATGGTGGTATTTTAACACTTTCCATGCACGAATACTACCATCAGCCTTTGTCAAACTTTTTGGTAGTACTTTTTTGTGTGTTTTTATCATACACATTGTATTTCAGACATAAATTCACAGCTCCTGCTATGGGTCACTGCCAAAAAACACTCCAATGTGTATTCAGCAACATCTCCCGAGTTCAGGGATACCACCCATGCATAGGTATGTCATGTTGTTGAGGGGCTAAAAGGCCACATTTGAGAGGTGCGCATTTTGGTTTTCCAACTTAGAATTGTGACTTGCAGACAACCTGCACCCATGTCCCATTTGGGACATTTCTGAAGCCAGCTTGTGTATTTTTACCCCATCAAACCATATATTTTTGAAAACTAGACACCCTAGGGTATTTCAAATGGTGGTATTTTAACACTTTCCATGCACTAATTGTACCACCAGCCTTTGTCAAACTTTTTGGTAGTACTTTTTTGTGTGTTTTTTTACACATACATTGTATTTCAGATATAAATTCACAGCTCCTGCTATGGGTCACTGCCAAAAAACACTCCAATGTGTATTCAGCAACATCTCCCGAGTACAGGGATACCACCCATGCATAGGTTTGTCATGTTGTTGGGGGGCTAAAAGGCCACAGTTGAGAGGTGCACTTTTTGGTTTTCCAACTTGGAATTTTGACTTGCAGACAACCTGCACCCATGTCCCATTTGGGACATTTCTGTAGCCAGCCTGTGTATTTTTACCCCATCAAACCATATATTTTTGAAAACTAGACACCCTAGGGTATTTCAAATGGTGGTATTTTAACACTTTCCATGCACTAATTGTACCACCAGCCTTTGTCAATCTTTTGGATAGTAATTTTTTTTTTACACACATTGTACTTCAGCCATGAATTCTCAGATTTTGGTATGTGTCACTGCAAAACAACACCTCAATGTGTGTTCAGCAACATCTCCTGAGTATAGGGATACTACCCATGCATAGGTTTGTCACCTTGTTTGGGGGTTTAAAGGCCACATTTGGAATTTGTCCATTCTGGTTTTCCAAATTGGATTTTTTACTTGTCCTATTTGGGACATTTTTGAAGCCAGCCTGTGTATTTTACCCCATCAAACCATATATTTCTGAACATTAGACGCCCTAAGGTATTTCAAATGGTGGTATTTTTACACTTTCCATGCACTAATTCTACCACCAGCCTTTGTCAATCTTTTGGGTAGTATTTATTTTTGTGTTGTTATTCCACACACACAGTATTTCAGGCATGTATTATGAGATTTTGGTATATGTCACTGCCAAACAATACCCCAATTTGTGTTTTACAACATCTCCTGAGTTCAGGGATACCACCCATGCATAGGTTTGCCAGGATTTTTGGGAAGGTTCAGTCAAAATTATTGAACTTGGTATGAAATTTGGTTTGAAATTGAGTGTATATGTTCTGATAGGCCTATCTTTAGTTTTAGTATCTTAAAATGTTGACACCCCAAGGTATTGCATATGGGGTGTTTTGATGTCTTTGATGCAACCATGTTTGCAAAATCAATTGTTGGAAGTGTTTGGTGGCCTTTTTTCCAAAAAATATTTTACACATACATTGCCTTTTGACTGTGATTTAGGAGAGCCTGTTCTAAGTTACTTCAAGAAAACACCCCAGTGTGTTTTCTGCCAGGCCTCCTGAGTACACCCATGCCCCCCATGCATAGGTTTGCCAGATTTTTGGGAAGGTTCAGTCACAATTATTGAACTTGGTAATTTGGTTTGAAATTGAGCGTATATGTTCCGACAGGCCTATCTTTAGTTTGGGGCCCATTGCATACGCCAATTTAGTTTGATTTTCAGAAAGGTGTATATATTTAAAATGTTGACACCCCAAGGTATTGCATATGGGGTGTTTTGATGTCTTTGATGCAACCATGTTTGCAAAATCAATTGTTGGAAGTGTTTGGTGGTCTTTTTTAAAAAAAATATTTTACACATACATTGCATTTTGACTGTGATTTAGGAGAGCCTGTTCTAAGTTACTTCAAGAAAACACCCCAGTTTGTTTTCTGCCAGGCCTCCTGAGTACACCCATGCCCCCCATGCATAGGTTTGCCAGGATTTTTGGGAAGGTTCAGTCAGTTGTAAGATGTGGTCATTTGGATTGAAATTGAGAGTGTTTCTAAAATTTTAAACTCTAGAGCAGTACACGTAAAAACTAAAAATCTGGAGCAGTAAAACGTAAAAATATAAAAGGCAGAAAAATAAGCACTAAAAAAAATAAAAAATGGGCAACTGTGTGGTACACTTTGAAGCAGGTACCGATGCAGAGTCCTGGCTTCCCAGTGCTATCAGGACAATAAAAGGTTGTATTTGTTCTTTGTCCCCTACTATAACAGACTCTGCATCTTTTCTGGGGGTTCTGCTTCTTGTCAGTTGGGGGAATTTTAAAAATAAAATGGGTAGCCCCAAGTCTGTTTCCCCCAATCACCGCCCGGGGACCAGGTGCACCTTGGTATAAGATACCCGAAATTATCTGAAGCTGGAACTGTAAAAATGACAGCTTAATTACGGGGTTTGCTGTTTTGTGCAACACAAAAGCATTGTAGGTCGCAACTTGTAGCAGGTAAATTGCGACCTTCTTATACCACGCCTTCGTCTTCCTCATAATAAGATAGGGCTGTAGGAGTTGATCTGACAGATCAACTCCACCCATATACCTATTATAGGCCCTGATGCACACTGGCTTTTGGATGACCTCAGCTCTGCCACGGACTGCAACCTGCTCAGTCCTCTCATCATGGATGGTGCTGAGCATGCACACATCCTTTTTATCTCTGAATTTTAATGCCAAGAGCTCTTCTTGGCGCAGAGCTGAGGTCTCCCCCCTTTGTAGCCGGGTACGTACCAATTGCTGTGGGAACCCTTTGCGGTTAGAACGAATAGTACCGCAAGCCACTGTTTCAAAACAATAAAGCAACTTAAACAGTGGTACACTTGTATAAAAATTATCAACATACAAGTGGTACCCCTTGTTCATAAGGGGTAGGAGAAGGTCCCACACAATCTTGGTACTTGCTCGCAGGGCAGCCTGGAGGGTCAAGATGGCTATCTTTTCCCTCATATACCCGGAAGGCCTGAGTGTACCCACTCTCGCTCTCACAGAGCTTATACACCTTCACTCCATATCTGGAACGCTTGGAAGGGATATATTGCTTGAATCTCAACCTTCCCTTGTACTTCATCAGAGATTCATCCACGCTTATATCCCTTCTAGGTGTATAAGCCTCTGCAAACCTGGCAGAGAGGTGGGTAATCAGGGGGCGGATTTTAAATAGCCTGTCAAACTGGGGGTGCTCTCTAGGGTGACACAGGCTATTATCATTGAAATGCATGAAATGAAGAAGCATTTCATACCGCTGCCTGCCCATAGATTGGGCGTAAATGGGGTACTGCAGATGGGGCTTGTGCTCCAGTAGGAGCGAATGGAGGGTTTCTTTATAATACTCATCAACATTGTCAGTGCCCAGAATTTTAGAAATTCTGGCACGTCAATGGGGATCCATTGCTGCCTTCCCAAAAATGAAGTTGGGCGAGCAGCGTGGAACTGCTGGGCATATAGATTAGACTGGGAGACAATCTCCCCCAGTATATCATCCCCCAGAAAAATGTGGACAAACTGGAGGGGAGTAAATCCTGCAACATCAGTATTGATGCCAGGAACTGGGGTAAAAGGAGGGATAGTTGGCCAATAGCGATTAGGCACTGTCCACTCCTCAGCAGCACTGCCATCCGGAGTCTCACGACTCCTTGTGGCAGGGGGCCCAGCAGCCACTGATACATCACTAGAAGATGTATCGGTAAACTGACCAGGGTCAAAATCTGACCCTGTGTCAGTGGCCTCAGAATCTGAGGCGAGGATGGCATAAGCCTCCTCAGCGCTATACATGCGCTCAGACATAATATAAATTTATTGAAATTTTACTTTACGTGGACCCCTAGCGGGTACAATTGCCCCTAGCGGGTTTCAAAAAAAAAAATATACAGACAGCAAAAAAGTACTGCTGCAAGCCGGATCAATGAAAAGCAATGATCTACGGCAAAGAAGAGGTTAATAGCACTGTAATAAATACAGTAAAAAAAATTAACCTCTAAAAAAAACTGCACAGACAGCAAAAATGTGCTGGTGTGCAAGATCACTATTTTACACAGTGATCAAAAAGCAGGGAAGGGGTTAAACACAGGGAATGGCTTTGAAAAAAGCCTTTGGGTCTCACAATTTATTAGAATATATAAAATCACTAAAATAACTAACTATAACAATACTGATCTGTCTCTCTCCCTCACCAGAACGCAAGTAAGGAGAGCGAGGAAGATCTAACACTGTCAAAGGCAATCAAATACACACTCATACATATAGTCAGTCACATAGACACATACACTCATACATACAGTCTGTCACATACACTCATACATACACACATACAAGTGAGCGTTGTTTTTTTATAATCTTAACCCTTTGGCGACACAGGACGGACTAGGTCCGTCCTGTGTCAAAACGAGCACTGAATGCAGAGTTTTTCCGCTTTCAGTGCTCAAGCGGCATTGTAACGATGCTTCCGTATGAAAGCATCGTACAATACTAAAAAAAATGCCCGTCGGCATTTCGATCGCTCCGAAGAGCGATAGAAATGCCGGTTTTAAAGGCACAGTCCCTTTAAAACGACGGGCATTAAAAAACGAGCATAGGAAGCAAATTTTTCGCTTCCTATGCTCAGAAAGTGTTTCTGATTGCCTCGCAAGTCGAGGCAATCAGTTACACAAAAAAAAAATGCACGATCTTGGTCACTGGGTGACCAAGATGGCGCTGCCCTTCTAAGGGCAAGAGCACAGGAGGCAGGAAGTACCTGCTTCCTGTGCTCTCTGGCTGTCACACGATTGCCTCTTCACAGAGGCAATCAGTGACTGCCAGGCACACAGACAAGCAGTGGGGATGCTCTGATGAGCATCCCCACTGACTGGTCAAATCAATATTAACCCTATATTGATCTGACCAGTTATGATCTGCCTCCCTCTCCTCACATTTTTTTTTAGTGAGGGAGAGAGACAGATCAAATTTATAAAAGTAAGTAAAAGTTAAAAAAAACAATAAATACACAACACCCGAATAATAAAACAATAAAAAAAATGTATTAAAGAAATTCCCTGCGTTTAACCCCTTCCCTGCCACTGATCTTGCGTAAGCAGTGATCGTGCACATCAGCGCATTTATTTTTGCTGTTTGTGCATTTTTTAGGGGTAAATTTTTTTTGTACTGTAATTTATTACAGTACTACAAAGGCTCTTCTAAGAGTTATTAACCCCTTCTTTGCCGTCGATCACTGCTTACGCAATGATATTGACGCCAAAGCAATTTTTATCTGTCTGCATATTTTTTTTTATTATTTTTTTTTTTTACACATACCCGCTAGGGGATTACATGTAAAGTAAAAATATTAGAGATTTTTTTTTTTAAGCTGCCTGAGCGCATAGCGATCAGTAACAGCGAATTAGTGGCAAAGGTGGTTTGGTGATTTCTCAATTAAGCTCACCATTCGCCCTGGTCAGATCAAAATTGGTCGGATCAATATTCACAAATATTGATCTGCCTCCCTCTCCTCACTTACATTTTTGTGACGGAAAGAGACAGATCAGTATTAGTGATATAAAATAACATTTTATAAAATTGGCAGGTTTTATTAAAGTCTTTCACTGTGTCTTAACCTCTTCCCTGCCATTCAAAACTGTGTAAGCAGTAATCTTGCACAGCAACAGTATGTTTTGCTGTCTGCACTGTTTTATGGATTAATTTCTTTGTACTGTAATGTATTACAGTACTAGATAGGCTCTTCTAAGAGCTATTAACCCCTTCTTTGCTCGAGATCAGTGCTTACGCACTGATTCTGAGGCCGCGGACTCAGGGTTCGATTTTGACCCTAGTCAGCTTTCTGATACATCATCTAGCGATGTATCGGTGGCTGCTGAGCCCTTGCCACAAGGAGTGATGGGGGTCTACCGTTAAAAAAATATATGGTTTGGTGGGGGTAAATTTACATTGGCTGGCTTCAAAGATATATCCCATAAAGGACACGGACGCAGGTTGACTACATGGCAAAATTCCAAGTTGGAATTTTGAGATGCGCATCTCACAAATGTTGCCTTCTAGCCAAAAAACAAACCAACAAACATATGCATGGGTGCTATCCCTGTACTCGGGAGATGTTGCTGAACACATATTGGGTTGTTGTTTGGCAGTGACATCTACCAGAATCTGTGAATGCATGTGGAAAAAAAACTCCCAAAGAAGTACTACCACAAACTTTTACAAAGGCTGATGGAAGAATTAGTACCTATACAGTATTAAAATACCACCATTTGAAATACCTTAGGATGTCTATTTTCCAAAAATATATGGTTTGATGGGGTACAATTCATTGGACGGCTTCAAAAATGTTCCAAATGGAACATGGGCGCAGGCTGACTACATGTCAAAATTCCAGGTTGGAATTGCGCACCCCCTAAATGTGGCCTTTTAGCCCAAAAACAAACCAACAAACCTATGCATGGGGGGTATCCCTGTACTTAGGAGATGTTGCTGAACATATATTGAGGTGTTGGTTGGCAGTGGCAAATACTAGAATCTGAAAATTCCTGCCTGAACTACAATGTGTGTGGGGAAAAAATGACATCCCAACCCTTTGACATAGGTTGGTGGTAGAATTAGCACTTGGAAAGTGTTAAAATACCACAATTTTAAATACCCTAGGATGTCTAGTTTTCCAAAATATATGGTTTTATGGGGTAAAATACTTTGACAGGCTTCAAAAGTGTCCCAAATGGAACATGGGCGCAGGCTGACTACATGTCAAAATTCCAAGTTGGAAATGCACCCCCCCCCCTAAACGTGGTCTTTTAGCCCCCAAACAACCCAACAAACCTATGCATTGGTGGTATCCCTGTACTCAGGAGATGTTGCTGAACACATATTGGGGTGTTGTTTTGCACTGACACATAACAGGATCTGTGAAGTACAATGTATGTGGAAACAAAACATTAAAAAACTACTAACCTAAAATTTAACAAAGGCTGGTGGTAGAATTAGTGCATGGAAAGTGTTAAAATACTATCATTTGAAATACCCTAGGGTGTCTAGTTTGCTAAAATGTATGGTTTTGTGGGGTAAAATACACATTCTGGCTTCACAAATGTCCCAAATGGAACATGGGCGCAGGTTTTCTGCATGTCAGAATTCCAAGTTGAAAAACCAAAAAGCGCACCTCTCAAATGTGGCCTTTTAACCCACAAATAATCTAACTAACCTACACATGGGTGGTATCCCTGTACTCAGGAGATGTTGCTGAACACATATTAAGGTGTTGTTTGGCACTGACACATAATAGGATCTGTGAATTCATGCCCGATGTACAATGAATGTGAAAAAAAATTACTATCCATAACATTGACATAGGCTGGTGGTAGAATTAGTGCATGGAAAGTGTTAAAATACTACCATTTGAAATACCCTAGGGTGTCTAGTTTTCAAAAATATATGGTTTTGTGGGGTAGAATACACTTTTTGGCTTCAAAAATGTCCCAAATGGGACATGGGCGAAGGTTTTCTGCACGTCAGAATTCCAAGTTGAAAAACCAAAAAGAGCACCTCTCAAATGTGGCCTTTTAACCCCCAAATAACCTAACCAACCTATACATGGGTGGTATCCCTGTACTCAGGAGATGTTGCTGAACACATATTGAGGTGTTGTTTGGCACTGACATATAACAGGATCTGTGAATTCATGCCCAAAGTACAATGTATGTGAAAAAAAATTACTACCCAAAACATTGACATAGGCTGGTAGTATAATTAGTGCATGGAAAGTGTTAAAATACTACCATTTGAAATACCCTAGAGTGTCTAGTTTTAAAAAATATATGGCTTTGTGGGGTAGAATACACTTTCTGGCTTAAAAAATGTCCCAAATGGGACATGGGCACAAGTTTTCTGCATGTCAGAATTCTAAATTGGAAAACCAAAATACGCACCCCCTAAATGTGGCCTTTTAGCCCCAAAACAAACCAACAAACCTATGCATGGGTGGTATCCTTATACTCAGGAGATGTTGCTTAACACATATTGAGGTGTTATTTGGAAATACCCCTTCACATTTTAAGGTAATGTTTACCTAAATTGCAATCTATGTGAAAAATTTTAAAAAAAGATTTTTTGCTGCAAACTTTGGCAAAGATTGGTGGTAAAATGGCTACATGAAATGTGTCAAAATACCCCAAGTTAAATGCCCTGAGTGGTCTAGTTTTCAAAAATATGTACATGTTGGGGGTCATTCATGGATTTAGTACAGAAATCAGTGTTACAATGTCACTATTGCTAATTTTGAAAAAAAGGATTTTAAAATAGCTTTGCAGTACTGAATAAAAAAGCACAAAAACATAAAACATGGGCTATTTCTGAACTCAGGACATATATTAGAAACTATTTAGCAGTGTTTTTTTGTTGTCTCTTGTACACGAGTATATGATTTTTCAAATAAAAGTCATAAAAAAAAATATTATATACTATTATCAAAATAATGGTATCAAAAGAAAGCCCTTCTTATAACGATAAAAACGATATATAGTTTGTGCGGGTACACTAAATGAGACAGAAATAAATTACAGCAAAACACAAACACCTCAGAAATGTTAAAACAGCCCATGTCATCAAGCGTCGGACAAGCCAAAAAAGTCATGTCACTAAGGGGTTAAAAACAAAACAAAAAAAAGGTAGATCAATATGTTCCCCTTCCCTGCTGTTATTTCATATTGCAAGACAGGGGGGCATTTCCGTTCCAGGTTTGTCTGTGCCTCTTACAAAGGCACAGACCATCATTACTTATTAATTACATTATTTTGCTCATGTAAGAAATTAAAGGACCTTAAATTTCTTACATCCATTCATTTGTCATGTTATTTTGGCCATCATTCGTCACTGTTATCATGCCCATCATTTGTCAGTCTTCTCATGCCCATCTTTTGTCAGTCTTATCATGCCCATCATGTGTCATTGTTATCATGCCCATCATTTGTTAGTCTTATCATGCCCATCATGTGTCTGTGTTATCATGCCCATCATTTGTCACTGTTATCATGCCCATCATTTGTCAGTCTTATCATGCCCCTCATTTGTCAGTCTTATCATTCCCATCATTTGTCAGTCTTATCATGCCCCTCATTTGTCAGTGTTATCATGCCCCTCATTTGTCAGTGTTATCATGCCCCTCATTTGTCAGTCTTATCATGCCCCTCATTTGTCAGTGTTATCATGCCTATCATTTGTTAGTGTTATCATGCCCCTCATTTGTCAGTATTATCATGCCCCTCATTTTTCAGTCATATCATGCCCCTCATTTGTCAGTATTATCATGCCCCTCATTTTTCAGTCATATCATGCCGCTCATTTGTCAGTCTTATCATGCCCATCATGTGTCAGTGTTATCATGCCCATCATGTGTCAGTGTTATCATGCCCATCATTTGCCAGTCTTATCATGCCCATCATTTGTCAGTCTTATCATGCCCATCATTTGTCAGTCTTATCATGCCCATAGTCACCTGTGAGTCTTATCATGCCCATCATCACCTGTGACTCTTATCATGCCCATCACCACCTGTGAGTCTTATTATGCCCATCACCATCTGTGAGTCTTATCATGCCCATCATCATTTGTGAGTCTTATCATCCCCATCACCATCTGTAAATCCGATCATGCCCATCATCACCTGTGAGTCTTATCATGCCCATCACCATTTGTGAGTCTTATCATGCCCATCACCATCTGTGAGTCTTATCATGCCCATCATCATCTGTGAGTCTTATCATGCCCATCACCATCTGTGAGTCTTATCATGCCCATCGCCATCTGTGAGTCTTATCATGCCCATCATCTGTGAGTCTTATCATCCCCATCACCATCTGTGAGTCTTATCATGCACATCATTTTTTAGTGTTATCATGCCCCTCATTTGTCAGTATTATCATGCCCCTCATTTTTCAGTCATATCATGCCCCTCATTTGTCAGTGTTATCATGCCCATCATGTGTCAGTGTTATCATGCCCATCATGTGTCAGTGTTATCATGCCCATCATTTGTCAGTCTTATCATGCCCATCATTTGTCAGTCTTATCATGCCCATCATCACCTGTGAGTCTTATCATGCCCATCACCACCTGTGAGTCTTATCATGCCCATCACCATCTGTGAGTCTTATAATGCCCATCATCATCTGTGAGTCTTATCATCCCCATCACCACCTGTGAGTCTTATCATGCCCATCATCACGTGTGAGTCTTATCATGCCCATCACCATCTGTGAATCTTATCATGCCCATCACCATCTGTGAGTCTTATCATGCCCATCATCATCTGTGAGTCTTATCATGCCCATCACCATCTGTGAGTCTTATCATGCCCATCATCATCTGTGAGTCTTATCATGCCCATCGTCATCTGTGAGTCTTATCATGCCCATAGTCACCTGTGAGTCTTATCATGCCTATCATCACCTGTGAGTCTTATCATACCCATCATCATCTGTGAGTCTTATCATGCCCATCACCATCTGTGAGTCTTATCATGCCCATCATCATCTGTGAGTCTTATCATGCCCATCACCATCTGTGAGTCTTATCATGCCCATCGTCATCTGTGAGTCTTATCATACCCATAGTCACCTGTGAGTCTTATCATGCCTATCATCACCTGTGAGTCTTATCATGCCCATCACCATCTATGAGTCTTATCATGCCCATCATTTGTCAGTCTTATCATGCCCATCATCATCTGTGAGTCTTATCATGCCCATCGTTATCTGAGTCTTATCATGAGCATCACCATCTGTGAGTCTTATCATGCCCATCGTCATCTGTGAGTCTTATCATGCCCATCGTCATCTGTGAGTCTTATCATGCCCATCACCATCTGAGTCTTATCATGCCCATCATCATCTGTGAGTCTTATCATGCCCATCACCATCTGTGAGTCTTATCATGCCCATCACCTTCTGTGAGTCTTATCATGCCCATCACCATCTGTGAGTCTTATCATGCCCATCACCATCTGTGAGTCTTATCATGCCCATCATTTGTTAGTCTTATCATGCCCATCATTTGTCAGTCTTATCATGTCCATCATCATTTGTGAGTCTTATCATGCCCATCACCATCTGTGAGTCTTATCATGCCCATCACCATCTGTGAGTCTTATCATGCCCATCATCATCTGTGAGTCTTATCATGCCCATCACCATCTGTGAGTCTTATCATGCCCATCACCATCTGTGAGTCATATCATGCCCATCATCATCTGTGAGTCTTATCATGCCCATCATTTGTCAGTCTTATCATGTCCATCATCATTTGTGTCTTATCATGTCCATCGTCATTTGTGAGTCTTATCATGCCCATAGTCATCTGTGAGTCTTATCATGCCCATAGTCACCTGTGAGTCTTATCATGCCCATCGTCACTTGTGAGTCTTATCATCCCCATCACCATCTGTGGGTCTTATCATGCCCATCATCATCATCATCTGTGAGTCTTATCATGCCCATCACCATCTGTGGGTCTTATCATGCCCATTATCACCTGTGAGTCTTATCATGCCCATCACCATCTGTTAGTCTTATCATCCCCATCACCATCTGTGAGTCTTATCATCCCCATCACCACCTGTGAGTCTTATCATGCCCATCATTTGTCAGTCTTATCATGTCCATCATCATCTGTGAGTCTTATCATGCCCATCATCATCTGTGAGTCTTATCATGCCCATCACCATCTGTGAGTCTTATCATGCCCATCGTCATCTGTGAGTCTTATCATGCCCATCACCATCTGTGAGTCTTATCATGCCCATCGTCATCTGTGAGTCTTATCATGCCCATTATCACCTGTGAGTCTTATCATGCCCATCACCATCTGTGAGTCTTATCATCCCCATCACCATCTGTGAGTCTTATCATCGCCATCACCACCTGTGAGTCTTATCATGCCCATCATCATTTGTGAGTCTTATCATGCCCATCACCATCTGTGAGTCTTATCATGCCCATAATCATCTGTGAGTCTTATCATGCCTATCATCATCTGTGAGTCTTATCATGCCCATCGTCATCTGTGAGTCTTATCATGCCCATAGTCACCTGTGAGTCTTATCATGCCTATCATCACCTGTGAGTCTTATCATGCCCATCATCATCTGTGAGTCTTATCATGCCCATCATCATCTGTGAGTCTTATCATGCCCATCGTCATCTGTGAGTCTTATCATGCCCATAGTCACCTGTGAGTCTTATCATGCCTATCATCACCTGTGAGTCTTATCATGCCCATCACCATCTGTGAGTCTTATCATGCCCATCATTTGTCAGTCTTATCATGCCCATCATCTGTGAGTCTTATCATGCCCATCGTCATCTGTGAGTCTTATCATGCCCATCACCATCTGTGAGTCTTATCATGCCCATCGTCATCTGTGAGTCTTATCATGCCCATTATCACCTGTGAGTCTTATCATGCCCATCACCATCTGTGAGTCTTATCATCCCCATCACCATCTGTGAGTCTTATCATCCCCATCACCACCTGTGAGTCTTATCATGCCCATCACCATCTGTGAGTCTTATCATGCCCATAATCATCTGTGAGTCTTATCATGCCTATCATCATCTGTGAGTCTTATCATGCCCATTACCATCTGTGAGTCTTATCATGCCCATCACCTTCTGTGAGTCTTATCATGCCCATTACCATCTGTGAGTCTTATCATGCCCATCACCATCTGTGAGTCTTATCATGCCCATCACCATCTGTGAGTCTTATCATGCCCATCACCATCTGAGTCTTATCATGCCCATCACCATCTGTGAGTCTTATCATGCCCATCATCATCTGTGAGTCTTATCATGCCCATCACCATCTGTGAGTCTTATCATGCCCATCACCTTCTGTGAGTCTTATCATGCCCATCACCATCTGTGAGTCTTATCATGCCCATCATTATCTGTGAGTCTTGTCTTATGCCAATTCATTTCTCCCATTTTGCCCATTAGTCACCCTCCCTCCACCCCCTTCCCCAGTACTCACCTCTTGGTCCCCGTCGCTTCCTCCATGCTGCTGGCTTCCCTCCTGCAAGGAGGAGGGAAGTACATTAGCCGGATATGACTAGTTGTCATATCCGGCTGAAGAAAAATAAATAAAAATAAAGTAAAAATAAAAAAATGCAGCTGTGAGCACTTAAACTGATAAACTTACATTTAAAAGTAGTTAGCATTTCTTGAGGGTTTTGAAGCACTCATTCACTCCCACCTCCTCATTCCAAAAGCCTGACAATTTTCCTTTCTCTTTCTCTGCTTCAGCCAATCAGATCCATTCCCATTGAAGTGAATGGGGAATGGAATATAAAATTATGTATAGAACATATCTAGTCCCAAATAGAATGAACAAAATGTACCCAGATCATGACCCTATGTGCTGGAGATGTGGAGAGCAGTTAGGTACTTATGTCCATATATGGTGGAGTTGTGGAGAAATACAAAGATTATGGAATTTAGTTTTTTTTAATTCTGAGGGAAATACTCCAGATAGACATCCCACTATCTCCAGGGATAGCTTTATTACACCTAGAATGGATACAAACTGGGAAAAATAAGAGATATATTCTTATACATATGTTGATAGCAACAAAAATATTAATTGCAAGGAAATGGAGAAAAAAATAAATACCAAATTGGGAACAACTTAAAAAACAGGTAACATATCAACTAGACATGTGCATTCGTTTTCGGACGAATGCATTTTCGGACGAAAATAGCATTTTCGTCCATTCGTCCGAAAAACGAATAACGAAAATTTTAACTAACAAAATCCGAATGAACGAATGGTTAATAAACGAAAATCATTCGTTCATTCGTCCATTCGTGCTATTGGCATTCTAAACCGAAATAGAGTCGGTTTACAATACCAATAGCATTGTACTACATTCCATAAACCGACATGAATGACTTTCGGTTTATGGAATGCATGTAATGCTATTAGCTTCCTATAAACCGAAATTGAGTTCCCATTCATACGAATAGGTCAATTGACCTATTCGTATGAATGGGGACTCTTTCGGTTTATAGAAAGCCAATAGCAGCATGTATTCTATAAGCCGAAAGTCTTTAAAACAAACGACGTTCGGTTAATAGAATACATGTAATGCTATTGCTGTTCTATAAGCCGAAAGACATTCGGCTTATAGAACAGCAATAGCATTACATGCATTCTATAAACCGAACGTCGTTCGTTTTAAAGACTTTCGGCTTATAGAATACTATTGGCATTCTATAAACCTAACTAGAGTCCCTCCTCATTCATAAGAATTTCTAAGAATTTCTTATGAATGGGGACTCGACTCTAGTTCGGTTTATAGAAAGCCAATAGTATTCTATAAGCCGAAAGTCTTTAAAACGAACGACGTTCGGTTTATAGAATACATGTAATGCTATTGCTAAACTATAAACCGAACGACTTTCGGTTTATAGAATAGCCATAGGATTACATGTAGTACATAAGCCAAAAGTCTATAAACCGAAAGTCGTTCGGTTTATAGGCTGTCGGCATTTAACTATACAGAGACAGAGTCTCCATTCATAAAATTATGAATGGAGACTTTGTCTCCGTGTAGTAAAATGCCGAAAGTCTATAAACCGAACGATCGGTTTATAGACTTTCGGCTTATGTAATACATGTAATCCTATGGCTATTCTATAAACCGAAAGTTCGGTTTATAGAATAGCAATAGGAATACATGTATTCCATAAGCCGACAGCCTATAAACCGAACGTTCGGTTTATAGGCTGTGGGCATTTTACTACACGGAGACAAAGTCTCCATTCATAATTTTATGAATGGAGACTCTGTCTCCGTATAGTTAAATGCCGGCTTTTAACTATACGGAGACAAAGTCTCCATTTATAATTTTATGAATGGAGACTCTGTCTCCGTATAGTTAAATGCCCACAGCCTATAAACCGAACGTTCGGTTTATAGGCTGTGGGCATTTAACTATACGGAGACAAAGTCTCCATTCATAATTTTATGAATGGAGACTCTGTCTCCGTATAGTTAAATGCTATTGTATTCTATAAACCGACTCTATTTCGGCTTATAGAATGCAATAGTACTACGAATGGACGAATGAACGAATGATTTTCCTTTATTAACCATTCGTTCATTCGGCTTTAGTTAGCTTAGCATTTTCGTTCTTCGTTTTTCGGGCGAATGGACGAAAATGCAATTTTCGGACGAAAATGCATTCGTCCGAAAACGAATGCACATGTCTAGTATATATTCACATGTAAATTGCTTTTTAAATAAAAAATTATGATATAAAAAAATCTTGTTTTTATTTCCTTTTATGTGACAATGCTGCCTCTCTCTTTCCCTTGCCCCCAGATTTGTCGCTCTCCCCCCCTTAGTGTTGTCTCTCTCTCATCCTCCCTTTGGCTCCCCCCTCGCTCCCCTTGTGTCTGTCTCTTCCCCCCTTCCCTCCCCTTGTTTCTCTCTGCCCCCCCCCCCTTGTTATTCTGTCCCCCCCTCACCTGTTTCTTGCTCCCTGGTGGCTAGTGGGGGCAGCCGGGGGATGTATGCACTATACATAATAGACGGAAGTGTCGGGCAGCATGGAGGTTGTCTGCACGATTCGTGCAGACATCCCCCAGCTGCCCGATTCTCCCTGGTGGCTAGCGAGGGAGCGGAGGATGTCTGCGCGATGAGCGAGACCTCTCCTGCTGCCGCCCGGCATGACCGCCGGGACTTCTATGATGAAGCTGGGTACTTCCGGCTTCCTCATAAAAGTCCTGGCTGTCGTTCCGGGTGGCAGCAGGGGAGGTCTCGCTCATCGCGCAGACATCCACCGCTGCCTCGCTAGCCACCAGGGAGAATCGGGCAGCTGGGGGATGTCTGCACGAATCGTGCAGACAACCTCCATGCTGCCCGACACTTCCGTCTATTATGTATAGTGCATACATCCCCCGGCTGCCCCCACTAGCCACCAGGGAGCAAGAAACAGGTGAGGGGGGGACAGAATAACAAGGGGGGGGGGGGGGGCAGAGAGAAACAAGGGGAGGGAAGGGGGGAAGAGACAGACACAAGGGGAGCGAGGGGGGAGCCAAAGGGAGGGTGAGAGAGAGACAACACTAAGGGGGGGAGAGCGACAAATCTGGGGGCAAGGGAAAGAGAGAGGCAGCATTGTCACATAAAAGGAAATAAAAACAAGATTTTTTTATATCATAATTTTTTATTTAAAAAGCAATTTACATGTGAATATATACTAGACATGTGCATCCGTTTTCGGACGAATGCATTTTCGTCCGAAAATTGCATTTTCGTCCATTCGCCCGAAAAACGAAGAACGAAAATGCTAAGCTAACTAAAGCCGAATGAACGAATGGTTAATAAAGGAAAATCATTCGTTCATTCGTCCATTCGTAGTACTATTGCATTCTATAAGCCGAAATAGAGTCGGTTTATAGAATACAATAGCATTTAACTATACGGAGACAGAGTCTCCATTCATAAAATTATAAATGGAGACTTTGTCTCCGTATAGTTAAAAGCCGGCATTTAACTATACGGAGACAGAGTCTCCATTCATAAAATTATGAATGGAGACTTTGTCTCCGTGTAGTAAAATGCCCACAGCCTATAAACCGAACGTTCGGTTTATAGGCTGTCGGCTTATGGAATACATGTATTCCTATTGCTATTCTATAAACCGAACGTTCGGTTTATAGAATAGCCATAGGATTACATGTATTATATAAGCCGAAAGTCTATAAACGGATCGTTCGGTTTATAGGCTTTCGGCATTTTACTACACGGAGACAAAGTCTCCATTCATAATTTTATGAATGGAGACTCTGTCTCTGTATAGTTAAATGCCGACAGCCTATAAACCGAACGACTTTCGGTTTATAGACTTTCGGCTTATGCAATACATGTAATCCTATGGCTATTCTATAAACCGAAAGTCGTTCGGTTTATAGAATAGCAATAGGAATACATGTATTCCATAAGCCGACAGCCTATAAACCGAACGTTCGGTTTATAGGCTGTCGGCATTTTACTACACGGAGACAGAGTCTCCATTCATAAAATTATGAATGGAGACTTTGTCTCCGTGTAGTAAAATGCCCACAGCCTATAAACCGAACGTTCGGTTTATAGGCTGTCAGCATTTTACTACACGGAGACAAAGTCTCCATTCATAATTTTATGAATGGAGACTCTGTCTCTTATTAGTTAAATGCCGACAGCCTATAAACCGAACGACTTTCGGTTTATAGACTTTCGGCTTATGTAATACATGTAAACCTATGGCTATTCTATAAACCGAAAGTCGTTCGGTTTATAGAATAGCAATAGGATTACATGTATTCCATAAGCCGAAAGTCTATAAACCGAAAGTCGTTCGGTTTATAGACTTTCGGCTTATAGAATACAATTAATACTATTGCCTTTCTATGAACCGAACGAGAGCCCCATTCATAAGAATTTCTTATGAATGGGGCTCTCGTTCGGTTTATAGAAAGCCAATAGTATTACATTGTATTCTATAAAACGAACGAAAAAAATTAACGAAACGAAAATAATGAACGAATTTCGTCTGAAACGAATGCACTAATGAACGAAATTCGTTTTAGACGAAATAAATAACATTTTCGTCCGAATGGACGAAAACGAAACGAAAATTTTAGTTTTGCACATGTCTAATATCAACTCCCAATGGAAGATCAGGAAAAACCAATACAAAACAATAGACTAAGAGTATGGTTACAATATTCAAACTAATGCAATAATAAGTAATATCATATGTCGGGAAAACCCTGAAGAGAGACAGTAAACGGGGCTATACATGAATGGTGTTCCTTCCCTCCGCTCCCTCCCCCCTTCCTTCCTCCCCCCCCCCCCCCTGCCGGAATGCGCTAAAGTTGTCAGCGGTCGCGGGACGGGGGGGGGGCGTTGGACGGAAATTTGCTAAACTAACGGGCTTGAGTGATACGATGTGTTGTTATTTGTAACGGGTACATATGAGAAGTGTGGATTGAAAACGTAAGGATAGACTGGGAAGAAAAGCATCTAATAAGAGGGCAAAGGTCATGTATGGGAAAGGATATCTAGAATATACATGACCTAGGAGGAAAGGGGGATATTTTAATGTCGGGCAAGGATCTTGTCCTGATATGATATGGTATTTATATATATATCCCCTCCCCGGTATTGTTCTTTATGATATTTTGGGTGGTAGGAAGGACCATTCTTACTTACACATGTCTGATGATATCTACCCGTATAATAGTACTGTACTTTTAAACATGGGCATCGAACATGAGTAAGTTATGGCAGGGCTTGACAAATTTATTTTGATTTTAGGAGCCAGACATTTTTTTTAGGAGCCAGACAATCACGCAAACATAAACACAATTCATAAACACACACGCCTACTTCACATATATACAAACACACATACTTTACATATACACATATACACAAACACCTCACACACACATATATACACAAACACCTCACACACACATATATACACAAACACCTCACACACACATATATACAAACACACATACTTTACATATACACATATATACAAACACACATACTTTACATATACACATATATACAAACACACATACTTTACATATACACATATATACAAACACCTCACACACACATATATACAAACACCTCACACACACATATATACAAACACCTCACACACACATATATACAAACACACATACTTTACATATACACATATATACAAACACACATACTTTACATATATACAAACACACATACTTTACATATACACATATATACAAACACACATACTTTACATATACACATATATACAAACACCTCACACACACATATATACAAACACCTCACACACACATATATACAAACACCTCACACACACATATATACAAACACACATACTTTACATATACACATATATACAAACACCTCACACACATATATATACAAACACCTCACACACACATATATACACAAACACCTCACACACACATATATACAAACACACATACTTTACATATACACATATATACAAACACCTCACACACATATATATACAAACACCTCACACACACATATATACACAAACACCTCACACACACATATATACAAACACCTCACACACACATATATACAAACACCTCACACACACATATATACAAACACACATACTTTACATATACACATATATACAAACACCTCACACACATATATATACAAACACCTCACACACATATATATACAAACACCTCACACACATATATATACAAACACCTCACACACATATATATACAAACACCTCACACACAAATATATACAAACACCTCACACACCCTTATATATAAACACCTCACACACCCATATATACAAACCCCTCACACACAACTACTTTACAATACATACAAACACACACCCACCTAACACAGTCTTTTCTTGGGGGTTTCTTCTTGATGTGTCCCCCTCCCTGCTGCTTTACCTCACTGCAGGGGAGGGGACATTCATGCTGCAGCTTAACTCCGTTGGTCGGCGTGCTGAGTGCCAGGATGTCACGTGACGACACCCGGCACTCAGACACGCGTTGCGCGAGGGGGAGGAGCTTGCAGTCTGTGCCATCGGCCATCGGCACAGACTTTACCCCCTCGCGCTGCGGAAAAATCGGATGGCAGCGGCAAGGGGACCAGGAGGCTGACAGCACCCAGGCGCCAGGTCTAATTTCCTGGTCGCCATGGCGACCTGGCGCCTGGGGTTTGTCGAGCCCTGAGTTATGGTGTATCATGAACATAAAGAAGGATTGAGAATTTGTATATTTAAGAATTGGGCATAGATGCAATTAACCCATATATGTGTGGAGCAATGTTTGGGGTTTTTTACATGTTGGGAGTTTTTTTTAAATATTTTTGTTGTTGTTATACAATATGATCCCTTCTCGTAATGATTAGACGCTTGAATATGTATTCGTATATTGTATTTATTGTATTTACTGTATTTTTTGTATTATTTGAATTGTGTTTTCTTACATGTATATGAAAAAATTGAAAATAATAAATATAAAATTTAAAAAATAAAATGAAGTGAATGGGGATGAATACTGAGCGTGCTCCCTGTCACTGAGATCTCCCAAGCACCCCCTTGCTCTCAGTGAAGGCCATGCACGCTCCCGATGTGTGTGACTTCATCAATGACATCACCAAGCTCCGCCCACCCATTCAACACAGCCAATAAGGGATTTTGACTGGCAAGCAGCAAGGAAGAAATGTTGTTGGATTCTTCCTTGTTGCTAAGCAGCCAGCCTAGGACAGCTCTTCTGTTCCTTCCTGTGCTGACAAGCTTATAGCTATCTGTATGTATTCAGTGCTATTCACCTCCACTCTCCTCTGCTTCTTTCTCTCTCTGTCTGTCTCTATCTCTCTCTCACTGTCTCTCTCTTCCTTCTGTCTCTGTCTCTCTCTTCTTCCTCTCTCTTTCTGTCTTTTTCTCTCTGTCGCTCTCTATCTGTCTGTCTCCCTCTCTCTCAATGTCTCTCTCTCTCTCTGTCTGTCTGTCTCTCTTCTTCCTATGCTGTGTAAATGGTAACAGTGGTGTCCCCCAGCCCATCTGAATAGGAGAAAATGTAGTGATGATCAGCTCCTAAACTGAACAGAGTGGTGCTTTCTTTCAAGAGTCACTGTAATTCCCATCATACTCACACAGGCTCTGCTATTCTCATCATACTTATATTGGTATTAAATAAACAGTAACTCCCATCATACTTATTGTTTTAGACAGTTGAGCACTATATAAAATATATTTTTGTATATATATAATTGTATATAAAAATATGTACAAAAATACATTTTATATAGTGCTTATTAGTATTATGGGAGTTACAGTTTATTTAATACCAAAATGATTATGATGGTAAGTTCAGAGCCTGTGTGAGTATGATAGGAATTATAGTTATAGTGTGATGGGAATTTAATTATTAAATGTAGATATTGGTGCTTTTTTATTTATAATGTCCCCCAGTCCAATGTTCACTCTCATGTAAACAGAAAGGAACTTTTATTATCACAAAAACAACTCATTCTCCAGGACTAGCAGAATAAATCACAGGCTTGTTGTTAGCTCTATCAAAGCAGTAAATAAAATATAATACTTACTGCCTTGCTGACAAACCATGATTTATTGTGCTCCGCAGAGAATAAGTCCTTTTTGAGATAATAAAAGTTCCTGTTATCCTTTCCCCCCTCCTGCTCATTGTGCAGGAAACAGAAAGTAAACAGACCTTCCTGTTTCCATGGAGACACTAGTGCACAAGCGTCTTAGAGCAGGCCTGGGGAATGCTGGGAAATCCTTCAGACAGCCCAGTGATTGATGAGAGAAGTAGCAACTGAGCATGTGTTAAGGCAAACATATGTATCGATGTAGTACCTGAAAACGGCCACTAGTGGCCACTCTTTCAATGCTAAGTATAATATCTGTTTTACAGAGAACTAAAGAAAAAACGGAAAATGACAGTCTGCTCTAAACTAAGCTGCCTACAAATTGCACCAAAGTTAAAAGGGTGACTAGACTGTCCCTTTAAGGTTTGCACAGGCTTATCTCTTAAAAATCATGGCTGCATATTGCCATCCAGTTTTTATTATGACTAACAAGTAGTTTCCACAAGAAACAGTGAACAGTAAAATCTGCAAACAGCACCACCTACTGACAAAACATTATGTAACACATACAATATACCAGATTTGCTTGAATATAAGACTTTTATGAAAAATAAATGTCTTACATTCAAGTTCCATCTTATAATCAGACCTCAAATCGAGGTGTGACTATAAAACTTGGATCCAGGTCCACCTGGATCCTGCTCGCAAGCAGCCAGTGGATGTCGTTTACCAATGCTGCTCTCCCTCCCACCCCTCCCCTTTTCCAGCAACCCTGGTGGCTAGTGGGGGCAGCCAGTGGATGTTTGCATGATGCATGCAGACTTGAACTACCAATGGCTTGAACTACCGTTAATCCACGAACATCCTATGGCTGGTAATGGGGGACTCTGAAAGTCCCTAGCTCTCACGCGCAGGACTTTTTGGTGACCCAAAATGTCTAATGACATACATCGCTACATATGCTCATGTGACCCCTGTGCAAGATATTGGGACTACTTCAACCCCTGGCTGTTCCTACCCAACCATGGGAGGATGTCACAGTGGACTTTATAGTTGATCTCCCCATTTCACAACACCATAATAGTCGTGGTAGATGGCCTCACCAAGATAGCTAATTTCATCCCTGTCCCCACTGCAGCTGAAATAATGGAATTATTAATTCAATGTATATTCTGCTTCCGGCTTTTTCTATTTTTGGGCTTACTATAGTTGGGACCCATGTGCTTCACTCCTTGGTTCATGTCACGACACCCGCAGTGTGATGGCAGACTCTCAGTAGGGTGCAAACTAACCTCACCTATCTGGAGGACACACAAAGCAGTCAATATTTCTGGCATGATATCCAATACTGTAAAAGGTTTACTACATTTGTGTGATATTATTCAACCTATTGGCATTAGAACACCATTATCAAGATTAATTTTATCTTCTACTCTGCTCATAATGTAGCTAAAAAACAAATTTAAAAAGCATAATAATAGAACTGATCAGTTTATATGTAAGTGTCATGTCCACTCAAGTATCAGGTCCCCTGCAGCCTGCTTACCACAACCGGCTTGTCCACAATGGTGGGCACGATGCAACCTGCATTCCAAGATGATGGACTCAACCTCATTCAGTTCCGCTTCCTGTTTGCATGTGTGAAGCTTCCAAACATACCCACACAACCAAACACGCCCCCTCTTTCTCTCTATTCATCCATCGCCATCGGGGGCATAGCAAAGCATAAATGCATGGCAATGCATAAACAAACTCTTCTCATTACCCCCTCTCCTAATCAAGCAACATTTACATGCCTTTATATACTAACCCTTCCAACCTCTCAATGCTTCTTGAATTTGGAGCTGCCATTTAGTTAAGCTTGCTTGCTACTGTGTCTTGTGTTAATTATTGTATCTTGAGTTATCTTGTTACCTGACCTCTGCCTGTGTTACCCAAATCTGATCCTATGCTACCTGTCCTGACCTCGGCTACTCTCTATGACCATGAACCTATGCTGCCTGTCCTAATCTCGGCCTCCTCCTAACCAAGATTTACTCCTTAACTCAACTTCGGACATTCACTTATTGCCCTTGTGCACTGATTCACCAACCAAACTGTTGTGTCCACTTTCAGCTATTGGGTTTGGTGTCTCTATTTATATGTGGGTGCATCCGGACTCTCCTGTGCTGGTAAGAAACCCTGGCATTACATCTTCATGAAGCCATCATATGGCGCCTACAGGACTGAGAGATGCCTATTACTCAACAGCTGACTATACTCAACTAGATGCCTCTGACAATGCAGTTGGGGTTTTCCTCTCCCAGAGAATGGATGAAAAACAACTACATCTTACAGCCTATTATATTTTTTTTTACAGCCTATGTTTTTTTAATACAGCCTATTATTTGAAAAGACTTGGGACACAGCCACTAAAAGAATTACGATGGTGGCAAAAAAATTATTACCATAAAAAGTGCCTTAGAAGCGTGGAGACATTTACTGGAAGGGGCTAAACTTTAAATTCTTATTTACACATCAGTAGTATCTACAATCAGCCTGATGCCTATGTCCCCATCTGGCCAGACGGTCTCTCTTTTTCTGTATGTTCAACCTTCCAATAACATACCATTCTGGATCCAAAAATGGGAAGGCAACTGCCCTCTCTTTGATGTATGAAACCATCTAAAATCTAGATACACCTGCATCACGTGCTATAAAATCCTTTTCGATAACCACTTAAAACAATTCAATAGTGGGGTGCTGCAGATCAAATATAACAATAGAACAAATAGGTACACAAGAAATACCCAAAAAGATGATCTGATAAGAGACACTTCGACAAAATATGTAGAAAAATTTATAAATGTAATTTATTATAAAGTAAGTAAATATATGTTTACACTATTTATTCATTTTTGATATTACTCTATTATTTGTATTATGTATGATTACCTATATTACTTGTATATTGTTGTTTTTTGCCATCTTAATAGCACCATAATACCGGCATCTTAATGGTCAAATTAGCTGTGGCATATTAATGGCACAATAATACTGGCATCTTAATGGTCAAATTGGCTGTGGCATCTCAATGGCACAATACTATTTGCATCTTAATGGGCAAATTGGCTGTTACAACTTAATGGCACAATAATACTGGCATCTTGTAAATGACAAAGTGACTGTGGCATGTTAATTGGTACCTGACAGTGTCTTATTTTAATTGGCACAGTGATGCTGTGGCATGTTCTGTGGGACAAAATAACATGTACTATGGGGGAAAGTGACATTGTGGCTTGTTCTACAGGCAGAGGCGTAACTAGAAACCACCAGGCCCCGGTGCAAAAATTGCCTCGTGGCCCCCAGACCCAACCATGCAACTCCACCCCAGAAATGCCACTTACATGCCTCCCAACTGTTCCGCTTTGTGCCTGGCCTTGTCTTATATCTAGGATAGCCTTATACCTATCCCATGCATGCTTAAACTCCATCACTGTATTAATCTCTACCACTTCTGCTGGCAAACTATTCCATGTATCCACTACCCTCTCAGTAAAATAATACAAAGTTTCTCACCTCCACTGTTTTAACCTCTAAAATTTCTGCTGGAAGACTAATTCCATGCATCCACTACCCTCTCAGAAAGTAATACTTCCATTAATCCCTGGCCTCATCTTATATATAGAATAGCCTTATGCTTACACTTTTTCACTGTATTAACCTCTACCACTTCTGCTGAAAGGCTATTCCATGCATCCACTACCCTCTCAGTAAAGTAATATTTCCATTAGTCCCTGGCCTTCTCTTATTTCAAGGATAGCCTCATGCTTATCCCATGCATGCTTAAACTCCTTCATATATTAACCTCTCATCCACCACCCTCTCAGTAAAGTAATATTACTTTTCTGGACACACAGAAAAAAAAACACGTTACAATATTTTCAGCCTTATCAAAAGCTTGAGGTGGACCCCAAATATATGTATATAACTAGCTGCATGAACTTTTTAATATTATATTCAACTATTTTCATATGTAATGAAAATGTTATTGAAAAAATGTTAATTTCTTATTTTTATTGCGTTTCCCTGCACCCACATTGCACCTAAAGGTCTTAACACAGCACTATACAGTACCCACAGCACTTGGCTTGTACTCATATTGCACCCACATTTGGCATGCTGCAGTATACATTTTCCTGCCAGAACATACCACAGTGTCATTTTGTCCCACTGAACTGTCCCTGCAGAACATTCCACAGTGTCACTTTCCCCCATAGTACACGTTATTTTGCCCCACAGAACATGCCACAGTGTTCCTTTTACCCCATAGTACGTTATTTTACCCCACAGAACATGCCACAGTATGTTTGGCCACAGCCAATTTGCCCATTATGCCACGATTGCCAATATGCCACAGCCAGATTGCCAATACACCACAGCCAATTTTGCCAGTGTTATTTTGCCCATTTGCCAGTGTTAATTTGGCCATTTGCCAGTGTTATTCTGCCAATAATTTGTAAGTTATGTGCCCATTTTCCAGTGTTATTTTGCTCATTTGCCAGTTATTTTCCCATTGCCAGTGTTATTGTGCTCATTTGCCAGTTATTTGCCCATTTGCCAGTTATGTGCCCATTTGCCAGTGTTATTTGCCCATTTGCCAATTATGTGCCCATTGGCCAGTTATTTTCCTGTTATGTGCCCATTTGCCAGTGTTATTTTCCCTTATGTGCCCATTTGCCAGTTATTTTCCTGTTATGGGCCCATTTGCCAGTGTTTATTTTCCCTTATGTGCCCATTTGCCAGCGTTATGTGCCCATTTGCCAGTTATTTTCCTGTTATGGGCCCATTTGCCAGTGTTTATTTTCCCTTATGTGCCCATTTGCCAGCGTTATGTGCCCATTTGCCAGTGTTAAGTGCCCATTTGTGCTCATTTGCCAGTGGTGTGCCCATTTTCCAGTGTTATGTGCCCTCAATATGCCAGTATTTAGCCATTCAATATGCAATTATTTTGCCATTTAATATGCCATTCCTTTGCCATTTAATATTACAGTATTTTGCCCCTCAATATGCCATTCTTTTCCCATTTTAATATGCCAGGATTTTGCCACTCTATTGCCACTTAAAATGCCAGGATATTGCCATTTAATATGCCAGGATATAGTCAATTAATATGCAAGGAGGCGGGGTGTGTGATGACGTAGTAACGTACGCACGCGCACGCTGTTCCTGAGCCCTGGGAGTATGTGAAACCCGCAACCGCCGCAACCGCCGACACCCACCGGGGAGCGTTGAAATCAGCGACTATCCTTCCTCCGCTGTCTCCAGAGATTTCCTGACACACCTGAGGTTCGCGGTGACCGGAGATTCCCCGCTGCTCTCCACAAATGCCCGCTTGATTTAAATTGTGAAGCTGCCTTTGTATTTCCACGAAACCGAAGATTTCAAAGCTATTACATCACTCCATTGCGGAGTATACAAAGTTTCAAGTCGCTTCAAACTATGGGATCGCAGTGAGTAAAGGAAACAACCTTTTCACTTCCTATATAACTGAGTGGAATATTACTCCTGTCGTTTTTGACTATGTATAATTATTCACCTGCGCTACCAGATTTATAACAGATGTATATAAAGACTACTTCTTACCCTTATATAAGGTTACACTAAGAGCAAGTCTGTGCTACTAGACTCAAAAACAGAGGCACATAAAGGCAACCTCTTACCCTTATACAAACCCTTATACAAACAATACTAAAAGCGGGAACAAGGGGAATCATTATTGGTATTCGCTTACCCAATACTGTTTGTTACACTGATATGTACTTGACACACGTGCCACTCAGGTCTCCCCATCTCAACAGAGGATCCTAATAAATCTTAAATTATTAATGGATGGAAAGAAACTCTGATGATACCTTGCTCATCAAAAAAAAAAAAAAAAAAGGGAAAGAAGCACTGGATTAATGTTAGTTTCATCTGCTCTCTGATTGGAGGTCTACTCTATTACAAATATTGCTACCATACCTTACTAAATTATACGTGGGCACCTGTAAAGGAGATTATTTCTGATATGTTTACAGATTGGAGGTCTACTCTATTATAAACACTGTTACCATGCCTTACTAAACTATAGGTGGATACAGGTAAAAGTGACTATTTTTTTAGAAAATACCCAGAAAAGCAGCATCGGATTAATGCTGCCTCCACCTGCTCACTGTTAGGAAGGCGGTACTTCCTGCAATCAGAATTAGCCATAAGACACACAAAAGTAGTCCTTGAGATTGTTGCAGTTCACCTTCTGCAGTGAAGAGGAAAAACTAGACAGATCTACTAAAGCAGTTAAACTGTCTATTAAATTCCCTGGATTACCGCCATCAGCTGCTGCAACTTGGTAGAAAAACACCCGAACTGGATATGCGCTAAACTCTTTGGAGTTAAACTATCGGAATATATAAAAGGGCATAGGAGAGCAGCGAGGGAAGAGAAAGGAAAGGCGAAGAGGAGTAGAGAGGAAGGGAATAAAAAATAAAAAATAAATAAATATTTAATAAAATAGAAAGCAAGGAAGAGAGGCGGAGCGGATAGAGGGAAAGGGACCTTCCGAGTTCACGAATTTACTTGGCTCAGATTACAGTCACCAAAGATTGGTCCACTAAATTGATAAGTCACAAGAAAATACAATGCCACCAAAGAAAGACAAAGAAAAGCCCCTTGAAAAGACAAAACAGTTACATCTCTCTTATTCACCTAAATTGAGTGAGCAACTTAAATCTAGGAAATCACTAACAACAGAGAGACGCGAATCAACAGGGGAGAACAGAGCAAATACCTCAGAAGAAGAGTTAATACCCGACTCAATATCAAATAAAGGAATGGAACTAATGCTGGACAACCTGTATAAGAAAATAAAAGCCGACCTCGAATTAAACATAAATGCGTTTAAACTCGAAGTATCACACCTATCAGAGGCACTCAATGAACAGACGTCCTCTCTAAATAAACTACAGGTTGAACATCTCTCATTGCAAATCAAAAACACCACCCTTGAAAATAGGATTAAAGCTCTGGAGTATAAAACAACTGACCTTGAAGACCGATCCAGGAGAGATAATGTTAAAATACGGGGTATACCAGAATCAGTTAAACAAGATCAACTGGAAAAATATCTGATAAATTTAATCCAGAATCTAGCCCCTAATGTTGAATATGGCCCACATCCATTTGATCGCTTCCACAGACTTCAAAAAGCAAAAGGAATCGACCCCTCATTACCAAGAGATACAATGGTTAAATTCTCGTCATTCTACAACAAGAACCTATTTATGAGATCATTAGGAAAGCATACGATACAAGAAGAGAAATTTAAAGACATAAAAATATTTCCAGATATTTCTAGAGCAACGAGGCAAGCAAGACTCCAGTTCTCCGAAGGAACCCGGATCCTTAGAATTAACGAAATATCTTACAAATGGGCTTTTCCAACAGCCCTTATTGTAAACTATAAGGACACTTCACATTATTTTAAAGACCCTGGAATCCTTATAGAAAGTCTAAAGATCTGGGACCTAATTCCTAATTGAATTCTAACCACTGTTTTGTGATATATGCTTTTAAGTTGATGGCTTTTGAGATAGCTTGCGCTTATGGGGGGGGGGGGGGGGTTGGGTAGAGACAGGGGGAGGGTGGTAAGAGGGGGGTCATGATAATTAATAGAGAGGGGGTAAGATGAAGGAAATATATTGATATACAATTTTTTTAGACAACTTGATTATTTGGGAGTAGAAAGGTATAAACTAAAGTAAGATTATGTTTTTCAATATCACAATACCTCACACCTTTAATCCGGTGAAAAGAGGTTTAAATATTCACTGGATTCACCTTAAGGAATTAGGGTAACACACTTAGATTAATCGATCATACTAACTAGCACTTTGGCACATCAGCACTTTATATAAGAAATCCCACTATGACGTAATTAATACAGTACAAATTGGAAAAGATGAATCTTTAAATATCTGATTATTCACTTTAGGCAAAGCAGTGATCTTCACCTTGTATATTGGTAATTTTGAATTAGCACTACAGTAAGCACAATGTCACTTTCCTATTTTTTTTTTTTTTTCCTCTCTCTTCTCTCTCTTAAACTCACTCACTTAGTGGGTATATGAATAGCACTTTAGCACAAAGGCACTTTTTATATTTTCTCTGAAATATATAGACATTACTATTGTTATCTTCCCCATTATGATATTCTGATAGTGCCTGACCAAATATAGGCAGCAGTCCTTAGCGAAACATAAATATTGGCCAAAACCAGAAGGACCCCTTCCCCTGAGGCAGTCGATATTCTATTAGTTTCAACACTGTTAACAGAGATGACTTTATGAAGGATACATTAAGTACAGAAGACCTTGTGGATTTAGATGATAAATATGTGCACGATAGAAGTGTATGTTACACGTTTGTCCCCATTTCGGATTCTCCGTCCCTCTCTCTGCCTCTTTCCTTTCCCCTCCCCTGATGATGATGACAACATATAATATATTAGTTCTGGTACTCCAGGCGGTCGCGAGGTCCATACCTCTTGGGGCTCTAATCCTGCGGCGGCAGCAGGACTAGACTTATTGATAAGGTAATTTCCTTGTCGAATAGGTCTCTGGGTTGTATGCATGTGAAGTATGAATGGAGAATGCCTGAAGGTGGAGACGGCGGTCGGGGAGCGGGATGGGGGAACAGCGTAACATCATAAAGATGTCGCTGGTGATTGCCACCTTGAATGTCCGGGGCCTTAATTCTCCTCAAAAGAGGGGCTGTTTGTATGACTTATTGGTAAATAATAAAGTCGACATAATCTTAGTTCAAGAAACACACTGGACAGAACCCCCAGAGAAACTCTGGAGGTATTCTAAATACCCCACAGTTTTCTCAACCAATTCCTTGGATGGAAAAAAAAGAGGGGGAACAGCTATTATGATAAACTCGAACATTAAATTTGAACTGATACACCAGATTTTAGATACAAACGGACGGTATATGATCATACTGGCTAAAATCAACGACATACCATACACATTGGTAAACATCTATGCCCCGAATCAGTCCCCCATAAAATTCTTAAAGGAGGTTTTTGATAAAATTGAAACCTTTACGACAGGTCTTTTAATAATTGGGGGTGATTTAAACTGTATCTCAGACCCAAACCTGGATAGGAGCGGAAGATTTCCTCTAAATAATACTTCACCAAATAGAACATCACAACTATTCAGATTCTTTCAAAAAAATACAATCTTTGATATATGGCGTACTCTATATCCAAGGGAAAGAGATTATACTTATTTCTCACAGGTACACCAATCATATACGAGAATAGACTATTTTTTAACAAACTGTGTAAGTATGAACTCTGTGAAAAAGATTCGAATAGGTCCAATCACATGGTCTGACCATACCCCAGTATTTCTAGAAATTAAAAATAATTTAAAGTACAAGTCAAGAACAAACTGGAGACTTAATGAAAATCTGATTAACAATCCTGAACGTAAAGAAGCTTTGGAAAAGGAAGCGAGGAAATTTCTTGAAATAAACGATAATGAGGAAGTCTCGAACAGCACACTGTGGTGTGCTTTTAAATCATATATGAGGGGGGTTATAATAAAAATGGGTTCAGTCTATAAGAAAAGTCTTGGCAAACCGCTCTTAGATCTACACATAGCTATGGCTAAACTAGAGATAATAAATAAAAAGAAGCCGGACCATAATATAACTCTAGAATTGGCCTCGATTAAGGAACAAATTAAGATCAAAACTATTGATAAGGTAAACAGAGCAATTACACGTTTAAAACAAAAGTGGTACTACGGGGCAAACAGAACAGGGAAATTACTAACCAACAAATTAAAACATAACCAAAGTAAGAAAATAATTAATAAAATTATAGTGGGAAATCAAACTCTTTTATCACCAAACTCTATAGCACAGGCCTTCAAAGATTATTATTCTTCATTATATAACCTCCCAAAGAATAAAAAATCCTTACAAGAACTCAAAGGATTTCTAAAAGACATTAAAATTCCGAGGCTCTCCAATGACAACTTGGACACATTAAATCGCCCTATTACCTTAGGTGAAGTAGAGCTAGCTATCTCCAATTTAAAACCTGGGAAAGCCCCGGGCCCTGATGGATTCTCAGCCCCCTTTTTTACAAACCTGCACACGATTATTTCACCAATTCTTCTAAAATGTTTTTGTGGGTTTGCAAGGGGAGATTCCATCCCAAAAGAGATGCTCCTAGCCACAATTACTCCAATTCCCAAACCGGGTAAAGACCCAGCATACACATCCAGTTATAGGCCATTATCTCTGATTAATTTGGATATTAAGATCTTTTCAAAAATATTGTCAGAGAGACTAAAAATTATTATACCACTACTTATCCATCGAGATCAATCTGGCTTTGTACGGGACAGATGTCCCTCTGATAATGTCCGGAAGCTTTTAAATCTTTTACCATGAAAACAGCTCTGACTCACCGGCACAGCCTGGGGGTGTGATGACGTAAGGACGTACAGGTCGCGTCGCGTGCGAGGGGCGTGTCTTGGAAGATGGAAGAAGGGGAAAGAAACTGATGCAAACCGCTAACTGAATCCTCTCTGCCACGGACCTCTAGAAGTGTGAGCCTACAGATTCGGTCCTACCTGAGAGAAAAACCCGGTAAAGCATAACTATCTGGCTGGGGAGAGATATCGTAAGAGGATAAGACCAGAAGACTAGGAGGATTAAAACGGAGGAAAACCTTTTTCAACCGGAGGAACTCCAGCCTGACTCTACAACCCAGCCCTAATTTAATAAGAAGGACAGAGTCTCCTTCTCCACGTTGAGCTCCTCCTGGACGGGCAAGTACAGTGGCGTGCACTTTAAAACACATTCTCCTAGCTAACATTATCGAAATTATGTGGAGATAATCGCTTACCGGAGCGGGAGCTAAGAGGGAAGGAAGGGGAGAAAAAAGAAAAGAGAAAACAAACAAATTGCGACAGTCATATAATTTATTGGTTGTTGAAACTCACACTGCAAAACTGTCTGGGTATTCTCCTCCCCCTCTTCTAAAAGTTAAGGACCGCCACTAACCCCATTTCTTGAGCTAAGCAGACAGAGAGTAAAGTCGTGATCTGTCTAAATCCATTGAAACTGTCTGGTAAATTACTACATGAATTTCGGGCGGAGCTACCCACTTTCTATCAAATAACCTCTACCTGGCCTTCGAAAGCAGACAGTCTCTTACAGTTTTTTATTATCGTTGAGAAACATAAAATCACGAACCATATTGGGAAAGACAGACTTGCCTTGAATTTATACAGTGCATGGGAGCTTCAGAATTGCTGGATAAGTTTTGATGAACTATCCTGTGTTTAGACCCCCGGGAAAACATAATTGCAGTAATGAGGGCTGAATGAGAATTTCTCACTGAAACCATTGGGGAGTTTGACGAAGGGAAAGAGGGAGAGAAAAGAAGGGGAAAAAAGGAAAGAAAAGAAAAATCTTTGCTCCACGTCTTATGGTAAAGGTCACGTGCTGACTCGAAGCAGCGAAATCAATAATTAACAGCAGCCTTCGTACCTTCGACTTATAAGAACATTAACACTCTACTTACTCACTTATCTCTTAAAGTGAGAACCAGCGGGGGACACAGGGCGCTCGGGTGAAATTACCAAGAGCAATAATTTGCACACACTGTACAGCACTATAGCTGTACCTCATTCCTGTATCCTAATTTAGACAACAGGAGGTAGAAAGAAGGCGGGAGATACTACTTATTATGCCTCCCAAGCAGGATAAAGGAGAGAAAATCAAAACTTCTCACAAGCTGAGTAAACCCCATCCTATTGACTCATTTTATTCCCCCAAAAGCATGAATACCTCATCAGCTGCGGAGAAGTTCTCTCCGGATAGGCTATCTGAATCATCCTCACAGGAGAATACGGGCTATATAACCCAAGCTAATCTTCTTATCGCCTTGGATTCATTGTATTTGAAAATCAAGACAGATTTGGACAACAATTTAACGAGTAACAAAGAGGAACTAGCTCAGCTAAAAGCATTAATAACATCTCAGTCCGAAAATCTAACGATGCTTCAGCTTCAAGTAGAAGCAATTAAAACGAAAAACGAAACGATGAGTTCAGAAATCACTAAGCTGGAAATGAAGGTGGCAGATCTGGAGGATCGCTCACGCCGAAGAAATCTAAAAATCCGAGGTATTCCTGAACACACTACCGACCTTATTATTTATGTAGAGGAACTCCTGGCGGCTTATCTGGATCCAAACTCATTATATCCTTATGCTGTGGAGAGGGCACACAGACTCCCGAAACCTGCGGCACTGCAACAGTCCAAGGACCCTAGAGACGTGATAGTCTCTTTGGGCAGTGCCAGATTAAAGGAAGAATTAATAAGAGAATACCGAAAGAATCCGTCAAAATCCTCGAAATTTGCACCCCTCACACTATACGCGGATCTATCATTTTTTACAAGACAAGCCAGACATAGATTCTCGGATACAACTTCTACTCTACGAGAACTGGGGATCCGATATTCGTGGGGGTTTCCTACTAAATTAAGAATCATGTATCAGGACAAAACTTATGTATGCTTTGACCCACAACAAGCTACAGAAAAACTTTCTCTCTGGGGACTGAAGAAACTGTGAATGGGACTAATGAATAGAGATATTGTCCTTTTTCTTCTTTTTTTTTTCCTTTTTGAAATGCGGTTTCGAGAGAGAATTTAAAATTCACTTAACAAGTAGAACACTTAATGTCACGGACGCACGAATAGAGTATTATATATTCTGATTTGTAAATTTATGCACGAAGGGAGCAGCAGCTTGAGAAGAGTAACAAATCATGTATTTGCACTAATAATTAAGAAACTTATCACTATAACGAAGCCTTACTGGAGGTTTACGTAATTACACTACAAATTTTATAAGATTTTCTGAATTAAGTTCACCCCGAGGATAGAACCTCTTCAATTTGTTGACATAAGGATATTATGAAAATCAACAGGGATAGTATATACACACTTGATTATTAATTTAGCACCTTGATATAACCTATGGTTACTACTGACATTGGGATATTTTTTTTTTTTTTACCATTGGAAGCAGGGGATTAATCCACAATGGAGATACCACAAATATTTAACGTTATACTCCTCCTCACTAATTAGTAAAAAGAAAAGAGGTGTAACTATAATTATAGCTAAGAGGAACAAATTTGAATACTGCTATCACGAGACAGATCAAGAGGGGAGAAGAGTGATATTGATCTGTAGGGTGAACGACGAATTATTCACATTTGTAAATGTATATACACCCTCGGATAGGCCGGTCGGCTTTATTAACTCAACTATGTCAGTAATAGATAGACTGGGAAGAGGGATGGTAATAATAGGTGGAGATATCAATACGATAGCGGATATCGAGTTAGACAGGAAGACCACTAGAATTGGGACTAATGACCCCAGATTAAGATCTAGAGCAGTTGCTCTCTCTTCTAACCTATTTAGGCACAACCTATACGATGTATGGAGGATTCAACATCCCTCCCAGCGAGACTATACGTTCTATTCAAAGCCACACCAATCATACTCAAGAATTGATTACTTCTTTGTGATGGGCCCCATGCTGGACAGATGTATTTCCTCCAGCATCGGGCACATCACATGGTCGGATCATGCTCCAATCTTTCTGACAATTAGAACTAACACTGAGTACAGAACACGAAGGAGGTGGAGAATGAACGATAGCCTCCTGGGCACAGGAGAAAGTAAGCAAATTATTAGGGACCAAGTTAAATCATATTTAGAACAAAACGATAACTCAGACACTTCGGATAACACCTTATGGTGCGCATTGAAGTGTGTCCTCAGAGGCCATTTAATTAAAAAAGAAGCTTGGCTAAGAAAACAGAGAGGTATGGACTTACCGGAATTGCATGCTAAATTAGCCCTAGCTGAGAGAGAACATAAGGCATATCCAACTAAAGATGGATTAGGACGATTACAAAAAATTCAACAACAAATAATCTATAGACTTAAAATCAATACTGATTATGCACTTACCCGTCTGAAAAACAAATGGTATTACAGCAATAATCGAGTTGGGAGAGACCTCACTAGGAAAATAAAATCACAAAACGCTGAAAATAGGATTAAAAAGATTATATATAAAGGGCAAGAATGTAATTCACCTGCACAAATAGCAGAAGCTTTTAAAAACTTTTATCAAATATTATATAATCAACCTAAGCTAAAATCTTCCAGTGAGGAAGTAGTAAATTATCTTGACTCCTTAAAATTACCAAAATTATCTAGAGAAAAACTGGATAGCTTAAATCTCCCAATCACAACTACTGAAATAATTGACACCATTAAAGAACTAAAAAAAGGCAAGTCCCCGGGACCAGATGGGTATACAGCGCTATTTTATCAGACGTTAAACCCAATAATTGCCCCCATCCTAACTAGATTATATAATGGTATATCCCAAACCCAGGTGTTCCCTGCAGAGATGCTGGAGGCCTCAATTGCGCCGATTCCGAAGCCCGGTAAGGACCCCATGCTGATACACAACTACAGACCTATATCTTTAATCAACTTAGATGTTAAAATCTATTCGAAGATCCTGGCAAGCCGACTGAAAGCTGTGATATCAGAATTGATCCATCCAGATCAATCTGGATTTATCCCAGGGAGGGCTGGTGTGGAGAACACCCGAAGGGTCTTCGGTATAATAGAGGCACTGCATCGGGGGAAACATCCAGCGATCATCCTGGCCCTCGATGCAGAAAAGGCCTTTGATAGAGTTGATTGGGGGTTCTTGTCGGAGACCCTTCGGGCTTTTGGTTTGGCTGGCAGATTCTTCGATAGCGTTATGGCTCTATATACAAACCCTAGAGCAAGGATTGAGGGTCCTGGTCTGGCTTCGGAATTGTTCGACATTAGAAATGGAACACGACAAGGGTGTCCGCTGGCCCCCCTCCTGTACGCTCTAACAATAGAACCTCTAGCACAGCAACTGAGACAAACTGAACAAATAGAGGGAATACAGATAGGGGAGCATCAACACACTATAACACTTTACGCAGATGATATATTACTTACTCTGGCTAATCTGGAAAAATCAATTCCTTCTTTGTTGCAATGTATAGATGAGCACTGTCGAATTACAGTCTAAACCTGTCTAAGACACAGATTATCCCCTTCTTTTTTAAACCCACCCACTATGAATTACTTACAAAGTTTAACAGTAAAATGGTAAAGACCATCGATTACTTAGGAGTGAAAATACCTGCCCAAATTGAGCAGGCAGTTGAAATAAACTATTTACATCTATATCTAGAAAATCTCCGCGTGGAGACATGTGTCACCCAATACCTCGCCTTGGTTGAACATAGAAAATACACACAAAAGATAAAGGACCTATCATTATTATGTTGGCTTCCATTGAGGCTCTTCAGAGCCTTGGAAATCCCGACAAAAATTATAAAAGAAATCATGGGAACAATGTATAAAACAAAAAAGAAATTGGGCATAAGAGATGCTCTTTCCAAACGGGCTCCTCTGCAAGTCATGGCATTATGTACCCCAGATTTGAACCTAATAACCTGGCATACAAAGGGAATAGAAAAAATAGGGGATATATACCAGGACGATGTCCTGATGCAATTTCCTGAGTTACAAGTAAAATTTAATCTTCCTACTAACCAGCTCTATAACTACCTTAGAATGAAGAACCTTCTAAAAACATATCCACCAGTAGACCAGGTGAAATGGGATTCCTTCTTAGAACAACCTCCCCGGAGTAAGGCAATTAACAAAACTTTGAAACTATTTGAGTCCTTTACTCAGAGCATTAAATCTAAGGAAATAATACAATGGGAGATAGACATGGGGCAATCCTTTCCGCATGAAACCTGGTGCTCCGCCTGGAAAGACGATAGAAAGGTATTCCACTGTATTAACATACAGGAACAGTATTATAAACTTTTAAACAGATGGTACCTGGTCCCAGCCCGACTAGTTAAATATAAACCAGGTGAGAACGATTTATGTTGGAGGTGCCTAGAAAAACAAGGCTCGCAATTTCACATTTGGTGGGAGTGCAGAGCTCTTATAAATTACAAAGGAAAGTTGAGCTCCTTACTCGATACTTTGTTTGATTATAAAAAAGATTTAACACCACAACTTTTTCTTTTCCACCTGGAGTTACCAACGGGAGATCGATTTGACAGGACGCTCTGTTTAAACGTCTTAGCCGCATTTAAAACTTGTTTGGCCAGATACTGGAGGAAAGCAGAGATTCCCACATGGAATGAAGTGAAAGCCCAAATAGATTTTCAAGAATCAGCAGAAAAATATTTTCATAAGAACATCTCTAGGGCATTGATAAAATACGAGAACACCTGGCAAAAGTGGACAAAACTGAATATAGTCTAAATACTGAAATAACACCGCAAAGAGAAGGCGAAGGGGGAAGGAAAGGGAAAGGAAAGAAAAAGAAAAGGGCACCCGGGTTGTTGATCAGTACTAACATAATGAGTAGATTAATAGGGACTCTATGGACCGTGCCCCCCCCCCCTGATTTCCCCCCATACCCCATGTTGTAAATGGTATGTGTGTATGATGATGTGTATGAGTGCAAGTATAAGTGCCCTTGGTGAGAATTTGCTAGCTGGTTACACTGAAAACAGGAGGAACAAGTTTTTTTAGCTGTGTAAACAGTATGCAAGCAAAAGAAGTATATATGATGCCAGAAGGACCTAATAATAAGGAATGGGAGTAGAGAGAAGGGCGCGGGAGAAATAAAGGCTCCAAAGAAAGGAGTAACCTGTCCAATTTGGTGAGGCGGTGGGATAGGGCCCAAACGCTGTTCCCCCAATTCCTGAAGGGAAATTCTGATATCAATTTTTCGTGATTTTTTGTAATGACTGGCACTTTAAATGAATGTATGTATGTCATTTTATATCTGAAAATTCAATAAAATATTATAAAAAAAAAAAAAAAAAATCTGATACACAAAGTAAAGATCAAGCGAATCCCAGCGGCCCTATTATCCATCGATGCTGAAAAAGCATTTGATAGGGTTGATTGGCACTTTCTCGAAGAGGTATTAGTAAGCTTTGGTATTACAGGCCCCTTTCTGGCAAATGTAATGTCTCTCTATACAGTTCCAAGTGCTACAGTAAGAGGTCCACTTTTTCAATCCGATCAGTTCCCCATTGCCAATGGAACCAGACAGGGATCCCCGTTGGCACCGTTACTTTATCTCCTTTCACTTGAGCCATTGGCCATTATGATTAGAAACAACTCAGAAATCCATGGAATCACATTGAATAACAAAGAATACAAATTAACATTATATGCAGACGATGTGATGCTGTCCCTATCAAAGCCAGATCGATCAATCCCAGAACTTTTGAAAACAATAGAGGTATATTCGAGCATATCAAACTATAAAATAAACTTAAAAAAAACTCAAATAATTGTAATTAATATATCCCCAGAAAATAAAATTAAACTTCGAGATTTATATCCCTTTGATTGGAAATCTGAAGTACTTGAGTGTATAGGTTTGAAGCTGGGGTTTGACATTCAGAAATCAAAAAGGCTAATGTACACGGATATGTTGAAAGAGCTAAGGGCAAAGCTTCTGGCCTGGAGGGGCCTAGAAGTGTCCTGGCTTGGCAGAATCGACGTTATCAACGCCTATATCATCCCAAAGCTTTTGTTTCTCTTTAGGACAATGCCGCTCAGGGTCAACTCTGATGTTCTTATTCAATTTCAAAGACTATTTGTGGACTTTATTTGGCAAGGTTCTAAACCAAGAATAGCACAGAGATTACTGAAGCAAAGCCCACAAGAAGGTGGCACATCATTTCCAGACATATTTAAATTGCATGAAGCAAGTATGGTTAACCATGCTCTTGAATGGAATAATCAAAGAACTCATGTTTTAGACTGGTATACATTAGAGTTGGCAGAACTCTCTCCTCTTTACCCAACCACTATTTTTTGGAACAAAAATAGAATCCCAAAAAAATATCATTCACAAAACCCAATAATCCAGGACTGTGTTCACTATTAAGAAATTTAAAAGGAAAATGACCATCATAGATGCCCTAGCACCAATTGTCCCATTTGAACTCTTAGCATCTGAGATCGAAGATCTCTATACGACTCAGTGGACCCTGGCCGGCATTGTAACGTTGTCAGACATATTATCAGGAAATAAAACTCTTTCATTTAATGATCTTCAGGCTAAGTTTACATTTCCATCAAATTTACTTTTCCCATACTTAAGGGTCAAGTCCTATATTCAGAAAAGTAGGATGCTTCCCTCTAATCACCCGGTTGTTTTACTCTTTCTAAACCTCCACAAAAAGAAACAAATATCCAGAACCCTGAAATTGTTTAAACAAGTGGAACAAGATATTAAACCTTCCGCCTTCATTAAATGGGAAATATCTATCTCTCATTCATATTCTAGAGAAGATTGGATTCGGGGCCTCTCCCTGGTGAGGAAGAATATACACTCCGTGTCCCTACTCGAAACCCATCTCAAACTCATTTACCAAGGGTACCTGGTCCCCTCCAGATTGAATAAGATATCTCCCGCATATTCAGATCAATGCTGGAGATGTCTTAAACAAAGAGGCGATCCCCTCCATATCTGGTGGGCATGTTCTGAACTTACTCAAATTAAGGTTAAATTAAATTTTGCACTAAAATCAATATTCAAATCTACATCTGATATCTCTCCCCAAACTTTCTTATTTCACATAGAATTAGAAGAGTATGATCAGTCTCAAGAAAAACTTTTGGTGCACATTCTTATGGCTACCAAGAAATGTCTAGCCAGAGCATGGAGACAAACTCAAACCCCAAACTGGTTGGATGTAACTAACCAGATACAATATCAAAAAACAATGGAACTAGGTTTTTGCAACGATCAAAATACGTATAAATCTCATGGCGACATTTGGGCACCATGGCAGACATTTCTTGATGGCGATCCGATGCATTAAATAGATCTACCTTTGAGTAGAGAGGGACACGGGGTGTGGGTCTCCGGACACCGGAGTGGATTTCGGTCCCCCCCCCTCCCGCCCCCCGACTCCGCCGACTGTAGAGACTGCAGTATGAAAGTAGTGTGTGTGTTTGAATTGGGTTAAAAACGGGAAACTGAGTTCAAAAATGTGAAAAATTGGATTATGGGCCTCAAATTAATTTCTAACCTTAGCTGTATTGAATCATATCTAGCGTAACGTAACTTCAAAGAAAGGAAGGAAGGTGATATTCCAAAGAGAGAGAGAGAGGTTAATTGTAAATAACTTCCTTTGTCGCTCTCTCTCCCCCCCCCCCTTTTTTTTTTTCTTCTCTCCTTAATCTCTCTCTCCCTTCCTTCTTTCTCACCTGTCCTCTCCTCCCCTCACGAATTTGAGATGTTTATTACATGTCCTATATGTTTTTCACAATGTGTATTGTATTATACAAACAACAATAAATAAAAACTGATTGAACCAGAAAAAAAAAAAATTAATATGCAAGGATATAGCAACTTAATTTGCCAGGATACTGCTATTTAATATGCCAGGATATAGCCACTTAATATGCCAGGGTATTGCCACTTTATATGTCAGGGTATTGCCATTTAATATGCAAGGATATTGCCAATTAATATGCCAGGATAATGCCACTTAATATGCCTGGATATAGCCAATTAATATGCCAGGATAATGCCACTTAATATGCCTGGATATAGCCAATTAATATGCCAGGATATTGCCAGTTAATATGCCAGGATAATGCCCCTCAACATGCCAGGAGTTTGCCCTCAATATGCCAGGATATTGCCATGTAATATACCAGGAGTTTGCCCTCAATATGCCAGGATAATGCCAATTAATATGACAGTTTATTGCCCCTCAGTATACCAGGATATTGCCACTTAATATGCCAGGATATTGCCCCTCAGTATGCTCGTTATGCCACCTTCCTCCCCCTTCCCCAGCCAGTACTTACCTCCTTGCTGCTGTCTCCCGGTGCAGGTCCGTGGCTGTGAGGGAAGTGTTGTTCGCTCCCCTCCAGCCGTGCAGATCTATAAAGTTTGTTGAAAAAAACTTTATTTATCCGCGCTCTGAGAGAGAGATGTGTTTAGCTATTTATAAATATATATGAACATATGTAATTGCTCTCTAATATCCGTCTATACTTTTGTAACTTAGGCATGGTCTTATGAGTAGTTTTATTGCAGTGTTGCATAGTAAGAAGGTATACATATTGCTGCCATATATACACATTTTGATCCATATCTACAGTTTAAACACTACAATTCTACACTTATTATACAGTTTATATACTGCAATAAAAGTCCAATTGTGCGTGTGCTTATTTTTGTGTGGGGAATTTTGCGATGGAGGGCATGATTGCATGCCAGGGAGGTGGGCAGGGTCCAGGGAGCCCAAGCAAATGCTTCCCCAGGGTCCAATAAATATTAAAGACGGCCCTGTATGCCACTGTTATATGATTGAATTAAATTCATATCAAAGGAAAAATAAAATAAGGTGTTTATCTCCTGGCTCTACTTTGTGAATATTTCCCATGATGCAACATCGTCCAAAATCTTCCAGCCAGTCTCACTTTACAACTGTGGCCAAAGCCTGCATGATGATGTCATAAAATACTCCTCTGCTCTCTTACTGGCTCCTGTGTATCCTAGTGGGCAGGACAAGGTGGCTGTGTACAACTTTTTTTCCCCTGCCTTTCAACACAAAGACGAGATTAACATGATCAAACAGGATCATAAATCCTCTCCCTTGTGATGTAATAGTTGCATTATCATCCCATTCCTTGCAAGTCTGTGATCAGAATTCTGACTTTTAGACTGCATTCTGTGTACCCAGACCCAAAGTGAGAAATTTGTGCTGTAAAGTCATTGGAGTTGGCACCCAAAAACACTATTTTTCACAAAATGGTGGCGCCCAGTCACACTTATTTAGTTACATATTTTATTAAATATAGTCACATAACAAAAACAAAAGATCTGAAATCAACAATACAAAGTAAAAAAAATGAAACCTTTTCATTTTTTGATAGGACAGACCAAAATTCCCCAGGCACTTTAGTGAAGACTTAAAACACATCTTGAAAAAAGTGAGTATGAAAAAAGATACATGTAATTCGGACACCATTTATACAGAGGGCAAATAGAAAATTAGATTCCTATAAATATTAAAATTTGTTCGGTCTATTCACAAAATTCTCAAGGTGATTGTGTTTGGAGGTTGAATTTGTATAAGTATCAAAACTGAATCATTTTTTAACACTTAAAACACCAGGACATGGTTGCCATCTGTGTGTGCATGGACGAAAGCCCGCAACACCTGTTAATTCAATGACAGTTTTAGCAAACTTAACTGGCAACTTGGTGACCCGTCGCCAACCGGATGAATCCCACCACTGGTGACATCATAATATCTGGCATCAAACATGATGGCTCGGACAGACGGTAGCCTCCCAAATTGCTGACTTAGCATCCTGGTAGTGTATTTAGTCCTCTGCACAACACTAATTAGTTATGTAACTTCTCCTTGAACAGAACTAGTCCCTTGTATATTTATTTAATACTTGGGGTAGGGTGTTGGATGCTAGTTCAGCAAAGGTCTGGTCTGCCATGTGTAGAATATGGGGGTGGTTCTTTGGTCTTGTACCTGCAGTGGCGTCCCGAGGAGGGTGCGGTGGGTGCAGACCGCACTGGGTGACATCCCCAGCAGAGGGTGATGCCCGTGCTGCCGGCATCCCCCTGCAGCACATTGCACTGCTGAACTTCTTTTTTTTTTTCTGGCAGCTGCATCTGCTAGATATGGCTGCCGGAAAATTTTAAACATTTTTTTTAAAAAATCAATGCGACTGGAGGTGGGGCATTGACACTGTGGCATGCCAAATCATGTAGGTGCAATATGAGTGCAAGCCAAGTGCTGTGGGCGCAATATAGGTGCATGGTAAGTTCTGTGGGTACTGTACAATTGTCACTTTGTGGGGCTCCTGTGTGTCGCATAACTAATCAAACTAGCAAATCCTGGCATATTGAGTGACAAAATCTGGCATTTTGAGAGGCAAAACCTGGCATACTGAGTGACAAAACCTGGCATGTTGAGAGGCAAAACCTGGCATACTGAGAGGCAAAATCCTGGCATATTGAGGGGCAAAATCTTGGCATATTGAGGGGCAAAATCCTGGCATAGAGTGGCAATATCCTGGCATTTTAAGGGGCAAAATCCTGGTATAGAGTGGCAAAACCAGGCATAGGGTGGCAAAATCCTGGCATATTGTATGGCTAAATCCTGGCATATTGAGGGGTTAAATCCTGGCATATTAAATGGCTAAATCCTGGCATATTGAGGGGCTAAATCCTGACATATTGAGGGGCAAAATACTGGCATATTGAGGGGTTAAATCCTGGCATATTAAATGGCAAAATCCTTGCATATTGAGGGGCAAAATCCTGGCATATTGGGTGGCTAAATCCTGGCATATTGAGGGGTTAAATCCTGCCATGTTAAATGGCTAAATCCTAGCATATTGAGAGGTTAAATCCTGGCATATTAAATGGCTAAATCCTGGCATATTAAATGGCTAAATCCTGGCATATTAAACGACTAAATCCTGGCATATTGAGGGGCTAAATCCTGGCATATTAAATGGCTAAATCCTAGCATATTGAGGGGTTAAATCCTGGCATATTAAATGGCTAAATCCTTGCATATTAAATGGTTAAATCCTGTCATATTGAATGACTAAATCCTGGCATATTGAAAGGCTAAATCCTGGCAATTAATGACAGTAAAAATATGCCCCCCCTCCTGAAAAAATTTCTGCGGATGCCCATGCTTAAACCCCCTTACCCTGGGTTGTACCAATATTACCGGTAACAAACAGCAGAAAGTGCAGGTGATTGCGCTACACACATGTATAGAAAACAAATGAATATATGTAGAAAAGTGTTTAACACTGTGCTGTTAGGGTGTCCAACAAAATACTATACAACAAAATGTGCTAAAACATCCCTTCTATATATATGAACGTGAAATAGTTCACAAGCAAAATGCAGTCTTTTCCCTCAAATTTTATGACTGCACCCCCAGTATTACTGATGCTTTTCATTTTACACTTTCTACATTACTGTCTGTGCTGCTCACGGTGGGAAAATCCTGGCCCAGTGGTAACCCTAGTTACGGTAAAAATACATAAGACTATAGATGTATTTAAAACACCTTGTCCTCCATATGCATTTGCTTACAGTTCGCTAACACAATGTACAGTATAAATAATATTAAATTTTTTTTTTCTCACTGTATAATCAATGTTTAGGTGACAAAGTCCCTTTTAGTTTATAAACCTACCTTAAAGGAACATTAAACATTGTTTAACCCTTGCTTCCATGAAGTCTTGATGCATGAAAAGAATGGTGTATATTTTGTGTGTGAATGGAGATATGTGTATGGACAGTAGCAAGGGTTGAAGTCTTGATGCATGAAAAGTATTCTGTGTGTAAGATTCTGTGTGTGAATGGAGATATGAAAAATGTGTGAATGGTCAGTAACAAGGGTTGAAGCCTTGACGTGGCGTCAACCAATGTGAGTGACTGTAATACATAGGGTGGTTCACCAAAAAGAGTGTTTTGTGATAATTATTTCATGATTAAATACAATATTCTTTCCAAATGTTTTTCATTTATTTTACAGGCATCAGACATATACATATAATAATAGTATTTTGAAGTTTGCTGGTAAAAATTAAGTCTTCAGTGTCTTTTTTTTCCCAGAGGGTGAAACAATTTCCATGAACAGTTAGACAAGTGTGGCACAGGGAGTAAAGAAAGGGGGAAATTGCGACAAAGATTGAGGTGATTGAGAAAGCATGGGGAAAGTGTGAGTAACACTCTTAATAGGGTGTGAGATAGTGAGAGAATAAAACAAACTCTGCGAGAGAGTGAAAATCTCTCTTGCACATTCAGTGGATAAATGTAACCATATACATTTACACTATTGTGAAGGAGGGGCTAAGCCAATCACGGGAGGCAGGAATGAGTCGGGGGCCCGTGATGGGTGTATCGCCCCCGTCACCCACTGATGGCTGTTCGCACACTGACATACACACAAACTCACTCACACTGACATACACACTCACTCACACTGACAGACACACACACACTCACACTGACATACACACACACTCACTCACACTGACATACACACACACACACACTCACACTGACATACACACACTCACTTACACTGACATCCACACGCTCACTTACACTGACATCCACACACTCTCACTCACACTAACATGCACACACTCTCACTCACACTGACATACACACACACTCACTCATGCTGACATCCACACACTCTCACTCACACTGACATACACACACACACACACACACACTCACACTGACATACACACACACACACTCTCACACTGACATACACACACACACTCTCACACTGACATACACACACACTCACACTGACATCCACACACACTCACTCATGCTGACATCCACACACTCTCACTCATGCTGACATCCACACACTCTCACTCACACTGACATACACACACACACACACTCACACTGACATACACACACTCACACTGACATACACACACACACTCACACTGACATACACACACACACTTACACTGACATCCACACACTCACTTACACTGACATCCACACAATCTCACTCACACTGACATACACACACACTCACTCACAGTGACATACACACACACACACACACACTCACACTGACATACACACTCACACTGACATACACACATTCACACTGACATACACACAATCTCAGTCACACTGACATACACACAATCTCAGTCACACTGACATACACACACTCTCACTTACACTGACATACACACACACTCACTCACACTGACATACACACACTCACACTGACATACACACACTCTCACTCACACTGATATACACACACACTCACTCACACTGACATACTCTCACTCACACTGACATACACACATACTCACACTGACATACACCCACACTCACTCACACTGACATACACACACTCACTCACACTGACATACACACACACACTGACATACACACACACACACACACTCACTCACACTGACATGCACACACTTACACTGACATACACACACACTGTCTAAGTATAACTTACCTCTCTGCATCTCTGTGGTTTGAGCTCTGCGTGAAGGAGGGGCTGAGCCAATTACGAGAGGCATGATATACACACACACTCACTCCAGGAAGGAGTGGGGGGCCCGTGATGGGTGTATCACCCGTCACCCACTGATGGCGGCTTGCACACTGACATACACACATACTCACACTGACATACACACACTGAATTACACTGATATACACACACTCACTCACACTGACATACACACACACACTGACACACTCCCTCACACTAACATACACACACACTCGCCAGACATATATAGGAAGTATCAGAGGAGTTAACCCCTTGGGTGGCTAGACATATCTAGGTAGTGTCAGAGGAGTTAACCCCTTGAGTGTCTAGGCAGATAGAGGCAGTGTCAGAGGAGTTAACTCCTTGGGTGGCTACACAGATATAGGCAGTATCATAGGAGTTAACCCCTTTGTCCACATACTCACACACCTACACACACAGTCTGTCGCACACTGACACACACATGCACACACACTCTCACATACACTGACATACACACACACTGTCTAAGTATAACTTACCTCTCTGCATCTCTGTGGTTTGAGCTCTGCGTGAAGGAGGGGCTGAGCCAATTACGAGAGGCATGATATACACACACACTCACTCACACTGACACCAGGAAGGAGTGGGGGGCCCGTGATGGGTGTATCACCCGTCACCCACTGATGGCGGCTTGCACACTGACATACACACATACTCACACTGACATACACACACTGACTTACACTGATATACACACACTCACTCACACTGACATACACACACACACTGACACACTCACTCACACTAACATACACACACACTCGCCAGACATATATAGGAAGTGTCAGAGGAGTTAACCCCTTGAGTGTCTAGGCAGATAGAGGCAGTGTCAGAGGAGTTAACTCTTTGGGTGGCTACACAGATATAGGCAGTATCATAGGAGTTAACCCCTTTGTCCACATACTCACACACCTACACACACAGTCTGTCGCACACTGACACACACATGCACACACACTCTCACATACACTGATATACACACTCACTCACACTGACATACACACACACATTGACATACACACTCACATTGACATACACTCACTCAAACTGACATACACACACTGATATAGGCAGTGTCAGAGGAGTTAACCCCTTTGGTGGCTAGACATATTTAGGTAGTGTCAGAGGAGTTAACCCCTTGGGTGGCTAGACATATCTAGGTAGTGTCAGAGGAGTTAATCCCTTGGGTGACTAGGCAGATAGAGGCAGTGTCAGAGGAGTTAACTCCTTGGGTGGCTAGACAGATAGAGGCTGTGTCAGAGGAGTTAACTCCTTGGGTGGTTAGACAGATATAGGCAGTCACTCACACTGACACACAGATACACACACACTCTCACTCACACTGACATACACACAAACTCTCACTTACACTGACATACACACACACTGACACACCCACTCACACTGACACACACTCACTCACACTGACATACACACACACTCTCTCTCACTGACATACACACACATTCTCTCTCACTGACATACACACACATTCTCTCTCACTGACATACACACACACTCACTCACACTGACATTCACACACTCACTCACTCACACTGACACAAACACATACTGTCAGTTTTTAACTTACCTGCTGCAGGCATCTCTTTGGTTTGAGCTCCATGTGAAGGATGTCTCAGCCAATCACGTTGAGAGGTAGAGCTTCTATCAAGCTCCTGGACACAGAAAAAGACTGCTGCATGAAGTCAGGAAGCTATATGTTGAGATCTCATGCAAGGTAAATAAAGCTGGACAAAAGGCAGAGACAAACCTGAAGATCAAAGATGATAGATGTATGATAAAAAGGTGATAGAGAGATGATAGAAAAGTAATGGAGAGATGATATAGAGGTGATAGAGAAATGATAGCAATAGAGAGATGATAGGGAGATGATGGAGATATGATTGAAAGCAGTGGCGTCGCTAGGAGTGGGCTACTGGGGCTCCCCTGCATTGAACGAATGGAGATTCTGGGGCTAAAGTATACGTTAGCCCAGAGACTCCAGGGCTATCATTGTAAAAAGAAATTTAAAAATTCCCTGCTGAACTTTCCTCCATCTAGGACACGGTCCCAGAATCGGAGGATTAAGCTCATGCAGGGGTGAGGGCCGATCTGGAGGAGAGGCGCTGCTATAGGGAGCTCTCTCCCTAGCACCTCCTCCTCAAATTGCGGCCCACAGGTGAGTGCCTGCGGTGACCACACCTCCTGGCCATACTGAGCACAGCGCGACAGGAGCAAGCTCCGCCCCCATCACACTGTGAGATTGTCTGCGCGCTGGATGTCAAGTGACATCTGGCAGAAGAAACTGGATGACGGTGTTCTGCAGCTGCAGACACCGTCGGAAACATCCTCCTCCCTGCAAATAAAGATAACTTAGCAGGGAGGGGGACCAACAGTACAAGGTTAAAAAAAAATGTGTCTAAGTGTCTGCATGTAAGTGTGCCTGTGTGTGGGTGTCTCAATGTGTATAAGTGTGTGTCAGGGTGTCTACATGTGTCTGTGTGTAAGGGTGTTTGCGTTAGTGTATGTGTGTGAGTGTGTCTCAAGGTGTCTCTGTGTGTGTGTGTCTGTGAGAAACAGAAGAGAGAGAGATGGTGTGTGTGAGAAAGAGAAAGAGAGATGGTCTTTGAGAAAGATAGAGAGACACTGTGTGTGTGTGAGAGAGAGAGAGAGAGAGAGAGACGATGGTGTGAGAGAGAGAGACGTTGTGTGTGAGAAAGCGAGAGAGACGTTGTGTGTGAGAAAGCAAGAGAGACGGTGTGTGTGAGAAAGAGAGAGAGACAGTGTGAGAGAGACGGTGTGAGAGAGAGAGAGACAGAGTGTGTAATAGAGAGGAGGGTGTGTGAGAGAGAGACTGGGTGTGAGAAAGAGAGACGGAGTGTGTGAGAGAGAGAGACAGAGTGTGTGAGAAAGAGAGAGACAAAGTGTGTGAGACGGAGTGTGTGAGAGAGACGCATAGTGTGTGAGGGAAAGACGCTGACTGTGTGTGTGTGACACTGTGTGTGAGAGACACAGTATGTGAGAGATGCAGTGTTTGAGAGAGTGATAGAGTGTGTGAGAGAGAGACTCAGTGTGTGTGTGTGTGTGTGTGTGAGAGAGAGACACTGTGTGTGTGTGTTAGAGAGACAGTGTGTGAGAGAGACTGTGTGTGAGAGAGAGACAGAGTGTGTGTGTGAGATGCAGTGTGAGAGAGACAGTGTTTGAAAGAGAGTGTGTGTGAGAGAGACGCAGTGTGTGTGTGTGAGAGATGCAGTGTGTGTGTGAGAGAGAGAGACGCAGTATGTGTGTGTTAGAGACACAGTGTGTGAGAGAGACAGTGTGTGTGTGTATGTGTGTGAGAGAAAGAGAGATGGAGTGTGTGTGTATATGTGAGAGAGAGAGTGTGTGTGTGTGTGTGTGTCAGAGCTCATCTGGGCTCTAGCCCCAGACGATTTGAAGATCTAGCAACGCCCCTGATAGAGAGGTTATAGAGAGATGACAGAGATATGATAGAGAGGTAATAGAGAGATGATAGACATGTGATAAAGAGAGTGGGGCACCTCTTGATGAAGGCTTTTTAGCCAAATCGTTGAGGGTTCCCTTCTTTACCTCTGTGTTCATACTTCTGGCTTTTTTTTTCTAGCTGTATGTTTACTTTTTATTTTATTATTTTTTTGTCACATGCTGTCACACACTACTGTTTATGTGAACATTTGGTAAGTGTTTTCACCTGCTTCATATATGTATGTATTTTCATTCATTTAATGACAAGTGGCATATGTTTTATGGATTCGTTATAGTATTTTTTAATAAATGTATTTGCATTTATTGATTCCTCTGTTATTTGTTTACATGTTTACTTTGGTCCCATGGACAGAACTACAAAGGTTAGAGTCAAACGCTTCTGAGAATGTTATGCTTTATTACTACATTGATTGGCTCTGGTCAGATTATTTGTTTACATATTATAGAGAGATGATAGAAAGAAGATAGAGAGATGACATATAGATAGAGAGATGATAGAGAGGAGATACAGAGATGAGAGAGGTGATAGGGAGATGATAGACATATGATAGAGATGATAGAGAAATTATAGAGAGGTGATATAGAGATAGATAGATGATAGAGATGTAATAGAGAAATTATATAGAGATAATAGGTAGGTGATAGACAGCTATAAGAAAGATGATAGAGATGTTAGAGAATTGCTCAAGAGATGATAGAGAGGTGATAGGTAGTTGCTATAAAGATGTTAGAGATGTGATAGAGAGATGATAGAGAGATAAAGAGATGATAGGGAGGTGATATAGATATATAAGAGAGATGAAAGAGAGTTGATAAATATGTGATATAGATAGAGAAATGATAGAGATATTATAGAGAGATACAAAGATATGACAGAAAAAGTAATGGAGATTGAGAGATGATAGAGAGATGATATAGAGTTGATAGAGAATTGATAGTGATAGAGACATGATAGGAAGATGACAGAGAGGTAATAGAGAGATGATAGACATATGATAGAGAGATTATAGAGAGATAATAGAGAGGTGATAGATAAGTGATAGAGAGATTATAGGGAGATAGCGCGATGATAATGTGATGATAAAGAGATAGAGAGATGATAGAGAGATGATGGAAAGTTGTTAGAGAGATGATAGGGAGATAGCGAGCTGATAATGTGGTGGAAAAGAGATAGATAAATTGATAGGTGATAGAGAGATGATAGAGAGTTGATAGAGAGATGTTAGAAAGATGTTAGAGAGATGATAGAGAGGAAATAGAGAGAGTGTAGAGGGATGATATAGAGATATAGAGCTGATAGAGAGTTGATAGAGAGATAATACAGAAAATAGAGAGGTGATAGAGAGATGATAGAGATATAGGGATGATAGAGAGGTGATAGAGAGATGAATGAGAGATGATGGGTTAAAAAAGGATGATAGAGATAAAGAGAAGATAGAGAGGTGATAAAGAGTTGATAGATAGATGATGGAGAGATGGTAGAGAGATTGAGAAATTATAAGAGTTATGACATACCGTATTTGCTCGAATATAAGACAAAAAGAGAAAGTGCTGGATGAGCAATCAAAAAACAGTCTCAAACCACAACCAGTCACTATCTGCACTTGCCGCCAAACCAAAAACACAGACACAGCGCTGAGTCTAGTGAACAAAGTGAAAAACAGGGGGGTGATTCAGCGCACTGTACAATATGACACAGAAAATAATAAAAATAATCCAAAGTGAGCACACTAAAACAATATTGCAAGTGTGAATAATGAATTTAAAGTGAGGAAAAAGAGTCACATATATTATAAATGCAATAAAAAAAATGCAATAAAAAACATGAATATTTAAAAAAAAAAAGAAAAAATATATATATATAAATATATGTGGTGATCCAACACGTATAAGTGTACAAATATTACTATATATTGCAATCCAGATCTGTATTAGATGTATACAATTCTGTGAAGAAAATAATAACAGAAAAAAACAATGGTGCAGTATATCTGATAATAATAAACACAATAATCGAGATTGAAATGACTCACAAGTGTAGCTCCTTGATAATTAGGAGCATGTGTAATCGCCTTCAGCACGAATCTGTTTGGAATCACAGGCAGGACTCAGCAAGGAAAAGGTTAAAATGTAGGAGGGGTACAGATTCTGACCTGGATAAATTTAAAACGTATCTTAATAATAACAGCTATAATCTAGTCCTCACTTTCAACTCTAGCAGAGAACATGTCGGTTTTGTGGACATTCATTTTTACATAGAGGGAGGCTCCCTCAAATCCAAAAAATACTTTAAAGAGGTAGATAGTAACAATTATATTAACACCAAAAGCTGACACCACCCACTATGGCTCAAGAACGTCCCTAAGGGACAGTTCAAAAGAATTCGGAGAAACTGCACTGATTCCACAGTGTTTAAAGATCAAACCCAAATACTGAAAATTTGTTTTTTGGACAAGAACTATGATCCTCTGCTATTAGAAAAAGCAGAGAAAGAAGTTGAGGCTATGGATAGGTCTTCCTTTTTTCAGAAAAAAACAAGAGAGTTTAAACCATAAAAAAGATTATGGAGTTGCATTCATTTCAGAATATAATGTTGCTGCACCTACCATAAAACATAATATAACCAAACACTGGAATGTCATTAAGGGAGATTCTATTTTGGGTCCTATTCTCCCTGACAAACCCAGTGTTATTTTTAAAAAGGCACCTAACCTGAAAACAGAACTAGCCCGAGTATTATTCATGATATCCTAAAAAAAGATGGCTCAAGCTGGCTAAGACTAAAAGGACAGGGCTTTTTTAAATGCAGCAACTGCAAACCATGAAGTAGTTAACCCAGAAAAACCAAAGAATTCATATCTAAATCAACAGGAAAAACATATAAAATAAAATATTTTATCAATTGCAACACAACTTATGTGGTTTATCTTATCGAATGTGGTTGTGGGCAACAGTATGTGGGTCAGACAAAAAGACCATTGAAAGTAAGAATTTTGGAGCACTTGGGCCTGATAGGAAAGAGCTGTGAAAAATATAGCCTCCCGAATCACTGTAGAATATGTCCTAGAGGCTCTCCAGAAAATATAAAATTTATGGGAATCGAAATCATACAATGTACATGGAGGAGAGGGGATAGAATCTGGAGGCTTCAACAACCAGAAGCCTTCTGGATTCATACATTGAAACCCCTCACACCCCATGGCATTAATGTAGATTTTGAACTGAAGGCTTTTATTTAAAGGGTCTCTTTAGAGCTCTTTCTAATAACTATTTATTTGAGCCTTTCTTCCTTCCTTTAGACCACTTTAACTCCTCTTTTTATTGCATTTCTGGATTCTCAGTGGTGGTTTATTTTACATTTTTATTATATTTATACATTTTTAATATTTTTATTTACTTTTTATTTTCTTGATGTAATAAAATTATATATATTTTTTGATGTAATAAAACTGTTTGTATATTTATGTATATAGATATATTTCCAAACCAAATAATCTTTTTGCATTCACTTTAATGGGGTATATACCTTTAAATACTATGTGTATATAAAGAGACTTGATAGGACCTGAACTATACCCTTGATATAGTCCACCTGGACGAAACGCGTTGGTTTGTTTTTTTGGACCTTCACAGCCTCTGTAGTTAGGCTGCTTCAGAGATCGTGTGCTACTACTGAACGGTGGAAAGTAGCAATCACAGGTTTGTTTTTTGGACCTTCACAGGCTCTGTAGTTAGGCTGCTTCAGAGTTTGTGTGTTACTGCTGAACTGTGGAAAGTAGCAATCACCTGGGTAAGCCTGAGTTCCATCAGCTGTTCAGTGAGAAAGCAGAGGCTGTTTCAAAGATCGTATGTTACATTGTGAGCTGTGGAATGTTGCAATTTCTTGTGGTCAGCCTGAACATTCCATCAGCTGTTCAGTGAGAGAAGGAGCCAGCAAATAACAAAGAGAGGAACTTTTATATCAGGACTGCTTGGTCCGTTTTTTTTTTTTTGTTTGTTTTTTTCCTCCATACATCCTGCCTTAGGTGTATGCTGCTGAAAATATATCTACATTTTAACCTTTTCCTTGCTGAGTCCTGCCTGTGATTCCAAACAGATTCGTGCTGAAGGCGATTGCACATGCTCCTAATTATCAAGGAGCTACACCTGAGTCATTTCAATCTCGATTATTGTGTTTATTATTATCAGATATACTGCACCATTGTTTTTTTCTGTTATTATTTTCTTCACAGAATTGTATACATCTAATACAGATCTGGATTGCAATATATGGTAATATTTGTACACTTATACGTGTTGGATCACCACATATATATTTTTTATTTTCACATTCAACTTTTTTCAAGTTTTTTTTTATTGCATTTTTTTATTGCATTTATAATATATGTGACTTTTTCCTCACTTTAAATGCATTATTCACACTTGCAATATTGTTTTAGTGTGCTCACTTTGGATTATTTTTATTTTCTGTGTCATATTGTACAGTGCGCTGAATCACCCCCCCCCCCCCCCCTGTTTTTCACGAATATAAGACTACCCTGATTATAAGATGACCCCCCAAACTTTTAATATTCCTTCAGGGAAAAAACTAAAAGCCTGAATATAAGACTACCCTATAGGGAAAAAAAAGTTTTAACTTGTATATATTCACATGTAAATTTTGTTTTTAATATTAATAAAAACTAGAAAAGTTACAATTTCTGGGGAAATTGTGTGAAGTGTTCTTGCCTCCACCTGTAGTCTACAACTGGAGTGGGCGGAGTAACTGTTATCATTTACATAGCACATTTAATTGCAACGTTGTTGCACAGTTACATTAAACCATACATTTATAAAAACATTAGCAGGTGTTCAAAAGGCCCTGTCTATGACATCACTTGCTGCTGCAGCTTGACACAGGTCAGAGTATTTTGGCGGTTGCCATATTCAAACGGTCGTATTTTAAAAACTATCAATCCTACAGCGAAGAGCTTTATATTGTGAGAATCACAAGACCCAGACCTACATTTTGATGCATAGTATGTCTCTGAAGTATTAAAAATGAAGGCACAGCCGCAGTTTAGAAATTTCACTTCAAATTTGAGCTTTGCAGAGTGAAGTTTCAATGAATGTCAATGGACGGCGTTGGTTGCAAACAAATGGTCATATTGTGAAAACTATCAGGACTACGGCTTAGCCGTTTACATGTTTAGTGGCACCAGGGATAGCTGAACGTTTTGATATAAGATTTGTGTAGGTGGGCTTGAAAATGAGGGAGTGGTGGCAGTTTAGAAATCATGTCCTGATTTTTCAGCTTTTGGCAGCTCCCACTCTAGCTTTGCCATTCATTCCTATGGGACAAATTGCGCCACAAAAACGACGATATTCCGTGAACCATTCGGCGAAACGTTCCACAAAGTAATAGCAATCCGATCGGGAACAATCTGCACGTTTTGGTAAATTTTTGTCTATGTAGTGTAAAAACTGTGGGAGGAGTTAGGGTGGCAAATTTTGCTATAATAATAATAATATATATGTGAGATAACATTAAGTGGTCTTGCTATGCAAGAACACTTAATGATATAAAAAAATGCATTTCTTGTTTTTATTTCCAATGCAGCCTCTCCCTCTAAATGTTGTCTCTATCTCTCTATTTCCCGGCTGCCCAAATCTCCTGGTGGCTAGCGGGGCAGACGGAGGATGTCTGCATGATACGCGCAGATATCCCCCACTGCTGTCCGGCACTTCCGCCGGGACTTTTTTGATGAAGCCAGAAGGACCCGGCTTCATCATAGAAGTCCCGGAGGTCGTGCCGGGCGGCAGTAGGGGGAGTCTGCGCTCATCGTGCAGACATCCCCCGGCTGTTAGAGAGGGGGATCCAGGTCCCCAGCAGCTCTGCTGGGGACCTGTATCCATGTCTTATAATCTGACCTCGATTTGAGGTCAGATTATAAGACGACCTCGATTATAAGACCTTTTTTCACCTGCATCATATATGTATGTATTTTGATTCATTTAGTGACAAGTGGCATATGTTTTATGGATTAGTTATAGAATTTCTAATAAATGTATTTGCATTTATTGATTCCTCTGTTATTTGTTTACATGTTTACTTTGGTCCCATGGACAGAACTACAAAGGTTAGAGTCAAACGCTTCTGAGAATGTTATGCTTTATTACTACATTGATTGGTTCTGGTCAGATTATTTGTTTACATATGATAGAGAGATGATAGAAAGAAGATAGAGAGATGACATATAGATAGAGAGATGATAGAGAGGAGATACAGAGATGAGAAAGGTGATAGGGAGATGATAGACATGATAGAAATGATAGAGAAATTATAGAGAGGTTATATAGAGATAGATGATAGAGATGTGATAGAGAAATTATATAGAGATAATAGGTAGGTGATAGGCCGCTATAAGAAAGATGATAGAGAGATGTTAGATAATTGCTCAAGAGATGATAGAGAGGTGATAGGTAGTTGCTATAAAGATGTTAGAGATGTGATAGAGAGATGACAGAGATGATAGAGAGATAAAGAGATGATAGGGAGGTGATATAGATATATAAGAGAGATGATAGAGAGTTGATATAGATAGAGAAATTATAGAGAGATACAAAAATATGATGGAAAAAGTAATGGAGATTGAGAGATGATAGAGAGTTGATAGTGATAGCGACATGATAGGAAGATGATAGAGAGGTAATAGAGAGATGATAGACATATGATAGAGAGGTGATAGATAAGTGATAGAGAGATGATGGAAAGTTGTTAGAGAGATGATAGGGAGATAGCAAGCTGATAATGTGGTGGAAAAGAGATAGATAAATTGATAGATGATAGAGAGGTGATAGAGAGATGTTAGAAAGATGTTAGAGTTAGAGTTGATAGAGAGATAATACAGAAAATAGAGAGGTGATAGAGAGAGGAGAGAGAGAAATGAGAGATGATGGGTTAAAAAAGGATGATAGAGATAAAGAGATGATAGAGAGGTGATAAAGAGTTGATAGATGATGGAGAGATTGAGAAATTATAAGAGTTATGACATACCGTATTTGCTCAAATATAAGATGACCCTGATTACAAGACGACCCCCCAAACTTTTAATATTCCTTCAGGAAAAAAACTAAAAGCCTGAATATAAGACTACCCTATAGGGGAAAAAAAAGTTTAACTTAATATTTAATAAAAATGATGATATAAAAAAATGTATTTCTTGTTTTTATTTCCAATGCAGCCTCTCTCCCTCTAAATGTTGTCTCTCTCTCCCTCTCCAAACGCTTTTTCTCTCTCCCCCTCCCTCCCCCCAGTTTTCTCTCTCGCGCTGTCTCTCTCCCCCTCCCCCCAACCTTTACTTTCTCTCCCCCAAACTTTTTTCTATCTCCCCCTCTCCCTCCAAACGTTTCGTGCAGACATCTCCCGGCTGCCCAAATCTCCTGGTGGCTAGCGGGGCAGACGGAGGATGTCTTCACGATACGCGCAGATATCCCCCGCTGCTGCCCGGCACTTTTCTGCCGGGACTTTTATGATGAAGCCAGAAGGACCCGGCTTCATCATAGAAGTTCCGGAGGTTGTGCCGGGCGGCAGCAGGGGGAGTCTGCGCTCATCGCGCAGACATCCCCTGGCTGTTAGAGAGGGGGATCCAGGTCCCCTGCAGCACTGCTGGGAACCTGTATCCATGTCTTATAATCTGACCTCGATTTGAGGTCAGATTATAAGACGAGGGGTCTTTTTCAGAACTTTTTTTCTGAAAATAACCTTGTCTTATAATCGAGCAAATACGGTAGATATAGAGATGTGGTGATATAAAGATAATACAGATACTAGAGAGGTGATAGAGAAATGATAGAGATGTATGGATGACAGAGAGATACAGAGTTGATAGAGAAATGATATAGAGATTATAGAGAGATACAAAGATGACAGAGAGGTAATAGAGAGATGAATGAGAGATGATAGGTTATGGAGAGATGATAGGGATAGATGATGTACAGATGAAAGAGAGATAGAGAAATGAGATTATAAAGAGTTGATAGAGATATGACAGAGAGGTTATAGAGAGATGACAAACATGTGAAAGAGAGATGATAGAGCTAGAGAGATTATAGAGAGATTATGGAGATATGATAGACCGGTGATAAAGAGATGTTAGAGAGATTATAGAGAGATTATGGAGATATGATAGACCGGTGTGTCAGAGGTATTGAAAAGTAATCTTGGGACTGGTACATATGTATAAAGCAGAAGAAAAGGATAACAAGATGGATGCCAGCAGCCTCCATTTTGTGACAGTTTTTGGAAATCCTTCTGTGTGTTTAAAATCTTATTCTGTGTCCCTGAAGCTAAAAGAAAGTCCTCCACATTCCTAACTCTGTTATCTAGTATCACTGGAACAGATAAGGTGGGCATTGTTAGTCGTTTATGACTCTCATTGTATTTCTAAAGACACAGCTGTGTCTATATACATATTAGAGGAGAAGGGGGGCTTCTCTGCAACTTGCTAGCCCACCCAAACTGGCAGAAACTTACAAACACAGACACACTGAGATTATTGGGATTTTTGATTTGTAGAATCTAATAAGGGTTATTATAAATAAACCTAGTTGATTCAAATCACCCATTAAAATATATAATGATATCACACCTTCACTAATAAATATGTAAAGTATAATTAATCCTACATATTAATTAGAATATTGTTTTTATTGTTTTATTAGTGTGGCATACATTTTATTATACATTTTTATGTAATGTGCAATGATAAGAATATGATAAATATTTACTATAATTTGAAATTGTATTAACACTTCTATATATTGCAACATATATATTGTATTACATTATACTCACAATCCAGGTATAGCTATAAATCATGACATCATCTCATTTACATTAACACACCCATCCATTCAATTGGCTAGAAGTCACAGAAACAGGGTGTGAATCTGAGATAAGGTTTGGTTGATAAGTTGATACTGAGGGGTAGAAAAGAAAAGGCTGAGATACCTGAAAAGACCTGGGGAGACTGATTTGGGGAGAGCTGCCACTAGTGGGGTGAGAGATGGGAATGTTTTAGAAACGGGCTGAGTCTCTCTCCTTTTGGGGAGAACTCAGGAATATGAGGCTTTTAATAGCAATAGAAATCTCCATACCCATAGTATTGAGCTAAGTCCCAGGAGTAACTCCCATCACTCAATTCTTCAATGGAAGGAGTCTCAACTGCAAACCAACCTCTGCCGGTAATGTATAAATGTGGTAATTTGTTTCTAGCATAATCTCATTTTTATGGATGTCATTAGCATATATATTTGGGTAAATTTAACTTAAATACCACAATTTCGGGGATCTATATGTTTTAGCCTGGTGTTTATCTGTCATCCTTTCTGCAGAAGGAAGCCAGAGGAATATCCTATAGATTTTAACAAAAGAACCATAAGTTCTTATAGTCTAGCTATTTACCCAAATATGTCATATCTAATCTCCAGAGATTATCTAAGATTCTCATTCTTAAAGTCTGAGCTAGACTACATACATTATCATTTACTGAGCAGATTAAGAAATAGCCACCTTGAGTAGTTATATGATTGAGTAATATTACCTTACCTAAGCAGAGTATATGTTGGTAATTTGTAGGTAATTATGGTGTACTATCATTAACTATTTTAACTACTAATCATAATCATTGTAAGTTGTATCTAAATAAAATGCATGGCCATCTTACGGTCAGAAACGTACTGCATAATAAAGTATTCTACATGCATGTTGATATAGGTACAGAGCTGCATAATTAAAGTTTTGTCCTACTTACTTTTGTTATAAGTCATACATGTGAATTATGATTAACATCTATTGATATTGTATTTTGTTGTTATGCTATTTTGCTTACCATTTGATCTTTATTCTATATTCAATAAATTCATTATTATTTTATTAATAATTGTTGCATTGTATTTACTTTTGTAAAAACGTCATCCAAACTCTCACATACATAACGAATTCTTGATATGGGTATTTTTAGTCGGACCCATATATATGAATCATTAATTTTCATATTTTTTATGATTCATAATTAATAACTCATATTCATATTTTTATGGTTATTAATAATCCGACAGGTGATAAAGAGATGTTAGAGAGTTGATTGAGAGGTGATAGATGTATGATAAAAAGGTGATAGAGAGATGATAGAAAAGTAATGGAGAGATGATTGAGAGGTGATAGAGAGATGATGTAGAGTTGATAGAGAGATTATAGAGAGATGATAGAGAGGTTATAGAGAGATAGTGAGATGATAATGTGGTGGAAAAGAGATAGATAAATCGATAGGTGATACAGAGATGATAGAGAGATGTTAGAAAGATATTAGAGAGATGATAGAGGTAATAGAGAAAGAGTAGATAGATGATAGAGATTTGCTAAAGGGGTGATAGAAAGATAATAGAGGGATGATAGAGATACAGAGCTGATAGAGAGTTGATAAAGAGATAATACAGATAATAGAGAGGTGCTAGAGAGATGATAGAGATAGAGGGATGATAGAGAGATGATATAGAGATAAATGAGAGATGATAGGTTATAAAGAGATGATAGAAAGATTATATAGATGAAAGAGAGATGATAGATAGGTTATAGGGAGATTATAGAACTAGAGAACTGAGAACTGATAGAGAGGTGATAAAGAGGTGATGGAGAGATGATTGATAGAGATATTAAGTAGAGAGAGAGCAATGATAGAGAGACTATAGAGAGTTTATAAATATATGATAGAGATATGATAGAGAGGTGCAGAGGCGTGGCTAGGTTTCCAAAATATCTGGGGCTATAGCCCATAAGACTTTTTTTATTTTTTTAAATGGAACCATACGGGCACTTACTGAGTGAGTGTGTGTGCATGTCAGTGTGAGTGAGTGTGTGCATGTCAGTGAAAGTGTGTGCATGTCAGTGAAAGTGTGTGCATGAAAGTGAGAGCTAGTGTGTGCATATCAGTGTGAGTGAGTGTGTGCATGTCAGTGAGAGTGAGTGTGTGCATGTCAGTGAGAGTGAGTGTGTGCATATCAGTGTCAGTGTGTGTATGTCAGTGAGAGTGTGAGCATGTCAGTGTGAGCGAGAGTGTGTGTTTGTGTCAGTGTCTGAGTGCCGAGATATGACGTGAAGATGAAAGATGGAAGATGAATAAAGATCCGGCTGCAGCAGAAATACCCCCACCCCTACTGAGGTAAAGCAGAAGGGAAGGGGGACACATTAAAATATTTATTGTCTCTTAAAAATAAAAAATAAACTGCTGACTGGCATGTAACTGGCTATGTTTGTGTTGTGTGTGTGTATGTATGTAACTGGCTGTGTGTGTGTGTGTATGTATGTAACTGGCTGTGTGTGCTTGTGTGTATGTATGTAACTGGCTGTGTATGTGTTTTGTGTGTGTATATATGTAACTGGCTGTTTGTGTGTTGTGTGTGTGTATATGTATGTAACTGGCTGTGTATGTGTTGTGTGTGTGTGTGTGTATATGTATGTAACTGGCTGTGTATGTGTTGTGTGTGTGTATGTATGTAACTGGCAGTGTGTGTATATATGTAACTGGCTGTGTGTGTATGTATGTATGTATGTAACTGTCTGTGTATGTGTTGTTTGTGTATGTAACTGGCTGTGTATGTGTTGTGTGTGTATGTATTTAACTGGCTGTGTATGTGTTGTGTGTGTGTATGTATTTAACTGGTTGTGTATGTGTTGTGTGTGAATATGTATGTAACTGGCTGTGTATGTGTTGTGTGTTTATATATGGAACTTGCTGTGTATGTGACATGTGGGACACATTAAGGAATTCATTTTTTCTTTAAAAAAAAAAAAAAACAACAACCAAACTTGCTGACTGGTGTGTGTAACTGGCTGTGTATGTGACTGACTGGATGTCTGTGAGGTGTGTGTATGTGACTTTCTGTGTATGTATGTGATTCTGTATGTGAGGTGTGTGTATGTGAATGTCTCTGTGTATGTATGCTTTTGTGATGTGCCATTGTCTGGCTCCTAAATTTTTTTGCTGGCTCCTAAAACTAAATTAAGTCTGTCAAACCCTGATATAAACATAAATCCTTCCAATGCTGTTTAGCAGTCCTGTAATAAAAAATGTCACACACACACATAACACACATATGTGTGACATTATGTATTACAGGACTGCTAAACAGGATAGAAATGATTTATGATATATATTAGGACTTGCCAAATTTTATTTAGTTTTAGGAGCCAGCAAAAACATTTAGGAGCGAGAAAATGGCACATCACGAAAGCATACATACACAGAGACATTCATATGCACACACCTCACATACAGAATCACATACATACACAGAAAGTCACATACACACACACCTCACAGACATCCAGTCAGTCATTATGCTATATATAGCATAATGATTTATGATATATATATATATATATATATATATATATATATATATATATATAGCATAAATTATGCATATATAGCATAAATCACTTATTTACATCCACCTTTTGTATATTTAAGCTACCGTATTTATCGGCGTATAAAACGCACCTTTTCTCCCTGAAAATAGGGGGAAAATGATGTCTGCGTGTTATACGCCGAAAACAAAAAAATCTAAAACTTACCTCGTTCCTGCTCTGTCCCCCGGTGCTCTGAAGCTGCGTGGCTGTGAGGGAAGCGTTGTGAGCTTCCCTCCAGCCACGCGGTCAATAAAGTGTGTTTTTTTTTTAAACAAACTTTATTGACCGTGCGGCTGAAGGGAAGCTCACAATGCTTCCCTCACAGCCACGCAGCTTCAGAGCACCGGGGGACAGAGCAGGAACGAGGTAAGTACTGGGGTCTGGGGGAGGAGGGTGGCATAACGAGCATACTAAGGGGCAATATCCTGGCATATTGGGGGCAATATCATGGCATATTAAATGGCATATTGGGGGCAATATGATGGCATATTAAATGGCATATTGGGGGCAATATCTGGCATATTAAAATGGCATATTAAAATGGCATATTGGGGGCAATATCTGGCATATTAAAATGGCATATTGGGGGCAATATCCTGCATATTAAATGGCATATTGGGGGCAATATCCTGCATATTAAATGGCATATTGGGGGCAATATCCTGGCATATTAAAATGGCATATTGGGGGCAATATCTGGCATTTTAAAATGGCATATTGGGGGCAATATCCTGCATATTAAATGGCATATTGGGGGCAATATCTGGCATATTAAAATGGCATATTGGGGGCAATATCCTGCATATTAAATGGCATATTGGGGGCAATATCCTGACATATTAAAATGGCATATTGGGGGCAATATCTGGCATATTAAAATGGCATATTGGGGGCAATATCCTGCATATTAAATGGCATATTGGGGGCAATATCCTGCATATTAAATGGCATATTGGGGGCAATATCCTGGCATATTAAAATGGCATATTGGGCTTCAAAGTTCTTTATTTGAAATTTACGTTTTTTTTCCTAAAATTTCCTTCTTAAAATGAGGTGCGTGTTATACGCCGGCGCGTGTTATACGCCGATAAATACGGTATATATTGTTGGTTTGAGGTTCCTTATTACAGGACTACTAAACAGCATAGGAATGATTTATGTTACACACACACACATTGGTGCCACACTGTCCCATGTGGAGCTTCCCTCACATCCCTGCAGTCACACACAGTGATGATGCTGTGTAAAAGCCCTGCACTGATTGGCTGACACATCACTCAGCATCCTATCAGTGCAGGGCTTTCACACACAGTGATGATGCTGTGTAAAAGCACTGCACTGATTGGCTGAAACATCACTCAGCATCCTATCAGTGTAGGGCTTTCACACACTGTCTGTGTGATGTCAGGGGGCGGAGCTACACGGAGCTGCAGAGACTAGGGGCTTTGCTCAGCACATTTGGGGCTTCGGCCCCCTTAGCCCACCCCTAGCGACGCCTCTGGTCAGAGGTGATAGAGATATGATAGATGTAGGATAAAAAGGAGATAGAGATATGATAGAAATGTAATGGAGAGATGATTGATAGGTGATAGAGAGATGATATAGAGGTGGTGGAGAGATTATATATAAATGACATAGAGATGACAGAGATAGGATAGAGAGGTGATAGAGAGATAATAGAGAGATGATAGGAAGGTAATAGAGAGATGATAGATATATGATAGAGAGATTATAGAGGGATGATATAGAGATAGAGAGATGACAGAAAGATGATGGAGAGGCGAAAGAGGTGATAGTAAGATGATAGACATATGATATACAAATGATAGAGAGGTGATAGAGAGATGATAGAGAAATTATAGAGAGATGACATAGAGATCAGTACTGTATTTACCGCGAGGAATCCTAGGCGGATGCCTAGGGTGGCAAATTTTGGGGGGCGGCAGCACCCCCCAGCACTGAAAAGAAAAATAAATTTAAAAAATGTAAAAACGCTGCCCTTTAAAAAAATAAAAAAAGACCGCGCTTGCAGGCAGAGACGGAGGTGAGAAGGGATCGGAAGATCCCCCCTCACCATCGCTCTGCCTGCCAGGCTGCACAGGGAGCCGAACAGGCAGAACAGAGAAACCTCCGTGCTGCCTGTTCGGCTCCCCGTGCAGTGTGCCGACACGGAAGTGCCGACAGTCACGTGACGGGCACGCTGACGTCATACGCGCGCCCGGTCACGTGACCTGTCGGCACAATCGCCGGGAAGCCGAACAGGCAGCATGGAGGGACCATGCTGCCTGCCACTAGCCACCAAGGAAAGGTAAGTGCTGATGGGAGACTGTGTGTGTGTGTGACTGAGTGTGATGGGAGTCAGAGTGTGTGTGATGGGAGTCAGAGTGTGTGTGATGGGAGTCAGAGTGTGTGTGATGGGAGTCAGAGTGTGTGTGATGGGAGACTGTGTGTGACTGAGTGTGATGGGAGTCAGAGTGTGTGTGATGGGAGACAGTGTGTGTGACTGAGTGTGATGGGAGTCAGAGTGTGTGTGATGGGAGACAGTGTGTGTGACTGAGTGTGATGGGAGTCAGAGTGTATGTGATGGGAGACAGTGTGTGTGACTGAGTGTGATGAGAGTCGGAGTGTGTGACTGAGTGTGATGGGAGTAGGAGTGTGTGACTGAGTGTGATGGGAGTGTGTGTGTGATGGGAGTATGAGCTTGATGTGAGTCTGAATGATGGGGCATGTCTTAGGTGTGTAACGTGGGTGTGCAGCTTGGGTAGGGGGGTGCCCGGATTTTGTCTGCCTAGGGCAGCACAAAATCAAGATACACCACTGATAGAGATAGAGAGACAATAGAGAGATTTAGAGATGATAGAGAGATGATAAAGGTGATCGAAAGATGATAGACATATAATAGAGAGGTGATACAGAGAAGATAGAGATGTTAGAGATATAGAGAGATGATATAGAGATAGAGAGATTATAGAGAGAGATGATAAAAATATGATATAGATAGAGAAATGAGAGAGAGATGATAGAGAAGTGATAGGGAGATAGCAGAGATAAAAGAGAGGTGACAGAGAGATTATAGAGATTGAGGGATGATAGAGAAATTATATAGAGATGTTAGAGATATTATAGAGAGAGATGATATAGAGATAGAGAAATATATAGCGGTGATAGATATATGATATAAAGATACAGAGATTATAGAGAGATATAGAGATGATAGAGAGACGGTAGAGAGATAAAGAGATGATAGGGAGGTGATAAAGAGATATAAGAGAGACAAAAGAAATATGATACAGAGTTGATAAGTATATGATATAGATAGAAAAATGAGAGAGAGATGATAGAGAGGTGATATAGAGATGTTAGAGATATTATAGAGATATTATATAGAGATAGAGAGATATAGAGGTGATAGAGATATGATAAAAAGATACAGAGATTATAGAGAGATATAGAGATGATAGTAAAATGATAGGTGATAGAGAGAAAACAGATAATAGAGAGGTGATAGAGGGATGATAGAGAAATTAGAGAGATCAATGAGAGATGATAGATATGGTATAGAAAGATGATAGGGATAGATAGATAGATAGATAGATAGATAGATAGATAGATAGAACAGAGAAATTATAGAAAAAAGAGAGCTGATAGGTGATAGATAAGTGATAGAGAGATTATAGGGAGACAGCGAGATGATAATGTGATGATAAAAGAGATAGTGTGATGATAGGGAGATGTTAGAGAGATGATAGAGAGAGAGAGTAGAGAGATGATAGAGAGGTGATAGAAAGATAGTAGGGATGATATCAAGATACAGAGATGATATCGAGTTGATAGAGCTATAATACAGATAATAGAGAGGTGATAGAGAGATGATATAAAGATGAGAGAGAGATGATAGATAGGATATAAATAGATGATAGAGATAGAGAGATGATAGAGATGTGATAGAGAGATGGCAGAGAGGTGATACAGAGATGACAGAGAGATTGAGAAATGATGTAGATAAATAGATGATAGAGAGATGATAAATAGGTGATAGAGACATAATACAGATAATAGAGAGGTGATACAGAGATGATAGAGATATATGGAATATAGAGAGACAATAGAGAGATACAGAGATGATAGAGATACGATAGAGAGATGAAAGAGATGACAGGTTATAGAGAGATTATATCCTGTCTCTATCATCTCTCTATCATGTCTCTGTCATCTCTCTACCATCTCGCCATCATCTCTCTATCATATCTCAATCTCTTTATCATCTCTCTATAACCTCCCTATCCTCTCTCACTCTCTTTATCATCTCTCTATAACCTCCCTATCATCTCTCTATCTCTATAATCTCTATTTCACATATCATCTCTATTTCACATATCATCTCTTAATTAACTCTTTATCACCTCTCTATTCTCTATAATCTCTATAATCTCTATTATCTCTCTATCATCTATCTATCACATCTCTATTATCTCCATATCATCTCTCTATCACCTATCAGCACACTATCATCTATCTATCTATCTATCTATCTATCTATCTATCTATCTATCTATCTATCTATCTATCTATCACCTCTCTATTATTTCTCTATCTCATTATCATCTCTCTTATCTCACTATCACCTCTGTATTTCTCGATCATCTCTCTCTTTATCATCTCTCTATCACCTCTCTATTATCCCTATTTCATCTATCTGTCACCACTCTGTAATATCTCTATCACCTCTCTATCATCTATATATCATCTCTTGACCTCCTCTCGTTATCATCTCTCTATCTCTCTACCATCTATAAATATGTTCTCTATCATATCTCTATCACATATATATCCTAACTGTATCATCTCTTTAACATCTATCTGTCACCTCTCTATCACCTCTCTATCATCTATATATCATCTCTTGACCTCCTCTCAAATGATTTAGCTAAACTAGAAAAATGGTCAGAGCAGTGCCAACTGACATTTAATGTGGACAAGTGCAAGATTATGCACCTTGGGCGTAAAAACCCAAAAGCAGAATATAGACTATTTGGTACAGTCCTAACCTCAACATCTGAGGAAAGGGATTTAGGAGTAATAATTTCAGAGGACTTGAAGGTAGGTAGGCAATGCAGTAGAGCTCAGGAAATGCTAGCAGAATGCTTGGTTGCATAGGGAGAGGTATTAGCAGTAGGAAGAGGGAAGTGCTCATGCCATTGTACAGAGCACTGGTGAGACCTCACTTGGAGTATTGTACGCAGTACTGGAGACCGTATCTCCAGAAGGATATTGATACTTTGGAGAGAGTTCAGAGAAGGGCTACTAAACTGGTTCATGGGTTGAAGGATAAAACTTACCAGGAAAGGTTAAAGCATCTTAACATGTATAGCTTGGAGGAAAGACATAACAGGGGGGATATGATAGAAACATTTAAATACATAAAGGGAATCAACACAGTAAAGGAAGAGAGTATATTTAAAAGAAGAAAAACTACCACAACTAGAGGACATAGTCTTAAATTAGAGGGACAACGATTTAAAAGTAATATCAGGAAGTATTACTTTACTGAGAGGGTAGTGGATGTATGGAATAGCCTGCCAGCAGAAGTGGTAGAGGTAAACACAGTCAAGGATTTTAAGCATGCGTGGGATAGACACAAGGCTATCCTAGCTATAAGACCGGGAACGGGGGACTAATAAAAGTACTCAAAAAAAAATTGGGCAGACTAGATGGACCGAATGGTTCTTATCTGCCGACACATTCTATGTTTCTCTATCATCTCTCCATCATCTCTATATCATCTCTTGATCACCTCTCTAACATCTCTCTAGTGATGATGAAAGATAGATGACCGAGAGGTGATGAAGAGAGGTAGAGAAATTATAGAGAGGTGACAGAGATGATAGAGATGTGATATCGTGCTGATAGAAATAAAGAGATAATAGAGAGGTGATAGATGATAGAGCGATAAGAGAAAGATAGAGAGATGACAAATAGATAGATAGTAACTAGATGTTAGAGATGTGATAGAGAGGTGACAGGGAGGTGATAGAGAGATTATAGAGAGGTAGAGAAATTATAGAGAGATGATATAGCGATAGAGAGATGACTGAGAGATAGAGAGACAAAATATTTTGCATATGTATAACACTGTATAACATATGAATTATTTTTTCTACATTGCATAATAGTTTGTAATATAGACATTGATTGTGACATCATAACATACCTGAGTTATGTTCTTCTAGTTCTAAGCAGCAGCTGCATGACTTCAATCTCCCAAGTTTTGCTCATTTTGTAACAAACTGCACTTATGGAGTAATGTCTGCTCAGTCTTAGCTCGGAGGATGAATATGGTGAGTTTCAATGCCAACTGTATACTAGAGTTAAGCTCTTTTTAGTTGCAATGGGATGCAAATCAGTTCATGGCACCAATAGGATGCATTTTAGTATGTATTGATTGTTTTGAATGTGGTAGAGTGTGGAGATCTTTTGTATACATATGTAGTCTGACTGCACTGAATCCATAGGGTGCAGGCCAGCACACAGCACACACTACTTGTGCTTCTCTTCAGGTGCTCTAATGTTCACGTTTTGACTAGAGTTGAGCGGACACCTGGATGTTCGGGTTCGGCAGGTTTGGCCGAACTTCGAAAAAATGTCCGGGTCTGTGCTCGTACTTGACCCCGAACCCCATTGAAGTCAATGGGGACACGAACTTTTGGCCACTAAAATGCCTCTAAAAAACTCCTGGAAAGGGCTAGAGGGCTGCAAAATGAAGTAAAATGTGGGTAAGAGTGTGCCCATTCATATGAAAGACATTCAGTTTATAGACTTTCGGTTTATGGAATACATGTAATGCTATTGGCTTTCTATAAACCGAAATAGAGTCCCCATTCATAAGAATAGGGACTCTATTTCGGTTTATAGGAAGCCAATAGCATTACATGTATTCCATAAACCAAAGGTCTATAAACCGAAAGACATTCGGTTTATGGAATACATGTAATGCTATTGCTATTCTATAAACTGAAATTTAGTCCCTATTCTTATGAATGGGGACTCTATTTCGGTTTATAGAAAGCCCATAGCATTACATACAATGTAATCGCCGAACCCTGAACTCCAACCCGAACATACAGTGAAATGTCCGTGTTCGGGTCTGGGGTCCAAAAACCGTAATGTTCGGTACGAACCCGAATGCTCAACACTAGTTTTGACAACAAAAAAAATCCACTGAATGGAATTGTAGCCCAGCTGTCAGGTGCTGGATTAAGGCTCCAGTTTCTCAGGTGGTATGGGTTCAAATCCCACTTCTGCCAGCTTTTGTGCTCTGACTTCTTTTTTTTTTTCTTTTTTTAAAACATTTTTATTTAGACATATATCAGGTTACATAGATGTGCTCTGACTTCTAAATCTGTATTTTCCATATACAGTGTTAAACTGTGTAGCACTTGTATGCTTTTCTTTCTACTCTCCATGGTGGTTTTTGACATATAGCTTAACTGTGACATCACCATCTATGTTTGTGATGTATTTTTTTGTTAACTACAGCTGCATGGCATGTCCATCTCCCAGGTTTTGCTCATCTCAGTGTTACAAACTTCTCAAATGCAGTAAAGTCTGCTCTTTCTTCATCTCGGTGGATGAATATGGTGAGTTTCAATTGCAAAAATCTATTGAACATTTTTGTTTTTCATGTTAAAATAGCAAATTCATTTTCAGAAAATTATGAGAGACTGAGAAATGTTGTATATCTTCAGCAATTCCTATTTATTCAGTAAAGGAAACGGAAAAAATACATTACAAAACGGTTTGTTGATGAACTTAATGGTAGTGTGGCTGAGCGGTTTAAGGTGCTTGATGTAGCCTCCAGTCTCTCTGGAGTTGTTGGTTCAAATCCCACTGCTGCCAGACTTTACTCTCTTACTTTAATTTCTATGTCTTTCTTTTGCATGTACAGTGATAACATTGTGTAACACTTGAATATTTTACTTTCTACACTGCATAATGGGTTATGTCATATAGAAGTAGCTTGATTGTGGCATCATCGCTTACCTCTGTGATGTATTTATGTTCTAAGTGGCAGCTACATGAGCCCAAGTTTTGCACATCTCAATTTAACAAACTGTTCTTATGCAGGAAAGTCTGGTCTGTCTTATAGCACTAGATAGATGATAGAGAGATGATAAAAAGATATAAATATGACAGAGAAATGATATATTTTGCATATACATTGATAACACTGTAGAACAAATTAATCTATTTTGTTTCTACAATGCGGAATGACTTATGGTGAATAGAAGTAGTTTGATTGTGACATCATCACATACCAGTGTTAGGTTTTTAAGTTCTAAGAGACAGCTGCATGACATGTCAATATTCCAAGTTTTGCTCATCTCAGTGTAACAAACCGCTCTTATACAGGAAAGTCTGCTCTTTCTGAGCTCGGATGATAAATATGGTGAGTTTCAATGCCAACTGTATACTAGAGTTAAGCCCTTTTCGTCACAATGGGATGCAAATCAGTTCTGAGGCATGGCACCAGTAACATGCATTTTAGTTTTTATCGATTGTTTTGAAAGAGGTAGAGGGTGAATGTCAGGCTCCAGGCCCTTCCACCGCCTGTCAGCAGGGTTGGAAATCTGCAACAGTTAGGTGGCACGGGGGATAAGGGGTAATCCGTGTGAGGGGGTGGGGGGGGGTCTGGTACAGAGAAAGGGTGTCAATAATATGAGGTAGTTTGGTACATACATTAACTGACTCTCCTTCTATGTACCAGAGCCGGCCTGTATGTTCTATACTGCCGCAGATTTATTTATACTTGCCCAGCTTGTTGTCAAAATTGTCGAGGTTTGCGCATGCGCACTGCCTAACTCCATGTAAAAATTGTCCGCGTTTTTCATGCATGTGCCCTGTGTAACAGCGTAAAATTTCTCAAGGTCCTGATAGCCAGCTGATAGAGGGAGAAGTGTGTGCTCACACACATGCGCCGACATGAAGTTGCGGTCAGCCAGCTGAGAATTGAGAATTTTTATTTCAGAACACTGTCTAATCACCCTAACATCCCTGGAACCGTTGCTTCCTACTCATCCACGGTGGAGGGCTGACCTTAATTTTGTACATAGATGTTTTTAATGTTTTGTATCAGTTATTAAATTTTTCTACATTTAAATATTTTGATCCAGCTTCCTTTCCTGAGATACCTGTGGATGGCTTATAATCCACAAGGTTTACTTATGGAGCATGTAATGGATTTGCTCGAATATAAGATAAGAGCAAATGCTCTGAAAAATGCCCCTCATCTTATATTCGAGGTTTGTCTTATAATCAGACCTCAAATAAAGGTCTGACTAAAAGACTTGGATCCAGGTGCCTCACAGAGCTGCAGGGGGCCCCCAAAAAGGAGGGAGATTTCTGCGCAGTGCACGCCGACATCCTCTGCTGCTGCCCGGCACTTCCGCCAGGATTTTTACAATGGAAGCTGTAAGGTCACGCCCCACGCAGACATCCACCGACTGCCTCCACTAGACACCAGGGAGACTGGAGGAACAATATGGTCAAGTCTGGGTGGGGGTAGCATTGGCTAAGTCTGGGTGGTGGCAGTACTGGACATGTCTGGGGGTCATATGGCTGTGGGGCAATGCATTAGTTAGATGTGGAGCAGTATTGGCTAAGTCTGGGGTGCAGATTGACAAATAAAAGTAAGAGCTGCAGGAAGGGCCTGGGACCCCCTCGCAGGCAGCCGGTGGATGTCTACGCAATGCACACTCCAGTGCATTCGATCGGCTGCCCTCACTAGCCACCAGGGAGATTGGGTAAGTATGGGGGCAGGGGGGGGGGGGGAGAGGCAGCATTGGGCAAGTCTGGGGGTGGAAGGGAGGAGACCTATAGTGGCCAATGAAAAACAGAGGGTTGGGGGCACTAAAGGGAGGGTAATTTAAATTCATTCACTAAAAGTTTTCACTGTAAATCATTCTAGTTAAAGGGACTCTTGCAACCTAAGCATTGTTTTAACGGTGAATGTGAAGAATAAAAGTTGATGAAAAATCGCATGTAAATGCATAATCAAAATATAGGTTTTAAGTGTGTTGTGTTGCCTGCTTATGACATCTGTCATTTGAATATCAAGCCACATGTCATATCATAAACCAGTTGCCACATACAAATTTAAAACATATTTCTCTTATTTTATCCATTTTCTTGCAATTCTGGTGACAAAATGTATAGATCATTTTTTTGTCCTCCAAATTCACAGTATGAGCAATGTTCAGATTAAATAAAAGCTTTGAAAGCAGCTAAAGTTTATGTAGTTTTCTTCTTGGAATGCAAGTCCTGCACTGTATACAGGATATTGTACAAAATATATTTTCAAGAAAAGCCTCGATTTCTTTGATTGATGGAGGAGAAAGGAGCCTACTCTACAAGTTTCACAAAGGATGAATTTAAGGTCCTAATGGAATGAGTTATTTTATTCCTGTGTTGTTGAAAGGGGATAATTGTTTTCATACTTACCGTAATTGGTTGGGCTCCAAAAAAAAGAAACCACGAAGAGAAAATAGATATTGCCAATTATAATCAAAAACATTTATTAAGACAGAGACATTAATAAGCAGCTTCCAGGACTCCCTTCCTGAACTGAACTTCATTAATATTTCACAAAGGTGGAAAATGATGACTTGAGGCTTCTGACTGGAGCCAGAGAATTAAGTATAGGATCTTCCTCATTTGAGGAGTCCAGATAAAGGGAAGATAGAATAACTTCCTGGTTCAAATAAAAATCAGAATCCACCTAGGCCAGGAAATATGGAAAGGCCTGAAAACCACTCTGGCTTGCTAGAAATCAGGTTACGGTCCTACCATGAGAAGGATGGACGTTCAGACATCCTTCTAGCCAAGCCGATTGCCACCAGGAGAATAGCCTTCAGTATCAGTAGAGACAGAGAATCTACCTCTAGTTGGTTAAAAGAACAAAAAACTTATAGGGAGACACTGGAAATCCGAGCTCCTAGCTGCCAAGAACTCCATGTGTACCAAGAAGTTGTTACCATTTGGGAGGCCTCCCCCAAACCCGAGATTTGTTCCACCTAATATATGAAGACCTACTCCAGCGAGGCTCCAGCTCTCTCAACAAACAGAGATTCCTGGTGCCTCCCTGCTTGTTCAGGCAAGCTGCAGCTGCCCTGTTGTCAAATGCAAACCCAAAAGTTCTTTAGAAGGTGGCTCAGTCTGAATAGAGTCATCGGAACAACCTGAAGCTCCGTGATATTGGAGGGTTGACAACTCATTTGGTGAGTACACCGACCTTGAACTATGGACCGAAAATGGCATCCCCAGATCGACTGGGATCCATTTTCTTCTGCATCGGATCTCTAAAGGAAGGGGCGTCAACCATGGGAACCACTTTGCGTCTAGTGATCTGTGTCACAGCCGCCTCCACGTTAGGGGAGCCTTAACAGGCTACAGAGGAGATATCCTGCCCTGATAAATTCAGTTTCTTATCATTCTTCTACCATTCTGAAGAAAAGTTCTTGATGGGAGGAAGGCAGGACTAGTACAGGATCCACAATCTGGGGGAGGCCATGCAGGGCTAGTAGACATTTCCTCAACTCCGGAGGAATAATTATCCTCGACATCACCAATATTTGTGAAAATGTCCACATCAGACACCAGTGCAGTATTTACCGCGAGGCATCCTAAGCAGATGTCCAGGGCGGCAAAAAAAAGCAGCCCCCTCACAAAGCAACGCCCCTCCACCAATATTTGCCCGATCGCAACGTCTCTGATCGGGCTGCCTGTGCGTTTTTTCTTATGGGGCGGAGTGATGACAGGTCACGTGACCGGGCACTCTGATGTCAGACACGCTCCAGGTCACGTGACCTATCTACACACCACGGGGAGATGAACAGGCAGCATGGTAGGATACCATGCTGCCTGCCACTAGCCACCAAGGATCAGGGTAAGTCGAGGATTGAGGGGGCATGTCATGGGGGTGATGGGGGCAGGCCTGCAATCAGTGAGTGAGTGGCGATACTGGCGCCCCAGGCCTGGCATCATGCCAGAAGAAAAAACAAAAAATTTCTTCCCTCCTGCACGGAGGAAGGACACTGCAGTCGCATTATTTTTTTTTTTTAACTTTATTGAAGACACGTGGGTTAATAAATGGAGAGGTTAATAAACAGATACCAATGTTGTGACACTGAACAGGCACAGTTATGTTGTGCTTTTATTTACGGCAAAAGCTACTAAGGTGTTACATAGTAGTTACACATGGGGGAAAAAAATGATCAAATCATTTTATTTGAGCGCATTTATTTACTCCTGTATACATTGTTTGTGCTCTTACCCTCAGCCCCAGCATAAATTGCATCAAAAATGGGAGGGCAACAACTGGAAACTTGGGAACATGTGCAGAGATCAGTTCATTCAAGTTTTTTTTTTTAATAGGAATTTGGGGACTGGTAGGACAGTTGTGTGCTCTCAATGCATCTATATGGTTGCCCTCTGGCACCCAGAAAGTATTGCCAGAACTAAAATACAAAAAAATGGAACAAATAAATACATAATTATAGAAAGCTATCAGATTTAATTTTAATGTATTTTTCTAGTTTACCCGCACACCCCAAGACTGGAGAGATCCTTTGACTGTGTGTGTGTAAAGTGGTATTATCATCATGAAATATCATGAGGAAACTGTGCTTCCAGAGCAATCATCATCAGACCTATTAACAATAATGAGATGGTTGGACCCTGGTTGATCACTCCTAGGTCCCTAACCTTTCTACCCTGGTCATAAAGGGACAGAAAAACAAACTGGTAATTTGCCATCATAAAGGTGTTAACAGTGTTTATTTTCCTGTCTATGCTTACCCATCTGTTGAATAAACTTTAGAATTTTATTTAAATGGCCAGTTAGGTATGTGTGTCTTTGTGGCTTGAACAAAATTGATTTAGTCATGCAGCCTCATTTGGATTTTATCTTGTTTATTTTTCATGCGTATTATTTGAATCTTCTTTTTTCTGTAAGATGTTTATTTTCCCATAAGAAACATAAAAAATAAAATAAAAAGACCTGTAAATCATCATGCAAATACTAAATGGGATGGTTAAGGCTTGTATATTTACTGTGCCAATGTAAAAGGCTTTACGCCTCCAAATATTTTTAAAAAAATGTGTAAAAACAACAAGTACAGAATATTTATATTAATTCCATGTTTAGTGACTTAATTGTATATTGAATTGAAAATGCTTCTCACTATAAAAAGACACAAAACATTTAGAGAAAACCATTCTATATTCTGAATATAAGGGGTAAGCACGTATGTGCACTCTTTAAATGGACCTACAAAAATAAACCTGTCGTAAACATCGTAACAGTAATATAATTCATACAAAGCAACACCTGCATGACAGCCGCACAAAACCTTCACTTTCATCCATTTATTATTAATGGAATGTTTCACTGACAGAAAAAGTTTTAATGACTTATAACAAGGCAAGTAAATAAAGTCACAAAAATCCATATTTAGCACAAACTTTAAAAATAATGAAAATATCCTGCCAACTTTATCTCCAAATTTGTCTCACACTAAAATCAAAAACATTATATATTTAGTAGCGATGGCCGAATCGGGGGTCATTTGGTCTATTTTGTCCTCCAAAGCTTCCTCCTTGAAGTCCCAATGTTGTAGATATACCTTGTGGATTTTCACCTGATAGAAAATTGCTGTTATGGAGAAAGAAAAAAGGTAAAATGTTAGAGTGCATATAGGAAAACAATTTCTCTTTAAAATCACATTTCTTTCACGTGAATAAGAAAAATTAAAATAAAATGTAATAAATAAATAAAGTATTTCAAAGGAAAATTATACTTTAAAAATGTCTGTTGTCAATCAAAATGTTAAAAGTAGAGTAGAAAAATATAAAACATTTGACTGAATTCAAAACAATTAAAACAGAATAGTTCCTAATTTCCCTTTAACCCCTTCGCGACACAGGACGGACTAGGTCCGTCCTGTGTGGCGAAGCGTTAGTGACACAGGACGGACCTAGTCCGTCCTGTGTCAAAACGAGCACTGAAAGCGGAGTGCTCTGATGGTATTGTAACGATGCTTCCGTGTGGAAGCATCGTACAATACTAAAAAAAATGCCCGTCGGCATTTCGATCGCTCCGGAGAGCGATCGAAATGCCGGTTTTAAAGGCACAGTGCCTTTAAAACGACGGGCATTAAAAAATGAGCATAGGAAGCGAATCTTTCGCTTCCTATGCTCAGAAAGTGTTCCTGATTGCCTTGCAAGTCGAGGCAATCAGGAACACAAAAAAAAAATGCACGATCTTGGTCACTGAGTGACCAAGATGGCGCTGCCCTTCTAAGGGCAAGAGCACAGGAGGCAGGAAGTACCTGCTTCCTGTGCTCTCTGGCTGTCACACGATTGCCTCTTCACAGAGGCAATCAGTGACTGCCAGGCACACTGACAGGCAGTGGGGATGCTCTCCTGAACATCTCCACTGACTGGTCAGATCAATATTAACTCTATATTGATCTGACCAGTTATGATCTGCCTCCCTCTCCTCACATTTTTTTAGTGAGGGAGAGAGACAGATCAAAGTTGTAAAAGTAAATAAAAGTTAAAAAAAACAATAAATACACAACACGCAAATAATAAAACAATAAATAAAATTTTATTAAAGCAATTCCCTGCGTTTAACCCCTTCCCTGCCACTGATCTTGCATAAGCAGTGATCGTGCACATCAGCGCATTTATTTTTGCCGTTTGTGCATTTTTTAGGGGTTAATTTTTTTTGTACTGTAATTTATTACAGTACTAAAAAGGCTCTTCTAAGAGTTATTAACCCCTTCTTTGCCGTCGATCACTGCTTATGCAATGATATTGACGCCAAAGCAATTTTTATCTGTCTGCATAATTTTATTTTATTTTTTTTACACATACCCGCTAGGGGATTACATGTAAAGTAAAAATATTTGAGTTTTTTTTTTTTTAAGCTGCCTGAGCGCATAGCGATCAGTAACAGCGAATTAGTGGCAAAGGCGGTTTGGTGATTTCTCAATTAAGCTCACCATTCGCCCTGGTCAGATCAAAATTGGTCGGATCAATATTCACAAATATTGATCTGCCTCCCTCTCCTCACTTACATTTTTGTGACGGAAAGAGACAGATCAGTATTAGTGATATAAAATAACATTTTATAAAATTGTCAGGTTTTATGAAAGTCTTTCACTGTGTATTAACCCCTTCCCTGCCATTCATCACTGTGTAAGCAGTAATCTTGCACAGCAACAGTATGTTTTTCTGTCTGCACTGTTTTATGGATTAATTTCTTTGTACTGTAATGTATTACAGTACTAGATAGGCTCTTCTAAGAGCTATTAACCCCTTCTTTGCTCGAGATCACTGCTTACGCACTGATTCTGAGGCCGCGGACTCAGGGTTCGATTTTGACCCTATTCAGCTTTCTGATACATCATCTAGCGATGTATCGGTGGCTGCTGAGCCCTTGCCACAAGTAGTGATGGGGGTCTACCGATAAAAAAAATATATGGTTTGGTGGGGGTAAATTACATCGGCTGGCTTCAAAGATATATCCCATAAAGGACACGTACGCAGGTTGACTACATGTCAAAATTCCAAGTTGGAATTTTGAGATGCGCATCTCACAAATGTTGCCTTCTAGCCAAAAACAAACCAACAAACCTATGCATGGGTGCTATCCCTGTACTCGGGAGATGTTGCTGAACACATATTGGGTTGTTGTTTGGCAGTGACATATACCAGAATCTGTGAATTCATGCCTGAAGTACAATGCATGTGGAAAAAAACCTCCCAAAAAAGTACTACCACAAACTTTTACAAAGGCTGGTGGTAGAATTAGTACCTATACAGTATTAAAATACCACCATTTGAAATACCTTAGGATGTTTTTTTTCCAAAAATATATGGTTTGATGGGGTAAAATTCATTGGACGGCTTCAAAAATGTTCCAAATGGAACATGGGCGCAGGCTGACTACATGTCAAAATTCCAGGTTGGAATGCGCACCCCCTAAATGTGGAATTTTAGACCCAATACAAACCAACAAACCTATGCATGGGGGGTATCCCTGTACTCAGGAGATGTTGCTGAACACATATTGAGGTGTTGGTTGGCAGTGGCAAATACCAGAATCTGAAAATTCCTGCCTGAACTACAATGTGTGTGGGGAAAAAATGACATCCCAACCCTTTGACATAGGTTGGTGGTAGAATTAGCACTTGGAAAGTGTTAAAATACCACAATTTTAAAAACCCTAGGATGTCTAGTTTTCCAAAATATATGGTTTTATGGGGTAAAATACTTTGACAGGCTTCAAAAGTGTCCCAAATGGAACATGGGCGCAGGCTGACTACATGTCAAAATTCCAAGTTGGAAATGCACCCCCCCTAAACATGGCCTTTTAGCCCCCAAATAATCTAACTAACCTACACATGGGTGGTATCCCTGTACTCAGGAGATGTTGCTGAACACATTTTAATGTGTTTTGTGGCACTGACACATAAAAGGATCTATGAATTCATGCCCGATGTACAATGAATGTGAAAAACAAATTACTATCCATAACATTGACATAGGCTGGTGGTAGAATTAGTGCATGTGGAAAAAAAAAAAAAAGTTTCACCCGGTAAAAAAAACATATCCGATGACTGTATTTCCCTCCTCCATGCAGGAGGGAAGACTGCACGGAGGAGACAACCAGGGACCCGGAGCAGCAAGGAGGAGGGTGGTATGTTATTGGGCAAATTGGCTGGGGCATAATAATAGCAAAATAATACTGGCATATTTCTGGGCAAATTGGCTGCGGCATATTAGTAGCATTGGCAAGTACTGGCATATTAGTGGGCAAATTAGCTGGAGCATATTAGTGGCATTGGTAAATACTGGCATATTACTGGCCAAATTGGCTGGGGCATTTGGCAAATACTGGCATATTGGCTGGGGCATATTAGTGACATTGACAAATAATACTGGCATATTACAGGGCATATTAGTGGCATTGGCAAAATAATAGTGGCATTGGCAAATACTGGCATTTTACTGGGCAAATTGGCTGTGGCTTATTAGTGGCAAAATAACACCTGCATATTAATGTGAAAATTGGCTTATTAATGGCAAAGTAATACTGGCTTATTAATTGCCAAGCTGGCTATGGCATATTTAATGGACAAACATTGGCATATTTTAAACAGCAAATTGGCTGTTGCATATGTTAATGACAACGTGACTTATGTTAATTGGTACCTGACAATGGCTTATTTTAATTGGCCAAGTAATGCTGTGGCATATTCTGTGGAGCAAATTTACTCTGTTGCATGCCTAATTGTGTGGGTGCAATATGAGTGCAAGCCAAGTGCTGTGGGTGCAATATAGGTGTTACTGCTGAGTGCTGACCATTTTGCACTTTTGTTGAGCAATAAAATAAGTGCAGTGTGCATAGGAATTCGTTCATATTTTATTCAAACTATAGTCTGGCCCCCAAGTGTCTGAGGGACAGTGAACTGGCCCCCTGTTTAAAAAGTTTGAGGACCCTGCTTTTAACAAACAAAAAAAAAAGAAGAAGAAGATCTTGCATAAAAAGTATATATATATATCCTTAAATCTACAACCTTTCTTTTACAGGATCATTATTTAACCCAGTGTCATTGTGTTTAAAAGTTTCTCCAATAAGCATGTATTTGTGCATGCACCATTTTGTTCACAGAGAGCTATATACTTGTCACAAAGCACACATTTCACTCTACAGCAAAATAGGTTATAAAGAAGAAAGGTGATATCCTCCTGTTTGATATTAAAAAAAAAAAGATAGTAGATCTGTAGCATGTGGAAGAGTGTAAAAAGGATCAATAAGCTGTGTGTGTGATGACTTGTCTTAAGGGCAAGAGATGAGAAATAAAAATACTCTGTGGAATCAAAATACACACAGCATGCAAAGCAGCTCTGGTGTCTTCAGGGAATCTAGACTATAATGAAAGTTTAAAATCCAGTGAGCACACTGAATGAGGTCTTATGCATGATGAGGTAGTGCTATTGTACTAAACTATCTTGCCACTAGTTCCCACAAAATATGGGGAAGGGTGAAGTTTGCCATCCTTATCCTTGTATGCCCACTCTCTTACACAGTTCCACTCCATACCAGGACTCAATGACAAGGATAAAAGCCTCTGCTAACCAGCCAGCAAAACTACAAAGCGGAGACCAGTTCTTTGTTTTTAAAAAACCTAATGGGAGAATAGGTTTTAAGCATTCTTATGAGAATTGTGCATATTTTATTGCCATGGCCTGCACAACATACAAAAAATAGCAAGTGCCCCTTTAAAAAAGATATAACCTTCAACTTAGAGGGAAAAAAAAGAAAAAAAGTGAGGCAAGAGCAGGCCTTTGAAGAGCTCACACACCCTATAACATCAAAGAGAAAATCAATCCCTTATCTGGAAGATGCCGCAGAGGAGAAGCCACAATTAAAAAGTCATACACGATGAGATAGACAGCTGTAATAGCAACATTTAAATTACTTGTGAGCCGACTTGAGCAGAGAGGAACTGAATATTCTCATTATGGGGTTAAAATTTGCCCCCACTCTGTAGGAACTGCTAAAATGTCTTGAATGACACTTGAAATATTAGGTCAGAAAAAATAAATGATAATCACAGTAAATAAATAAACCCAAGAAAGTATACTCATGGGATACATACTCATACATAAATGTACCGTATTTGCTCAAATATAAGACAACCCGGATTATAAGACAACACCCCAAACTTTTGATATTCATTTAGGAAAAAAAATAAAGTGCCTGAATATAAGACTTCCCTACAGGAAAAAAATGTTATTCTTGCATTTCTTGTTTTTATTTACTTTGATTTGCCGATCTGCAGCCCAGCCCAATGCATCTCCCCCACAGCCATCGGCCCCCAGTCTTAACTAATGCATTGCCCCACATCCATCTGCTTCCAGACATGTCCAATATTGCCCCCCACCTAGACTTAGCCAATGCTACCCCCACCCATACTTGCCCATGGTGCTCCTCCAGTATCCCTGGTGTCTAGTGGAGGCAGTCGGTGGATGTCTGCGCGATGCGTGACCTTACGACTTCCGTTGCCGGGCAGCACCAGAGGATGTCAGCGTGCAGATATCCACAGTCTGCCTGTGACGAGGATCCAGGTTCCCTGTAGCTCTGCGGGGGACCTAGATTCTAGTCTTATAGTCAGACCACTATTTGTGGTCCGATTATAAGACTATCCTTTAATATAAGACAAGGGGATTGTCATGCACCATAGCATGACTTCCTGGCCCTTTGGAGACAGTCAGGCACCCAATTGGCTTGCCCAGCTGCCAGGGACTCTCACTATTATAGAAGGAAAGGTAGGCGGTCTGGGGATTGGCTACAAACAAAAGTAGCTCCCTATATGATTGGTTGCCACAAACCCAGCACATTGAGTAGGTGCGTCCCTGATTGTCTAAGAGTTTAGAGGGACGTAGGCACTTCTCTGATTAGCCAAAAGTTTAAAGAGCCACACACTGTGGGTTTCATTGGTTGCTCTTCTCCTGCATTCTTTCTGATTGGTGCCTGACAGTTCAGGTACCAAAATGGATTGTGTTCCTGAAGTTCCTTTGTTCAATTATATATTATCTGATCTCAGTCTGTATAAATACAATGTCTGCTCTGCATTAAATTGTACTTCAACTGCTGTACAAGAGAGCCGAGTCCTGTGTACTTATTCTGAACATTTAGCAGTAGTTGCAGACTGTTGCACACAGGATCTTGCTTATAACGAGCGGTGAGTCTACTAAGCTTGGTAGATGTCTTGTTACATGGATGTTTTCAAAGCTTTTGCTCCCTAGTCTTATATTAGTCCACCTAGTCTTATATTTGAGCAAATTACTAATTACTAAAGAATGTTGGAGATGCGTTAAAAGGGAGATAGAAATGAGGATATTTCTCCTAGAACTCAAAGAACAACAATACGACCTGTTCCACTTTATTGTTAGTTTCCTCTGAGGTATTAACAAATTACCAGCATATACCATGGAGACTACAAAAATCACAGTTTTTAGAAATAACAATTTCCAGGAATACCATATTCTTATAAAATTACTGTGCTGGTTTTAGTTATCATGAGAAGAATTCAGAATCTCCTCTTATATTAAAGTGATCTTCCATGTACTCAGAGAGCTGAAGACCAGGGTCGGACACTTCCAGAGCATTTTTGATCTAAAGGCATTATTTTCAGCACAGGAACAATGCCAATAGATTAGAGTAAGGCAGATGTGGTGCCCATATTTAAAAAGGGATGAAAATTTAATCTGGGCAAGAACGGCCAGTGATCAGTAATGAGGAAGTGATTTGAAGGGTTGCTAAAGATATACATTCAAGAATACATCTTGAATTCAGAGATGGACTTCTCAAGCACAGACTTTTTTTGTGGGGGGGGGGGGGGGGGGCGCTTTTTTGGATTTGTGTAACTATCACAGAGCTCAATAGCAATAACACTCCCTTCTTGTTCTCAGTGACTTATTAAATTACTTAAATCAGGGCTTGACAAATTTATCTGAGTTTTAGGAGCCAGCTAAAAAAATCTAGGAGCCAGACAACGGCACATAAACACAAACACAAGCAGTCACACACAGACACATAGTCTGTCCCATATACATACAGGATTCTTTATTTCACTAGGGTGAAAGTCCTCATCTTGCACCCTCCACTTCTAAGTGCGAAACCTGTTACACCTTGTTTTTCTACAAATACATACAAACACACACACAGTCAGTCACATATACACACACACACACACACACACATCCAGTCAGACACATACATACACACACACAAACACATCCAGTCAGTCACATACACAAAGACATCCAGTCAGACACACATACACACACATACACACAAAGACATCCAGTCAGACACATATACATATATATATATATATATATATACACACATATATACACACACACACACACACACACACACACACACACACACACACACACACACACACAAAAGACATCCAGGCAGACACTCACACAAAGACATCCAGGCAGACACTCACACACACACAAAGACATCCAGGCAGACACATATATACACACACACACATCCAGGCAGACATATATATACACACACACACACACAAACACATCCAGGCAGACACATATATACACACAAACACATCCAGGCTGACACATATATATATACACACAAACACATCCAGGCAGACACATATATACACACAAACACATCCAGGCAGACACATACACAAGACTTTAAGAAGAAAAGAAAAAAGTTCACCTATCAATGTCCACCCTCCCTGCCATTACACCTTCCCTGCTATGCTCCCGGGTGATAACGCGGTGCGCGAGGGGGCGGAGCAGGAAGTCTGTGCAGCCGGTGCACTCACTCCGCTCCCTCGTGCACCGCTGCTGCAAAAAAGAAAAGGTAAAAAAAACGATCCCATTACCGAGGGCACATGTTACCCGGGCGCCAGGTCTGATTTCCTGGTCGCCATGGCGACCTGGCGCCCGGGGTTTGTCGAGCCCTGACTTAAATAGATCCCAAAAGGACCATAAAGTCCCTGAAAATGTTCTGGAAATGCCCAGCTACCACAGCCAAATGCACAAATATAAGTGTCCCTCTATGGACATTTGCAATGTTGGGAGGAATGATAAGACATACAAGACAGATTTGCTGACAGATAAGGTGCAGAGACTGATAGGCAGACAAGACTATTGAATAGAATGAAACAAGTGTTACTGACTGGGACACTTAAAAATGTACTAGTGATGCTTCAGCCCACAGAGAAAATAGAGCAGCCCAGTGGGCAATTTATCTTCGAAGCCCCTCCCCTGCACACAGCCTCCAGGAAGTAGAGATTTACAGCTTCCCACATCAGAGGAGAAATAGGAAGAGACTGCAAAACTGACTGGACATTCTAAGGAGGACTACAGTATCCAAGTTGCAAACCGTCACCTTTCAGTCCCCAAGCACAGATATTAAAACAGCACATTGTAGGGAGAAAACCTCCCTTTGGACTTGGGCAAGATATATCTTTGGAGGTAGCCTCTTCCAATTATCAATGTAAGATACTACTTTTAATAAAATGTAAATACATTTTCCTATTTAATAGTTCTTAAAATTTAAATTACAAGGTATATGTCACTCCTATCAACTAAGATAGCCGGGATTAACTTTTGAGGTGCCATTATCTATCAACAACTTTGCAAGTGTTATAATTTATCTGCACTAAGATGGAATTGTATTTATTTACTGCACTATGAGTGAGTGTTCTGTTTTTTATATATATATATATATATATATTTATACACACACATTACCGCACTGAGCTGGCATTTGTTTTGAGAAGCCCGCCTCCCTATTCAACCAGGTCACTGTATTTTGTCTGGTCTTTCACTCTTTTGTATACAGAGCACACGTGGATATATTTTATTGTACATTTGTTTCATTTGAACGTGCATTTGGGAAATTGTACATTCTTTGTTGCAGGTAGTGTTTACTTTTTGGCACTGCGTTATAATAGTGTTTTTTAAATGTTTCTTCCGCCCCTCCATAAGATAGACAGACCATGCTAGATCCCATCCTTCCATCTAATCACCTGCCTATTTCGCTTATCCCATTTCTGATTAATGACTAATCGATCATTTTCAATCTGACTTTAGTGAGGGCTGTTTCAATAAGTGTGAGGCTCTAGAGTGTCAAATAACTTACTATCCAACAAATATAAAGGTCACTTCTCAATACTGATCCTCTTCGATTTTATGCTGCTTTTGATACGGTTGACCACCGCATCCTTCTTAACAGACTATCCAGCATAGGTGGTGTAATGCTGGACAGATGTGGTCACCTGTTCTGCAAGCATGAGTTCCTTGGCCCTCTGCTGTGTTCCCTGTACAACAGCTCTCTAGGAAACCGTATCAACTGTTTTGGCTTGCAATCCTACCTGCATGCAGATGACACCCAGATCTAACTCTCCTCCTTGACCTCACTGTCTCTGCCATGTCACAGACTGTCTGTCATCTCCACCTGGATATCTGATCATTACCTAAACCTTAATCTCTCTGAAACGAAGCTGATCATCTTCTCTCTGTCAAGCTCTGTCCCTGTACTGGGCATCGCACTCATCATTGAAAATGCTACAATTGTACCCACTGACCACATCTGATGTCTTGGGAATAATTTAGACCAGGGCTCGACAAACCCCAGGCGCCAGGTCGCCATGGCGACCAGGAAATTAGACCTGGCGCCTGGGTGCTGTCAGCCTCCTGGTCCCCTTGCCGCTGCCATCCGATTTTTCCGCAGCGCGAGGGGGTAAAGTCTGTGCCGATGGCCGATGGCACAGACTGCAAGCTCCGCCCCCTCGCGCAACGCGTGTCTGAGTGCCGGGTGTCGTCACGTGACATCCTGGCACTCAGCACGCCGACCAACGGAGTTAAGCTGCAGCGTTAATGTCCCCCTCCCCTGCAGTGAGGTAAAGCAGCTGGGAGGGGGACACATCAAGAAGAAACCCCCAAGAAAAGACTGTGTTAGGTGGGTGTGTGTGTGTATGTATTGTAAAGTAGGTGTGTGTGAGGGGTTTGTATATATGGGTGTGTGAGGTGTTTATATATATATGGGTGTGTGAGGTGTTTATATATATATGGGTGTGTGAGGTGTTTATATATATATGGGTGTGTGAGGTGTTTATATATATATGGGTGTGTGAGGTGTTTATATATATATATGGGTGTGTGAGGTGTTTGTATATATATATGGGTGTGTGAGGTGTTTGTATATATGTGTGTGTGAGGTGTTTGTATATATGTGTATATGTAAAGTATGTGTGTTTGTATATATGTGTGTGTGTGAGGTGTTTGTATATATGTGTGTGTGAGGTGTTTGTATATATGTGTGTGTGAGGTGTTTGTATATATGTGTGTGTGAGGTGTTTGTATATATGTGTATATGTAAAGTATGTGTGTTTGTATATATGTGTGTGTGTGAGGTGTTTGTATATATGTGTATATGTAAAGTATGTGTGTTTGTATATATGTGTGTGTGAGGTGTTTGTATATATGTGTGTGTGAGTTGTTTGTATATATGTGTGTGTGAGGTGTTTGTGTATATATGTGTGTGTGAGGTGTTTGTGAATATATGTGTGTGTGAGGTGTTTGTGTATATATTTGTGTGTGAGGTGTTTGTGTATATATTTGTGTGTGAGGTGTTTGTGTATATATGTGTGTGTGAGGTGTTTGTGTATATATGTGTGTGTGAGGTGTTTGTGTATATATGTGTGTGTGAGGTGTTTGTGTATATATGTGTGTGTGAGGTGTTTGTGTATATGTGTATATGTAAAGTATGTGTGTTTGTATATATGTGAAGTAGGCGTGTGTGTTTATGAATTGTGTTTATGTTTGCGTGATTGTCTGGCTCCTAAAAAAAATGTCTGGCTCCTAAAATCAAAATAAATTTGTCAAGCCCTGATTTAGACTTGACCCTCTACTTTGATACCCGTGTGCAGCACCTAAGGAACATTCAGCTATTGCTCAGTGAAGAGGCTGCCAAATCCACACTTGAGATCTATCGTCTTGACTTCTGCAACACTCTTCTGACCTGCTAACCTCTGGTTCATCTTTCTCCCCTACAATCTATTCGCAATTAAGCTACCAGGCTCATTTTTCTGGCTTGTCGTTTCCTAATCGGCGGCTGCTGCTCTCTGCAAAGCTCTACACTGGCTGGATAATGATCTGCACTAGCATAAAATTAAAAATTCTCTTTGTAAGCACTCCACTCCTCGGCCCCTCCCTGTACGACCTTCGCACTCCCTCAAATGGACTTGGGCTCTACTCCAACCTCATCACCTCTTCCCACTAGTGCTGCACCCTCTCTGTGACTCCCTTCACCCTTCCTCAAGCTTCAAAAAGTCCCTCCAAGCTCTCATATTTAAGGAAGCTTACTATTCATTCCACCAGAATATCTAATAAACATATAGCTAACCCCGCTTGGCTCTCACAGTACACTTTTAGGAGTAGGAAGCCTACAGCTCATCCAAATAACACAAATAATCTCTGGCCCAACCCACCTAGCTCTAATAATGCCTTTCCTTTCACTCATGTATGTATCTCATGTCCCCCACTCTATCTACCTCATGTATGAGTCGGTTATTGTTTGTGTAGTATGTAGTCCCCCTCTATGTTCTGTACCCAAAGCTTCTTAAATTGTTGGAGTTATTTAAATAAATGTTAATGTGATCTCTCCAAGGTACCATCAGGAATGGCAAGTATATGCTGAATATGTAAGACTATGTGTAGTGCCTGCAGAACATGTCATGACTGTTAGCATTAACAATAGCGATTTCTTGCCATTGCCAGTACCTCATATTAGATTTGTCTGCAATGTTTAATGTTGGTGTATATAGATTATAAAGTACAAAGGTTATGGAGGAAATTAATCTAGCCAGAGTTATAGTTCATTAGGTTGAAAAGAATAGTACATAAAGTTCATTCCACACACACACCTTATCAAGTTGCATATGTACTGGGGACCAGCTTTTGTGCCATTTTATAAGGATATCTATTGGGCTACTATATACTTAATTTTAAAAACATTAAAATATACACAGACTTACCCAGGAATACCACTTCTACTTAAAACGTGTCCTTGTCCAGATGAACCAGGCATACCACGATCACCTAGAAAATCAAGAGATATGCAACAATTATTTCCACATGTTAAAATCTGTCAAAGTGTTAACCTTGTGAATTAATTAGCATTCATTTTTTTTCTTTTTCTAGTAATAAGGAGCTATTTTAACAGCACTTTCGCTAAGCACAAACATGGACTTTGTTCAGCTCAACTTGGGATGAACATTTCGGGTTAAACTACCATACCAATATGAATACAATATTATGTATCAGAAGCCCCTTTATAATTTATTGCTTACACAAAATGAATCCCATGCCAGAAAAGGTCTTTAGAAATGATTACGGCATAGCCCATTATTTGCCCTTGAGTGGTCAAAACCTAAAAATTCTAACAGAACGCAGAAACTAAAAATTTACAATTTGTCCAGTCTGAAGTAGATATTTATATAAAATAGAAGTATTCAGGTTGGTCACATGCAGGTTAATGTGTCCGAAGTAATTAAGGTTATGTTTCTTGGAGAGAGGGACTATCAACCAGAAGGATAATCAATTAGTATAACAGACAATTAAGAAAAAAAAAACATTTTATAGCTTGTATTTAAAGAATATTCCTACCTTGCCACCTGTCATGGTCTCTTGCAACAATACCATTGCCACTCCCCGGCCTAGTCCTATCTGCTTCAATTTTACGCCCATGATCTCCCCAATCACGACCATCTCTGGAAGAAGATGTTGAAATAATTTTAAAAGAAAGATACAGCAATAAAGTCATCACTTCAAGACATCCATTTCATAGGACACTTCCCAAGAAACATTTTAGTTACGGTTGGACACTTCCAGAAAACACGATATGTGAATTAGAAAGTGCGATACTGTAATTAATTTAAAATCAAAATCAACAAATTTATTAACAATACACTCACAAAAATCACAGCAACATTTTATATCCAGCACTTTATCCAAGGAAAAAGAAGCACTTTAACCAGTGGTTGTGAACAGTTAACCCAACTTACTATATACGTTATCTGCACTTCAGCAGGACCTCCGTGCACATGATTGGCGTGTGTATTGCAAATAAATTAGTGGATTATTTTTAAATGTATTATGGGATTACACTATATTTAAAAAAAAGTCCGATCACAAAGGGGTTAAACACAATTTCAGGTCACAAATAATGTCAATATAAATATTCCTTTTTTGTTAAATGGTGATTAGACAATAGTAGTACATTTTGGGGCAGTGTCCTACCCGGCCAAGTGCTGGGTAAGGGCAGCGTGACAAGGCCTGTGGGGAGGGTGAGGGGGTGTACCACTGTGCAAAGTGCTGTAGGGCAGCATGCCACTGTGAAGAGAAATAACGATGTCTGCACTACTGATTCCAGTAAATGGTGAAAAAGTAAGTGTTTATTTGTAGCAAAAATTCTGGATCCGATAAATAAAATAACACAAATATTGAACAGCAGGGCAAAGGGGAAAAGTAAGAACTAGCCTTATGCGTTTCGCATGTGCTCACGCTTAGTCATAGGCATCAAAGGTTTTGTTACCATAATACATCCAAATGTCTTCCTTTTAACTAAAAAAAAGTTCACTTGTGCTTGTAATGTAGAATGACAAGTGAAACATTTAGTGCCCCTTGTATGAGGATAAACGGCAGCCTTCTGAGCAGAGAGTAAACGCATGTGAGTCTCTAAAGATACAAGCCGGCTTTACTTCGGAGAAAGGATATTTTATTAACCATTGCTTCCTTTAAGGAAACATGGTAATTTAAGACTGCAATTGTTTGTATAAAAAGGAATATACATAAAAAACATACATACTCTCAGCAAAAATCACATCTTGACAGCTACAATCATTACATTCAGCCAATAATGCAAAAGAGCATAGACCCACAAAATAACACTTAAAATAAATGTCAATATAAAAAATACAGATATATCAAAGTCTGAACCAAACATGTCCTCAGACAGACTTGAGGTAATCCCAGAATCAAAAAGAATCCACAAATGTCAGTGGTGTGGCCTAATGAATCAGTCAGTGGTTTAGCCACAGGATCAGGCTATGCAATGGAATATTGAATCCAGGGATCATAGATTTTTACTATATAGAGGGGGTTATCTTTAGGTCTCTATCAAAGAAAAGTTTTTCTGCATCTAATTGAAAATTTATTTGGATATTTATTTCTGCCAAGTAGGAGCAGATGAATTATTACTGCTGCAAAAATAATAATAGATTTTTTGTGTGCTTATCCGATACAGAAAGATCAATATGAAATAGAAAAATAAATAGAAAAGCCTAGAGAGTTAGACTGTAGTCTATATAGAAAAGATCTAATAGGCGGTGTTCCATAGACTTTTTGGAAATCAGAAATCCTGGAGCAATACCACCAGATGTGTGACTGGGTGCCAATACGTTCTTGGTAACGCCAGCATTGATTCACTACAGAGGAATGTAACTTAGAAAGTCAAGACCAAATACGTCCTTTGAACCAGTTTAATATATTGCTCATGAATATCATCACAGTGCAAGGCTTTCCTAGTGGAACACCAAGTATTGAACCAGGTATGGAGTGGCCAATAGCTTGTTCCCATCAAAGCACAGCCTTTCAAATAACTAGGAGTTATTTTATCGCGGGTTTTAGTTATAATGGCAATTATATTTGTATCAAGTTGTAAATTATATTGTATCTGAGTCAGACAGTGGCTCTGGAGAAAATATATTTTTTTTAACTTAAGATAGCTGAATATCTCCCTGGGAGGTAAGTGGGAAAAAAAATAGTTTAGAAAAGTAATAAAGCAGATCATTATCATATAGATCTGAGATTGTCTTCATGTTGTGAAGTTGCCACCGTGAAATATTCAGGTTTCAGACATAAAGAAGCAGGGCTGCAATGGGTCTGGACCTGGTATGATCGTTTGATGTGTAAAGCTTCCCAGAAGCTTCTGAATCTAAAAATCCAACTCATGAAACCACCCAGTATCTGATTAGAGACAGCTTCCTGAACTGCATGGGGTCTAACCAGAGGAACAGGTAGTGGTCAAGTCCCCGGAACTCCTCTCTAGTTTATACTACCCTACATATTTTCCAATTTTAACATGAAGAGGTGAGATAACATACAGACTTTGTGAATTTTATGTAAGTCTGGATAACCCAGGCCATCAAAATCTGTATTCCTCTTAAGGATAGCTCCAGGGATTCTAAGTTTCTTAGACCCCCAGACATATGAGGAGACTAGCAATTCAATCTCCTCTATTAAAGCAGAAGGAACTGGGATAGGTATGGCTCTGAATGGATACAGAATTTTGGAACAAGTTAGGCTATAAGTATATTGATTTATCCAAACCATGACATCTATATATACAACGAATTGTATCTTTAAGTTCTATGGTCAAACCCGAGAGGTTTCTGGACATTGTACTCTTAAAATCTGAGCAGATCTTAATTCCCAGATATTGTACCGCCTTATAGGTCCAGTCCTGCGCTTATTGTTACCTCAACGTCGATGTCGAAATCAGTTAAATAAAATTGTATAAGAGGAGGCTTAGAAAGGTTAAGTTTGTAATTGGAAAATACATATGTAAAAATAGCAAGGTCAAGACAATGTTAGCAGGACATTGCCTGCATACAGGGAGACCAGACGATCTTGTTGACCCACCATGATTCCCGTAACAGTCTGCGTTTTCCTCAACAAAACCACCAGGGATTCTACTGTAAGGACATAAAGAAGGGGTGCGAGCGGCAGCCCTGACGGGTACCATTTCGAATACTAACGCTCACTAAGAAAGGGGCCTGTAATACTTGCACATGAACCATGTAGAGCGCCATAGTGAGCTCCGCGATCGGCCTGTGAGTCCAAACACCCACCCAGAGTTTGAGCAAAGTATCTCCAAATTTACCCTATCAAACACCATCTGTACCAGTTTTTAGAATGAGTGAACTGGTGGCCTCAAGCATTTCTTATGGAAATCTAAAATCTTAATCTCAAAAATAATGTTTCACATAACTTTTTTTTAAACCACAACCATATTTTCAAGATATTACATTATTCTCTAAATATAAAAAAAAAAAAAAAAACAATATTCATATTTGTCATTACACCACAAAAATGTGGGGCCTACTAACCTTCCTGGTGGTGGGATACCTCTACCTTCATTTCCACGTCTATCATACCCTCCCCATCCATCACGCAGATCTCTCCCATGACGCTCAGAATAATTCTATATGAAAGTAACAAAGAACAAAAAAAAAAAAATGAAGATTACGCAGCAGTCAAGTGACTAACATGAAAATCCAACACTTTCACATATTTAACCTTGTATCTACTTGCAATCTCATGGGGCACTGGCTGGCTCTGTATGGCACTAATTTAGAATATATAATCAGATGTTTTGAAAAAAAGCTTTGTAAATTAAACTTTTCAAATTTTGCTTTTTAAAAAAGAAAATTTAAAAAGGTAGATTTGTCCAGTGGGAATCAACAGCACTCACCGCATCTCTGCCTCCAAGACCTGATCTTGAGTCCTCCCTCCTATAAGAAAAAACAATTTTGGTTATCAAGACAATTAAATATTGATTATTAGTTCATTCACTCATTTTGTGGTTTTTAAAAGATTTTTTTTAAAGGTTTTTCACAGCCATACATTTATATTCACACGGAATCTAGTTTGAAATCAAGTATATTTCACAACTAAAGCCACAAAAAACATGTTGTATCTCATTACCCAAGGTGGATGGACAAAACCGCTTATGTTCAGTATTTAAATGTTGAGAAAGCAACCAGTATATTTAAGTCATGAATAAATCTAGTAATGCAAAGAGTACGATTACACATATATGCTTTGCTGGCACAAATATACCAATTTTTATGAACACAATCCTACATATGGGGGAGATGATCCTGGCCCAAGTTGGCTTCATAGTAAGAGCCAAGAATACAGTACTTAAACGTGTTTGGTAATGCGCCGTCAAAGATGATTACACATTCACGTACATTTGTGTAATCATTACCACATACATTTCAATGCATTAGATGAGGTATAAAATCAATTTTTTTTTCCATTCTGAGCAAACTCAGCCATTGGGGCTCTATGCAAGTGATTTAGTGGGAGTTGAGTAATGCCCTCTGATTGGCTGCTGTTTTTTTTTTTTGCAAAGGATTAAGTATACCAAAAACTAAATGTGATCCATTAAAAATGTTCTCTCTTACTGACCTGTCCATGTGCAAATGATCTGGGTAACGACCACGATCCCTGTCAAAGTCATGAAAGCGTTCTTGTCGGCCAAAATCACGATACCGGTCATCCAAAGCCATTCGCTTTGATTCTGGCCAATGTGAATCATCTCTCCTATTAACCAAAGCAAAAAAGCAGAAAAAGGTATAACAAAATATAGGACTCTGTAACGTGCTGGTGGAGTTCATACAATGAATAAAAATAAAGGTAGTTCAGATAATCTCAGCATGAATGAAGTTCCTTAGATCTTTAAAAGTGAATAGATTACTAGTTTTAATCATTTAGCTTCAAGCACTACACTCTTCTCTCCCTATACCAGGTTAGGAAACTTTTAATCTAAATATGTGAAGACCAATGAAGGTATGGCAACATATATATTGCATAAATATGCATTATCAAAGATGCAAATAAAATGTACAAGAAAAATGTCCACCTACTATCCACTAGGTAACATCAATATCTCCTTTTGGGTACACCATCAATCTATGTTTAGCTGGTGACCTTTGTAGCATCAAAAATGTAATTTATCCATCTGCAAGGTTGCGTATTACACTTGTAACTTTTTTCTCTTTGTTTAACCGTGAATATACCCCCTTGACACCAGATGGTGATTTTGTGTTCCTGGCCACCATCCAAGAATCCTCTTGAGCCAGGGACACAAAGGCAGAGAGCTGACCAGTGTCTTCACAGACCATGTAAACATTGCAAAGCTGTACCTGAACCTAGAAGATCATTTTGTTAAATGTATTTGATGCTCACTTTGGTAGGTTTCTGTTCTGCAGAGAAAGTGGACATATATATCTTCGCTATATAGACAACTAGAGCAAATAAATTGGTGACTTGTCAACGTCTGTACCTTCCATCTAGATCGTATGGTCTTCTCATCCCTGGCCTGCGATCCTGCTCATAACGAAGTCGTTCTTGTTGGCGTCGTAGCTCATCTCGCTCCCTCTGAATGCGTTCCTGTTCTAGTCTTCGCTCATCCTCAATGCGCATTCGTTCTCTTTCTAGTCGCTCTCTCTCCATTCGTTCTCTGTCTAGACGTTCTCTTTCAAATTCAAGTCTAGCACGCTCCCTCCGGAGTCTCTCTCGTTCTTCCCTTTCCCGAATCATAAGTACCCTTTCGCGGGCTCTCCTGTCCCGTTCACTGTAGTAAAAGAAAACAAAGTATTGGGGGATGCTAAGGTTTATAAGGAAATATGCTTATTGTTCAATATGCATTAGTCTTCTCATATACCTTACAGATCAAAATTGCCAAAATCTCTACTCATACCATGCAGATTAATAGCATCAAAAGAGCAGCTAATGGAGTATATTACAAGAATTAGGAATTCCTAATTCCTGTGGTTGATACTGTACAAAAGTCAGAATTCAGAGACATGGTTTACCAAAGCCATATTAATTAGGGGAATAAAATTAGACCGTAAATTACAGGGACGCCTAATTTAATTTATACACCAAACATCCGTCAGATACACTTGCCAACACCAGTTTACTGACCATAAATCTCCACAGCACATAAACAAGTCTGTCCTTACAAAATCTTACATTTATAAAAAAAAAAAAAAAAAAAAAAAAAAAAAACACGTTTCTTGAAGAAGGTGTTTATGTGCATTCCAGTGATTCTCTGTATTTCCGTATGGTGTTATATATGCTCAAACACCACAACTTGTCATCATGGTGGTTGTATCTTAACCAAGCACTGGTATGCACTCTGTTTGGAATAACACAAGGACTACATGACATATAAGCTTACCGCTGTCTTTCCATTTCTCTTATTTCTCTCTCTCTTTGACGTTGCCTCTCGCGCTCCCGTTGTTCTCGAATTTTATCAAAAGAAAGTATATCTCGCTTTTCTTTACTTTCAGACTTGCGTTCCTGACTTTTAGAACTCTGCAAAAACAAGAAATGTGTATACATATCGTACCCTATTAGACAGATTACACAAAGTACTCCTTGCCTTTCCTCATTATCTATTGTTCAACTAGAGATTATACCAACCATACATATCTCAGTAAGGAGACTGCATATAAAAATGCAGTTATCGCAACAAAAAATTATCCAATTGTGTCCATCACTTAAATGCCAGTTTAGAGAACATATTCGCAAATCCTCTCAAAGAAATTCCCCAATTTTGATTTGCAATCCCTCTTTATTATTAAGGGCGACTGACACACTTAAATAGAAATACTTATTGTTCTAAAAATAAAATCTATCACTTTTTAAAATTCATTGTATGGATTAACATTTTACTTTACATAGTTCCTAATTTTCAGAGGACAGTTTATTCTTAAGTGAGCTTTTTAAAAAGAAAACCTGGGGGAACATATGGGTAATCTATATTCTTGTAACATAAGATCATCTGTGAAAAAGTGCTGGAACAAGCAGCATGTGTTATGCTACATTAGATTAGCATTGATCAGCTCAATGAAGCAGGAGCTTCATGAAATGATTTCTCCAAAGTCTTTGTTTTTGGATAAATATCATTGGATACCTTTGACTGGAATTTACCTTAAGGTCCACTGATAAATTATATAAAAACACCATTAACTAGTTTAGGAATAGTTAATGTACACACATTTATGCTGTAAACCCCCTGAGCAATAATGGGGAATTCCTGTGATCATTGGAAGAGGAACTCAGGTTCACCCAGACAACACAAAATATCTATATATCTATATTTAAATAACCAGATGAGTACTTACCCTTTCCTTTGAGTCAGATGATGTTTTGACACTTATAACCGGTTCTCCTTTTGATTTATCCATTACAACAATGCGTTCTGTCCCTCTGCTTCCTAAGAGAGAAAAAAAAAAAAAACATTCTGCATTATAAAAACAAAAATTACTGCAACAAAGGGAGCTGAAAATGTATTATCTATAAAAACACATGGAAAGGCCTTTTCCTTTGGACCACAATTATTGGTTACCTACACTTCTGTCTTATCCACAAAAATCATTGATAGCTTGATTTATAGTTCCTAGGTTAGAGAATATTCTGCAACATATATCAAGTTCAAATTGGTCGATCCATACATGGAGAGCTCTGATGAAGGAGAGGCTATGCTAGGTGTATATGCATACATTTTGATAAGATTAGTATTCATCCAGGGTGTTTCCATTCCTCCAAAACCTCATGCAGGTCCAATAAATCTATATTCATACAAATCTGTTCTCAGAAGACACTATCACCAATGATTTCTTCTTCAGTGATACAGTTGTCCACTTGCCTGGTTTCTGGAGGGTACTGGGATCTGAAAGGGTACGCTTTCAAAATAGATAATGGTGGACTACATCTCAGATGCAATCCAGTATGCCAGGTCCTGCATAAGTGTAAAATTATCCTAAGCTACAGCAAGTTTAAGGCAGGCAGAACAGTCTCATTTAGAAATTATCTCAGTAGTTTACTACAATCAGCACAATTATGGTGTTTATTTTTTGTAGATTTGTCTTCATGAATAGGAACTTTGGTTTTCTCCTGCATATATGCGGAGAAAAATTTATAAATATAGGACAGGGGCATATCAATCATGGTCATAGAGGGCACTACTGCCACCCTAAGAGCCCTGTATGACTCCTGCACTTACAAGTTGTGTGGTGGCAAAGCTGGTAGTGTGGCAAGTGATATGGGGACAAAGCTCATAATGTGGGAAGTGAGGGTGTTACATTGGTAGCATCATGCCGATATGCTGGGTGGTCATGAGGCCCTGCAGCAATTTTTTCACCGGAGTCCGGTGAATTCTAGTTACGCCACTGGATCAGGACAAACAATTGGCGTAAGAAACACCCCTCCCATCGGGGCACCTTCTTGTGCAGGTGCCAAGCTTGTGACACACCAAACTACAGGATTGATGCGTGAAGTAGTGGGCCTGGAACATCCTTACATAAAAACTGCAGGAGTCAGCGCTAGAACACTGTGAACATATGGATGAAATGGGGGGGGGGGGGGGGGGGTGGGGGGGAGTGGCTCTGTGTGTTCTTTTAGGAAGTAGGGCCAGAAACATTAGAATGCCAGATGCGGCATTGTGCACGCACACATTGGCAAGGGTTCAAGGGAAAGGTCCTGCAGAAATTTGATTTGGGAAAATGCCTGCAGGACAGCAAACAGTGTGGAGGTCATCATGCCTAGGCACCTTACAGCTTCTTAAGTTAGATTGTTTCCACTGTAGAAGATTAAATGCTTGAGCATACTGAATTTCTCTTCCTGCAGAAAGATCGTTCGGACTTCTGTATCTAGAATAGTACCTAAGAAGAGTCTTCACCTGCTTGAGATTTATTTATGTTTAACTTGCAGCAGCGATATAGATGTGTACAGCACCCGCCCAAAAAGAGTTAAATATGGTTACGTTCTTAATTATTTCCTGTAGTAGCAACCCTGCCCGCCCACCCCCCCCCACCCCAGAACAAAACAAAACAAAACAAAAAACAAAGAAAAGATGATTCCTGGAGTAGATACATCCTACAGGGCAGTCTATTTCAGTGCTGCCTGCTTTGTGGCTCCCACTTTGCTTTCGTCACATTAGGTTATTCAGGGTATGCCCAGATGTGGGTCCCTGGTTCACTGCACCTCGAGAGACACCAGTTGTACCAGCCTATGATAGGCATAAACGTATGTCTGTGACTGAGGCGTTCCCCATGCAGAAGGGGTTTGCCATACATTTTGGTTCTGAAGTGATGAGTGGGACCAGTCTGATATGATAATGGAGAGGTATCCTCTGTAATTGTGATAGTGAACAAACAATGGTGACAGCTGTTTCAGCACCGTCTGCTCTCAGTTGGAGATGTGGCTGCCACTTTATTAGTTCTGTCTTTTAAAGACTTATTAATGCATAGGTAGTTATGTACTTTTGATCATTAAGATTACCGGATTTGCTAGTTCTTGAACGATCTGATGTTCCAGACTTGTGCTCCTCCTTCTCCTTTTTGACATCTTCAGACTTATCAGTCGTATCATCCTTAGCAGGCTCTTCTTCCTCTTTCTTGATTGGGGATGACCTACAACAAATATCAAAACCATTTTTTCTTTCAAAAACACAAAAATTGCATGACTTAACAAAACAAACTAGAATACTTTACAAAAAACAGACAAAATAGAAAATTAAATTGCTGGCGAGATAACTCAGTGGGCCAATTCATAGAAACAGAGAATTAGTCCCTAGCCTTATCTTATATCTGAGATAGCCTTATGCATATGCTTCATTGTGTTAACCTTTACGACTTCCGCCAGAAGGCTATTCCCATACGTCCACTACCCTCTCAGTAACAACTGTAGAATATGGTCAATCCTATAGGTTACAGGTTTAATTACCAGATGGGTCAACACAGGTTCCAAATCTTCCAAGGTAGATAAAAAGGAGTATGGGCAATGGTAACATCTATGGATGCTGGGCAATAGTAATATCCACTGGACATACTTTGACAGGAGAGAATATCTCCCCATGCTTTCAGATGTTTGCAATTATTATTTTGGGAACAAGCAAACCTGGGGAGAAGGGAATCATTGTACATACATCTTTATAGCATTAACCCATTTTGATGACCATTTCTGATCACCATTTTCATTTTTTTTAAATTCCAATGAATTACAGTTTTTGCATATAAAGTTTTGTTATTTAAATTTGTAAAGCTGAAATATTTTGTATTTCATTATCTGCTAAAGAAAGCCATGGCCTTTAGAGACAGACATTTTTTGCATAACCGATGAGAGATCAATAATACATTTTATAGGAGGTAACTAAAGTTTATTTTACCATTTTATTGGTGGGTAAGGATATGTAACTCACAGCTGTATGGCTGCGGCATCCTAATGTTTTGGTTAAATAATCAAATGGCTGCCAACTGTCTAACATGACTAAACAAATTAAAAGTAAATTTTTTTCATTGGAAACATCTCATCCAATTACTGAATATTCAATTTTTTTTTTTTTTTTTTACCACACGCACTGCCTTTTCCTTTCTACTTCAATAGTTTACACAGTATAACAATATACCAACTGCTTACTTGTCCATCTTATCAACTGATTGGCGCCCATCATGGCTAGATGTTTTTTCTTTCTTTGGTTCATTTTCTTTTTTGTCAGGTTTCTTTCCAGCAGGTTCATTTTTTGCCTACCAAAACAAAAAAATATATCATTTTACTTACACACACACAATCCAAAATACACATACTGTCTGCTCTTCTCACCCTAATAAAGATGGCAACATGCTTTTATGAACATAAAATGAGAGATTTTGGTTACATAAACATAATTAAAAGGGACAGTCTAGTCCCCAAACTCATTTTGGTGCAAGTTGAACAATACTGCTTGTATAGTGCACAGGCTTTTTTTCAAGTGTGATTTGATGCAGGCATTATGCATAAATCAGATTTGACTAAAGCCTTCCCCAGTGATTACTCTGCATGTTTACTGCAGGTGCAGCAGTATACATGCAGATCTGATTAAATAGACACGGAGTATATAAAGTTTTATTTAATTTAGTCACTTCCTGTGCTCTTGGAATTTAATACATTGTGTGGACTGAGATATACTTGCTCTTGTACACAGTAGGATCTATTAACAGTGCAACACGTTGTCTACAGACATCACTAGAGAGCGACAGGAAATTCCATTCATTTGAATGAAATTATTCTCATTGGTTCCTGCAGTAAAAAATAAGGAAATTAAATTTTCTCAGCTGTTGTGGGCAGTCCAAGTTTCTTGCAAACCACTCTAATTTCAATTTCATCTAGCTGTAAGCATTTAAAATTTGCATGGAAAACATTAAAGTACTTTGAAAGAACATTAATTGCATTAATATTTGGAAGATGTATTTTGGGCACCAGACATGCAATTTTAAATAAGAGGGGCAACGATTTAAAAGTAATATCAGGAAGTATTACTTTACTGAGAGGGTAGTGGATGTATGGAATAGCCTTCCAGCAGAAGTGGTAGAGGTAAACACAGTCAAGGATTTTAAGCATGCGTGGGATAGACACAAGGCTATCCTAGCTATAAGACCAGGAACGGGGGACTAATAAAAGTATTCAGAAAAATTGGGCAGACTAGAATGACCGAATGGTTCTTATCCGCCGACACATTCTATGTTTCTATTTCTTCATGTGAAATAATATAAAACCAATTTATAGAATATCTGACTACCCAAATTCAATATAAAAGCTTATTTATAAAAGCTTTATTTTATATTAAAAATGTTAAACCAAACAAAAATAGTAATGGGGTTTGTAAGTCCCACACTCGTGAACTGGACCTTATTGAGGGAAATGCAGGGAGAAATAGTACTCCTTACCAATTATTATGCATCATCTCTAGTCTCCATCTTTGAACCACTTTTTAATGCGTCTCTCACACAAGGAAAAAACTCAACTCAATTAATAGTGCATCCATGAAACATCACTTAAATTGGCAGATGCAATAAGTATTAAAAAAAAAAAAAAACCCTAACCTTTTCCAGAGATATCATTCTTCCGTGGAGCTCAGTTCTGTGAAGGTGGGTTATGCATTTTGTGGCATCTTCAGCAGATGACATAGTGACAAATCCATAACAACGCGCGCCAGGACTCCGAGCATTAGTGACCACTTTTGCACCAACCACCTCAGAGGATAAGGAAAAAGGTAAATATTTTGAATGAATGTAAATCAAATGAGTCATCACTTTTGAGTAGGCCTACATGTGGGAATATTTCTCAATAAGTTTCTACAATTAATCATATAACTGAAACAGCCCCAAGCAAAAGGACCACTCCATCCTGAAAAAATAAATGCATACTAAATATTGGGGAGTTTTTTTCCCCCACTTTTACAAAAAGTCACTTTGAAACTTCACTTCTGCAGAGTTTTTATTTGTTATGGATATTCTCCAAGACTTATGGTTGAAGGGATGGTATTTGAAGAGATCACATAGATGTCCATACATGGGCAACATTACAATCCATAAGAAGGCATGAGAACATTCTGCATATCCAAGCTGCAAACACTGCAGTCAGACATGTGGCTTCACCTCCACCCGTCTTTTGCTTCGCTTTCAATTTAAGAAGGGTGAAGCATACGACATGCACAATTCAGAGCACATATACTTTATAACATCTTGAACTGGGTAGGAGGTGCCAGCATGTCTTTTCTGCATACTCAGCCACATTGAAGCTAATTCAAACATTGTGAAATATAGTTAGCTGAACAAAAAGAATGGTGGACAAAAAACGGCTATATTCACAATAGCTTAGTGATTTGAGGAACTCACAGTAACCTTTCTTTAGTAATAATTTGCAACATTGAGCTTTATTAGAGTGCTTTTTGTAAAATATCTTAATTACCAAATAGGTAATTTAAAAAGACTGTAAGCGAAATAATATTTATATGGTGAATGGAGGGAGAGGGAGAGGGAAAATGTATACATTGTCAACAAATTTGCATGAAAATCCATAAGATTTGAGAAAATGGAATTACAAAACCGTGATGAATGATAACTCACATCACATAGATGAGCCCAATGTGTAAACTGTAAGCTTTTATTGAATATATCTATGTTTTTATTCCACCATTTTCATCTCTCTGTGTAGGAGTTGTCTCAATATATAATTAACATTTGCTAGGATATTTCAACACTTATTTTTCCACCTCATCTGTTCATTTGCATATGAAGACACAATGAGGGTCACAAATAGAAAAAAACACAGATATTTAAAAAATTTTTTGCCTTAATCTACGCATTTCCTTCGATGCGGCTAACACAATATATAGATCATTTGTTATTCTCAGCATTCACAGTACAAACAATGTTTAGGTGACAGAGTACCATTAACAGGAATGACCTAAACAGTTCTAAGAACTTATAATATATAATCTACATAATATAATAATATCTTCAGTGAGCACAGCAACTACACAATAGAGAACAGGGGGTGGCGCAGGAAAGCTAGAATACAATTAATAACCACATTAGTGTGATATTGTTTACTCAAACAAATGTGCTCTGATGTGTGAATAACACTCACAAATGTAGAGGAGATATTTGTCTTCAAAAAAAACAAAAAAAAAAACAGCAAGATAAAAGCAGAAAAAACCCAATTGCACAGATGGCTAGAGACATACAACTGAAACACCACTACGGGGAGATTTACAGGATGTCTCAAGAAACGGGCACAGCAACAACAGTAGGTAGAAGAGCCATAATCTACGAGTCTCAGCTTCCTTAAGAAAATGGCTTATCTGCAGTATTAAATATTTCATCTATTCAGCTGCTACGCTGGGAAATATTTTATATATGTTTATAGTGTGTGTGTACGCACGCGCAAACACTGTCACTAAGTGTTCACATTTATTTCCTTTTGTTGTGTTTCTTGTTTTTAGCACATAATTATATTTCTTACCTTTCCATAATTGCTGAAGAGGTTCTTTAAATCTGTTGCTCTTGTGGTTGATGAAAGGCCACTAACCCATAGATTTCTCCCTGAGTTGGCATCAATTTGACCTTGTTACAAAAAGAATTCAAGATTAAGGAAATGCATCGTTTACAGCTTCCTAAGGGTTACCTTTTCTGTTATAGTCAATTACGGATCGATATAGCTAACATTTGATGTAGTCTTCTTAGGAACTGCAGAAGACACGCACCTTGGACCTTCCCACTAAATACTATGCTTTAGGAAGTTTGATAGATTGTGTAGATGGTAGGTACTGCATAAAAGACATTTACTTTTTCTTTTTTTTTTAGAAAGCAATGAAAATGTAAGAAAGTAATATTATACAAATAAAAAAATTTGTCCTGAAACGTTCCATGATCTTGTGATAACTAATTTAGCTGCTAAGAGGGTTTGAATAAAAAAAAACTCTCTAATCTGGATCCCATCTTTTTACTCCTATATGAAATAACATTAAAAAGAGGACTCCCAATATATTTGAGATCAGAGATATGTTCCAATAATCAGCCATAAAGTGGCATTCCCACCACAAATGGGACATTGTTCCTTTTTTATTTAGTCCCCTCCAACAATTATCGTAATCAGGGTACATTTTTTTAAATCTTACAGGGGACAAATGCCATCTAAAGATCATCTTGTAAAATACTTCGGTCAGATTTAATGAGTGTGTGGAGGATCTTGTTATTTTTAAGGCTTTATTCCAATCTTTTTCTACACAAAATAGATTAAAACTCATTTATCTATTTTTTTTTTTTTTTTATAATTTGCAGATTACCAAGGTCCTCCTCATAATCGAATGCAGTAAAGGATCTTTCCCTTTAAAAATAAATACGGTCATCGATATCCGGGTTTTACTTATGTGGATAAGGGTTATTTCTTTTTCAAAAAGATGTTTTAATCTTAAATATGTGCATCTCTCTCTTGGCCGCAAATCAAATTTACTAATTATGTCTGAAAAAGGCAAAATGTTTCCATCTGCAGAAATCTGGCTTAATTAATTGATCCCAGCCTTTTAGATTTCAAAATCCTGAATGTGATCAGCATTCACGACACTTACTTTTATATATTTCTCAAATGCATATTCATCTACCAACAGAAATAATTTACCCTAATAAGCATATACATGACGTGGGATAACTGGTACTGTATTATGCTATATTTGCTTGTTTTCTTACATCCTCAAAGTCCTTGAGAAACTGGCATTCAGCTCAAAGGTCATTTTATAAATGTACTAAATCACAAGGTCTACACGGTTTTTGTCATTACTGCAAATTAGCCATTTAAAGAAAAAAAAATTGAGGGGGGAGGGCTGGGGAATAAATAAAATACCACACCTTTTTCCTCATCCTTTGGTATGCTTTTGTCAGTCTCTTCATCAACACAACTAAAGAAAAATGCAAAGTCCGTCAGAAACAGAAAATGTAATATTTCAGACATTGAATACCTACCGTTGTGCTTGCATTTAGAAATACCTTGAGATCCCAAATGTATTTCACTTCTATGTTTTAAAACAAAAACCCATTGAAATCAATTGCAAGGATTTAGTAGAAAATAAAACTTCTAAAAATACACTACTAAATGAGCGACTATTAAAACAATGGTAAGCGTGTTTTAATACCTACTTTTAAAAACACAAAATAATGAAAAAAATAAGAGATAGCATCTTTTCTAGAACTGAGAAAGCGACAAACCTCATTTTCCGATCGTCCTCTTTTGCTAAGGACACGTTAGTAGCAGTTTCTTCCTCTGTTTTCTTTGCCACTTCAGCATTGTTGGTATCCTCACAGGATGGTTTGTCTTCGGATTCACAAGTTTCACCAAGATTTGCTTGCATTTGGTTACTCTGACTACTTGTTTTGTCTATCTCTATCATTTCAATGTCCAGAAAATCCTTGTTTGAGCTCTTATCTTTAGACTCCCTGTCATCTGAATCTAACGGATTACTTTCTTCAGTTACACATTCTTGATTTGACTCTCCATCTAAATCTAATGTGCTGTCTGCGGATTCAACAGTCACAAAAACGTCTTCCTCCTCAATGGTCTTCTCAGGTTCCACACAGCTTCCACCTTGGTTATCTGACTCCTCCACTTCTGGAACATCTTCCTTAAGTGGCTCAGATTTACCAGTTTCCCCCAATATGTCGAGCACTCTCTCATTTTCTATAGATTTAACAGGAATAGAACGGCACAAAATTTAATTACCAGGGAAAAACAGCAATTACAAATGTGGAGTTGGCATGGATGCCAAATTAGCAATCTACAGAGATTGGAAAAAAATTACTAAAAGTAGATATTGGATCGAAATGATGTAGACCACTGTACTGAATGGGTTATTTAAAAAAACAAACAAAAAAAGCCAGAAAGACTAGAAACAGAAAAACCCAACTAAGAAATGTAAAGACGTCACCCTTGCTAATAAACTTCATGGTACATCTTGATTTTCTTCATTTTGATTTGCTCGAGGTATGCTCCTCAAGAATCAGCTTCTGAAAGTCCATTGGGCTTTTGGTGATTTCAGTGTTAAATCTGCTTCCAATTTCTGAGTAATTTTGCTTTATATCATGGTCCATTCAAAATTTTATGGCATCTTCCATTGATCCAGCAGGAAAGAATAATGCAACATGAAATCAATGAATCAAGTTGCTTCTTCTCAAGAATGATTTTGATGTTCTTGTTCTGACCATTCATTTTCTTTGCAGTGTGGTGGCTCTTCCCTACATATTTAAATAATGATACTCTGCTTATGCAACCAAATCTGTAAAATGTGTGGGGGGGAGGGGGGTTGTTTTTATTTCCAAAAATGTATAACCAACCATTATATATTTTTAATTCATTTTCCCAGATTTGGTAACTATGCTTTTCCAATCTCTGTGGCCAATGATTATATATTAAAAAAAAAATAAAAGCGCCGAGCATAAATTATCAAACATAGATTGGGGGGGGGGGGGGGGGGGGAGGAAGGGGGGGCGTCGGAGGACCAAATAACAGCGCAGTTAAGCAGTACCTTGTTCCAGACTTGTATCTTCATTCTCCTGTGAAGCACAGATGGGGAAATACAAAAACATACAATTAAAAATAAATAACATTCTGCTACCGATTAGACAAACGCTGCAGTCAAGTATATGGCACAAATGTATTACAGTGAATATATGGAGAGGGCAGCAATATAGAACTATGAACAGAGCATTAAAGTATTATTCAAACCTACATAATGCAGAACATTTATGTCTCCAAATGAAGGCATTAACACAGAATGCAGACTTAAGAGTAAACAAGACACTGGCTTAATTCTAGCTGTGCTTCATAAAGTTATTAAAATCAATTCCTTAGGTTTGTAATACCTCTAAATAATCTGACTACCAGACTAGTAGACATGTTTATGTACACAGATCATGCCACTTATAATGTAAACCAATCCCTTTTTTCTACACAAGTATTATTTTATTTGGTTATAAGCTTAGCTTCGTCTCATGTGTTATTTGACTTCCTGTAGCACATTTACTTATGAAGTATTTTACCAGGAAGGATACACTGAGATTTCTCTCATTGTCAAGTATGTCCTAGGTCCATGAAGATTGCATTGCTACAATAGGTAACAAAGGAATATTAAACATACTTTGGAAAGGCAGCTACATCTCTAATATGGCGCTGCCCTGTTATGGGCAAGAGCTTTGAAAGCAGTGAATCTCCACCGTTGCTCAGTTGTAGTTGCCAGACTGCCTCTACTAGCGACAATCAGCAACATTACAACAAAGACAATACTTAAGTTTTTTTTTTTTAATAGTAAAATTATAAGATATGATTAAAAGAATGGTGTCTTAAGAAAGCCCTTATAATGGCAATATTTTTTTTTTTTTTTACAAAAAGGAGTATATAATATGTGGGTACGGCTAAACACAAACACAGAAGTGTAACCAGCCCGTCACTAATGGGGTTAAAAGAAACATTATGCAACTAGAAAAAAGTAATAAGGGTAATGGCAGATCTTAATAATGAATAGACTAGAAAAATTGCATTTGTATACACTAGAAAAAAAAAAAGAATGTTCTTGGGGGAATACTATAACATTATACAAATATATGCAGGGACTATATAAAGAACTCTCCAATGACCTGTCCATTAAGAGAAGTGTACAACCACCACTAGGTCATCTTCACAGTCATAGACAAACAAGGGGATGCTTTGCAGTTTTGCACAATAAAGTCCTGGAATTCCCTGCCAAGAGAGATGGTGCTATCAAAGGGGTCTGGATTTGTATTTTAGGACAAGCATAAACATACTAAAAATATCAGAACCGACATTAAGAGCTTACAGATCCAAATAGAACTCAGATTGCCCCTTTTGTGGCAACATTTTAAACTTTATGGACTTGGGTCTTTCTTTCAACCTAAATTACTAAATATGATGGTTGTGTGGTTATACAAATACATGGTCATACATACATGTGGAGCAATTGCAAGCATCATATTGAAAGGCATCATGCCTTTCAATCTTTCAGCATGATGCTGCCCTGTTAATGGGGGCCAAGAGTTTCAGAAGCTATCAATGATCTCTTCCGTCACACTGGGGATTTTTTTTAGTGGTGTTTGTAGCTGTGCAAAATACTTTTTTGTAAAATGTAAGTTTTTGTTACATTTTTCATCATATGTTATGATTTGTTTTATGGTAAATTATAGGATAGAATGAAAACAACTGTCAGAATAAAGCCCTCATGTATCAGAAGAAAGGCCTTTTTATGAGGCACCTATCAGTTTGGTTGGCGACTGGCCCTCTGCTAGCGCAGAGAGAGACCCTCTTTTTTAAAAAAAAATATATATAAATTTGTCCTTTAAAATAGACTATGAATATACGAAGCAAAGAAAAAAATATATATATTAAAAGCTAAAAAATAATTCAAGCTCATTACCTGGTTATCCCCGGAATCATCATCCAAACCATTATCTTCAGTTCCTTCCTCTTCCAGCTTACGCACTGAAAAAAAGTTTTTACACTTTACAATTAAAATGCAATGCTTGAGTTTCTGCAGTAAATAAACAGAAGATCAAGTTTGTAATTTAAGGTCTAAAGGATGACACTAAACATTTATATTCAACTATATGCTTGGAATACATAAGTTCGTGGTGTATTTTTTTTTTAAAGGTTCAACCTAGCTAATCGTCTATATGTTGTACACATATTTAACATATAGAATGTACTTATTTGTATTTTGAAACGAATGACAGTTCTCCTGTGGTTTTACCTTGAAAATAATTTCAAAGGGACATCTAATAAGGAGGCCTTGGAGAGACTAGCAAGACTGTTTCTACAGCAACAAAGAAATAACTATTACACAGCAAGCACTATTTGCAGTTTTAAGGAGATTGCAAGCGTTGAGGGAGCTCTGTATTCATTTTTTTTTTTTTTTAAATATTTTTTTTGGACACTGTAGATGGGACTACAAGATTTAAATCAAAAGTCATATCTTTTAAAGATGCCTTCTGCCAATGTTTTTTGAAGACAAAACAAAAAACAAAAAAACAGGCATTGCAAAATGTTTGAACAACTTTATGCATGGTGAAAGCAAGAGCCTTTTTTTTTTTTAGCAAAAAGGTTGCAATCGTAAAAAAAAAACTAGCAAATTTTAAGGTTCATTAATTATAGTATGTTTATAACGTTATAAAATCTTACATCCAGATCGGTAAAATACAATCCAAATAGAATTTTTAGAAAATCATGGTAAAGTTTAACAGACTCAGGAATATATAGCCTGACACCTCTGCAAGAAATACACTACACCTATACTGGATGGAAGTTTGTGACAAAATTGTGCAATCGCATCCAGTCTTCATGAGAATATATCTGGGACCCTTGGTTTTCAGAATGGCTGAGAGTTTCTAGCTCAGTCTGTTTGCGCTACCAGTGAGCAGATGGTGGTAGTACATGTGTTGGTGGTAGAATGTGTTGCACTCAGAATATTTTCTCCGTCCTAGATATAATTGGGCCGTGATCAATAAATTTGTATTAAACATTACAGCGCTTTTAGATTTATTTGACTAAGCAAATATTTTTGAGCTCAATAATCCACAGGACCTTGTAAATATATACTCTATTGAGATCCTCAAATAACAGATATTAGGGATGAGAAAATCCAGGATTCACTAGTCATTTTGGTTACCCATAGTCCAAGTAACATAATAAAATTAAATAAAATCAAGATTTTGGCTTTACAACAGTATATGCTAGAAGTGGTTAAGGGGGCTTAAGATACTTAAATCTTTCTATGGCCATTGCCCTATGTGCCATCTCCAAATCTGGTACTCCATGGACAAACTGCAGCCTCAGGTGCAGCATCTTTGAAATACATTAGTATTTATAGATGTGGCTACTGGGATTTAAAAAATGTGATTTATTTGACTCCGTGCTTGCTATGTGGAGGCCAATAACATATGGAGCACCACAAGGAATTTAAGAGAGCAATAAACATTTTTCAGTCCATGCTCAAAGTAGATCTTAAGTTTTCTAATTCCAGGGACTATTAAGACCAGCTGAAGGGGTCCGAATCAGTTATCCGAATTTATGAAACAGTGAGGTCTATTGGATCTTCACCATTCAAACATTTCTGCCCCATGGATGAATGGCCAGTATGAGGCTTTATATTACTTCCATAAAATATATGGAAATAATTATGTGTAACTGGGTATACATAAGAATAGTACATATATGAGAGTTATTGGTTGGACTTTTCCCACAACAGTATCTAGATAGTTGGCCTCTATAGATATACTATAAATGAATATACTTAAAATTAACACTGTAATGGAGCAAAGGGGGACAGAGTATTTGAATATATAATGGACATGTATGTTCAAGAGGACATCCCTCTGTATGAATACTGTACATAATAAGGTGGCATTAAGAATATTATGAGCCCGGATTCCAGCGTATGAATATAATTATAAGTTATATTATGATCTATTTGTTTTTTGGTTATATTATTTTGTAAAAAAGAGCAACATAGGCACTGTTTGTGATTAGGGGAGGTGTTATAGTGGCTCTCCATAATTCATATGCAGCACTTTGAGTTTAGGGTTATGGAGGCAGGCTGAGAACCAAGGTTGAGGAAAGAACACCCTCTATGTCTAAGCTTTGCAAGACTGCCAATTATAATAACACCAATGTGAGGCCTGATCGAAAGCAGTTGATTCTCTTATCAGAGGTGAGGGGTTGGAGAATCGTGGTTTTGTGAGAGGTCTTCCTGGTGCTGCTGCTCGCAGAGATAGACATTTTAATATTGTTAAGCAAGCAAAGCAGAAAGGGTAATTGAATGTACGTGTCCACCTAGGGACTTCAAAGATCAGAAACACTGGTTTTCTTCAGGGAGATCATGACAAACGAATCATATTTGTTTGTTTTGGTGAGTAAAGTAACAGGTGGTGCAGTAGACATTGTCTCATAGAAGACTTTTCAATAAATGGTCTTTGTGTTTGGATTCCAATATTGTTGAATGAATTAGGCATTGGCTAACTGACACACTACAGAGGGTTGTGGTCAATGGAGTATATTTGGATGAAGCTTTTGTTACTAGTGGGGTAACCTCAGGGATCTGTACTTGGACCTATTCTCTAATTTTATTAGTAACACTGCAGAAAGCTTTGATGGCAAGGTCTTTGCTGAAGCCACAGGGATTTGCAACAGGGTTGATCCTCTTGGAGGGATAAGTCAAAAGGCAAATGATTTAGCTAAACTAGAAAAATGGTCAGTGCTGTGGCAACTGACATTTAATGTGGATAAATGCATCTTGGATAGGGCATAGTATAAAATATTTGATACAAGCCAAACCTAAACATCTTAGGAAAGGGATTTAGGGGTAATTATTTCAGAGGACTTAAGGTGCTATTCCACATAGATGGTATTTTTTCCCCTTCATTAATATTCACTGCATTGGGTACTTTAGTTGTGTGTCTCTTACATAAACAGTCTTTTTGGTTAATGGTTAGCCATTATCTCTTAATTTAGTTTTAAATGGTAGAATTGTGCTTTCTGTTTTGAGCAGACTACCCACTACATTTATTTGCCTTGCCTGTGAGTAAAAAGTGTGTAGATGCTTGTGGTTGAATACCTGTGAGTGCATGGATGTCAGCCCGTGTGTATGCATATGAATGAATGTCTATCTGCGTGTGCATTTTTAGCGTATGAAGGTCCATGTCTGTCTGTGGATGGATCAGTGTGTGTGTCTGTGGGTTCATGCTAGAATGACCATTTTTGGGGTTTTATTCAGGGACACTTCAGGAAAATTCCAAGGAGGTAATCAGTAAAATGTTGACTGGTAGCCCTGGAATAAGCATTTTTCAGAAAGCATTTGGGAATAAATTAGTGATATGGTCACCCTAAGGCCTGTGTGTCTGTATAGCTACCTAATGTATATGCTAGCAATGAATAACTAATAGCCCTGCAGTGTAGGTTTTTAAAGTCTGGGTCTCGTCATGGATTCTCCTGGTTTTAACCCCTTCCCGACGTTAGGACGTACTATGCCGTCCTGACTTTAAGTGCCTTAAAGTCGTTAGGACCGCATAGTACGTCCTGTACTAAACAGCTCATCGCGGCTCCCCGCGATGAGCTGTTTTCGAATCCCGCTGCAGGCACTTACAGCAGGATCCCACCTGTCAGATGAGGCCACTTTGAGTGGCCTCAGTCTGACAGGGAAAATGTAGCCGGTGCTCAAAGCGAGCACCGGCTACATTTCTCTAAATCGCACTGAGCCCGAACTTCCGGGTTCGAGCACGCCTCCGTGACGTCACACGTGACGTCCGGAGGTCTTGCGATTTTTTGGCAGGGACCCACAGGGTCTATTAAGACCCTCTTCGGGTCTCTGCCAGAGTGTTCCTGGCTACCGATCACCTTGTGATCGGTGGCCAGGAACAAATAGTGACGTTGTGGTGCTTGCGTCGTTTGGGACGCAAGCACCATGTGTCACGAAGGGGTTAAAGGACAACAAAACGTTTTTGGACTCACTGTTTTTCAACACTGAGCCAATAATTTACTTAATTGAACTTTTGGGAGGGGGAGATTTAGTTATACTTTGAGTCCTTAGCCCCTCTCATTTCTGACACCTTGGCTCAGTTGTTTCACCGCCACAAGTGAACCAAGGGGCCGAATGTTACATCTGAATTGCATTTCTGACACAGCCTGTGTCGGGAATGCAATTCTGTATGATGCCTGACCTGTGAGCGCGCATGCATGATCGCGACTTTTAAAACGGAAGTAGAATTAATGGGAACTACATGTCTCCTAGCAGGGTCTGGGGTCTCTATGAATGAAATCAGGAATAAGTCCCATCTGTCCCCTCCCCCAAATAAAAAAGTAGTTTTTGTCCGTTAAAGCAAATATACATTTTTCTTTAAAAGATTGACTTCCTTCCTAGACATCCCAACAGTACCATATGTGTGTAGAGCAATACATTCTGCACATGAATTTTAAAAAAAAATGTAGTGACCCCAATTTAGACTCCTGCTTGTAACATGGATGTTGTGTTGATAACACAGATTCATCAGTGCCATTCCTCTCATTGGCCATTCATGTGAAAGCATTGTAGTTTCAGCTTCCCTATTTCACATGCACTAGCATGAAATGACAGCTGGGAGGGGTTATAGGAGTTCTCCTTTCAGTGATGTCACAGAGAGAAGAGCACTTTTTGTGACTGAGGACAGTTGATAAGAAACCTCAGGAACTTTCTAAACCTTTTATTCATTTTTTTTATTGGACAGGGATCATTAGGAAACAAAACACTAGATATGTTTCTTTAGTTTCCTTAGCCTCCCTTCACATGATGCAGTACTTGTGTGGAGCATTGCTAAGTGGAACAGCACCTTTAAAAGTTTAGTATAAAATGTAATAGAGCAGCAGGAAATACTAGCAGAATGCTTGGTTGCATAGGGTGAGGTATTAGCAGAAGTAAAAGGGAAATGCTCAATGCCTACAGGGAACTGGTGAGAACTCACTTGGAGTATTGTACGCAGTACTGGACAACCTTATCTGCAGAAGAATATAGATACCTTGGAGAGAGTTCAGAGAAAGGCTACTTAACTTGATCATGGATTGCAGGGTAAAAAAAAAAAAAAAAACCATCTTGGAAGAGAGAGGATATTATAGAAAATATTTAAATACAAAAGAGGGGACAACATAGTAAAGAATGAGAGCATATTACCACCATAACAAGGGCATAGTCTTAAACTAGATGGGCAATGGTTTAAAAATAATATCAGTAATGTATGGAATAGCCTACCAGCAGAAGTGGTAGAGGTTAATACAGTGAAGGAGTTTTAGCATGCATGGGATTGGCATTTATATGTCTAAGTGCAAAATAAGGCCAGGGACTAATAAAAGCATTCTTAAAATTGGTTCTTATCTACCGACAATCTGTATATTCTCCAATGTATTAGTACTTGTATAATGTGCTGGAGAATATGTAATGGTTAATCGGTGTATTGGCAGGCAGCTTATGACTAAGGACGCCAGTCAGAAATGCATCAAGCAGCCTGCCAATCTTCATCCTTATGAGAAAAACCATTTGAGCAACAGCCTGATGGTATAAGTTTGTTTTTTTGCCAAGTATATGGAGTGCATCCTGCCTTTCCATCTTCTCTATTCAATGTTGTCCACATATGTGTGGACATCTTGACTGGTAGAGTATACTGATGGGCATGACTTGCATATTTATAGGGTTTAAGAACCTTTTTATTCACAATTTAAACAAAATAAAAACCACACACCTCTGCCACTACGCTTAGGAGTCTTCTTACTAGGAGTGTCTGTAATTTGAATTTCATCCGGATTTCCACCTTCTTCCATTATTGCCTGTATTAAAATACATATTTGTTAGGAACTGTAAAGTTGCACAATACATGTTTAATTTAATGTATGTTACATAAAATGTATTTAGGTAAATGCTTTATTTCTTAGTTTGGGTATCTTCTCAGTGTGATTCTGCATTAAAATTTGTCTCAAGCCTTCCCCAGTGATTACTCTGCACGTTTACTGCAGGTGCGGAAGCACTGATTATATAGACACTGAGAATATAAAGTTTAATTTATTCACTTCCTGTGCTCTTCCAAATGAATACATTATGTGGACTCTAAATGACCTTGCTCTTGTACACAGTAGAATCTCTTAACAGTGCATCACTAGAGAGACAGGATATTCCATAATTTTGAATGAAATTATTCTCATTGGTCCCTGCAGCAAAAAAAAAAGGGAAATGACTTTTACACAGATAGTGTGGGCAGTCCTAGCTTTATGCAAACTGCTGCAATATCACAATTTCATCTAGCTGTATTTTATATTTTAAGCAATGCAAGATGTAAAACCTGCATTTGTACTTTGAAAGCACATTAATATACATTAATATTTGGAAGATGCATTTTGGGCACTAGACAGTCCCTTTAAAGACCAATAAGCCAAACTGGCATCTTCTTGGCCAAGAACATACAAGTAAAGCCCAGATCATGGTCTCTACAGACCATGTGAGAAAATGCAGCAGACGCACACATTGAGAATTAGCTACATTTTGTATATCAGACTGAGGCTACACAGTGGCCTCATTTGACAGTGGGCACCCCGCTGCAAGTCCCTGCAACAGGATCCGCACACAGCCCATCGGGGGGGAGCCACGATGAGCTGGTAAACTAAGGGCGTTCTACAAGCTTTTTAGGCACTAAAAAGTAGGATGGCAAAGAACATCCTACAGGTGGGAAGGGGTTAAAGGCTCACCAAAACAAAAACAAAAAAATGTTTCCACTTTTATACTGCTTGCACCCCAAGCTTCCACTCCTCTCAAACACGCTTTTGAATTGCTACAATTTCCTGGCCAATAACCTAAATGGAGCTTAACGCAAATTAGTCACAATTAAGTCTGTCTGATGTCCCAAAACATTTGCAAAAGCATGTAATAAGAATTCCCACAGGTTCAAATCCTCCCTGCCTTTCCAATCTACCTACATAATAAGCAAATAATAAGTCAGCAAATGTGGTCCCTTTCCCTTTTTTAATCTAACAGTCGCATATGAAATCTTGTATTTTATTTTAAGTCCTATGGCTTGACAGATTTCACATAGAGAACAATATACAAGAATAATAGCATTTTTACTTTTCTTTATTTGCACTGACATTTTTGGTTATTGCTCTGCAAAAAGTGACTATTTTGTATTAAAGCACTTATTATGCTGAATATAGCAGTGTTTGGAAGTAGCAGAGGTGAGAGCCCACATTTCTTGAAAGTCTATTGGTTTGTGTGTCTTTTTTTTCCAATTGTTGTAATCATGTTTATTTTTGCAAATACAGCAATACACTATAGATTTTAAATAATTGATGTTAAGATAATCTAGAGGTAGGTAACATCTCTGAAATGTTCAAAGCATACATTCCACTTTGGCAAGACTACAATTACAGGGATTTTCATCTCTTTGGATCCATAGGCCTCCCATAGAGATGCTTGCACATTTGAAGCACACATATTGCACATAACGTGACCTATGGCTTCAGATGAGCAATTACTTGGCATGCACAGCTCTGAGCATACAACTGTAAGCTAAGAATCTTCATGACAGCTTTGTAATTTTCTGCAAGCACAACTCATAAATTGGTCATGCAAATTACAATAGGCATCATTTATGCTAAATTCTCTAATATTGTTCAAAACTATTTTTAAGAGTCAGAAAAGTGCACCATTTATCAAATACTTTATTTATTTATTTTTTTAAATATTGTGCTTCCAGCCTTTTCAATGGATTAATCGGCTTTCTTCCCTGTTTGGCCCCTCCCCTCCCTCTGGCAGCCTTACTGCAAGGTTGGGAGAACATCCCGTTGGGTAAACAGCACCTGCAATGTAAAATGTTAGCCAACCCTGCTAAACATTTACTCATGTGCAAGCATCAAGTGTCCCTACTTTGGACACATATCCCACTTTACTACCCTCATGCTTCTCTTTTTCAATTTACTGAGACGGTATGCTGCACAGCAACAAAACTGACTATTTTTATGTGTATTTCTCAGAGCTCCACACACAATAACGTTCATTAAGGATTGGTGGCATGTATTTCCCATAATTATCTTGACATTAGTTGAAATGTCACAGCATCTGAATTGTCAAAGTCTAGCTATTGTAGAGACTGGAATAGAGACTTGTGGTATTCTTGAGAGATTATGTTGGATCATTTAACTAATCTAGGTATACTGGTTCTACTATTTTTGCACCCACATTGGGATCCTAAGATAATTTATTGCCTTATAGTGGTAACTGTCTACCACCTTTGGCCCAGTTAGGGGTATGGTTATAGAGGTAATGGGCCTACAGGTGATGGAGATAAGAGGCTAATTTGGGAGCCGGGGAAGGTGAAAGAGAGCCTGTGGGGCTTTATTTTTTTTTTTTTGCCTTCTTCGTTTTAATTATGGGGTTTGCCACATTTTCTTAAAAAAATAAGAACTCTGCTATGCTGTTGCCTCTATAAACTTAACATTGGCCTCAAGCCAATGTTTTACTGGCCTTTTGATTAACAAATATAGAGCAAAAGAGCCAAAAGACTAAAATGAGGGCACCTAGAAGGGTAATCCTTAAAATTACTCAATGCTAACCACTAGTCCAAACACTTCCTACCCAAAGCCATATACCAAGCTGGCGGCCTAAACACTTGCAGATAAAGCCCATTGGTAAACCACCAGTGTTATATATAGTAATATATTAACATATGTGGAAAACTAAAATGATCAGGAAGAAAGGCAATGAGCGAGTGCAATTGACACCATATTTTCATTAACCCAAAAATGTCTAGCCAAGTGCTAGGACATTAGTCAAATCTCAGTGGTAAACCAGCAGTGTTGTGAATATATAAAGTAAAATTAACATACTCAGGATGAAAGGCAAAGAGTGGGATGGATAACATTTTTGCATTGTATCTACATATGGGCATACTAAACAATTAATATATTTATGCAAGTCTTACATGGATAACGGAATTATTCTGTCACTTTGAGAAGACATGCTGGATAACTTACATACCAAGCTATATTACCAGTAGTACATTTACAGGTGTAATGTCACAGTTGTAACACTTTGAGAGGGGGATTTATAATGGAAGTGTCAGGGGAGTGGGAAAAAAAAGGTGCAATTTGGGTTATATTTATATCAGCCAATGCACTTATTTTATACATTCCCATACTTTAAAAAAAAAAAAAAAAATACCTGGAATTGCGACGCCACCACCCACGGAAGTTTAGAACCTATTTTTGTCGGGAGTTAGTGTTATACATTGGCATGCACATTGATCACGCCACTAATAGGTTCAATTTGTGTGCCAAGTTTATACACCTCTTGTGTGTGTATTTTAAGTGAAGGTCTGCTTCTTTATACTTTGGTCGAGGTGTGGGGAGCATCACAGGTTGGTATAGCTGTCCAGTATTACCTACATGTGGCACTGTAGTATCTGCTTTTATATATATTGAATAACTATGACGCAAAGTCGTAAGATTTTGCTTAAAAAAAAAATCGTTAGCTTAACACAGGAAAGAAAAAGAAAATGTATTCACTTGCCATAAATTTTATTTTCCTGGTTATAACCATGAAAGCATTACATACATTTGTAAATGCTGCCATGGATGGTCAGCAGTTACTTATCATAATTTTGTTTCCCTGGTAATAAGCATGACAGTATTTCCAGATGTATGAAATGTTGCCATGGATGGTCAGGAAAAAATATTTACATACATAAATAAGGGTTTAGGCACAAAAATGGCACTTTCATGCCTCCCCTTGCTTTTAGTTTACTGTAGCTATTGAATATCAAAGGGGAGTATGCAACACATCTACTTCCATTGCCTTATAGAAAAAAAAAAAAAAAAGATCTGGAATAATACCCATGGTTCCTCCCCACTACGACCACCACTAAACAAAGACTGGTCAGACCACAATTATATTATGCAAAAATAAAATGTATTTTGAAGCAATTCAGTGTGTTGAGACATTAGTGGCTCTCCAAGAAGCTTCTTAGGTCTTACTTTAGCACCCCAACAAAGCAGTTAAATAGTTTCTAATTTTACATTTCCTGCAATTACTTTGATAGACTTTAATGGATATTTCTAGATATATTTTGCACGAGACTGTATCTGTATATAGGGCTTTATTCATGAACGAGGAAATAGCACATAGAGTATACTCTACTACTTTGGCCTTAAATGTTAAACTTCCCTTTGTCGATTCACTGCAATCCCCTCTCATATATAAAGCTCATCATTTATTTTATTTTCTAGGCACTATGTTTTCTAACACAGACATTTATTTGCATACAATTCACAATGTATTTATTATACCTGTGTGAAAGAACAAATGGCTCGTGGGGTAACCAGATCAATATTGCAGTGATAGTTAATCTACGACATTAAAGATGTAATAAAAATGTAATCCACATCACTGCCAGTGTTGTATCTCTCACGAGACCAAATACTCAGTGAACGTTTTGTGAGAGTACACCGTGGGAGCGGCCTGTGTGTTACAGGCCTCCTTCATGCAATATCTGCCCACTGGTTTACTCAGACTACCGACCCTTCCTTACCTTCCGTAGCCTCTCCATGAGTGCGCTTTTGTTCCCATTTATGTCCATGTTACGTTTTCTCAGTTCGGCCTTTAGGTCTATGACCCGCAATTCGCTCAGCTTCTTCGTTTCTGCATCAGCGCCAAAGCCCGGATCAGCGGGAGTCTGACTGTCCGCCATATCACTTTCGATAAAAAAACAAACAAACGTACGTATACTTGGTGCCCGTACACTAAAACAAAAAAAAGGGAAGGTAAATTAAGACACTCGCCGGTGAAGCCCCACCGTCTACACGCACACACTACCGCTGCACGTTTCTACAAGATGGCAGCTAACATGCTCAGACATCCCACGTGAACACGCACAAATCCCAGCCAGCAATATAACGCGCATGTGCGTAAAACAGACGCGGCGAAAGTAGCTGTAGCGGACACAGATTCGACTTTGCCGCGCATGTACGTTGTAGTTCACCATCAATATGTGTGTCTGATATACAAAGCAAAGGTTACATTTTCAGGCCACATGCCTCTATAAAAAAAAAATGAGCTGATAAACAGAGAATCTGATATTAAAAAAAGTTAAAACGTAACATTTACCTGAACAAATGAGATAATATATATATACAATATTAAGAATAAACAAAATCGTCTAAAAGTTACCAAAATGTGATATAAAAGGAATATCACTCCACCCGCTTTAACCCAGCCATTTGGAAAATTTGGGGTCATTCTGGACAGTATCATTCTGGCTATTTTAACATTTCGTCAGTGTGTGTGTTTAACTGTAATTTTCTTTGTCATTTGCTCTACCCACGCAAATTATATATTGTTTTTTCTAAGGACAAGAAGGGCTTTCTTTAGATACTATTATTTCGATTACATCATATAAGGTACTATAAAAAAAAATGATATAGTGAAAAATGTAAAACAAAATACACATTTTATTTGAAAAATCTTTTACTCATCTACAAAAGCTAATGAAAAAAAAACGCTAAATAGATTCTACTATTTCAGAAATGCTGTTTTAATATGTTTTGCTTTTGCTTACAATTTATAGTGCAATAAGTACAAGTAACGCTAGAAAGGCCACGTTTTTTTTTGTTTTACAACCTGTACCCATGTCCCATTTGGGACATTTTTGAAGCTGGCCAGTGTAATTTACCCCCATCAAACCATATATTTTTGAAAAGAAGACACCCCAGGGTATTTCAAATGGTGGCATTTTAACACTTTCCATGCAGTCATTCTACCACCAGCTTTTGCCAAACTTTTGAGTAGTAATTTATTGTGGTGTTTTTTCACTCACATTGCATGAATTCTCAGATTCTGGTATGTGTCACTGCCACACAACACACCAATATGTGTTCAGAAGCATCACCTGAGTACAGTGATACCATCTATGCATAGGTTTGTCGGCTTCTTTGGAGGCTAAACGGCCCCTTAGTGGGTGTAAAAAAAAAATGCAGACACAAAAAAGTAATTCTGCAACCTGATAAATGCCTAAGCAGTGATCTACAGCAATGAAATGGTTAAAAGCTCTTGGAAGAGCCTTTGTTTTACAGTAATAAATTACAGTAAAATAACTCCTAAATAAACGCAGCAAAAATGTGCTGCTGTGCAAGATCACTGCTTATGCAGTGATCAAAGGGAATGAAGGTGTTAAAACACAGGAATGGCTTTTTATAAAAAGCCATTGAGTATCATAATTTTATTGAATTTGTTATAGTTTATTAAAACGTACTAAACTCACTAACTTATACTAAACAGATCTCTCTCCCTCCCTAAAATACAAGTGAAGAGAGGGAGGCGATGTTGCCTTTCGACCGTGACTGGTGAGCTCTCATCTGAGCACTCACCAGGTATGTCAGCCCACCCGATTTATATCTTGCCGTGCGTCCTTCTACTGAATGTGGTTGCTCAGGAGAGTGATTACCAATAGGTAAGGCACTTTTCATTTCTTGTTGCTAAATGCCTCAGTACCAAGGCATTTCATCAACACCATCAGAGCTTAGAACTTTTGTTCGCTTCTTAAGCTCATGTGTGCAGCCGGCGGCGCCATTTTTTCATGGCTGCCACGATCACTCCGAGAAGTGATTATATAGCGCCCTTGCACTTTTGTTTGTACTGCTCAATGCCTCTACATAGTTTTTAATGCATGATGTGCTAGGAACATCAATTGTCACAAAGGGGTTAAATGCTAAGGTGGAACAAGAGTTCCTTCCAAATAACGAGTATAAATAGCATGGTAGGGAAGAAAGATATATAGTAAATGCAAAATTATAATTTAAAAGGCAGGAATGCCTAATTAATAAACGATTGAACTGCTGTTACAAAAATAACAGGTTTAATAATTGAGTGTTGGCAATAGCCAGCACCGAAATTCAGGCTCTGGGGCACACACGATCACTCCTGCAATATGGCTGTGCCCTCTGGTGGTCAGTGTTCGGAAATGAAAAAAAAATTCACTTTCGTCGCTCTGAATATGGTGCTTGACTGCCCCTCCTTCCATCAGAGCACTTTTTTTTACTGAGGAGCAGCGGGCAGCAGGCAGTACTAGCTCATGCACACTGATCATTCAGAGCATCGTATTTCTGCTTTTAGCACACAGAGCTAGTATTGCCCGCTGCTCCCCAGGAAGGAGGGGGTGGACCTTCACCTCGTCCCTGGTGAGGTCCACCTCCCTCCCTCAGTGCCACACTGTAAAAATTAGGGGGACAGACCACACACATGGGAAGGAGGAGGGGAGAAAAGACAACACATATGGGAGGTGGGGGGACCACAGACATGGAAGGGGACAGACTACTGACATGGGAGGGGACAGACCACAGACATGGGGGGGGGGGGGGGACAGACCATAGGAATACGGGTGAACAAACCACAGACATGGGAGGGGGACAACAGAAATGGGTGCAGAGAGGAGAGAGAGACAGGCATGGGAAGGATGAGAGGAAAGAGAGACAGGCATGGGAACGGAGAGAGACAGGCATGGGAAGGGAGAGGAGAGGGACAGACATGAGGAGGGAGATACAGGCATGGGAAGGGAGAGAGGAGAGAGAGACAGGCATGGGAATGGACAGAGGAGAGAGATACAGGCATGGAAAGAGAGAGATAGACTAGCATGGGAGAGGAGAGGGACAGACATGGGAAGGGAGAGGAGAGGGACCGGCATGGGAAGGGAGAGGAGAGGGACAGGCATGGGAAGGGACAGAGGAGAGAGATACAGGCATGGGAAGAGAGAGGAGAGAGAGATAGACTGGCATGGGAAAGAAGAGGAGAGGGACAGACATGGGAAGGGAGAGGAGACGGACAGACATTGCAGAGGCATAACTAGAAACCACCGGGCACCCGGTGCAAAAATTGCACTGGGGCCTCCCCTAACTAGCTGCATGTATACTTATATGAACTTTTTTATATTATATTCAACTATTTTCATATGTAATGAAAATGTTATTGAAATATTGTTAATTTCTTATTTTTATTACGTTCCTCTGAACCCACATTACACCTAAAGGTCTTAACACAGCAGTTTACAGTACCCACAGGACTTGGCTTGTACTCATCTTGCACCCACACGATTTGGCATGCCACAGTGTAAATTTGCCTGCCAGAACATACCACAGTGTCACTTTGTCCCACTGAACTGCCCTTGCAGAACATGCCACGGTTTCACTTTCCTCCATAGTACATGTTATTTTGCCCCACAGAACATGCCACTGTATCACTTTGGCCACAGCCAATTTGCCCATTATGCCACAATTAGCCTGCCCATTAATATACCACAGCCAGACATTCAGATTGCCAATTAATATGCCACAACAATTTTCCCCATTAATATGCCACTATTAGACTGCCCATTAATATGCCACAGCCAATTTTCCCATTAATATGCCACTTTTAACCTGCACATAAATATGCCACAGCCAGATTGCCAGTATGCCACAGCCAATATCCCATTAATATTCCACTATTAGCCTGCCCATAAATATGCCACAGCCAATTTCCCATTAATATGCCACTATTAGCCTGCCTATAAATATGCCACAGCCAATTTCCCATTAATATACCACTATTAGCCTGCCCATAAATAAGCCACAGCCAATTTCCCATTACTATGCCACTATTAGCCTGCCTATTAATATGCCATAGACAATTTGCCCATAAATATGCCACAGCCAATTTTCCATTAATATGCCACTATTAGCCTGCCTATGTCAGGGTTCAACACTGACCTTCTGACTCATGCATTTAAAAGTCATTATTTATGTGCTTATGTTCCTCCTGCCTCCTCTAGAGTTCTCCCTACCTTACTTTGCTTGTATACACCTCTGTTTGGTGTCAGGTAGGCTCGTTACCTTTTGCTCACACCCAGGTTAAATAGCTGCAGTTTCTGGCAAACAGTGCTTTTGCATTGAAGTTGGAGGCCTGATTTCTGAGAGCTTCTGCTTCTGTTCCTGTTCCTGATACTCTCCTTAAAGCCCATTTGTATTGTGACCTTGTCCAGGAACTGGGAATCTGAAACCTGAGTGGCTCAACCATCTCAGTAGATGATTTTCAGCATCTCCTGAGACCCTCTGAGTACATCAAGATCTCTTCAGCTAAGTTATTCCCTTTAAGCTACCCTTCTCATTTCTCACCCTCTCCAGGGTGTTCCTGCTTAGTCACCCTCTCCAGGGTGTTCCTGCTTAGTCACCCTCTCCAGGGTGTTCCTGCTTAGTCACCCTTGCCTCTGGCCTTAACCCTTGTTTAACTCTCTCCACCCCTACCTTTGCTTTGTCTACAGTCCCTACTATAGCTTTGTTCTTACTGCAATTCCTACTCATACCCTTTTCCCATTCTGCAGTTCTTTGCTAAATTCCCTCTTGTCTCTCCTTCAGTCTTTATTCCAATACCTAGCTCTGTTTATTTATCTGTTTTCCCTTTGCAGTATATTTAACATGCAACCAGACACCTCCACTATCCCTGCACTTAAACTCCTACCTGACCTGGTAAAGGCCCTGACAGAATGCAAAAGCCATACTATGGAGTCTGCAGGGTTAACCTCAGTGCTAAAGCTGCTGGCTGAATGTTTGTTGCAGATATGCAAATCTGTGATGTGTGTCCTGGAGAACAGTGTTACTAATGTTTGTGAGAAAAACCCCAAGACTGAATCATTATCTATAAAACTGCCTAAGAAAAGTTTTAAACATGATCCCCTCACTGATGAGCAAATGAAGAAGCGGCGTATTGACAATGCATGTTTCTATTGTGGTAGAAAAGGCCACAGAATTTCATTTTGCCCATTTAAACCAGCTAAAGTCTCTGTACCTAGCAATGTCAAGTTCCAGGCCCAGGAACCTTCATATAATAACTATGTTACACCTACACTGGAGAAAACCCATACAATTCCTCCATGCAGTGCTTCTAGGGAGAGTGTATCTAAAACACCTGAGAAACTTTTGGTTCCTGAAGCTGTTTCTGCTAATCAATCACTACCACCTGCAACTGATGATGAGTGGTCTGATATGGTGTGCAAGTCTTTTGATGCCTCAGATTTCCGTGAGGAGGCTATAACATGCACAGCTATGGAAGAACCTCCTGGATATCTATGTACTGTCAGGACTACAACTCCTATCACTCATAACAGACAAAATGGTGAATCCAGTAAATTACAGACTGCCAAACACTCTTCAGGTGCCCCAGGTCTTGTCCAAGCATCTGATGGGACAATAATAGGAAGCAAGAACCTTGTCCAATGTGAGAGTTCTCTGGATGAACAAAAGATAATCCAGAGAGATCCACTACCTAACAAATCTAAATCTGTTCCAGCAAAAAGTGATATTGCTTCTAAAGACTCTAGTTCCTCTGCAGAACCTCTTGTCCTTAGTACCGTTCCGGTCTCTGGTAAGAAAAAGAGAAAGAAAAAGGGACCAAGTACACATCTAGAGAAATCTATGACCGCAGGTGAACCACCATCAAGTGAGTCCACAGCTAAATCTCTCAATACAATACATGTTTCTGGTCCCAACAGTACATATGAATATCTACCACCAGATTGTGCCAAGGCTTCTAATGGGACTATTGCATCTGACCCCACTGACTTTTCTGTACTGACCCGAGCCACAACTGGCCAAATGGGGTTCAGGGATGCAAAGTGTTGTACTACATGCGGAGAGAAAGGTGCAAGTAAGAAATGCTCAGTGTGCAAATTGGTAATTTACTGCGATAAGAACTGCCAAAAACTCCACTGGGTTACACATAAAGTCTGTAAAACACTAAAAGAAAAAGGGAATCATTTCACATCCAGATAAATGTATGACTGCTGTCTTGCTGAATCACCCTACAGTAATTCCAGAACTATATCTCTCAATGCAATACATGGTTCTGGTCCCATGGACCCCTACACCAGTACAGATGAAGATTTACCACCAGATTGTGTCAAGGCCTCAAATGGGACTATTGTAAGAAAGCAAGACCTGCATATTTTTGAACAAATGCTACGTGATAATGCGCAGAGACAGCATTCTTATTACTAACCTGTTTTTGTTTCAGCCTTTAGCCATCCCCTGTTCTCTGCAGCCATGAACAGTTTGCAGGGATGGTTGTATTATTGTTTTTCCCCCTTCATGCCTAGAAACCTGTGTTTTATGTATTTTGTTATCACTGTTCCTCTTCTGGGAGGCTGTATATGTCTTGCCAGATTCTATGCTCAATTATCTAATTGGTTCGCGTCCGGAGGCCGCTCCTCAAAGGGGGGGGATATGTCATGGTTCAACACTGACCTTCTGATTGCATTTAAGTCATTATTTATGTGCTTATGTTCCTCCTGCCTCCTCTAGAGGTCTCCCTACCTTACTTTGCTTGTATTCCTTCCCCTCTGTTTGGTGTCAGGTGGGCTCGTTACCTTTTGCTCACACCCAGGTTAAATAGCTGCAGTTTCTGGCAAACAGTGCTTTTGCATTGAAGTTGGAGGCCTGATTTCTGAGAGCTGCTGCTTCTGTTCCTGATACTCTCCTTAAAGCCCATTTGTATTGTGACCTTGTCCAGGAACTGGGAATCTGAAACCTGAGTGGCTCAACCATCTCAGTAGATGATTTTCAGCATCTCCTGAGACCCTCTGAGTACATCAAGATCTCTTCAGCTAAGTTATTCCCTTTTAAGCTACCCTTCTCATTTCTCACCCTCTCCAGGGTGTTCCTGCTTAGTCACCCTCTCCAGGGTGTTCCTGCTTAGTCACCCTCTCCAGGGTGTTCCTGCTTAGTCACCCTCTCCAGGGTGTTCCTGCTTAGTCACCCTCTCCAGGGTGTTCCTGCTTAGTCACCCTCTCCAGGGTGTACCTGCTTAGTCACCCTCTCCAGGGTGTACCTGCTTAGTTACCCTTGCCTCTGGCCCTAACCCTTGCCTCTGGCCTCTTCCCTTGTTTAACTCTCTCCACCCCTCCCTTTGCTTTGTCTACAATCCCTACTATAGCTCTTTGTTCTTACTGCAGTTCCTACTCATACCCTTTTCCCATTCTGCAGTTCTTTGCTAAACTCCCTCTTGTCTCTCCTTCAGTCTTTATCCCCTTGACGACAAAGGACGTGCCTGGCACGTCCTGCAGTGAATGAAGCGGTTTTCGCGATCAACGATCGCGAAAACCGCTTTAACAGTGCTGGTCTATTGCCTCGACATCGAGGCAATAGCCAGCACCGGAATTTTTATTTTGGGACCCCCACGATCGCCCCACGGAGCGATCGTGGGAAGCCATATTGACGAGCATGCTGCTCCGTCAATATGGCTAAGCCCTCTGCCGGTCTGAGCTCCGGAAGTGAAAGTAACTTCACTTCCGTCACTCTGAATATGCTACTTGACTGCCCCTAGTGGTAGTTAAGTAGCATTGCAATGGAAAATATTTAAAATACATATTTAATTAATTAAAAACAGGTTATTTAGCTATATTAGCCTATAGGGTTAAAATTAAATATTTTTTAGCATAAGGGATAGGGTTAAAATTAAAGTTAAAAAATATTAAGGGATATAATAAGGATTAGAGTTGGGGTTAAATTTAGTGTTAGGGTTAAATTTTGGGTTCGGGTTGGGGTCATAAGATCAATATTGGAAAAAACCAAAAAACACTATTTTTGGTTTTTGCCCCATAACTCGCAAAAAAATACCGAAAAATATGGAAACATGCATATATTTGAACTCGGGAGAATATTTAGAAACTATTTAGACGGGGTCTTTTTTAATGATTTTATTTGTGTAAATTATATTTTAGGTCAAAGTTAGAAAAAGTTGGTTTTTAAAAAATTTTCATCATATTTTAGGATTTTTTTTTTGTAGTAAATTATAAGATATGATGAACATATTGGTATCTAATGAAAGCCCTTATTATGACGATAAAAACAACCTATAATTTGTGTGGGTACTGTATGTGAGAGAAAAAAATTACAGCTAAACACAAACACCCTAGAAATGTCAAAACAGCCATTGTCACCAAGGGAAAGTCAAGGTGAAAATGTCTTGTCACTAAGGGGTTATTCCAATACCTAGCTCTGTTTATTTATCTGTTCTCCCATTGCACTATATTTAACATCCAACCAGACACCTCCACTATCCCTGCACTTAAACTCCTACCTGACCTGGTAAAGGCCCTGACAGCCTATTAATATGCCACATACAATTTTCCCATTAATATGCCACAGACAATTTTTCCATTAATACACCAGCACACTCCTCCCCCCTTCCCCAGTACTCACCTGGCAGTCTCCTCCGTTTTTTATTTTGCCATTAATATGCCAGTCATATTTTACCATTCATTTGCCAGTCATATTTTGCCCATCATTTGCCAGTCATATTTTGCCCATTTGCCAGTGTTATTTTGCCCACCATTTGCCAGTCATATTTTGCCCATCAAATTCTGCTAGTCATATTTTACCATTCATTTGCCAGTCATATTTTGCCCATCATTTGCCAGTCATGTTTTGCCCATAATTTGCCAGTATTATTTTGCCCATAATTTGCCAGTATTATTTTGCCCATCATGACTGTCCCAGCAGCAGACAAAAATGAATGGGCCCTGTGTGTTTGCCCACATTTTTTTTTTTTTTTTTACATTTTATACTTTTTGCAGGGCTTGACGGCCACGGTCGCAGCTGCGACCCCTGCTCTAACGGTAAGTATGCAACTGAGACATGGGAAGGGAGAGGAGCGGGACAGACATGAGGAGGGAGAGGGACTTCTGAGCAGTGGCGGAATTATCGTTGTTGCAGGGGTCGCAGCTGCGACCGGGCCTGTCACTCCAGGGGGAGCCCTGGTGACCCCTGCAAAAAAACAAAAAAAAAGGCAAATGAAGGGCAAAATAACACTGGCAAATGAAGGGCAAAATAACACTGGCAAATGAAGGGCAAAATAACACTGGCAAATGAAGGGCAAAATAACACTGGCAAATGAATTGTAAAATAATACAGGCATATTAATGACAAAATAAAACAGGAGACAGCCAGGTGAGTACTGGGGAAGGAGGGTGGTGGTGTATTAATGGACAAATTGTCTGTGGCATATTAATTGCAATCTGGATGTCTGGCTGTGGCATATTAATGGGCAGGCTAATAGTGGCATAAAGGGAAAATTGGCTGTGGCGTATTAATGGCAGTCTAATAGTGGCATATTAATGGGCAAATTGGCTGTGCCCAAAGTGATACCGTGGCATGTTCTGTGGGGCAAAATAACATGTACCAGGGGGGGAAGTGACACTGTGGCATGTTCTGCTGGGGCAGTTCAGTGGGAAAAAGTTACACCGACGTATCTTCTGACGGGCACATTGACACGGTGGCATGCCAAGTCATGTGGGTGCAATATGAGTACAACCCAAGTGCTGTGGGTACTGTATAGAGGTGTGTTAAGACCTTTAGGTGCAATGTGGGTGCAGAGCAACGTAATAAAAAATTAACATTTTTATTACATATGAAAATAGTTCAATATAATATTAAAAAGTTCATATAAGTATACATGCAACTAGTTATATAAATATATTTCACCTCAAGCTTTTGAAAAGGCTGGACATATTTTCATGTTTTTTTTTTTGTGGTCAGAAAAGTAATATTACTTTGCTGAGAGGGTGGTTGCATGGAATAGTCTTCCAGCATAAGCAGCAGAGATTAATAGAGTAAAGGAGTTTAAGCATTAATGGAATAGGCATAAGGCTACCCTAGATATAAGATAAGGCCGCGGGACACGTGACCCGCGATTGCGCTAAAACGATGTACAGGCAGCGCTTCCCTTCTAATGGCAAGAGCATCGGAAGTGAAAGTATTTCACTTCCGATGCTCTAGGGGGAGCCAATCAATGCCGGCACAACAGATCTATGTGATCTGTGTGCAGGCATGTATGGTAAGTGCTCTGATGAGCACTTACCATACAGTCAAAGGCAATATTAGCAAATATTGCCTTTGACAAGTATTGATCTGCCTCCCTCACCTTACTAGTTATAGTAAGGGAGAGAGACAGATCAGATAAAGTAAAAAAATCCTCCTTTGTGTATTTTAGCTATATGAGGTTCCTTATTACAGGACTGCTAAACAGCATAGGAATGATTTATGTTACATAGGTGTGTGTATGTATATATATATATATATATATATATATATATATATGTATGTGTGTGTATATATATATATATATATATATATATATATATAATATGTATGTGTGTGTGTAACATTAATCATTCCTATGCTGTTTAGTAGTTCTGTAATAAGGAACCTCAAACCAACAATATATAGCTTAAATACACAAAGGTGGATGTAAATAAGTGATATATATATATATATATATATATATATATATATATATATATATCATAAATCATAAATCATTATGCTATATATAGCATAATGACTGACTGGATGTCTGTGAGGTGTGTGTGTATGTGACTTTCTGTGTATGTATGTGATTCTGTATGTGAGGTGTGTGCATATGAATGTCTCTGTGTATGTATGCTTTCGTGATGTGCCATTTTCTGGCTCCTTAACCCCTTAACGACAGATGACGTGCCAGGCACGTCACGGCAAATCGTGGACTTGCCGACAGGTGACGTGCCTGGCACGTCATGCACTAAACTGAGTAAAGAAAGCGACCAGCGGTCGCTTTCTTTACTCTAACGGTGTTGCTACAATGCCTCTAGGTAGAGGCATTGTGCAACACCCCCCAAATGTGCAGGGGCGCGCTACGATCACTCCACGGAGTGATCGTAGCAGCCATTTAAAAATGGCTGCGCCCACTGCACACATGTGCTTAGAAAGCGAACGATCGTTCGCTTTCTAAGCATCTCCGGTGTTGTTAAAGTGCCTCGCCAGCGAGGCACTTAACAACACCTTGATGCTCCCCAGAACCGATGGTGGTCGCTCCCCTGAGCGACCCCATCGGCTCAGTAGAAGGGAACGCTGCCTGTACAGGCAGCGCTTCCCTTCTAATGGCAAGAGCATCGGAAGTGAAAGTATTTCACTTCCGATGCTCTAGGGGGAGCCAATCAATGCCGGCACAACAGATCTATGTGATCTGTGTGCAGGCATGTATGGTAAGTGCTCTGATGAGCACTTACCATACAGTCAAAGGCAATATTAGCAAATATTGCCTTTGACAAGTATTGATCTGCCTCCCTCACCTTACTAGTTATAGTAAGGGAGAGAGACAGATCAGATAAAGTAAAAAAATAAAATAAAATAATAAAAAAAATATTTAATACAATTTTAAACACCAAGGGCTTTTATAAAAGCCATTTAACCCCTTCCCTGCCATTGATCGCTGTGTACGCAGTGATCATACACAGCAGCACATTTTTTGCTGTCTGTGCATTTTTTAGGGGTTCATTTTTTTTTTTTACTGTAATTCATTACAGTATAAAAAAAAGCTCTTTTAAGAGAGATTAACCCCTTTCTTGCTGTAGATCACTGCCTAAGCATTTTTAATTTTTTTTAAAGTTTTTTATTACACCCGTCACATGTTAATTATACCCGCTAGGGGACTACGTTTAACGTAAAAAATTTTTTTTAGCTGTCTGACCGCATGTATAGCGATCAGTAACAGCTGATAAGTGACTAAGGCGGGTTGGCGCTTGCTTAGATGAGCATCACCATTCGTCTGGTTAGATCAATATTTGTAAATATTTGATCTGACCCGTGTAGATCTGCCTCCCTCTCACTTGAGTTTTAGTGAGGGAGGGAGACAGAGCTGTATAATGTAAGTTTTTAATTATAATATATTTAATAGAATTGAGACCCAAAGGCTTTTATAAAAGCCGTTTCCAGTATTTAACCCCTTCCCTGCAATTGATCGCTGTGTACGCAGCGATCTTACACAGCAGCACATTTTTTGCTCTCTGCAATTTTTTAGGGGTTATTTTTTTTTACTTTGATTTATTACAGTATATCCAAGGCTCTTTTAAGAGCTATTAACCCCTTCCTTGCCGTATATCACTTCCTAAGCAGCACATATGGTCACTGCCTAAGCAGTGCATATGGTCACTGCCTAAGCAGCGCATATGGAGCAATCTAGTCGCAGAAGGATTTTTTTTTGCTATCAGCATTTTTTTGTCAGACTCGCTAGGGGTTAGTTATACCCACTAGGGGATTACGTGTATTCCTTTTGAAGCTGTCTGAACGCGTGTATAGCGATCAGTAACAGCCGATCAGTGGCAAAGGTTGTTTGGTGATTTCTCAGATGAGCATCACCATTCGCCTGGTTCGTAAATATTGTTCTGACCCATATGGATCTGCCTCCCTCTCCTCACTTGAGTGTTAGTGAGGGAAAGAGACAGATCTGTATAACATAATTTTTTAATTGTAATAAATTAAATAAAATGTTAAAAAATTGTGAGTCCCAAGGGCTTTTATAAAAGCCATACCCTTTGTATAGTGTAGTGTATTAACCCCTTCCCTGCCACTGATCACTGCACAGCAGAACATTTTTTCTTGTCTGTGCATTTTTAGGGGTTAATTTTTTTGTACAGTACTACAAAGGCTCTTATAAGAGCTATTAACCCCTTCCTTGCTCTACATGTTCAAATTCCAAGTTTGAAAATCAAAAAGCGCACCTCTCAAATGTAGCCTTTCAACACCCAACAAAGCTGACAAAGCTATGCATGGGTGGTATCCCTGTGCTCGGGAGATGTTGCTGAACATATATTGTGGTATTGTTTGTCAGTGACACATACCGAAATATGTGAATTTGTGTCTAAAGTACAATGTATGTGGGAAAAAATACACAATAAAATGACTACCACAAACTTTGACAAAGGCTGGTGGTAGAATTGGTGCATGGAAAGTGTTAAAATAACACCATGTAAAATAGCCTAGGGTGTCTACTTTTACAAAATATATACTTTTTGGGTAAAATACACTGTCCTACTTTAAAAAAAAGTCCCAAATGAAAGATGGGCTCAGGCTGGCTACACGTCAATATTCCAAGTTGAAAATGCGCACCTTCACAATGTGGCCCTTTTAGCCCCCAAACAACCCAACAAACCTATGCATGGGTGGTATCCCTGTACTCAGGAGATGTTGTTGAACACATATTGGGTTATTGTTTGGCAGTGACACATACCAAAATCTGTGAATTTATGTCTAAAATACAATATTTGTGAAAAAAAAAACACACAAAAATTACTACCACAAACTTTGACAAAGGCTGGTGGTAGAATTAGTGCATGGAAAGTGTTAAAATACCACCATTTGAAATAGCGTAGGGTGTCTACTTTTAAAAAATATATGGGTTGATGGGGTAAAATACACTGGCTGGTTTCAAATATGTCCCAAATGGGACATGGGTGCAGGCGGTCTGCATTTCAAAATTTCAATTTGGAAAACCAAAAACTGCACCTACCAAATTTGGCCTTTTACCCCCCAAACAACCCAACAAACCTATGCATGGGTGGTATCCCTGTACTCAAGAGATGTTGCTGAACACTTATTGGGGTGTTATTTGGCAGTGACACATACCAAAATCTGTAAATTCATGTCTGAAGTACAAGGTTTGTGAAAAAAAAAACACAAAAAAATTACTACCACAAACTTTGACAAAGGCTGGTGGTAGAATTAGTGCATGGAAAGTGTAAAAATACCACCATTTGAGATAGCCTAGGGTGTCTACTTTTAAAAAATATATGGGTTGATGGGGTAAAATACACTGGCTGGTTTCAAATATGTCCCAAATGGGACATGGGTGCAGGCTGTCTGCATGTCAAAATTTCAAATTGGAAACCCAAAAACTTCACCTCCCAAATTTGGCCTTTTACCCCCCAAACAATCCAACAAACCTATGCATGGGGGGTAACCCTGTACTCAAGAGATGTTGCTGAACACTTATTGGGGTGTTATTTGGCAGTGACACATACCAAAATCTGTAAATTCATGTCTGAAGTACAAGGTTTGTGAAAAAAAAAACACAAAAAAATTACTACTACAAACTTTGACAAAGGCTGGTGGTAGAATTAGTGCATGGAAAGTGTAAAAATACCACCATTTGAGATAGCTTAGGGTGTCTACTTTTAAAAAATATATGGGTTGATGTGGTAAAATACACTGGCTGGTTTCAAATATGTCCCAAATGGGACATGGGTGCAGGCTGTCTGCATGTCAAAATTTCAAATTGGAAAACCAAAAACTTCACCTCCCAAATTTGGCCTTTTACCCCCCAAACAATCCAACAAACCTATGCATGGGGAGTATCCCTGTACTCAAGAGATGTTGCTGAACACTTATTGGGGTGTTATTTGGCAATGGGACATGGGTGCAGGCTGTCTGCATGTAAAAATTTCAAGTTGGAAAACAAAAAACTGCACCTCACAAATTTGGCATTTTAGCCCCCAAACAACCCAACAAACCTATGCATGGGTGGTATCCCTGTACTCAGGAGAAATAGTAGAATCTATTTAGCATGTTTTTTCGTTCGCTATTGTCGATGAGGAGAAGTTGTTTCAAATAAAAACAAAGAAATTTGTGTATTTTTTTTTTTTTACCATATTTTTTTTTTTTTTTTTTAATAATATGATAAGATATGATCAAAAATATGGCATCCATAGAAAGCCCTTTTTGTCCCGATAAAAACAATATATAATATGTGTGGGTACAGCAAATGACGAAGAAGAAAATTACTGCTAAACACAAACAGCACAGAAATGTTAAAATAGCCATTGTCCAGAAAGGACAAAAATGTTTCAAAGGCTCTGTCCTTAAGGGGTTAAACTAAATAAAATTTGTCAAGTCCTGATATATATCATAAATCATTTCTATCCTGTTTAGCAGTTCTGTAATAAATAATGTCACACATATGTGTGTTATGTGTGTGTGTGTGCCATTTTTTATTACAGGACTGCTAAACAGCATTGGAAGGATTTAAGTTTATATCAGGGTTTGACAAATTTAATTTAGTTTTAGGAGCCAGCAAAAAAATTTAGGAGCCAGACATCACAAAAGCATACATACACAGAGACATTCACATACACACACCTCACATACAGAATCACATACATACACAGAAAGTCACATACACACACCTCACAGACATCCAGTCAGTCACATACACAGCCAGTTACACACACCAGTCAGCAAGTTTGGTTGTTGTTGTTTTTTTTTTTAAAAGAAAAAATGAATTCCTTAACCCCTTCCCGACCTTATGACGAGTTAACTCGTCATAAGAGCCGCCGCATTAGCGACCTTATGACGAGTTAACTCGTCATGCAGTCTAGCCGGCGGTGCGCTCCGTGGGCACCGCCAGCTAGTCTGCAATGGGTCCAGGACTAAGCCTCGCACCCGAGGCAAAGCTCCTGGACCCGATCGGTGCATTCCCGGGCATGTGATCGCGGTGATAACGTGATCACCGCGATAACATGCAAATTAGATGGCAAAGTCAGTGTGTTCTAATTCACTCTCTGTGCTTCACATTCTTATAGTGAAGCACAGAGAGTGACCCGTAAGTAAAAATAAAATTAATAACATACACAGAGGTAAAAAAAAATAAAAAATTAACCCTTTCATTGCTGATCACAGTTTTTAACTGTGATCAGTTTCCTTCCACTTTATTGCCCTCATTTAGTTTTTTTTTTTTACCAGATTTTTTTATTTTTACAATTTATACAGTTTTTTTTAATAAATAAAGGTAATTTTAATATATTTATTTAATAAGATTTAACCCCTGCATGCCTGTTGCATGATTTTTACTGATCTGACATCGCACTCTTCAGAGTTTTTTTCTGTCTTTTTTTGTTATGGGGGGTTTGGGAACCAATATTTTTCTTTTTTATTAGTTAGTTAATTAGGGGGGATAAGTGGGTTAGTGTTGCACTAGTTATGTAGCTTATTATTGGGAAAATAATGGGGAAAAACATTTTTTTCCTCAAAAATGTACTCTTTTATATGTATTTTTTAATACTAAAATGTAAATCATTTTTATGTATAGGGTATCAAAAGAAAGCTCTAACTGTCCTTTAAAAAACAACATATAACTTGTATGGGTACGTTAAATGAGAGAGAGGAAAATTATGTTTCAAAAACCGCGTATTAAAAATTGAAAAACGCTCTGGTCCTTGGCCCAGGAAAATCCCTGGTCCTTAAAGGGTTAATGTGTCTCACACGTCACATACACAGCAAGTTCCATATATAAACACACAACACACAGACAGCCAGTTACATATATACACACACACAACACATACACAGCCAGTTACATATATACACACAAGCACACACAGCCAGTTACATACATACACACACACACAGCCAGTTACATACATACATACACACACAACACAAACATAGCCAGTTACATGCCAGTCAGCAGTTTATTTTGTATTTTTAAGAGACAATAAATATTTTAATGTGTCCCCCTTCCCTTCTGCTTCACCTCAGTAGGGGTATTTCTGCTGCAGCCGGATCTTTATTGATCTTCCATCTTTCATCTTCACGTCATATCTCGGCACTCAGACACTGACACAAACACACACTCTCGCTCACACTGACATGCACACACTCACACTGACATGCACTCACTCACTCACACTGACATGCACACACTAGCTCTCACTGACATGCACACACTCACTCTCACTGACATGCACACACTCACTCTCACTGACATGCACACACTCACTCTCACTGACATGCACACACTCACACTGACATGCACACACTCACACTGCCATGCACTCACTCACTCACACTGACATGCACACACTCACTCTCACTGACATGCACACACTCACTCTCACTGACATCCACACACTCACTCTCACTGACATGCACACACTAGCTCTCACTGACATGCACACACTTTCACTGACATGCACACACTCACTCTCACTGACATGCACACACACTCACTCAGTAAGTGCCCGTATGGTTCCATTTAAAAAAATAAAAAAAGTCATGGGCTATAGCCCCAGATATTTTGGAAACCTAGCAACGGCTCTGATGACACTCATCCTTAGCAATGTAGGTTCTTTTATTCAAATATCCAAAAGATGGTGTAAATATTAATTGCAAAAGAAATCAATGTAATAACACACAAAACCAACTCACAAAGCTTGAGGTGGACGCCACGGGGATGCACTCTAACATTGACATATTAATAGAAAACCTAACTGTGGCATTTTAATGGGCAAATTGGCCGTGGAATCTTAATAGTACAATATTACTGGCATTTTAATGGCACAAAAATACTGGCATGTTAATGGTACAATATTACTGGCATCTTAATGGCACAATAATACTGGCATCTGAATGGCACAATATTACTGGCATCTGAATGGTACAATAACACTGGCATCTTAATGGCACAATAATACTGGCAGCTGATTGGCACAATATTACTGGCATCTGAATTGAACAATATTACTGACATCTTAATGGTACAATATTACTTGCATCTGAATGGCATAATAATGCTGGCATCTTAATGGCACAATAATACTGGCATCTTAATGGCACAATAATATTGGAATCTGAATGGCACAATATTACTGGCATCTGAATGGCATAATAATACTGGCATCTTAATGGTACAATATTACTTGCATCTGTATGGCACAATAATACTGGCATCTTAATGGTACAATATTACTTGCATCTGAATGGTACAATATTACTGGCATCTGAATGGCACAATAGCACTGGCATCTTAATGGGCAAATTGGCTGTAGCATCTTAATGGCACAAAAATACTGGCATCTTAATGGCACAATAATACTGGCATCGGAATGGCACAATATTACTGGCATCTTAATGGAAAAATTGGCTGTGGCATCTTAATGGCACAATAATACTGGCATCTTAATGGCACACTAATACTGGCATCTTAATGGCACAATATTACTGGCATCTGAATGGCACAATAATACTAGCATCTTAATGGGCAAATTGGCTGCGGCATCTTAATGGCACAATAATTCTGGCATCTGAATGGAACAAAAATACTGGCATCTCAAAGGCACAATAATACTGGCATATGCGGTGCATACCTAGCACATATGGAGCATCTTTGCCTGATTATCCTACAGTGAAGGCTATATTAATATTTTCTGTTCTTGGTCAGATGTGGCTCCTATTTATTTGTTTTTTTATGTATAAGAAATGTATGATTGTTGTTTCTTATTTGTATGTTATATAAAGAAAAAATTAAATAAAACTTGAAGATACAAAAAACTCCCAGTAAAATCATACCATATTGTAAGCTATCATAGAAAGGTAGCATATAACACATCTGTATTGTAAACATATTGGTCCTATGGGATATTTTGTTTATATTAGTATTGCAAAATGTCAATGTGCACAATAAAATCATACCTTATTGTAAAATATCATAGCAAGTGGTGTGTGTATATTGAATGTAAATATATGGGTCCAATGGGATTATTTTAACTCCTCCCATATAAAATATATGGGGCCTGGAGCTTGCCAAGTGCCAAATGCACATGGCCACCTAAAATAAATAATAGGGCCAGGCAACCTACTAATCCATGGGGCCAAAGGCTGCCCCACTAAATTAACATGGCAAGGTGCTGCCCATAAAAGGGTGTCTGTGTGTGTAAAGGTGTCTGTGTGTGTAAGTGTGTCTGTGTGTGTGTTAAATAGGGGCTCTGGGTATTGGCCCCTTGGGTTATTAGTGGGCACGGATCAATTATTAATTTTAGGGGGCCAAGTGTATTTGGCAATTCTATGCCCCCATGTATTTTTTATTAGTTGGCCAAGGGCATTTTGCCAATCCCATTCACACCTGCGACCAGAGGCGGCTCTTTAATTAGGCAGCTGCCTAAGGCCTCACAGCTGCCTAGCACAGCTAGTTGAAATCGCTGGGTGACTGACAGCGATGCTCAATTTATTTCATACCAGGTTTCAGTTTCTCCGGTAGTGTAGTCAATTCTTGGCAGCAAGTCTCCCCTAGAATATGACATATTCACATTAGTTTTTTTTTTTATATAAAAACCAAGTGCTAATAAATCAGACACACCACCATACATAGTAAAATAACAATCATAGAGAAGGAGGGAAGATAGTTGTCAATATCCTGCTATCTTAAAGGCAGCTCTTATAAGTCAACCTAAACATTGCGCATACTGTGAATGCAGAGAAAAAAAAATTCATAAAAATGATCTATACATTGTGTTGCAGAAAATGTAGAAAATAAGAGAAATATATGTTTTACAAGTGTCTGCGGGGGCTCTAGCTTGTGACATCACCTTGTGGTTTCATATGCAAATTACACATACACCATTGAAAGATAAGCAGGAGACACCACAGACACATATAGAACACATTTTTCTATTTTTTATGCACTTGCTTGCCATTCTGATAACACAATGTATAGATCATTCATCATTTTTTATTCTCTACATTCACAGTAAAAGCAATGTTTAAGTTGAGAGAGTCACTTTAAGGGAAGAAATGTGACTTGGATAATTCTTGGATAATCCCAATAGTGCTAAAAAAAATTAAATATTAAATACAGGAATAAAAGTCCGTTATATCATACTAATGTAAGAATAAAGCCAATGATTAAAAAATGAAGTAAAATCATAAAAAAAAATAAAAAAATGCACACATTGTCACGCATGAAATATGTTCAGATATTTGAATTACAATTCTTGGCAATGGCTCAGCAAATGACAGATATAAGCAGTGTCAGAGGAGTTAACCCCCAGATTGCTAGACAGATATCGGCAGTGTCAGAGTAGTTAACCCCCAGATTGCTAGACAGATATCGGCAGTGTCAGAGGAGTTAACCCCCAGATTGCTAGACAGATATCGGCAGTGTCAGAGGAGTTAACCCCCAGATTGCTAGACAGATATCGGCAGTGTCAGAGGAGTTAACCCCCAGATTGCTAGACAGATATCGGCAGTGTCAGAGGAGTTAACCCCCAGATTGCTAGACAGATATCGGCAGTGTCAGAGGAGTTAACCCCCAGATTGCTAGACAGATATCGGCAGTGTCAGAGGAGTTAACCCCCAGATTGCTAGACAGATATCGGCAGTGTCAGAGGAGTTAACCCCCAGATTGCTAGACAGATATCGGCAGTGTCAGAGGAGTTAACCCCCAGATTGCTAGACAGATATCGGCAGTGTCAGAGGAGTTAACCCCCAGATTGCTAGACAGATATCGGCAGTGTCAGAGGAGTTAACCCCCAGATTGCTAGACAGATATCGGCAGTGTCAGAGGAGTTAACCCCCAGATTGCTAGACAGACATCGGCAGTGTCAGAGGAGTTAACCCCCAGATAGCTAGACAGACATCGGCAGTGTCAGAGGAGTTAACCCCCAGATTGCTAGACAGACATCGGCAGTGTCAGAGGAGTTAACCCCCAGATTGCTAGACAGACATCGGCAGTGTCAGAGGAGTTAACCCCCAGATTGCTAGACAGACATCGGCAGTGTCAGAGGAGTTAACCCCCAGATTGCTAGACAGACATCGGCAGTGTCAGAGGAGTTAACCCCCAGATTGCTAGACAGACATCGGCAGTGTCAGAGGAGTTAACCCCCAGATTGCTAGACAGATATCGGCAGTGTCAGAGGAGTTAACCCCCAGATTGCTAGACAGATATCGGCAGTGTCAGAGGACTTAACCCCCCAGATTGCTAGAGAGATATCGGCAGTGTCGGAGGAGTTAACCCCCAGATTGCTAGACAGATATCGGCAGTGTCGGAGGAGTTAACCCCCAGATTGCTAGACAGATATCGGCAGTGTCGGAGGAGTTAACCCCCAGATTGCTAGACAGATATAGGCAGTGTCAGAGGAGTTAACCCCCAGATTGCTAGACAGATATCGGCAGTGTCAGAGGAGTTAACCCCCAGATTGCTAGACAGATATTCGTGTCTCAGTTTTCTGAAGTGGGCTGGGCCTACCCACTGAAAGAGAAGCGGGTCGACACCTCCCATCTCCACTCTCTCAATGTCGAGGCAGCCTGTTTCCTTACTCTCCATGCCAGCAGATGGGCTAGCTGGGATGCATTCTGGAGTTTGGTTAGGTCAGGTAGACCTTGTCCTCCTCTGCTTAGTTTTCTCTTTAATTCCTGAGTTGCTATTCTGGGCCTCTTAGTGTTCCAGATAAATCTCAGGAATTCCCTCTCAAACTGTCTAAGTGTCTCTAGAGGAACTCTATAAGGGATGACTTTCAGCAGGTAGAGTATTTTCGGGATTATATATGCTTTGATAGTATTTAGCCGGCGTACCCATGACACTTCAAGCGTCCTCCAGGTATTTAAGGTGTTCTTAATTTCCAGCAGCAGAACTGAGTAATTAATAGGAATAAAGTTTTCCAAAGTAGGAGTAATCTTAATTCCTAGATAGTCGATGACGGTTGTACTCAGCGCTGGCCTTAAGTATTCCGGCGCCCTGTACGGGCTTCCCCCGTGGCGCCCCCCCCCCCGTCTCTTTCACCCCCCCTATGTGTGTGTGTCTCTCTCCCTTCTCATGTTTGTCCCTTTCCTCTTCCTTGCCATGTCTGTCTCTCTCTCTCTTCCCTCCGTCCCCTGTTCTGTCTCCCCCCCCCCCTGTTCTGTCCCACCCTCCCCCTGTTCTGTCTCTCTCTCTCTCTCTCTCTCTCTGCTTAATGCAGGCATGGGGAGCCGAGCAGCACTTTCTCATGCTTCCAGTGGCACCCCCGTGAAGCAGACGCTGCTCTACTTCACAGGGTGGGGGCGGAGCTACACCGCTGTGCCGGTTAGCTCCGCCCCCTCCCCGGATCTAGCAGAGCCTACCGAGCAGAGGGCTGGTGAGGGGGGATCTTTTGATCTCCCCCAGCCAGTGCCTCTACCGGCTTTTTTTTTGAACTTTTTTTTTTTTTGAACGGGAGGGCGCCCCCTGGGGTGTTGCGCCCTGTGCGCTCGCACAGGGCGCACACCCCTATGGCCGGCCCTGGTTGTACTGTGTATATTTTGACCTAGGCTTTCCAGAATATCCCCTTGTCGGGGAACCAAATATAATGAAATAACCTGAGTTTTGGATAAATTAAGTCAGTAATTTGAGAGGGCAGAGAACCTAACTACCACCTCTAGCATTGCGGGTATTGATCGCCGCGGGGAGGAAAGTGTTAACATTACATCATCCGCGTATAGCATGATGGTGTGGGACCTATTCCCTATTTTAATTCCCTTGACCTCCGTGGCGTTACGGAGTGCTGTCGCGAGTGGTTCAATTGAAGTGCGTACAAAAGTGGGGCCAGAGGGCATCCCTGACGTGTCCCATTCCTGATCCCAAATAAAGTTGAGTTCATGGATGAGCCTCCCACTTTGGCGCTAGGATTAGAATAAAGTGCAAGAGTTCTATCCAGGAACTGGCCGATCAGACCAAATGCTTGCAGGGTACTCGACAGATAGTTCCAATTGACTCTGTCAAATGCCTTCTCGGCATCAAGCACGAGAAGGACTGAGGGAGTTTTTTCATGATGTATTATTTCAAGTATGCCGAGGACCCTGCGGGTGTTATATTCACATGATCTGCCAGGCATAAAACCGACCTGGTCCAAAGTGGTTAGTCCCGCAATAGTCTGGTTCAATCTCTGTGCTAAAATTTTAGAATGTATTTTGATGTCTTGGTTGATTAGGGAAATGGGGCGATAATTAGTGACCTGGGCCGGATCCTTTCCAGTCTTCAGAATCGGAAATACTAAAGCCTCTAACATTTCATCTGGAAAAGGTGTGTTCCCATCAATACTGTTATACAGCCTTTCCAATATCTGGGTGATCACTGGATCCAAGATTCTATAGAAGAGAGCAGGGAAACCATCCGGCCCAGGTGCCCTGCCGACCCTCATCTCATGTATTGCCCTCGAGATCTCAATCCGCGTAAAGGGGCGGCTGAGGATTTCCAGTTTTTCTGCAGAGAGTTTAAGGAGGCAGAGATCCTCTAGAAACTCAGTCAGAGATAGTTCATCTTGGACATTGGGGAGATTATACAGGGATTCATAATAAGTACGGAGGGAGAGAGAGGGAGAGAGAGGGAGAGAGAGAGAGAGAGAGAGAGAGAGAGAGAGAGAGAGAGAAACAGCAAAAAAATAGAAAAGAGAATTATTATTTTACTTAAGTACTTTTAGCTCTATAAATTATAATCAGTTAAGGCGGATACAAGTAATGATAGTAATGCGTATCTCCGCTACCTTCCTCCTATCATACAAGTGTTTTGTGATTAAATCTGTACCGTAGAGAAACTTTTAAAATTATGACAATAGGTTCCATCAGATCTTCTCCCATTCTCCTTGCCCTCTAAAAATTTCAAGTAATTTCAAAAGGATTTCAGTATTGAGCGGTAGAGGGTATTTGTTCTTGAATATGATTTTGTTTAAGTCCCCTTTAATCAATACAGGGACATAGAGATCCCTCTTTTTCAGCAACAAAGAAAAAAACATGCTGAGGGCCTGATAAATCCATTATTTAGATTTTCCTCAATGTATTGGGCTAATGCCTGATTTTCTGGACGTGCCAAAGGGTAAGAATGACCCATGGGAGGACTGGATCCACTTAATAATTCAATGGTACAATCATATGTCCGACATGGAGGCAAGGATTCTGCTTTCTTTTTAGAGAATACATCTAAATAATCCCAATATTGGGATGGTACAATTTTCCGGGGATCTTCGGTAGGTAAATCAAGAATAAGATTGACCTTGTGGAGGGATATACAACAGGATGTTTTACACTGATCACTCCAAGAGGTGATTTGTTTGTTCTTCCAATCGATATTGGGATTATGGCGTTGTAACCATGACATCCCTAAAATAATGGGTATGAGTGGACTCTGTAATGTATCGAAATGCAATTCTTCAGTATGGCATATTCCTACCACAACTCATAGAGGCTCAGTCTGTAATGAAATGATTCCTGTAACGGGATTTCGTCTAATGTGGCGACAGCTGTTTTTTGGGTTTTGATATTTAGAAGTATTTCCTGATGAAGAGCCCATTTCTCATCAATAACATTTCCAGCAGCGTCTATGAAGGCTTGGGTGGCCATTTGATGGCCTCTCCACTGGAGAGTGATGGGTACATACATTTCTTTGGTTGTCTGGAGGCATGATCATAGAAACGCTCAGTGGAGAACCTCCTGACTCCACCAAACGTAAGCATTTCCTGACTTCTTGGGGCAAAGAGCTACTAAGTGTCCTTTTTGGCCACAGTACATACATAACCCTAGAGATCGCACTGTTTTTCTTCTGTGGTTAAACGAAGAACTGGGCCTATCTCCATAGGTTCTGTCCCCGGAACAGTAGTTTCTGTAGTGGGTTTGGAATAAGGTCGCATAGGTGGACAAAGCCACGTTATTTCTAGCCCTCTCCATCTGTTGAAGCTATCTCTAAAACATTCTATCATATTTTGATAATTGGTTTGTAACACATTATCTAAGTCTATTTTAAATTTTATCCCAAGGTAATCAATAACCTGATTATCCCATTTACAGTAATATGTAGGGCTTTTTTCCCTTTTCTTCTAGTTTTTTTTTATTAGTATTTGTACATCTTGTATTAGTTGTGAGGAGATTAAATCTGGGGCTAATCTGTTCGTCCTTTCTAGTTTAGCCAGTTCTATATATAATATGGTTTTATCATTTTTAACTTTTCTTTCCGTTCCCATTTTTATGAATAGACGTCTTAGAAAGCATTTCAGTGTACACCACAAGGTAAAATCCGTAACTTCCCATTATCATTCTTATCCAGAAAATTATCCATTTTTTTTCAACGTTTGTATTTCAGAATTATCATTAAGTAGGGATTAATTTAATTGCCATCTATTTCTTTGTTTGTACTCTGGATTATTTTTAAGTGTATAAAAAATGGGTGTGTGGTCCGACCATGATATTGGGCTTATAGCCGAGGATACAAATTGATCCATGTTCGACTCTAGGGTCATAATCAAATCAATCCTCGAGTATGATCCGTGTACTTTAGAAAAGAAAGTGTAATCCCGAAGTTTTGGGTGTTGGGTATTCCAGATATCATAGAGTGAGTTTCTATCTAGAAAACTCTGAAAGGCTTTAGCTGCTCTTTTAATCGCGGGGTCTATTTTAGTGCCACTAGGCATACTTTAATCTTGTTTGCTATCTAAAACGGAGTTCATATCCCCCCCAAAAAATCAGGATTCCTTTCGCTAATTGTTCCACACTTTCAAAAAGTTTATTAAGAAAACGAGTATAAGATTGATTTGGGCTACAGACGTTTACCAGGGTATAGATCATATCATTAATTTTACAAATCAATATAGCATATCTACCATTTAAGTCTCTTTTTTCATGGATGGTTTCAATTTTTAAATTGTTGGAGATAAATATAGCTACGCCTCTTTTTTTGTAACCTTCTGTAAAATTAGCTTTCCAGAGTGATTCCGCAGGAAGTTGCCAATGGGTTTCTTGTATAAATGCTATATCTATATTTTTTGCTTTAACAAGTAGTATAGATGGCCCCTTTTTGGGGGGGAATTGAGGCCCTTAATGTTCAGTGAAAGAAGTTCAAGTGTCATCTATTTTTATTTGTAGTTCATCCTGTCCATTACCAAATGAGTCATTTTTGTTTCTTAATAGTAGGCTCCCAAGAAGAGAGGATACTAATTGTTTTAATGTTACATCTGTCCTTTTTAATATACCACAATACCAAGACACATAAAACATACACATATTTTATTTGAATCAAGATGAAGTAGTTACTTCAAACTCTCCTGCTGCCGCCTCAGGATACATACTGTGCGGATGGGTAGGAGTTGATTGTGAGGATATCAAGTATTAAGATAAACAGTTTACAACAATAAGCATGGATTTGCTATTATATGTATAGTACATTTGGGGAATCCCTATCTTTCCTTTATCACAATCCCCTCTCATACTCAAAGTAGTTCATTTATGGAGACTTGAACACGTTTCTATACCTAACGTAATCAATAGAGAGGTGGAAGAAAAGAGGAGAGCAGGGAGGAGTGAGCGGGGGGGGGGGGGGGGGAGAGAGAGGAGAGAAGAGGAAAGAAAAATAGTAAGATTAGCGACTATATTGTGTTTCATTAGTATATTGACTTATAAATGAAGGATTCCCTTCAGTGATATAGTATGGCTAACCCACTAGTGTATAATTTTATGGGGTATTATTTGTGAGTTTAAATTTAAAAAAAAAAAGAATTAAAATTTGTGACTTATATTGTGTTCTTTAATATGTTAACTTGTGTAATAGGGATTCCCTACGGTGATATAGTCTGACTAATCCACTAGTGTATAATCTTTAAGGTTGTGAGTTTATAGTGTTTCTAAATAAATAGGTGATGTGTTTCAAGTATTGGTATTGAGTTGACAATTTTAATATATTCCTTATAGAGAAATAAGGATAAGGGATAGGCATGGGTGTCCGCAGGGGGGGGGGGGGGGGGGTCAAGGGGGGCTTGAAAACAAATAGGAATACAATAGGAATATCTCAAAAATTCATAAACTCCTAATGCTTTATTATTATGGGGGTATAGAATATCTCTTCTGTATTTAAACATAAAACAGGTGACCCCCTCGTTCCCTCAGGAGTGAAATTCCTTAACTGTTATGGAAATGGAAAAGTAAAGAAACACTTTGTTTTATAACGTCAGTGCACATCATGTCTACAATACAATTTAAGCAAGCAGGGGGACAAATATCAACATGAATCAATCACCAATTCCATCTAATTTTATTTATTTTTCCCTTTTAATTCACCTCTGTCATTAATTCACAAGTTGGTATCTAATTTCGCATCCCCTCCAAAATATATAACCCGTGACAAATAATTCGGGAGTATATGAGGGACTAGATCGAACAAAGAAAAAGAGGGAGAAATACCAACAACAACAGATGCGTACATAAAATGAATACAAAAGAAGGAGAAAAAAGGAGAGAAGAGAAAAGAAGGAAAGAAAAAACAAAACAAAAAAAAACGGAAAGATCAAAATAACTTGACACATTCATACCCATACTACCATCTCATTCACTTGGGGACCTCCAGGCACTCCGGGGGAGGGGGGGGGGAGAGGGGGCAGAGGCAGGCGGGAGGGCCCCTCAGATCAATCTGATGTGCAGGGGTTGTGTATCTCTTTCCATAGGAACCAGATCTTATAATACGTTTCTCTAGAGTATCTATCTCTTCGGAAAGAAAACCTCTCGGCTAAAGATTGGGTGTCAATTTGGACCTCTACTTGAGTCCATGAGGGAATCTCTGTTTTCCTCCAGTAGCATGCCAGGCAGATCTTAGTTGCCAGGAAGATATTAATCAAAAGAGATCTATTGAATTTGTTTCCAATTGGAATATTCAGATGGAGTAGAAACATCTGGGGGGTTATTTGAATGGGGAGACCAACGCTGCAGTTAAGCACCTGGTTACACTAACCTTAGTCGTTACCTCCGTGCATCGGAGGAAGGAAACTCCTGTCGCGTTTTTTTTAAACTTTATTGATGTTGTGCGACTTCAATAAAGTAAAAAAAAAAAAAAAAAAACGTGACCGGAGTTTCCTTCCTCCATGCAGGAGGGAAGATGCACAGAGGAAATGACCAGAGATACAGCAACAAGGAGGTAAGTGCTCGGGAATTGGGGGGAGGAGGGGGGCAAAAAACGAGTAAATCCAGGCATATTGAGTGACAAAACCTTGCATATTGAGAGGCAAAACCTGTCTTATTGAGGGGCTAAATCCTGGTATAGAGTGGCAAAACCTGGCATAGAGTGGCAAAATCCTGGCAAATTATGGGGCAAAATCTTGGCATATTGAGGATCTAAATCCTGATATAGAGTGGGAAAACCCTGGCAAATTGGGTGGCTAAATCCTGGCATATTGAGGGGCAAAATCCTGGCATATTGAGGGGCAAAATCCTGGCATATTGGGTGGCTAAATCCTGGCATATTGAGGAGCAAAATCCTGGCATATTGAGTGGCTAAATCCTGGTATAGTGTGGTAATACCTGGCATAGAGTGGTAAAATCCTGGCATATTGAGGGGCAAAATCCTGGCATATTGGGTGTCTAAATCCTGTCATATTGAGGGGCTAAATCCTGGCATATTGAGGGGCTAAATCCTGGCATATTGAAGGGCTAAATCCTGGCTTATTGGGTGGCTAAATCCTGGCATATTGAGGGGCTAAATCCTGGCATATTAAATGGCTAAATCCTGGCATATTGAGTGGCTAAATCCTGGCATATTGAGTGGCTAAATCCTGGCATATAATGACAGTAAAAATATGCTCCCCCCCCCCTGAAAAAATTTCTGCGGATGCCCATGGGGATAGGATCTATCCTATGTGATTAAAAAAAACAAAACTTAAACCATTAGTATGTAAATTACTTGAAAATTCTCCACATACCCCCTTTTACAGAAAAAAAGGGAAAACAAAAAACAATCGACTTTCCCCCGCATCCACCCCTCCCCCATCTCCGGTCAGCCCCATAACGAGCATACTAAGGGGCAATATCCTGGCATATTGGGGGCAATATCATGGCATATTAAATGGCATATTGGGGGCAATATCTTGGCATAATAAATGGCATATTGGGGGCAATATCCTGCATATTAAATGGCATATTGGGGCAATATCTGGCATATTAAAATGGCATATTGGGGGCAATATCCTGCATATTAAATGGCATATTGGGGGCAATATCTTGCATATTAAATGGCATATTGGGGCAATATCTGGCATATTAAAATGGCATATTGGGAGCAATATCCTGCATATTAAATGGCATATTGGGGGCAATATCTGGCATATTAAAATGGCATATTAGGGGCAATATCCTGCATATTAAATGGCATATTGGGGGCAATATCCTGCATATTAAATGGCATATTGGGGGCAATATCCTGGCATATTAAAATGGCATATTGGGCTTCAAAGTTCTTAATTTAAGTTCTTAAGTTTTTTTTCCTGAAATTTCCTTCTTAAAATTAGGTGCGTGTTATACGCCGGCGCGTGTTATACGCCGATAAATACGGTAATTTGTTCTGTGGGCCCCAGAAATATTGGATATTGTTTTCTCTAAGTTTAGAGGTTTGATCTTTAAATGTAAAGATTATAATACTTTGATATTTTTCTTCATTTGGGGTCTTTTTCCTATAAGCCTTTAGTACCATGTCTTTGACGTATTAATTTGCAAATCTCACTATCACGTGTCTTGGGGAGTCGTTTCTAATTTCTTTTGCTTTTGGAATCCTATGGTATCTTTCATATGGATATGGGATCGGTAATTGAGTATTGATCAGAGTGTTAAAGAATGATGTTAAATAGCTTTCCATCTCATTTTGTGTTATACTCTCTGGTATTCCTCTTAGTTGAAGATTTTTCATTCAAGCTCTATCTTCCATTTCCGTTTGTTTTTGTTCCATTTTTTTAAAACTTATTTTTTAATATTTTCTTTTCTTTTTGTAATAGATCTTGTCTTTCTTGAATTTTTACCATTTGATCTCCTTGAAGATTTATTTTCTCACTTAGATCGGCTACCTCTTTGCGTAATTCTTCTTTTGTTAGGATCAGATCTCTTTTGATCTTTTCATATAAATTGTCCATTAGAAGAGACATTGATTCTTGTGATACCCCATTCCCTCTAGATTGTAAGCTTGCGAGCAGGGTTCTCTACCTCATGTACCAGTCTGTTTCTAGTGTGTCTAACTTAGTATGTAGTTCCCTCTATGCTCTATACCTAGCACTACGTAAATTGTTGACACTATATAAATAAATTGTAATGTAATGTAATGTAATGATACTATTGCTTTCTCTTTATCAGATTCTTCTGTTTGGCCTATAGTAGTTTGTTCACTACTGGTGTTGTCTATAGAGCGTCTTTGTTTTTGTAGAACCAGAGTTGTTTTAGGAGAGCAGAAGATGTTAATTGATTTTTTTTTTTTCATGGCTTGTACCTTTTTATCTTCCTTTTTTTCGTTGCCTTTTGGTGCCATCTTGTTGCTGTCTCTCTCCTCCTTTTCTTTCTCTTAGTGCTTAATGAGTTGGCACGCGTGGTCCCTGTTTATTATTAATATACCTCTCTGATTTTTTTTTCTTCTTTCTTTCATTCCCTTTTCTCTTTTTCTTTTTCTCTGGTTTTATAATGTCTCTTTTTATATATGTCTTTAATATTTATCTGTATCTCTGTCTCTCTGTGGCACTCAAGGCAGCTAGCGTGGTAGATGAGGTGCTTTTCTCTTTCCCCCTTCCACCTTTGCCTGCAATCCTCTCTCCTGCTTATATCTTGATAGGTTTGTTTAGTTTTTCCGGATTATAGATTCTTCTTTATATATAAATAAGTTTTAGTATAAGTTCACTTATGTTTATCTGGGTTGGGGCCTAAATGTAGGACCACCACTCCCAGCCACCACTTTCCCACAGGAATCAATGCAGGTATATACAAAGTTGAAACAAAGTTGGAACGGAGTCACAGTTTGTCGGTTTATCATCAAGCGTTTTTCTTCCTTTGTACTAATGGTCGGCCGGTGCGTTCATCACCCAGCGGTCCACCAAAGACCTGCAAGAGTATGGTAGAATGTCTATATCCTTTGATGTTCATCATAGGGAGCAGACATTGGAAACGTATCTGATAAGGGTTTTGTGGAGGGAGCCTATTAAGGATGTTTTTACATTATGATTTAATATTCTTGCCATCTTCTGATATCCAAGTCTGTGGAGTCTCCTTTTTATGACATCACTTGTGGCTTCATATACAAATTAATGCTTATCAATGGGAAGTATGTAATTTGCATATTAAGCCACTGGTGTTTTTTTTGTATACATTGTACACTGTATTTGCAGCATGCTCCCACCTGTTTGTGAAGCATCATTTTATACACTTATATTATTTGAGCCTGTGACTAGCTTAGCATTTTTCTTTACCCTGCTATTGCACATGTCTGATTACAGCTTGCTGGTAAAGGGTTAATTGGGAGGTGGTTTAATTGCACCTCTTCCAACACATTAAATAGGTTTTGGTAGCAGTATAAACTGCTTTGTGTGCCCTCTAGATAGGAGGTGAGAGTAGGTTCTCACCCTATTGAGGGTGTCCCTTGATGTGGTGGGTGAGCTTTATTATGCTTTGGCCAATTCATACAACCTCTCATTTATATTATGTTTATATATTTATTGCCAACTTTATTAGGGTGAGAATTGCAGACAGTTTTTGTTTTTTTGTATACATTTAAAACAAATTTTTCTCCTTATTTAGGAATTTGCTTTCAATCCTGCACAATGTATAGATCACGTTCAATCATTTTTATTCTCTACATCAGGGGTCTCCAAAGTTCTCCGACAAGAGCCACACTATACATTTTACACATTTTTGTGGGCCAGTGGAATAAAATTATAATTCAACTTTTGACATATGTAATAAAAAGTTATTAAAGGTTATTGAAAAAATGTATTTCTTGTTTTTTATTTCCTTCCTCTGCACCCACATTGAACCCAGGACTTACCCCAGCACCCAGATTGCACTAACGGGACTTACCACAGAACCCAGACTGCACTCACAGGACCTATCCCAGCACCAGGACTTGCCCCAGGACCATGATTTACACTCAGGACTTGCTCAAACAACCAGGTTTGCACTCAAGATTTGCTCCAGCAACCAGATTTGCACTCAGGACTTAACCCAGCACCTACATTTGCACTTGGGACTTAACCCAGCACCTAGATTTGCACTCAGGACTTGCCCCAGCACCCACTTGGCAGTAAAAGTACTTACCCCAGTGACCAGCACTCAAGACTTGCTCCAGCTTCTTCTTCCTCCTGCTGCTGTACACCGTGCCATCATTGCACAGAGTGCCGGGATGTGCAGCATGAGGGGTTGGAGCAAGCTGTCTATGTCTCTGGCGCAGACTGCTTCCCCTTGCGCGCGCTGCTCTCCTACACGCAGAAAAAAGTTAAAAGGGTTGCTTGGTGGGAAGGTAAGGGGATAGGTCAGCTTGTAAGTTGCTGAGGGCTGGGTAAGAAAATAGCATACAAAAAGGTAAGATGGTAAAAAAAATGTTGTCTTTTTATTCTTGGTCCTTGGACCATTAAAAACAAATGACATGAAAATAAACAATCCTTAAGGTAATCCTCAGCAAACAGAGAAAGAAGACCAATACTTACACTGAGGAAACGCTTAACGTGTTTCACACATTCGTGCGTTGTCAAGGTAAGAAAATGCCCATGGGCTGGATCTGGTCAGTGAGCCATAGTTTGGAGACCCGTGTTCTACATTCACAGTAAAAACGTTTTAGGTGATACAGTCCCTTTAATGTGTGTTTTTGCAGCTTACCTGTCAGTTTAGTTTTCGAAACGAGAGAAATCTCAATGTATCCTTCCTGGTAAAATACTATAAAAATACATAAATATATTTAAAGCACTTAAAATGGGTGCATACAATTTCATCTGGTTTCTATGCATATTGTCCCAGCTCCTGATAAAAATGACATTTTAAAATCACACTTTTTTTTCCAACAGGCTTAGTGGCTGATACGACCAGACCGGTGGCCCCCGTTTACCCAAACATTTTGGGTAAATGATTATTTTAGCCAACAGCCATAGATGGGATGGGAATTGGAATTATCTCCCTTCTTCCCCCATCAGGAAGTAATATTTAAAATGATTGGCATGTGCTGTGAACTTCAACATAGCATATTTGAAACTCTGACTTTATTTACGCTCTTCCAGGAATTTAAGTGGACATGATCGGAATTGAACAGTTTACTTTTTGTAAATTACAGACTTGACACACTAGCTTCTGTAAAATTACAGTTTCAATGACTGACATCATGCAACAATGCAGGATAAACCCCTCCGGTATCACTGATTTCAGAGTAAAGTAACATTTGACAACCCATATGAGGAAAACTATATTTCCTGTGGTGCAATATAGCTGACTGGGCTTCATCGCTTGTGGTCTGTCGTCTGTAGCAACTGTGGAACAAAATCTTAAACTTCATTGTTCCTCACTGTTAAATATATTTATTTCCCTTTTGTTCTGACCCATATAGCCTACTTATCCTTACCTACTTTTGTTACTCCTATATTCATTGCCATCCTTAGCTTTTCTTCCACCACTTCATTGTTCCCCAAAACATTCTGCCAGCAAGCCGACTTCCTACAAAAGTATTTAAATGAATATATGCATTAAATATTGGGAAAGTATATACATATTCAAACTTACTGCCGTCTGTAAAAGAGAGGACCAGTGATTGTGTCCAATTGCATTGTATTCTTTAATAAGTATAACAGTGAAAAATACTAGAAAGACAACATTATGTTATCTTTTAAGATTACATAGAAATTATTTTGGAAATAAAAACACCTTTGTTCTCAGTCAATTTATAATCCAGGTCATAAAAGCAGAGGCAAGATACTGATATTAACCACTCACACTTCCTGATATTGCAAGCTATTTTGAAATTGTTTACCCAGCTTCCTTTAAACCCTTGTGTGCCAGAGAGGTTATTAATGCATTGCATCATAATGCGTTACCTACCCACAAAGCACTGAAAGGGTTAATTGCAAAACATAAGAACAGCCCACATGTTCATTTATTGCAAAATCCCAGTTGCTCGCAGGTAATCATTTCACGTTCCTCATTTTCAACAGACTTCTATCACTCTAAAGTTTCTAAGTGAATAAGAGGTCGCTTTGTCTTATAATGGTGAGTAGCCTTGATTATTATCAGAATAGATAGATGGATGGATTAATATTAGCTAGTATTGCAGGAGCTGATGTTTCATTAATCTCTTTATCTCACAATCACACTTTGTGAATTGCTACCTTTTTCTTGCTGTTAGTGTGTATGTTTAGCCATTTGTTTGGGGACATATTGTGCTAGATACATGCTGTGCTGCAGAATGTACCATTCAGAGATTCAGAGGGAAATTGCTTAATAAAGATAGTTCCTATGAGATAAAGTCTTTGATTAGTTAACTGGTTACCCCTAGACAGACTTGTATTGTACATTAGAGCATTTAAAAGTTATACGTGTCCACCAAAAAGCTGACAACACGATCTGTATTACTGTGTTCATGCGCTGTACAATTTGCAAATCTAATGATCATTTGTGATCGTTTGCTTTTTGCTTGTTTAACCCTTTAAGGACCAGGGATTTTCCTGGGCCAAGGACCAGAGCGTTTTTCAATTTTTAATACGCGGTTTTTGAAACATAATTTTCCTCTCTCTCATTTAACGTACACATACAAGTTATATGTTGTTTTTTAAAGGACAGTTAGAGCTTTCTTTTGATACCCTATACATAAAAATGATTTACATTTTAGTATTAAAAAATTAATATAAAAGAGGAAATTTTTGAGGAAAAAAAAGTTTTTCCCCATTATTTTCCCAGTAATAACCTACATAACTAGTGCAACACTAACCCACTTATCCCCCATAATTAACTAACTAATAAAAAAGAAAAATATTGGTTCCCAAACCCCCCATAACAAAAAAGACAGAAAAAAACTCTGAAGAGTGCGATGTCAGATCAGTAAAAATCATGCAACAGGCATGCAGGGGTTAAATTTTATTAAATAAATATATTAAAATTACCTTTATTTATTCAAAAAAACTTTATAAATTGTAAAAATAAAAAAATCTGTTAAAAAAAAAACTAAATGAGGGCCATAAAGTGGAAGGAAACTGATCACAGTTAAAAACTGTGATCAGCAATGAAAGGGTTAATTTTTTACCTTTGTATTTAATTAATTTATTTTTACTTACAGGTCACTCTCTGTGCTTCACTATAAGATTGTGAAGCACAGGGAGTGAATTAGAGGCAAAGTCAGTGTGTGAACACACTGACTTTGCCATCTAATTTGCATGTTATCGCGGTGATGACTAAATCACCGCGATCACATGCCCGGAAACTGACCGATCGGGTCCAGGAGCTTTGCCTCGGGTGCGAGGCTTAGTCCTGGACCCGTTGCAGACTAGCTGGCGGTGCCCACGGAGCGCACCGCCGGCTAGACTGCATGACGAGTTAACTCGTCATAAGTTCGCTAACGCGGCGGCTCTTATGACGAGTTAACTCGTCATAAGGACGGGAAGGGGTTAAAACACTTTACGTTGTTGCTATTCTCCCAAGCTCTAGTCAAATGCTGAGAGCTTAGTTGGAGGTTCATAGAAGATGCATACCTGATTTGTAAAAGTAAATTAAATATATTTATAAACAGAAATTTTAATTTTAATTAATACATGCTTTTCATAATTATTGAACTTTATTATGCATGAAAAAAGTTAGGTGATCTTTAAGTTTGAGTGGTCCATTAAAGATTTTTTTTACTCCATGTCCTGTTTGCAGTTGTTAGAAAGTGATTTAAAAAATTCTTTGTTGAAGGAAGAATCTCTTTTACCAATGTTTTAACATCTTCCTAAAATACAGAAAAGCTCCATTGCCCCTCCGGTCATTCTATTGTTTATCGTATTGGATGTTTGAAGAAGGGTTGTAGCTAAAGTATTTGGCACCCGGGTGGAACTGATATTTAGCCCCCCTCACATCCCATTTTTAAAATTAAAAACATTGCCATCTCTGTCCCCAAACAGCTTACCATGGCCATATATATGTTCCCAAACAGCTTGCAGTGCCACCAATGCCCCCAATCAGCCTGTCATTGCCAGCACTGTGTCCAAACTGCTTGTCATTGCTAGTGCTCAGAACACAGGCATCCTGCGATGCTGCCCCCATTAGACACCAGGGCCTGTTTTAAGGAAGGAAAACATTCTGACTGCATGTTAAATAATCATTATGCAAGCCCCAAAGCATTGCATCATACCATTTTTTTTTGTTCAGAATTGGTAAAATCCATTGTTACAGCACATTTGAAAAATACACTGTGTATGGATGACCAGGGGCGTAGCGTGGGGGGTGCAGGGGGGGCCGGCCGCACCGGGCGCAATATCTGGGGGGGCGCACTAGCCCTATGCGGCCGAGCGGCCGCAGCCACAACCGCGCGATACTTCCTGTCAGCCGCCGGATGTGAGCGGCAAATGACGGCGTGACGTCACATCCGGCGGCTGCGCGGCGGAGGCTCTTCTGAAACTGCATCGCGGCCTTTCTTCCCTGAGCTGTTGGAAGTGGAATTTGTAAAGGTAAGAATAAAGGGGCTTGGGGGACCTATTGTATTATGTATTGAGGAGGGGGTCATTAATGTATTGGAGAGGGGGAGGGGGGGTCATTAATGTATGGGGGAGGGGGGTCATTAATGTATGGGGGAGGGGGTCATTAATGTATGGGGGAGGGAGGTCATTAATGTATGGGGGAGGGGAGGGGGGGTCATTAATGTATGGGGGAGGGGGGTTCATTAATGTATGGGGGAGGGGAGGGGGTCATTAATGTATGGGGAGGGGAGGGGGGTTCATTAATTTATGGGGGAGGGGAGGGGGGTTTATTAAATGTATGGGGGAGGGGGGTTTATTAAATGTATGGGGGAGGGGAGTTTATTAAATGTATGGGGGAGGGGGGTTCATTAATGTATGGGGGAGGGGAGGGGGTCATTAATGTATGGGAAGGGGAGGGGGGTTCATTAATGTATGGGGGAGGGGAGGGGGGTTTATTAAATGTATGGGGGAGGGGGGTTTATTAAATGTATGGGGGAGGGGGGTTCATTTAATGTATGGGGGAGGGGAGGGGGGTCATTTAATGTATGGGGGAGGGGAGGTCAGTAATGAATGGGGAGGGGGGGAAGTAATGTATGGGGGAGGGAGGGAAGTAATGTATGGGGAGGGGGGGAAGTAATGTATGGGGGAGGGAGGGAAGTAATGTATGGGGGAGGGGGGCAGTAATGTATTGGGGATGGGGGGGCAGTAATGTATTGGGGACGGGGGGCAGTAATGTATTGGGGAAGGGAAGAAGGGGGGCAGTAATGTATTGGGGAAGGGAAGAAGGGAGGCAGTAATGTATTGGGGAAGGGAAGAAGGGAGGCAGTAATGTATTGGGGAAGGGAAGAAGGGAGGCAGTAATGTATTAGGGGATGGGGGTCAACTGTGTATTAGGGGAGGGAGGGGTCAGCAGTGTATTAGGGGGAGGGGGGTCAGCAGTGTATTAGGGGAAGAGGGGGGGGATGGGAAAGATCTGACTTGGGAATTTGAGATGAGGCAATGATTATATTTTTTACATTTGTGGCCTAATGAATAATCTATATATGTGTGTGTATGTAGAAGGAAATGTAAATAGTTGGGGCTACAGGGGTGAGGGAATTATATTTGTAATATATTTATTAGGAACTGTGGAGGGAAGGGGGTTGGATGAGAGCATTAAATATCATAGCATTAAATATTATATTTATGGGGTAGGAACTGTATTATATATTTTTGGTTTAGTGCAGGGGTAGGTAACCTTTGACACTCCCTTTGTTTTTTGACTACATCTCCATTAAGGCTTGCAAAGCATAATGGGAGGTGTAGTCCACAACATCTGGAGTGGCAAAGGATGTCTACTCCTGGTTTAAAGCATAGGTGTATAACCATTTGGCTTCCCCAGGCCAAAATAACCCCTTAAACTCTTAAAGGATCACTATAGTGTCAGGAAAACAAAGCGGTTTTCCTGACACTTTAGTACCCTGAGGGTGCCCACACCCTCAGCGTCCCACTCCCGTGGCGCTGAAGGGGTTAAATTCCCTTCAGTTACTTACCTTAATCCAGCGCCAGGCTCCCTCGGTGCTGGTGACCTCTCCTCCCTGTCTGACGTTTTCATAACAAACAATACATGTGCTTGGGGGGTAAGGGTTTCTTTAACTAATCTAGTAGAAGAGACTCGAGTGCTAAAATCCACGGGTTAGGGGGCGCAAATTACTTGCCTTGCCCCGGGTGCTGACAACCCACGCTACGCCACTGTGGATGACACATACTAAGACACATGACAGGATACAGTGCTTTATATGTAAATAGTTCTGGTGCAAAAGTGACAACAGTGGAGCAATCAACTTGTTGATTGCTAGGGTGATTAGACTATATTTTCGTCTTTGCTCCACCATTGCTCTTTATGAATAACTACCAGTGCAACACAGTCTGCTTTTCAAAGGCAGTGGTAAAGTCAGGGCTGGTGCAAGGATTTTTACCACTCTAGGAGAATCCTCATTTTTCCCCTGCCCTTACCCCACCTACTTACAACAGCTAGACAAACGAGCATAAATCACGCAAATACACACACAGTCTTGTGCGCACATTTACACACACACACACACACACACACACACACACACACACACACACACACACACAAGCCACCATTTCTTTTGTTTCTTGTTACAGAAAAAGTAAATTTCTTAATGTGTCCCCCTGTCTATCTTCCTCTCCTACCCTCCATTGTATGTCTCTCTCCTTTTCTATGTCTGTTGTCTCTCCTCTCTGCACCCATGTCTGTTGTCCCCCTTCCCATGTCTGTCCCTCTATATCTGTTGTCCCCCCCCTACCATGTCTGTTCTCTCTCTCCCTCCCAAGTCTATTCTCTCCCTCCCTCCCATGTTTGTTCTCTCCCCCTCTCCCATGTCTATTCTCTTCCTCCCTCCCATTTCTGTTCTCTCCCCCTCTACCATGTCTGTTCTCTGCCTCCTTCCCATGTCTGTTCTCTTCCCCTCTCCCATGTCTGTTCCCTTCTCCTCTCCCATGTCTGTTCTCTCCTCCCTCCCATGTCTGTTCTCTCCTCCCTCCCATGTCTGTTCTCTCCTCCCTCCCATGTCTGTTCTCCCTCCCTTCCATGTCTGCCCCCCCCACCTCCCAGTCAGTTGTCTCTCTCCTCTTTTTTTTATTTTTGTTTTTTTTTCCCTTTTTTTAAAATATTTCTTTAATTTGATTTTCAAGTTAATTATATAAAACATACACATGTGCACAAACATAGACATACATAGACTACTGACATTTGCGTTAAGTTCCGTTTAGGGATAAGTTAGTACAAAAATATGAAGAGATTCAATCTTAATTCAACAGCATATCCCAATCGTTATCCCTCATTTGCTGGGGGAGAAAAAGAGAGAAAAAAAAAACAAAAAAAACCACAAAACAAAAAAAAAAAAACAAGAACATACATACACAGTAAAAGAAAGAAGAGGAAAGGATAAAGAAAAGGAAGAAGGGGGAAAAAAGAATAAAAAAAATTAAAAAAAAATATCTTTCCCCTTTTTTTCTTTCCCCCTTCCTCCCCTAATTAAACCGGCGCTCGTCCCCTATGCCCCCTCCCCACCCTACCCCCAGGCAGAATCAAACAGAAATACTCCCAGGAAGATAAGCCTTGACTTCTCCCCACAAGTCCCAAATTTCCCTAGATGTTTTTCTCATATCTCTAGACTCGTAGAAGAACCCCTCGGCTGTAAGTTGCGATTCTATTTGTTTCTCCGCCTCCAGCCAAGAGGGTACTTCCTGGCTCTTCCAGCGTCGAGCCAAAAGAATTTTAACTGCCATTAATATATTAATCAAGAGGATCTGTTTTGGGGATCTTCAGCGGCCCGTATTAAAATGGAATAGAAACGCTTGTGGGGATAATGTAGTGTTGTGTTGTTGAATATAGTTTAGTACTTGACCGAGATTATTTATTATGTGTTTTAATCGGTCACAAGACCACCATATGTGGAACTGGGTACCTTCCTCCCTACCGCATCTCCAACATAAACGTGAATTATCGGGAGAGAACTTATTAAGTCTAGTAGGTACGTAATGCCATCTATAGAGTGTCTTATAGTATAACTCCTGTAATTTTATCCCATGTATAGCTTTTCTAGTAATTTGGCACGCGTTATTCCATGTTTCCTCAGAGAATGATTCGCCCATATCTGACTCCCAATGATTAATTGAAGTAATTTTTCCCTGAGTGAATAATTTTCCAAGTAACAGTTGTAATTTAGATATGTTTTTGGTTTTATTCACACTATGAAGAAATTCATCTAAGGGGGTAACTTTTATCAATGGATTAGATGAGATGTAACTCCTTATTCTGAGGTAGGTTAGGTATTCATAGGACGGTAAGTTAGTTGCTTCCTGTAGCTCAATTAAGGTGGATATTTTATCGCTAGATAATATATCCGAGATCTCAACTAGACCCAGTGATAGCCATTTGTTGATGTTCAAATTGCTAATCCCAGTTGTTAAAGCTCCCACTGGGGCCAGACTAGTAATACCCTGCTCGGGAGAAAATAATTTCTTGAATTTAAACATCCCTCTAGTCACGTCTAAAACTATAGGGTTTGTAATTTTGAGTTTATTAAAAGCCGTACTTGAACTCCAGAATAGAAAATATAGGTTTAATTTTGGGACTTCTGAAGTTTCAATCTGGAGCCAGGGTGTGTTATGCATTGATTTATGTTTCCATGCTAGAAAGTTGGTAAATTGACACACATTCTGGAGTCTGTAGAGATCTGGAAAGCCTAGCCCTCCCTTTTTTATGCTTCGTCTTAGGGTACTATTGGCTATTCTAGGTTTTTTGGAGTTATACACATAAGCAGAAAATATTGTGCTCAGTTGTTTCAGGAATATTGTGGGAGCCCTTATCAGTATCGCTCTCATCAGAAAGAGTACCTTAGGAACTATATAAGCTTTAAGTATGTTTAAGCGACCCATCCATGTCATTTCTAGCCCTTTCCAGCTCAGTAAGAGAGTTTTGAGATCCTGGGTCAGTGTCTCATAATTATGATAGAGTGTTTGTCTGAGATCTTGAGTAATTTGGATGCCCAGATAGTTCATTATCTTGTTATTCCAATTAATGTCTCCAACCCTTGACAGCTCTTGCAGGTGTATCTGGGAGAGGCAGAATGTTAATGCCTGGGTTTTATTAAGATTTATTTTATAATTTGAGAGAGAGCTATATTTATCAATCACGGATAGTGCCTGTGGAATTGAAATTTCTGGTGATGTCAAAGTAAGTAATATATCATCCGCATATAGGGAGATTTTATATTCTTTATATCCTACCTTCATTCCCCTAATGGACGTTGAGTTTCTGATCATAGCTGCCAAAGGTTCGATACTCAGGGCGTACAGAAGTGGCGCCAGTGGGCAGCCCTGTCTGGTGCCATTTTTTATATTGAAGTAGTCTGAACTAAATGATGGTCCTGAGATCCTTGCCCTCGGTGCCGAGTATAAGGACATTGTGTTGTTCATAAAGGGGCCAGAGATTCCAAATGCCGCAAGTGTCTCTGTCAGAAACACCCAGTCTACTCTGTCAAATGCCTTCTCGGCATCGAGGGCAAGGAACACCGTAGGTACCGTACCCTGTTTAGCCCTGTGCAACAGATTCAAAACTCTTCTAGTGTTATCCTCTCCTGAGCGATTATGGATAAATCCCGTCTGATCTGAATGGATCAGATCTGGTATAGCCTTCCCCAATCTATCCGCCAGAATCCCAGAGAACAACTTGATGTCCAAGTTTATCAAAGATATCGGGCGGTAGTTGGGGATAAGAGAGGGGTCCTTGCCCGGCTTAAGAATTGGAAAAATAGTTGCTTCCAAGATCTCTGGATAGAAAGATCCCTTTTGAGTTGCCTCCCTAAAAACCCTGGCAAGTAAAGGTGAGATCTCAGGTTGGAGTGTTGAGTAGAACTTCGCTGATAGTCCGTCTGGACCAGGGGCTTTCCCTTTTTTAATACATCGTATGGCTAGATTTAATTCGTCTTCTGATATCGGCTGATTGAGATCTGCTAATTTCTCGTCCGAGATCCTAGGAAGTCCCAATCCTTGTAAAAAGCTTCTGACATGGGATGGGGATCTACCAGTAGTTGGCAAATTATATAGTGAGCTATAATATTGCCCGAAGGCTGTGCCTATCTGTTTTGGTGTCAAACAGATTCTACCGTTGTAACAGATTTTTGCTATTCGTGTTTGATGGTTCCTAAATTTAATTCTATTTGTGAGAGCCTTCCCCGGTCTCCCTGTACTCAAGTACCAAGATGACTTTAAGCGGGACAGTATTTTATTATATTGTTCATCCAGTCTTGATTTAATAGTTTTTTGGATCTCATCAATAGATAACGCTATAGCAGGCGTGGGGTTATTCTTATTAGAAGTTTCAAGCTTGTGTAGTTCAATATATAGTTCTGGCATAGACTTACCACGTTTTTTTATTAATAATTGAGCCCATCTTGATTGATATCCCTCTAATATAGCATTAAAATGCACACCATAACGTTTGATCTTCCACCTCCCCATTGTCAATATTTTTCTGAAAATCTTGGGCCTCATTACGTAGTTCTAATTTGTTAGCCTCTGATGCCAAGATTGCTTCATTAAGGTGCCAGTTTAGTCTGGACTTGTATTCAGCGTTGTTTTTAATGTTTAAAAATATGGGGGCATGGTCCGACCATGTTATATTGCCTATGCGGGTCTCTAGACATTTATCCAAGGAGGATGATTTAGTAAGGAAAAAGTCGATCCTAGAGTACGAATGGTGTACTTTTGAATAAAAAGTGTAGTCCCTATCCTTCGGGTTGTAGACTCTCCAGGTATCATAAAGGTCATTTCTATGGAGAAATCTTGTGAAAGCTTCTGCATTCTTTTTAGCCCTTGGATCTAGCCTAGTTCCTCTGGGGAGAGATTTGTCAAGATAAGCGTCAGGAATAGTATTTAAGTCTCCCGCAATGATGATCATTCCCTGTTGGATTTTGTCTACTCTATCCATAACGCCATCAAGGAATCCTATTGTCCCATCTGAAGGGGCATAAATATTGACCATCGTAAAGGGTATATCATTGATTCTGCATATTACTATGCAGAACCTTCCATTAGTATCCAATTCAGAATGAAGAAGTTCAAATTTAGGAGTTGAGGAAATTATGATTGCCACACCTCTTTTTTTCCTGTCCTGTAGGGAGGAATCAAATACAATTGGAAATTTACGATATCTCCACAACCTAGCAGTATCTGATTTCCAGTGAGTCTCCTGCACGAAGCACACATCCGTGTGATTTCGAGTCAGTAGATCGTACAAATATGATCGCTTCTGGGGAGAATTCAAGCCCTGGGAGTTTATAGATGTTACTTTAATAGACATGACGATATTCTAATGGGCGCCGCCCGGCGGAGGAGGGGCGGAGAGAGGGGGGCAGGCCAGCACACAGAGACGAACGCGTGTAAAGGGGAGAAAGGAAGAAAGAAAAAAAAAAAAAAGAAAAAAGGGGGAAGTAGAAAGAAACCATGGGAGGATACAAACAACAACATAAACATACATTGAACCATACTTATTAGAGGGATATGGAACCTAATCAACAATAAGTTGATGTCTAAGGTGCCAATCTCGCCAATCTAAATCCCGTAACCACCGCGGGATGCATGTGGGCGTCTAAGCGTGGCGAGGCTATCAGTGAAAGATCTGGTTTTAAACAAAAAATGGGTAGAGGGGAAAGGGCAAAAATCAGGAGTAGAAATGTGTTCAGGTCTATATATAGAGGTAGAGAGGGGAAAGAAGAAGAAAAGCCAGAGAAAGAGAGGAGGAGAAAGAGGAGGAAAAAAAATAAATAAAAAGAGTTTCTATACAAGGTGACATCCCCTTTTGTCCGCTTATTAAGATTTAAATTCATAGACAAACAGAGTATCATTAAATTTACACGATTATCAGTTTAAGAGTAAATTTCATCAAAAGTACATTATATATACCATCAACTTTGTACAAACATTAGTACAAATTCCTAGGAAAGGGGAGGAAAAGAAGATACTATACAGAGTGAGAGCAACTTTGTGCACTTATCCAGAGTAGGAATCATGGATAGATTGCAATATATAAAAGATCGTTTTTCGAGAAAGACAATTTTCGCAAGTTAATTTTCGTGAGGAGTCCATTATAAGTGAAGTGCCGTCAACTTTGTGTAGTTAGTGATACAAAATAAAATTTCATAGAAAATTCATTAATTATAAAGTGTCATCCAGTTCGTGCAAATGTCTTTGTGTGTCAAATTATAAGTGTTAAATTCCATTTTAAGTGCCTTGTATAAGGTGGCATCAACTATATGCAATTGATAGTATAAAGTTAAGTTTCGTGAGAAAGAGAAAAAAAAGAAAAAGAAAAAGATAACTTCATTATTTATAGGATACCAAACAAAAAAAAAAAAAGAGGGAGAGGGGAGAAAAGAAAGTTCTGTGCAACGTGACATCACTTTTGTCCGCTTATCAAAGTTTTGGATTCAGAAACAGATAGATTGTCATTAAGTTTACACGAATATCGGTTTCAGAGATACATTAAATATAGAATACCATCAACTTTGTGCAGATATTAGTACAAATTTTCATAAGTAATTCATTATTTGTAAAGTGCCATCAGATTTGTGCAATAGACCTTATAGGTCAGATTGTTAATATTACATTTCATCACAAGTACATTGTATATCAAGTGCCCTCAGCAGTGTGCGATTAACAGTGCAAATTCCCTAGAGAAAAAAGTTCATTATTTATATAGTGCCAGAAGAAGAAGAAAAAAAAAAAAAAATCCTCCTCTCTCAAAAGTATAAGTTATTAGCAGCGAGTCCCTCCGTGATTTAAAAAACTTGCGCAGGAGAGTGGAGAGAATTTAAAGTTTATTTGTCAGAAGTGTCCCATCTCAAAAAAAAAAAAGGATCCTCCCCCCCCATTTTTTTTAAAGCTTTGTGCGTTGCTGGGAGCAGGGGGCAGTACTCGCTATGTGTTAAACACACACACAGAGCTTAGACAGTCCTGCCAGTGCTCCTATAGCACACTGATCATTCAGCGCATCATATTTCCGATGCTCTGAATCATTAGTGTGCGTGAGGAACGTGGAAATGCTGTCTAAGCTCTGTGTGTGTTTAACACACAGAGCTAGTACTGGCCACTGCTCCCTGTGATGCACGGTGCGGTCTGCCTCTCTCCCCCTGCTACTCTCTTCTGAGAGTGTGGGTGCCCTTTTTATAAAGGTTCCCTAGGCCGGTGCCTACTTCGCCTATAGGTGGTACCGGCCCTGGGTAAAGTATAGTTACAAGCACACAATCTGCCAATCCACAACCTGGTAGACGGGGTAAGGTCTAGATATCAAATAATAATCTTTGTGAAAAAATAAATTTCTTGTTTTTAGTTCCCTCTTCTGTTTCCCATCATTACAGTTCTTCTCCACATAATGCCACAGCACAATTTAGTAACGCCCACATTGCACATGATTTCAACCACATGACATAGAAACATAGAATGTGTTGGCAGATAAAAACCATTTGGCCCTTTTAGTGCCCAATTTTCTAAATACTTTTATTAGTCCCTGGCCTTATCTTCTATCTAGGATAGACTTTTGCCTTTCTCACGCATGCTTAACCTCCTTCAGTGTGTTTACTTCTACCACCTCCGCTAGAAGGCTATTCGATACATACACTACTTCCTGATGATAACTTGCCACAGCAACAACATTGTACCAGAATGCATCCACATTGGAGCCACAGGACTTGCCTCCACAGCACCCCCATTATAACAACAAACTTGCCACAGCACCCACAGAACTTCCATGGTGTCTAGTGACCTTCTCAGGTTGCCTCATGAGTGACCCCATGACACTTATGAGCACATGTGCACAGACATCAAGCTTCCCGCATTAGGGTGAATCCTGTTGTTTTTGTTTTTTATTTTTTGCAAACCAGCCCACCAGTTTATTGCTCTGGAGCTCTTTGATACACTAATTCAGGAGCCAGCCTGATTTTTTATAAGAGCCAGGTAAATGAAACTTTTTCAGAGTTTTGTAAGATGTAAAATCATCGAAAATTGTCTTACATAGAACTCTATGGAAGTTCCATTTACCTAGGTCCTAAAAATAATCAAACTGGCTCCTGAATTAGTGTGTCTGGCTCCTAAAGTCCACAGAAATTTGTAAAGTCCTGTATTACTGGGAGTTTTACAATGGAGGTTTTTTTTTCCCACAAAGCACTAGTCCTGTTGGAACTGTGATTAAATCCGATAATAATCAAAAAAAGATATAAAACATCTTATATTTAGTGGTACTTATAGTAAGAAGTTTAAACATGTTAATGCTATTTTCTCATATTTCAAATTTAAAAAATACACTATTTTTTTTAATGATAAATGGAGTTTTTCACTAAAATCAGAATTAGTCTCAAGGGGGTCGAGTTGGGAGCTAGAATTTGACTTAGTTTAAAAATTAAACTCAACCACCCAACTCGACCCCCTTAAGCTATTTACTAGACCAAATTCTCCCTCCCTCTCCCAACACTTCGACAAAGAACAATTCCTATTCACTAAAAGTGTAGAGAGTTCAAATTGGGAGGGAACTTTAATGCCCAATTAACTCTGTGCAACTCATTACCTTTAAAGGTGGCGAGATACACTGAAATAACTGCAAGGTGGTAAAATCATTACCGTACCTGTTGAAAACCCCCCAAAAATAATGTTAGTTGCAACCCCTCCTTTAATATCAGGCCTGGGGTGGTATGCAAGATGCCCTGGCTCCCCAATAATTACCAAAAGCAGGGCTGCACAAGATGCCCCCAATATTAGATCATGAATGTGACCGACGGATGGCAAAGTTTCCCCAGTCCCCAATTCTAATCTGCTCATATTTCCAATGTGGGGGGCCTAGGGCCTGCCCAAATGCACCTTTGGCTAGTACCCGACCCTATCTATATTATGGGGAGGCCAGGGACACTTGGGTAGCCATGGCCACATTCATTTTATTAGAGGTTTGTGGGCACTTCACCAGCCCAAGGCTGACTATTGAAAAATGGTAACAAATATGTGTCATTTAATACTAAAGCAAGAGGAACTTTGAACTAAAAATCCTCAGAATCGCCTCTTTAGGCCACTCTTCCTAGCCACTCTAACTATCTAACTGTTCCTCTGTGCCGATGTAATAACTTTATAATGCACAAGCTTAAGGAGATGAAAGACATTCTAGGGTTCCATATTAAAAGCTGAAAGCCCAAGTCTTTACTTGCTTATAAACAACCTTGAATAGTGTTTGTTAATTGGGTATGGGTAGGAGAGGTTTGTAACATATACAGTGAGGGGGAAAAGTATTTGATCCCCTGCTTTGTCAGTTTGCCCACTGACAAAGAAATGATCAGTCTATCATTTTCTACCTGAATGTATGGTTTAGAAACCTAATTTAGTGTTTTTAACACCTTATAATATTCTCCAAGCTTTCTCCAAACTGTGTTATAGCTTTTTCATGTCTTTTTGGTGTAGCTTTTACTAACCTTGTGATGTTGTGATATATTGTTTCAAAACACTGTTACATTTACTACTAGTGTCTATAATATTGAACACCGTTGCCTAATCCTTTTCAGGGTTGAGGTATAACAACCCCCCAATTTTTTTTACTACAGTGTTCAACTGCAAAAACATTCCATTATACACAAGGCCGGATTAAGGCATGGGTTTTAGGGGCTGCAGCCCAGGGGCCTCGGCAAAATAGGTGCCTCGAGGACTGCAGCTCGAGGCCCATGCCGTAATTCAACTGATGAAAAAACAGATAGCTGCAGAGGCATATTAATTGTGGCATATTAGTGGGCATATTAATAGTGGCATATTAGTGGGCATACCAATAGTGGCATATTATTTGGCATATTAATTGTGGCATATTAGTGGGCATACTAATAGTGGCATATTATTGGCCATATTAAGTGTGGCATATTAAGTGTTAGCATATTCAACTGATGAAAAAACAGCTGCTGAGTCAGTGGCATATTATTGGGCATATTAATTGTGGCATATTAGTGGGCATATTAATAGTGGCATATTAGTGGGCATACCAATAGTGGCATATTATTGGGCATATTAATTGTGGCATATTAGTGGGCATACTAATAGTGGCATATTATTGGCCATATTAAGTGTGGCATATTAGTGGGCATGCTAATAGGGGCGTATTATCGGGCATATTAATTAAGGCATATTAGTGGACACACCAATAGTAGCATATTATTGGGCATATTAATTGTGGCATATCAGTGGGCATACTAACTGTGGCAAATTAATGGGCATACTGATAGTGGCGTATTAATGGAAAAATTGGCTTTGGAATATTAATGGACATACTAACAGTGGCATATTTATGGGAAAATTGGTTGGGTAACTTTAGGGGTAAATTGGCTGTGGTATATTAATGGGCATATTGTATGTGTCATATTAATGGGCAATCAGTGGCATATTTGCTGTGGCATATTAATGGGCAAATAGTGCCATATTATGGGCAAATAGTGGCATATTAATGGGCAAACTAACAGTGGTATATTAATGGGCATATTGGCTGTGGCATATTAATGGGCAAATAGGGGCATATTAATTGGCATATTTGCAGTGGCACATTAATGGGCAAATAGTGGCATATTATGGGCAAATAGTGGCATATTAATGGGCCATGGGAAACAACCTGGCCGTGGGAAAACATTGGCAGGACTGGTTGTAGAATGTCAAGTCTGGGGGTGTATTAACAAGTCGGAGGTGCAGATTGACATGTTTGGGGATGCATTGTCAAGTCTATGAGGCAGATTGGCAAATATGGGGGCAGAATGGCAATGTGAATTGTAAATTACTAGTGTGAAGAACCCAGGGAAGCATTAGGAATGTAGGAGCTTTTCAAATTGTCACTTCTAGGCCACCTTCTGGCTGATATCCATTGGGGGCTAGGAGAAAAGTAACCCTTGGAGTAGACGTCTCTTTACAACTAGTAAAACTTTTTTCTATGTAAGATCATATATACCTGTAGCCCAGAGGCCTACAATGTCTTAATCCGGCCCTGATTATACAACGCCAGGGTATGGATTTATCTATTCTATTATACGAAATACATGCACCCTTCTTCCCTTGTTTTTATACATGTTTTATATTTTTTAATAATTTCACTAAATGTTAAAGGGACACTACCACTTACATACGATTTAACTAGATAACCTGGTCATTCAAAACAAATACATATATAAATAATATGCCATGATTAATATAAGGAAAAAATACAATTAGGTGTTTATCTCCTGGCTACGTTTTGTGAATATTTCCCATGATGCAACATCGTCCCAAATCTTCCAGCCAGTCTCACTTTACAAATGTGGTCAAAACCTGCATGGTGATATCATAAGATACACCCCTGCTCTCTTACTGGCTCCTGTGTATCATAGCGGGCAGGACCAGGTGGCTGTGTACAACTTTTTGTTACCTTCCTTCCAACACAAAGAGAGGAGATTGACCTGATCATACTGGATCGTAACTCTGCCCCCTTGTGATGTAATAGTTACATTACCCTCCCATTCAATGCAAGTCTATGATCAGAATTATGACTTATAGACTGTATTCTGTGTCCCCAGTCCCAAAGTGAGAAATGTGTGCTGTAAATTCAGCCAAAAACACTATATTTCACAAAATAGTGGCGCCCAGTCACTTTGCGTTGTTTAGTTACATATTTTATTAAATACAGTCGCATAACAAAAACAAAAGACATATCTGAACTCAACAATACAAAATATTAAAAATAAAACCTTTTTGGTTTTATTTTTTGTGGGAGAGTCCCTTTAAGGTTTATTCTAGAGATAGTAAAATCACCTTTGTATTCTCTAAACCTTAAACACTACCAGTTCTATGACATCATTACTTAAGCATATCTAACAAGTTTTCATTTCATCTTCACAAACTGGTGACCACTATACAGATAAATGTTCTGTCTCCCTAAATGTTGCATACCAAAAATTGGCTTAGTTTCCCCTTTTAAGCTGTTTGAGGTTGTATTCACTTTTGAAAGTGATATAAGTTTTATAAAATGGGTAAACAACAAAATGTCTAGATAAATCTATAGAGAGCAGTCCCTCATTTACTTTGTATCAGAATTCGTTGTGTGCGTATTGAAACCCTTTTTAAATATAATTTACGAAGTTAAGTTTCATGTGTATAAAATAAGATGGTATAAAAAAAGAAACTGTGTTAACCAAAAACAATAAAAGTTATACACATCAAACTTCACTTCACAAATTATAACAGCAGAAAGTCCGCTTTTTATGGCAATAATCAGGTCTATGTGATATAAACGAAAATTTTCTTTCAATATAAGACACAGGATGCAAGGTCATTAGTACATATGTGTATTTTATATTCTATAAACTTTAGTTTAATAAATATTTCTTTATTTAATATACACAGGCAGAAACGGAAAATTTTAAAAGCATACAATCAAGATTTCAAACAAAGATTGAGGACAATAATGCAAAGGCAAAACCATTTCCTAGACCCAAACCAACAATACCAACAAAAGTCATTGTTGGGCCTTCAACTGGTCGATACTTTGAAAGACCTATACCAAAAGCTTTCTCTTCACCAGAATTACCAGTGCCAACGAAGAGATGCCCCGTGAAAAATGGAGGATATCTTTTAAATTCAGACCAAAGAGTGGCTTGCCAAAGTAACTCCAGAACACAACTAAAGACACCAGGAGAAAATTTTAAAGACAATATTGTAAATAAACCTGTAATACCAGCAAAACCATTAACAGTAAAGCCTTCTACTAACTTTGTCAAAGACAAAAATACTGTTGAAATTTCACTAAAAACACCATCGAATTTCAACCAATCAGCAGTTGAGAGCTGCAAAATTATTCCAAAAGTAAAACTTTTGCCAAGCAAAGCGATCCTGGGGCCAAAACCCTTAAAGCCTGCACGTCCTCCCTTCGTAGATTTGGAAAAATTCATGGAATCTAATGATTCAAATCCATACGTCATAATGAGAAGTAATCCAGGTATGTAATGTTAATCTTTATTAATATTACTTATTTTGTCTTGCAGGTTATGATCATAAAACTATCAGTCAGCTCATTAACACCAAGATTAATATCTCCTTCGAAGCCCTGTGAGGTTATGTTGTACAAACAATAAAAATATAGTCCCCTTCTAGTGGCAATAATGCAGGACTATGTGATACAAACAAATTAATGTGACTGTTGGTTTCAATATAAGCTATAGAGAGGTCTATTCACTAAAATTCAAGAATGGAGGTTGAGATTAGAACTAATCTTGACTTCCAAAATTGAACGAACTCATCCCCCTCTCACGCCTCATCTCAACCTCTCAAAATGGTATTCACTAGTAAATCTTGTGAGGTTGAGGTGAGGCGAGAGATGGTCAAACTCAACCTTCAAAACTGAGGATCGAGTTTGATTTAGAAAAAAGCCTGCATTTGCAATATTTGCAATTCACCTCTCTATAGAAGGCAAATTAAAACTTGAGGGTTAATTCTAAGTCAAATTTGACCTCGAGGTTGACTTTGAGGGGAACATTTACAAATAAAATACCCCCATTAAAAACAGGCCCATGGGGCACCCCAAAGGGTCGATGCTTCCTGCACCTATAATCAACAATATGGGGTCCCCTGGCAAGTAGCTCTGCCCCCTTCATCATTAAAATGAGCCAGCAGCAAGTAGCCCTGCCCTCATCATAATTAAAAAGGTGCCAGGAGCTGCAGATGCTTCTGGCACCTATAATCAATAGTATGGGGGGGCCAGGGCAATTAGACCCTGGTCCTCCCAATAATATTAACAGTGCCTTAGAGAAGATTGCACAATGCCTATAAACCTCTGCAACTAATTTTAACAGGGCTGAAAGCCAATAAGTAGACTTCCAGCCCCCCAACCCCCTATTTTAGTACCAGGACTGGGAGTCTTCTAGATGGCTTCCAACTGTTAAAAATATTGTGCCCTCACAGATGCTCAAGGCTCCGGGCCACATAATACTTAGTGCCCTCCCTTCCCCCCCACACCAGTCTTTTTTAATTATGATGGGGGCAGGACTACTGTATTATTGATTATAGGTGCCGGGAACATCAGCAGCTCCGAGCACCTTTTAAATTATGGAGGGGGCAGAGCTATCCCCATATGCGTCCTGGGAGCTGTTTGGGCAGCACCAGGGACCTGTTTTTAACAAGGGGGGTTGGTTGTTGTTATCATTTTCCTTATTTATTTACTTTTTAATGCAACCCGCCTTCTGTAAAGGTGGCCTATTGAGGCTATTGAGGCCAATGAGAGATTAAAATGTGCTTTCCTTTCAGCAGCGTCCTCAAACACCATTAAAGCTTTTATTGTAGAGGTTGATGTCTCTGAGGAGTGGGCAGGGCTATTCTGTCACAGAGAGATCCTAGAACTAACAGAGATCATGAATAGAGATGTCCCGAGTAGTTTGCCGGAGAATAGTTCCCGGCGAACATAGCTTGTTCGCCGCGGTGGGCGAACATATGCGATGTTCGGTCCGCCCCCTATTCGTCATCATTGAGTAAACTTTGACCCTGTACCTCACAGTCAGCAGACACATTCCAGCCAATCAGCAGCAGACCCTCCCTCCCAGCCCCTTCCACCTCCTGGACAGCATCCATTTTAGATTAATTCGGAAGCTGCATTCTTAGTGAGAGGAGGGACAGTGTAGCTGCTGCTTATTTAATAGGGAAATCGATAGCTAGGCTAGTGTATTCAGTGTCCCCTACAGTCCTGAAGGACTCATCTGATCTCTGCTGTAAGGACAGCACCCCAAAAAGCAGTCAGTTTCCTTCACACGTGTGCGTTTCAGGGCCTGCCAGGGCACAGTCTCATATCTGGTGTAACAGTAGTGTACATTAAAAAAAAATAGAAATTTGACTGTGAAATAATAGCAGTCAGTTTCCTTCACACGTGTGCGTTTCAGGGCCTGCCAGGGCACAGTGTCACACCTGTGCAACTCATATCTGGTGTAACTGTAGTGTACATTTAAAAAAAACAACACTTTTTTGACTGTGAAATAATAGCAGTCAGTTTCCTTCACGTGCGTGCGTTTCAGGGCCTGCCAGGGCACAGTGTCACACCAGTGCAACTCATATCTGGTGTAACAGTAGTGTACATTTAAAAAAAAACTAGAAATTTGACTGTGAAATAATAGCAGTCAGTTTCCTTCACACGTGTGAGTTTCAGGGCCTGCCAGGGCACAGTGTCACACCAGTGCAACTCATATCTGGTGTAACAGTAGTGTACATTAAAAAAAAAACTAGAAATTTGACTGTGAAATAATAGCAGTCAGTTTCCTTCACACGTGTGCGTTTCAGGGCCTGCCAGGGCACAGTGTCACACCAGTGCAACTCATATCTGGTGTAACAGTAGTGTACATTTAAAAAAAAACTAGAAATTTGACTGTGAAATAATAGCAGTCAGTTTCCTTCACACGTGTGCGTTTCAGGGCCTGCCAGGGCACAGTGTCACACCTGTGCAACTCATATCTGGTGTAACTGTAGTGTACATTAAAAAAAAAAACTAGAAATTTGACTGTGAAATAATAGCAGTCAGTTTCCTTCACGCGTGTGCGTTCCAGGGCCTGCCAGGGCACAGTGTCACACCAGTGCAACTCATATCTGGTGTAACAGTAGTGTACATTTAAAAAAAAAAATACAATTTTGACTGTAATAGATTGAATAGCAGTTAGTTGTCTGCAAGCGTGTGTGTCAGGCCTACAGCGTCTACTCTGCCAACTTCTGCCAGTGCACAGTGCCACTCATATCTGTTGTCACAGTAGATTGCATGCATATTACCACTAATCGAAAAAAAAAAATGACAGGCAGAGGCAGGCCACCCCGCAGGGGCCGTCGTGGTCGTAGTGCTGTGATTCCCTTTGGCCCTAGAATAATGCCCAGTGTTCAGAGGTCACGTACCCTGAACTCGAAAAGTTCTGAGGACATAGTTGACTGGCTAACACAGGACACCCAATCTTCTACAGCTTCCGCTCGGAACCTTGACGTACCATCCTCCTCCAGCTTAGCTTCCGGCACTTGTCAAGTTACCACTCGCCCGCCTGCCGCCACCACCATCACTAGCACCACAGCCGCTTCACTTGATCTGTCAGAGGAGTTATTTACACATCAGTTGGAAGAAATGAGTGATGCGCAACCATTATTGCCAGAGGATGTAGATAACAGGGATATGTCTCAGTCAGGCAGCATTACACACATGGATGTACGGTGTGATGATGATGATGTTGTACCCGCTGCTGCTTCCTTTGCTGAGTTTTCAGATACAAGTGAAGCGGTTGATGATGACGATGCGTCCGTGGATGTCACGTGGGTGCCCGTTAGAAGAGAAGAAGAACAGGGGGAAAGTTCAGATGGGGAGACAGAGAGGAGGAGGAGACGAGTTGGAAGCAGGGGGAGGTCGTCGCAAGGAGCTAGTGGCACAGTCAGACAGCATGCATCGGCACCCGGGGTCAGCCAGACAGCACGCCAATCAACGCATGCTGTTGCCACCACCAGAATGCCGTCATTGCAGAGCTCAGCAGTGTGGCATTTTTTGTGTGTGTCTGCCTCTGACAACAGCGATGCCATTTGCAACCTGTGCCAAAAAAAAACTGAGTCGTGGGAAGTCCAACACCACCTAGGTACAACTGCTTTGCGAAGGGACGTGATCGCACATCACAAACGCCTATGGGATCAACACATGAGTACAAGCAGCACACAAACTCAAAGCCGCCATCCTCCTCCTGGTCCAGCATCTTCAGCCACGTCAACCACTGCTATCCTCCTTGCCCCCTCTCAACCATCCGCCACTCCGTCTCTTGCCTTGAGCAGTTCCTGCTCATCTGCCCACAGTCAGGTGTCTGTCAAGGACATGTTTGAGCGTAAGAAGCCAATGTCACAAAGTCACCCCCTTGCCCGGCATCTGACAGATGGCTTGTCTGAACTCTTAGCCCGCCAGCTTTTACCATACAAGCTGGTGGAGCCTGAGGCGTTCCAAAAAATTGTAGCTATTGGGACACCGCAGTGGAAGGTACCCGGCCGAAATTTCTTTGCACAACAGGCAGTCCCCAACCTGTACTCGATTGTGCAAAAAGACGTAATGGCATGTCTGGCACACAGTGTTGGGGCAAGGGTCCATCTGACCACTGATACCTGGTCTGCAAAGCATGGTCAGGGCAGGTATATCACCTACACTGCGCATTGGGTAAACCTGACGGCTGCCAAGCATGGAATTGCAGAGGAGTTGCTGACACTGCCACGACTTGCATGCAGGCCTGCTGCCACCTTCTCTACTCCTCCTACTCCATCCTCTTCCATAACCTCCTCGGCTGAGTCCTCTTCTGCTGCTGCGTCTTGCTCCACATCAACGGCACCCCCCCAGCTCCCCAGGTACTATTCCACATCCCGGATACGGCAGTGTCACGCCGTCTTGGGGTTGACTTGCCTGAAAGCAGAGAGTCACACCGGACCAGCACTCCTGTCTGCCCTGAACGCACAGGTGGATCAGTGGCTGACTCCGCACCAACTGGAGATCGGCAAACTGGTTTGTGACAACGGAAGAAATTTGTTGGCGGCATTGAATTTGGGCAAGTTGACACGTGCCATGCCTGGCACATGTGTGTAATCTGATCGTACAACGCTTTGTGCAGAAGTACCCAGACTTACAGGACGTTCTGAAGCAGGCCAGGAAGGTGTGTGGCCATTTCAGGCGTTCCTACACGGTCATGGTTCACTTTTCAGATATCCAGCGGCGAAACCATATGCCAGTGAGGCGCTTGATTTGCGACAGCCTGACACGTTGGAATTCAACACTCCTAATGTTCGACCGCCTGCTCCAACAAGAAAAAGCCATTAACAACTATTTGTATGACCGGGGTGCTAGGACAGCCTCTGCGGAGCTGGGAATTTTTTTGCCACGTTGCTGGACGCTCATGCGCAATGCCTGTAGGCTCATGCGTCCTTTTGAGGAGGTGACAAACCTAGTCAGTCGCACCGAAGGCACCATCAGCGACATCATACCATTTGTTTTCTTCCTGGAGCGTGCCCTGCGAAGAGTGCTGGATCAGGCCGGGATGAGCGTGAAGAAGAAGAGGAAGAGTTGTGGTCACCATCACCACCACCACCAGAAACAGCCTTATCAGCATCGCTTGCTGGACCTGCGGCAACGCTGGAAGAGGATTGTGAGGGAGAGGAGTCAGAGGAGGAATGTGGCTTTGAGGAGGAGGAGGAAGACCTATCTGGTACCCGTAGTGTTGTACGTGGCTGGGGGGAAGAACATACCTTCAGTGAGATCACTGAGGACAAGGAACGGGACATGAGTAGCTCGGCATCCAACCTTGTACAAATGGGGTCTTTCATGCTGTCGTGCCTGTTGAGGGACCCTCATATAAAAAGGCTGAAGGAGAACGACCTGTACTGGGTGTCCACGCTACTAGACCCACGTTATAAGCAGAAAGTGCCTGAAATGTTACCGAATTACCGCAAGTCGGAAAGGATGCAGCAGTTCCAAAATAAATTAAAAAGTATGCTTTACACAGCGTATAAGGGTGATGTCACAGCACAATGGGAATCTAACAGGGGAAGAGGTGAAAGTAATCCTCCTCCTCCCACGACCACGCCGGCAAGGACAGGACGCTTTACAGACGTGTTGTTGATGGAGGACATGCAGAGCTTTTTAAGTCCTACACATCGCCACAGCCCTTCGGGGTCCACCCTCAGAGAACGACTCGACCGACCGGTAGCAGACTACCTCGCCTTAACTGCAGATATCGACAATGAGGAGCGATGAACCCCTTGACTACTGGGTGTGCAGGCTTGACCTGTGGCCTGAGCTATCCCAATTTGCGATAGAACTTCTGGCCTGCCCCGCTTCAAGTGTCCTGTCAGAAAGGACCTTCAGTGCAGCAGGAGGTATTGTCACTGAGAAGAGAAGTCGCCTAGGTCAAAAAAGTCTAGATTACCTCACCTTTATTAAGATGAATGAGGGATGGATCCCGAAGGGACTGACAGTGGGCGATACATTTGACTAAAAAAGGCCTGATGAGGGGGACGTAACAGGGATTAAACTGATAAGAATAGTGCTACTTAACACACCACTCCCATCTGGTGGCACGCAGTGCCCCAAATTTGAAGTAGGAGGACCGACCAACAGGGCTGGACTGGGAACAAAAACCAGCCCTGGAAAAAATTTATATACCAGCCCCATCGCATAAGATTTTTAAACCAGCCCATAGCATAATATAATTTTTTTGTTCATAGAAGGGAAAATCATGCATTTTAAAAAGCACATCTGAACAGTGTATTATTTATAGATAAGACTGATATATAAGCCTGTCTAGGGCAATATATATACCTCCAGTATGTACACAGAGTTATATGAATTGCCCTGTGCAGAGGTATATATCAGGGCAGTGTGTGAGACATATCCTGTCTCTCGCTTATCTGTAGCCTGTCTCTCTCTGTCCTTTCTGTGGCGTCTCTCTCTCTGTCCTTTCTGTGGCGTCTCTCTCTCTGTCCTTTCTGTGGCGTCTCTCTCTCTGTCTTTTCTGTGGCGTCTCTCTCTCTCTCTCTGTCCTTTCTGTGGCGTCTCTCTCTCTCTCTCTCTGTCCTTTCTGTGGCGTCTCTCTCTCTCTGTCCTTTCTGTGGCGTCTCTCTCTCTCTGTCCTTTCTGTGGCGTCTCTCTCTCTCTCTCTCTCTGTCCTTTCTGTGGCGTCTCTTTCTCTGTCCTTTCTGTGGCGTCTCTCTCTCTGTCCTTTCTGTGGCGTCTCTCTCTCTGTCCTTTCTGTGGCGTCTCTCTCTCTGTCCTTTCTGTGGCGTCTCTCTCTCTCTCTCTGTCCTTTCTGTGGCGTCTCTCTCTCTCTCTGTCCTTTCTGTGGCGTCTCTCTCTCTGTCCTTTCTGTGGCGTCTCTCTCTCTCTGTCCTTTCTGTGGTGTCTCTCTCTCTCTGTCCTTTCTGTGGCGTCTCTCTCTCTCTGTCCTTTCTGTGGCGTCTCTCTCTCTGTCCTTTCTGTGGCGTCTCTCTCTCTGTTCTTTCTGTGGCGTCTCTCTCTCTGTCCTTTCTGTGGCGTCTCTCTCTCTGTCCTTTCTGTGGCGTCTCTCTCTCTCTCTCTGTCCTTTCTGTGGCGTCTCTCTCTCTCTCTCTCTGTCCTTTCTGTGGCGTCTCTCTCTCTGTCCTTTCTGTGGCGTCTCTCTCTCTGTCCTTTCTGTGGCGTCTCTCTCTCTGTCCTTTCTGTGGCGTCTCTCTCTCTGTCCTTTCTGTGGCGTCTCTCTCTCTGTCCTTTCTGTGGCGTCTCTCTCTCTCTCTGTCCTTTCTGTGGCGTCTCTCTCTCTCTCTGTCCTTTCTGTGGCGTCTCTCTCTCTCTCTGTCCTTTCTGTGGTGTCTCTCTCTCTCTCTGTCCTTTCTGTGGCGTCTCTCTCTCTGTCCTTTCTGTGGCGTCTCTCTCTCTCTCTGTCCTTTCTGTGGCGTCTCTCTCTCTCTCTGTCCTTTCTGTGGCGTCTCTCTCTCTCTCTGTCCTTTCTGTGGTGTCTCTCTCTCTCTCTGTCCTTTCTGTGGCGTCTCTCTCTCTGTCCTTTCTGTGGCGTCTCTCTCTCTGTCCTTTCTGTGGCGTCTCTCTCTCTCTCTGTCCTTTCTGTGGCGTCTCTCTCTCTCTCTGTCCTTTCTGTGGTGTCTCTCTCTCTCTCTGTCCTTTCTGTGGCGTCTCTCTCTCTGTCCTTTCTGTGGCGTCTCTCTCTCTCTCTGTCCTTTCTGTGGCGTCTCTCTCTCTCTCTGTCCTTTCTGTGGCGTCTCTCTCTCTCTCTGTCCTTTCTGTGGTGTCTCTCTCTCTCTCTGTCCTTTCTGTGGCGTCTCTCTCTCTCTGTGTCCTTTCTGTGGCGTCTCTCTCTCTCTGTCCTTTCTCTGGCGTCTCTCTCTGTCCTTTCTGTGGTGTCTCTCTCTCTCTCTGTGGCGTCTCTCTCTCTCTCTGTGGCGTCTCTCTCTCTGTGGCGTCTCTCTCTCTCTCTCTCTCTGGCGTCTCTCTCTCTCTCTGGCATCTCTCTCTCTCTGTGGCGTCTCTCTCTCACTCTCTCTCTGGCGTCTCTTTCTCTCTGTGGCGTCTCTCTCTCTCTCTCTGTGTCCTTTCTGTGGCATCTCTCTTCCCCCCTTCCCCCTTAGTGTCTTTCACCCCCTCCCCTCCCCCTGTAGTGTCTTTCACCCCTTTCCCACTGTAGTCTTTCACCCCTTCTCCCTGTAGAGTCTTTCACACCCTCCTCTCCCCCTGTAGAGTCTTTCACCCCCCCTTCCCCCTGTAGTGTCTTTCACACCCCTTCTCCCTGTAGTGTCTTTCACCCCCCCTTCCCCCTGTAGTGTCTTTCACACCCCTTCTCCCTGTAGTGTCTTTCACCCCCCTTCTCCCTGTAGTGTCTTTCACCCCCCTTCCCCCTGTAGAGTCTTTCACCCCCCCTTCCCCCTGTAGTGTCTTTCACACCCCTTCTCCCTGTAGTGTCTTTCACCCCCCCCCCCTGTAGTGTCTTTCACCCCCCCAGGTAGTGTCTTTCAAGACCCCCCCCCTGTAGTGTCTTTCACCCCCCTTCTCCCTGTAGTGTCTTTCACCCCCCCCTGTAGTGTCTTTCACCCCCCCCTGTAGTGTCTTTCACCCCCCCCCCTGTAGTGTCTTTCACCCCCCCCTGTAGTGTCTTTCACCCCCCCCCCTGTAGTGTCTTTCACCCCCTCCCCTTTCACTCACCTTGCTTTCTCTGCTTCCCATCCCGCCGCCGGAGCTGCTGCTGCATCATCCGGCGGCAGCAGGCGAACTTCTTAAAGCGGCAACGGCCGCCGAATTGCTTAAAGTGGCGGTGCCACTTTAAGCAATTCGGCGGCCGTCGCCGCTTTAAGAAATTCGCCTGCTGCCGCCGGATGCTGCAGCAGCCGAACTCTCCACTTTAAGTGGCCAAGGCGGCCCCGGGGCAGGCGGCCCACCGGGATTTTTCCCGGTATCCCGGTGGGCCAGTCCGGCCCTGCCGACCAAGCATCTTTTTCCATCTCCCGGTTCCTAAAATCGATGCCATATACACGTCCCCTGATAGGGGACGTAACAGGGATTAAACTGATAGGAATAGTACTACTTAACACACCTTATAATAACGCAGAGAGAGGCAACTCAGAGAGAGGAGTCTGAAGAAGAGGAGTCAGAGGAGGAAGGTGGCTTTGAGGAGGTGGAAGATCAAACACAGCAGGCGTCCCAGGAGGCTTGTTGTCACCTTTCGGGGACCCTTGGTGTTGTACGTGGCTGGGTGGAGGAAGAGACCTTCAATGACATCAGTGAGGACAAGGAATGGGAACATGGCTAGCTTGGTATCCAACCTTGTGCAAATGGGGAGTTTGCAGTTGTGCAAATGGACTGTTTGCGGTTGTTTGCGGTGCGTTAAACGGGGAGTTTGGTCTGTCACTGTGAAGCGGGCGTAACCCTTACACTACCTGATCGATACAACATCATACCTGATGTTTTAAAGCACGTTATTCCAAACAATTTAGGAATGTTAGGTGATTTATGCCCTTTATGGATTAAAACCAGACTCTGCATCAACTATGTAATTTTCCATGGGAGTTTTGCCATGTATCCCCCTCCGGCATGCCACCGTCCAGGTGTTAGTCCCCTTGAAACAATTTTTCCATCACTATTGTGGTCAGAAAGAGTCCCTGTGGGTTTTAAAATTCGCCTGCCTATTGAAGTCTATGGCGGTTCGCCCGTTCGCGAACATTTGCGGAAATTTGCGTTCGCCGTTCGCGAACGGAAAATTTTATGTTCGCGACATCTCTATTCATGAATGGTTGTTCCTTTCTAAGAAATTCACTGATGCTGAAAGAAATTATGATGTGGGTAACAGTATATGGAATCGCCTAGAAGACTAAATCCTATACAGGCTAGATTGGCTCTTTATTTACTAGCTGTAGTTATACTCTCACATACAAACCAGGCACTAAAAACTGCAAGGCTGATGACTTATCTGGACAATTTTCTGGATCTATGGCTAATGACTCTAAATATTTTTCTGAAACAGGATCATTTCTGTTCTACATTCAGAAGTCCTAAAATATACCAGAAAGGCATAGAGCACAATTTCACCCATTATTCACTCTCCTATAGATACATTATGTATTGCCTTATATTATAGTAGATTACCTCCCTCCTCTGGTAGCACCACAGTCCTGGTTGTAGTGGATGGGTTTTCCAATTAATAGCTCAAACAAGAGAGTGCACAATTAGTGGAGTTGGAAACTTCCAAATGAAGTGCTGTATCAGCAACAGCGATGGATCCAGTAGAAGATTGCAATGCTGCACAATGAAAAAGGTGCTGGTGGCACTCTTAGGAGATGATTGTGATAAATAACTCACTTTTGTATGATATAGTAAATTAAAGATTTTTATTGCTTAGTGCTCTTCCCACACACACCGTTGAAGTCCTTTCTGTGGCGTCTCTCTCTCTCTCTGTCCTTTCTGTGGCGTCTCTCTCTCTCTCTGTCCTTTCTGTGGCGTCTCTCTCTCTCTGTCCTTTCTGTGGCGTCTCTCTCTCTCTGTCCTTCCTCTGGCGTCTCTCTCTGTCCTTTCTGTGGTGTCTCTCTCTCTCTCTGTGGCGTCTCTCTCTCTCTCTCTGTGGCGTCTCTCTCTCTGTGGCGTCTCTCTCTCTCTGGCGTCTCTCTCTCTCTCTGGCGTCTCTCTCTCTCTGTGGCGTCTCTCTCTCTCTCTCTCTCTCTCTCTGGCGTCTCTTTCTCTCTGTGGCGTCTCTCTCTCTCTCTCTGTGTCCTTTCTGTGGCATCTCTCTTCCCCCCTTCCCCCTTAGTGTCTTTCACCCCCTCCCCTCCCCCTGTAGTGTCTTTCACCCCTTTCCCACTGTAGTCTTTCACCCCTTCTCCCTGTAGAGTCTTTCACACCCTCCTCTCCCCCTGTAGAGTCTTTCACCCCCCCTTCCCCCTGTAGTGTCTTTCACACCCCTTCTCCCTGTAGTGTCTTTCACCCCCCCTTCCCCCTGTAGTGTCTTTCACACCCCTTCTCCCTGTAGTGTCTTTCACCCCCCCTTCCCCCTGTAGAGTCTTTCACCCCCCCTTCCCCCTGTAGTGTCTTTCACACCCCTTCTCCCTGTAGTGTCTTTCACCCCCCCCCCCTGTAGTGTCTTTCACCCCCCCAGGTAGTGTCTTTCAAGACCCCCCCCCTGTAGTGTCTTTCACCCCCCTTCTCCCTGTAGTGTCTTTCACCCCCCCCCCTGTAGTGTCTTTCACCCCCCCCTGTAGTGTCTTTCACCCCCCCCTGTAGTGTCTTTCACCCCCCCCTGTAGTGTCTTTCACCCCCCCCCCCCCTGTAGTGTCTTTCACCCCCTCCCCTTTCACTCACCTTGCTTTCTCTGCTTCCCATCCCGCCGCCGGAGCTGCTGCTGCATCATCCGGCGGCAGCAGGCGAACTTCTTAAAGCGGCAACGGCCGCCGAATTGCTTAAAGTGGCGGTGCCACTTTAAGCAATTCGGCGGCCGTCGCCGCTTTAAGAAATTCGCCTGCTGCCGCCGGATGCTGCAGCAGCCGAACTCTCCACTTTAAGTGGCCAAGGCGGCCCCGGGGCAGGCGGCCCACCGGGATTTTTCCCGGTATCCCGGTGGGCCAGTCCGGCCCTGCCGACCAAGCATCTTTTTCCATCTCCCGGTTCCTAAAATCGATGCCATATACACGTCCCCTGATAGGGGACGTAACAGGGATTAAACTGATAGGAATAGTACTACTTAACACACCTTATAATAACGCAGAGAGAGGCAACTCAGAGAGAGGAGTCTGAAGAAGAGGAGTCAGAGGAGGAAGGTGGCTTTGAGGAGGTGGAAGATCAAACACAGCAGGCGTCCCAGGAGGCTTGTTGTCACCTTTCGGGGACCCTTGGTGTTGTACGTGGCTGGGTGGAGGAAGAGACCTTCAATGACATCAGTGAGGACAAGGAATGGGAACATGGCTAGCTTGGTATCCAACCTTGTGCAAATGGGGAGTTTGCAGTTGTGCAAATGGACTGTTTGCGGTTGTTTGCGGTGCGTTAAACGGGGAGTTTGGTCTGTCACTGTGAAGCGGGCGTAACCCTTACACTACCTGATCGATACAACATCATACCTGATGTTTTAAAGCACGTTATTCCAAACAATTTAGGAATGTTAGGTGATTTATGCCCTTTATGGATTAAAACCAGACTCTGCATCAACTATGTAATTTTCCATGGGAGTTTTGCCATGTATCCCCCTCCGGCATGCCACCGTCCAGGTGTTAGTCCCCTTGAAACAATTTTTCCATCACTATTGTGGTCAGAAAGAGTCCCTGTGGGTTTTAAAATTCGCCTGCCTATTGAAGTCTATGGCGGTTCGCCCGTTCGCGAACATTTGCGGAAATTTGCGTTCGCCGTTCGCGAACGGAAAATTTTATGTTCGCGACATCTCTATTCATGAATGGTTGTTCCTTTCTAAGAAATTCACTGATGCTGAAAGAAATTATGATGTGGGTAACAGTATATGGAATCGCCTAGAAGACTAAATCCTATACAGGCTAGATTGGCTCTTTATTTACTAGCTGTAGTTATACTCTCACATACAAACCAGGCACTAAAAACTGCAAGGCTGATGACTTATCTGGACAATTTTCTGGATCTATGGCTAATGACTCTAAATATTTTTCTGAAACAGGATCATTTCTGTTCTACATTCAGAAGTCCTAAAATATACCAGAAAGGCATAGAGCACAATTTCACCCATTATTCACTCTCCTATAGATACATTATGTATTGCCTTATATTATAGTAGATTACCTCCCTCCTCTGGTAGCACCACAGTCCTGGTTGTAGTGGATGGGTTTTCCAATTAATAGCTCAAACAAGAGAGTGCACAATTAGTGGAGTTGGAAACTTCCAAATGAAGTGCTGTATCAGCAACAGCGATGGATCCAGTAGAAGATTGCAATGCTGCACAATGAAAAAGGTGCTGGTGGCACTCTTAGGAGATGATTGTGATAAATAACTCACTTTTGTATGATATAGTAAATTAAAGATTTTTATTGCTTAGTGCTCTTCCCACACACACCGTTGACAGATTACTTGACTCATTTTGGAGTCGTCGTTTATCGTAAGCTGTCTGCTTTCTCATTTTGAGAAGAATGTATGTGAAGTCTTGTCACGTTAAGACTTTTATTGAAAATTAGTAAAATAACACATATAACAAAATAGGTGAAAAAAAAAAGACAGTGATTCTGCATTAGTTCGATAGTAAATATAAACACCAATACTAATGTAAAGTCGAATCTGTAATAGCTTGTAAAGATATCATAAAACACTGATTACTGAAAAGGGTCTGTTGTCCTCCCGCTATTGTAAAACCTTGTGCAGTACTGGGATATAATGAGCCAAAAGATAGATCACTTCTTAGTTATGGCAATTTGCAAAATAAGTTATTCCAAGATAAAATCAAATGGAAATATAGACCAGAGGAAAAACCCAATAGTAAGTCTGTAATCAGCTGGGGGGACTGCTTACTGAGAAAAAGCCTCCTTGGGTAATGGATGTCCAAGCTTTACCTCTATGGTGAGAAGTACATCTATAGACTTATGTATCCAACCCTGTTTATATCTGAAAGGAGAATCAGTACAAAACATGTCTAAACCCATAGATTCCAATGGGTTTATTCATTTTAAAATCAGCCATCACAGGGCTGTGACTTGACTGTCAACAAGAGCAGTCATGCATGCCATCAGCTCTGGGGCTTCAACTAATTATCTCGTTTATTCTATCACTTTCTGGGCTCATTTCCCCTAATAACCATTGGGGGACAACTTACACACCATGTGGAGATGAACTGAACCACTGAGAAAAAAAATAGAATTTTTTTTTTTTACATTTTTATTTTGATTGCTCTTTTAGTAGAGTTGTTATAGTTTTAATATGACACATTATTATTTTATGCACCCACCAGTCGGCGTTACTACCCCACAATGGACGTAGGTCCTATGACTTGCAAAGGCTCTAGTGAATAGTAACTAGACCCGTTGGAAAAGTGAAGATCCTAGTAACTAATTAGTGGCCCATAGTTATCTCCTTACACCAATTAGGTCAGCTACAAGTCTCCTCTTGCAGGCATTTTGATGTATTAAGATACTTGTCCAATCCGTTGTATATATGCTAAATCTTTTTCATTTGAGATTTTATTCTAATTTTGATTGTCAGGTATAACTAACTTGCTATCCATTGCCAATACATGATAAATAATTTTATTAACTGTAATACTACTGACGTGGTGTATCTTATCGAGTGCTGCTGTGGGATCCAGTATGATGGACTGGCTATTAGATCACTGAAGAAAAACATGGGTGGCATTCGATGTGTGAATACAAAATGAAGTGTACACAGAGATTGCCATTGATGTCTTGATTTCTTTCCCAACAAGCTCCCGCATATTGGTATTGTTAAAATCATCCCCCATTGGAGAAGGCGGAATATCACACAAAGATGGTAAGAGAGAGAAACATTTATGACCTACAAACTTTAATTCCAAAAGGCCTTAATGTTGATTTAGACTTTATGTAATTTAATAGCAATTGAATTTTCTCACTTGGTATTTGTCTTGCACTGAGTCAGTATGTGACTTTGTAGAACCAGATCTTCCTGTATTTGCTGTGTTGTTTTTCAGAGTGAATTGCCAATTCTTCCAGAGTGCGTATATCACATCTACCAATAGAAGTCAATCTCAAAAAGAAGGGTGTGTGGGATTCTTCCAATGTCTTGGAATTAGTTTGGAGATGGGACGGTTAGTGTGACGTACCAAATATGGTCTGGTTAAGAAAGATGGTTTATCAGTGAATTTACTCATGGTGGTATGGATTTTGTTCTTGGGGCAGTTCCACCAGATATGTAGTAGTGTTCCAGGTGCAGTGCCATATCTCCAGCATGTATCTGGATGGTCCGGGAAGGCTATGTGGAGGGTAACTGGTTATTGGTACCACTAGGTGAGTAGCTTATAGGAAGTCTCTTGAATTGTGGTGCTGAAGGAACATTTGTTAGTCAATATGAAGAGTTTCTCCCAACCAGTTTGTTCCAGCGTCATCTGTAAAGCTTGTTTCCAGTAGGGTCTCATCTTGTTCTTGTGGTAGGAGCTTATATAGCAGCAAAATGTCATGTGTCAGTAGATGCAATCTGGTTCATAAGAGCTTGAAGGTAGTGAGGTCTCTAGTTAAGGTGTGCTTCCTAGAAAGGGTATTGATCTAAAAGGGTAGGGTTTCTATCTTCCAAGATTGCTTCCAGGGCATAAGGCAGTGTCCTCTCCAGGAAACTTGAAATTGTGGTGCGTTGATTTTATTGTCGGGAACAGGCCTGTCTCTTGTCCTGGGGGAAAGTCAGTGTTGTTTCTTATTGGCAGTAGTGGTGAAGGGTATGAGGTGAGATCAAATTTAGTATGCAGTGTCTGTAATGTAGCTGCAATCATTGGATGTTCCCGGGCCACTGGTATGAAGTGTTTAGGTTGGATCTATAGTAAGTTATGCAATGGGATATTCATTCCATGGAACCTATTGGAAGATGGAACCTATTGGAGAACCACCAGATGAAGACGGATTTCGGGTTTTACATGATCAACGGGGCACTATCTCTAAAATTCAAAAGGAAACCAAGTGGAAACATAAAAGAGCAGACAAAACCAGAATAGGTGGTCCTATTTTCATTCCTGGTGATTATGTATGGCTTTCCATAAAACATCTGCTTCTCCATCAAGCTCTGGGTGGGGAGGGGGGCTTAAGAGTTAGCCAGGCATAGCAAACAGGCATGTCAGTAAAGTTTTGACATACTGGGTCATTTTTTTTTTTATGGCCTCACTTATCTCGGGTATGGGGCACAAAATCAAGAAAAACGATAAGCTGCAATAAGTAAAGGGAAAGGACATTGATACACTATTGGCAAGGCCTGTTAGGCCTAACTCGAGTGCCCACTCAGCACCACTTAGTGGCACTTGTATAGACACAGAGTACTCCTCAGAGGACACACAAGAGCAAACCTGCAGGCCCCCACCTTGACTTGAATGCAAAAAATTCACCAGCTAAAAAATATGGATTTATAGGCTCTATTACATGACCTGCAAAACATGGTAAAGACCAGCATGGCCACAGTACATGTAGAGCCTGAGGTGGGGGGAGGATGACGTAGGTCGCTGATGGGCGGAGCGTCCATGCCAGCGGGCTTCCGAATGTAGCGGTCGAGGCGGGGAATTCAAGCAGTGCACGGCAGCCAGACACTGATGTGCAGGAGCATCGGGAATTGAACAGTTCGGCAGAGACCAGACGCGGAAGGGGTGGTACGGCTTGAGGTGCAGTAACGGCTGGGTCCTTAGCCCTTATACACCTAGGGTTTGAACATCCCCACGTGGGGGTGAACACGGGAGAGAGTACACAATCTCTCAGGAGGACGGGTCTAAGGCAGCCATGGCAGGTAAGGCGGCTGCCAGGACACAGCGGAGTGAAGTGTGCCACCATCTGGGGTGAAGGAAACCCAGCCTTGAGATAAGAAAGTGAGAGGAAAGGAGGAGAGGCTGCTGACAGGCAAAGGCAGAGAGAAGTGTACTAATAACTCGGTTGAAAGAAAGTCAGCTTCGAGATAAGTATAACCCTCTCCTATTATGTTTACTCTGCCTCCCTGTACCTGTGGAAAGCTATACTAGCATAAATATAAAACTGCCTGGGGCTTTTAGGTCTTGGAGTAAATATGGCCACTAAAAAAGGAGATAAATCAAAGAAAGATAAAAGGGTGGAGGAGGGAGAAGGTAGGAGGGAAAAAAAGATCTCTTCTATCTTTTCACCTCAAACAATAAGACGCCCTGATAATTCAATAGTGGCTGAAATGGAGACCTCAAAGGACCAGGCAAATAGCCCAGAAATAGGCCCCATTCATTACATTACACAGGAATATTTGCAACAATGCATGGGAGATCAGCTAAATATGTTTAAAAATGAGCTTGATAAACATTTTGCTGATTTAAAAGAAGATATGTTGAACCTGGGTAATAGAGTTAAGATAATGGAAGGGAAGTTTGAGAGTCTGATTGCGGAGGTAGATAATAGGAAGGAGGAAGCCCGCAATTTTGAAAGGAAAATCGAGGTTCTGGAAACAAAATTGGCAGATATGGAGGATAGAGGGAGAAGAAAGAACATTAGAGTTAGAGGGGTATCCGAGAGGATCGGACAAGCAGAGATTGCTAGCTTCCTGACAGATTTGTTCAAACACCTGGGAATCCAAGATAGTAAAGAAAAGCTTTGAAGCCCAAGAACCTGGATACAGATAAACCCCGGGACATAATAATAAGATTTTCAACCTTCTTCCTAAGGCAAAGGGTCTTTAAAGCTACAAAAGATTTCAGGTCGGATGATGAAAGATTCAAAGGCCTGCAATTCGTCCAGGATAAGTCAATTGCTACCAGACAAAAAAGAGCTGCCTTTAGAGAGGTGGCTACAATCTTGAGATCAAGACAGATAAAATACATATGGGGTTTTCCTGTCAAAATGAACATCTGGCTGGATAACCAATCATATGCTCTGGATACGGTTGCAAGAGCACAAGAATGGCTGGCTTCACATTAATTGTATTCCTCTGCACACGGCAATTGATAATAGTTTTGTTTTTTTCCCCCGGGGTGGGGCAAGCTGGGTTTTTTAATTTTAATTTTAATTTATTTATTTATTTATTTTCCCCCTCTCCTTGGCCTTTAAGGAGTCGGGAAAGGCATATAGAGTTAAATATATAATTAGATAAACAATAACCTGAAATAGAAGTATATAGAGACAGGGGAAGGAATTTGGGGGTTAATCTAACACTTCACTAATTTATGAATTTAGGTTTATTGCGACACAATGAAAGTAAGAGAGAAATAGAATTAAAGCAAATAGATAAGGAACATAAGCTCACAGAGATAATTAAGATAATATGCACATAGGAAGTCATAAATCCAAGTGAAATAAATTATATGATAGAGATAGGGTAAGGAAAGGGATTCACTTGTAAAGGAGGTCGTTTGACCACAAAGTAGATAGAGTTGACTATGTTCACTGAAGTAGATGTGAGAGAGATTTTGGTCTTGAATGAACATGGGGGACATAGTAAAGGATGGGGCGAGAGGGGTTGGGTCACATATTTACATTGGGTGGTAGTTAAAGTGTGATAATTATTATTATTATTTGGCAGACTAGATGGACCGAATGGTTCTTATCTGCCGACACATTCTATGTTTCTATGTTTCTATAATTTTAAAGAAAAGGAATAGGTGAAAGGGGAAAGGGAATTTTTTTTTCTTTTCTGTTTTTGTCTTTGTTTTTGCTTGTTTTGTTTTGTTTTGTTTTCGTTCTTCTTTTCTTGACCTGATGAGTTTGCCACTATTCTTGGGGGATTAGTAGGACAGTAAGCCCAAAGGGATGTATTTGGGGGCTCTGGATTTCCTTCTTTCCTTGAAATGGGAGATTGGGGTGGAGGATTCCTGAGGCCCAAAGAGAGTAGAGAAAGGATCCTATCGAAAGGATCTATAGTTGGTGTGAATGATAAAAATGTTGAATCTCCCATTAGGGTGTGAGTGGTGCCTGAGGCCTGACCGCCCCCCGGTCGGCCCCCCTCGCTGTTCATGGCTGAAGTAATAAAAATGATGTCCCTGAATGTTCAGGGACTGAATGCCCCTTAAAAGCGTCTCAAATTGTTAGACTTAATGTATCGGGATAAAATATATGTGGGTTGTATTCAAGAAACACACTTAAGAAAGGAGGATATTGGACGGCTAAATAACAAGAAATATACAGTAATAGATTCCGCTTCCTTTGGTAATAAAAAAGCAGGGGGGTAGCCATATTGGTGTCTAATACGGTAGGATTGGAAATAATGTATACCCTTAGTGACCCTAAAGGTAGGTTCAATTTTGTGGTCTGTAAAATAGACGACAGGCAATTCTCCTTTTTAAATGTATACTCCCCAAATAAGAGGCAGGTACATTTTTTGAGAAATATTCTAGAGAAAATCCAGGGATTTATAAAGGGGACTTTCCTCTGTATGGGCGATTTTAATTGTGTTGCGGATCATACGGTGGATAGATTAAACACAGATGGAAGTAAAATAGATAACAAACACAGAGTTCTGGCAGAAGCGTTCTGGGACTCACTGGGTAGATTCAGACTTTACGACATCTGGGGGACTCTGAATCCTATGGGGATGTCACAAATCATTATATTAAAATCGGAAATGTTGTATGGTCGGATCATGACCCAGTGTGTCTCGGAATTGATAAAAATTTTTATAGAGGAAGAAGTACCGTACATGGAAATTGAAGGAATCTTTATTAGTACCAAAAGAACAACTAGAAAAGATTGAGGTGCTATCCAGACAATTTTTGGAGGAAAATACTAACTGCGGGGTCTCTTCAACAAATATATGGGGGGCCTATAAGTGTGTATTGAGAGGCCATTTGATAGCCCTGGAGGCCTCCTTAAGGAAAAAAAAAAATAAGACCCAAGCTGATTTGTACATAGCCTTGAGTAACCTAAAGAGTAAATGTGTAAACTCTGCGGACCCTGCTTTAATTATGGAAATGGAAAGGCCTAAGAGAGAAATAGCGCGCTGGTCTAATATTAAAGTCAACAAGATTATCTTAAAAATGGAGCAGAAATGGTATTATGCTGGAAACAGAGCAGACAAGATCCTTACAAACCAATTAAAGAAGAGAAATGCAAAAGATAGGATCTTTAAAATCTCACACGGGGGGAAAGAGTATTGTAGTCCCAAGGAGATGGCTGCCTAAAGAAGGAGCGCAGTCATTTTTCAGCTACAACCGATGCATTATGGGGCAAAATAAAAGACCCACGCAAGGTCCTGACCCTCCCGGCCATGGAAATAAGCAATAGATGTCCTCCCTACGGGAGTATTTTAACACACTGGCGATCCTGGCCTCTACACAGACCACATGGGTAGGCCGCAATCCAGGGACAACCCCTTGCCGCCAATTAGTAGCGCTTCATCTTCACCTGATGAACGGCCCGTCCTTCCATACTCCAACAGGGCATATTTCAATCCGCCTGACAAAAGAAGACTTTGCCAATCGTCTCACTGACCTCTGTAATGTGATTAAAGACAACGTCAGACAGGCCGTCAAGGAGGAAATGACAGGCCTCCACGATGGTATTCAACGTCTGACCAATTCCGGGCGGTTGAATTTGATCTGTGCTCAACAGCAAAACAGACAACACAGACTCAGGCCTTCTAAAGGCAACACATGCAGTGGCGGACATGCTACTGTCCATGGACTATCTGGACAACAGGGCTAGGCGGAGAAATGTACGCATACAAGGGTTAGCCGACACTAAGACACCCGACCAACTTAGGGGCAAGATAACAAGGCTGTTTTATAAGATCTTGGGTAGACCCCCTGATGGCAGAATTATACTGGACCATGCTCACCATGCCCTATGCCCAAGGGGACATGCAGATGCACCGCCACGAGATGCCATCTGTTCTTTTCATGAGTACTCAAAGATGAACTGATGCGCAAGGCAAGAACCTTGAGAATCTGGGAGATTGAAGGACAATAAGTGGCTCTGTTCGAAGACCTATCACGCATTACACTGGGGTCCCGCAGGGCCCTCCATCTACTTACTATGGTACTATAAGTACCAGTGGAACTTCCCCTTTGCATTGACAGTGCAGACTGATTTTGAGATGTATATCATTAGAGGTCTGCATGATGAACCCCAGGTGCCCACAGCCCTTGAGCTTCCACAAGCTGAATTGCCTGACTGGAAATCACTGGACTTCCTTACATCTCTGAATAACACTCCTCGGCGCCAACCACAACAACACAGGCGGACCTTCTGACCTTCTTAATTACTCACAAATGTATACCTCCTTGATATGATTTTTTTTCCCGCATATTTTTTTTTATAGTTGGCCACAGGAAGGCGATGTTTGATAATAAATGGCAGGCCCTTGACATTAGCTGATTCGTATAATATCTTTTTACCCATGCCTCTCACCTAACACACCTTGAAGATGTCTGAGGCTTCCTACAAAGGCTTAATATTAAGATTTGAATTCAAGTTTATTTTATTGCAGTAATGTACATAATGTTTGACAAATGCTGAGAGGGTCTCCTAGAGTCTGAGCACTAAAATAATGAATCTGTTTAGAATTGTTGACACATATGTTTGCAGATGTTTTCTTGAATAAATGTTATTAATTACTAGTAAATGATAGAACATGTTATTGCTGTTCTAAAATACAAAAAGAGTCATATTCTTAGCATATTATGTGTGCTGTATGATGTAATGCTATAACACTTTCCTTGTATCTATGCCATAATTATAATTTAAAACAAAAAAAGAACTCTGGGACCAAAATATATTGGTCCATATAAAACGTATTCACTGTGTCTTCTTGCATTTTGCCTATTAACAGTGGGTTTCATGTGTCTTTATTGAAACCTGTACTATCCACAAAATTCTCCCATCCTGTTCATACCCTGGTTCAGGGCGAAGAAGTATATGAAGTACAATCGGTTCTAGATCCTCCTTTCCCTCAAAAATCGGCTCTTGGCCACCAGTATGGCTCCCATCGTAGTGATGGTAGTGTTAAAGCCCTCGACCCCCATGCATGTTTGGTAGCGCGCCACATCCATCCTCCCACAGCGTAAGTGGGGCGCATGCGTCACCTCATCTGCTGGTCTGTTTGCGCATATATGTGCGAATAGACATTCATGAATAATAATGAGCGCAGTTAAAAGGCCATTAAATACATTTTAATGTAGGAGTGCCCAAGTATGGCCCTCAGTTCAGATACTTATTTGCCTATGTTAGTACCTTTTCTTGTGCCTCATTACCATTGATTCTTTATTTGCCAGAACTTTGACAGTTTGTGATATCAAAATGATTTTATATTGACTCTAGAAGATTTGGATTTTTATATTTATTTGCACTTTTTTTCTCTCTTCTGTCAGGTTTTCTTGCACTTATTATTGATTTTATGTGGTGTTTTACATGACAGCATACCTATATTTTTATTTTATTTTACTTCACATTTCAAATCACTGCACCCCTTTCTTCTTATTACTGGTCTGTTCTTACAGTCCATTTGAAGTCTTTACTTTAGATTTACATTAGGGCGTGTAATGGCACACCTATAGTGATATTCAGTGGCGGACTGGCTAGAGTGTCAGCTTGACCTATGGCAAGTGTTTCCCCTTAGTAAAAAAACAAACAAAATAAAATCCTTCTTTAAGCTGCTCTGAGCAAGGCCGCCATTAGGGGGTGACACGGGTCACACAGAGAAATGTCAGCAAGTCATTTGCAGCAGCTGTATTTCCTGCACACAGCATGCGTGCAGGAAGAACTGCTGCGGGGAAGACTTCATCCACGTACCAGGCACCATATGTACTGGGGAAGGGGGAGGAGGGATTTGTTTTATTGGACACATTTTCAGTGGCATATTAATGAGCAAATGATCAGTGGCATATCAATGAGAAAAAGATCAGTGGCATTTTAATGAGCAAATTATCAATGGCTATTAATGAGCAAGTTATCAGTGGCATATTAATGGACAAATTATCAGTGGCATATTAATGAGCAAATTATCAGTGGCATATTAATGAGCAAATTATCAGTGGCTATTAATGGACAAATTATCAGTGGAATATTAATGAGCAAATTATCAGTAGATATTGATGAGCAACTTGTTAGTGGCTATTAATGAGCAAATCATCAGTGGCATATGTGAATATAGACTTTTTTCATGCAGATGTCATGTCATTCTCTGCCACCAAGAGGAAAATACTGGGGGTTTCTCTTGCACCACTTCATTTGTTCCTATAATAATGGTGTGATTAATGTAATGAAACACAGGATGGTTCAGATCACCTGCAACAAGTCCATGGCATATCGTAGGTCCCCTTTTGGTGTTATTTCAAAGCTTTATTGATGACCTTCCCAAGTAAAGGAGAACTGGTCTTGTGATTCTGGTGCAATGGCTAATGCTTTAGGCTTATCGAGCTGCTTGAAGGAGGGTATTTAAGAAACATCATCCAAATAACATTAAAAAATAAACATACAATGATTTTTTTTTTATCTGCATAATGTTGTAAATGTCTTTTTCCTTTTTATTCTGTTTTTCAGCGTGTTTAAGATTATCAGCATCCCAGCCCAATCTGTCTCCATCACCTAGTATTTGGGAGTCAACAGAGTGAGTACCAAAAATATGCACCAATGTTCAAACATTCTTATCCATAGAGATTTTATTCCAATTTGTATAATTTCTTTTTCCCAATAAATAAGATTTTTGACTTGTCCTCCCAAATATAAATGAAAGCAGGCAGCTCAACACTGTTTTTATTCCGAAACAAATGTCAACGTTTTGACCAAATAGGTCTTCAAGTGCTGGTCAAACATGAAAGGAATGGTAGTCCACAGCAAATAGTGACAAAAGTCAGCTGCAGACTATTATTCTCATGATGCACAGCCAGTATAAAACGTCACATGATGCTTGTCGAGCATCATAGAAAAGGTGGTCTACAGCATCTGCCATCAAGAAGCCTTTTGTCCTCCCATTCCACTAAGTGGGTGTATACAGTGGTGTTCAGTTACATCCAAGCAGGCATTCAGTTTCCTGGTGCTGTGAGGTGGGGAATTCCTCCAGGGTGGGATAATATTAGCATCCTTATTCCTAGTTATCCCTGTGTCTATGCAGTATATGTACAAACCTGTCACTGCAGATCTTAGCATGGCCCCATACAAAACCTCCATTCTCTCTATTCTGATAGGTCATGCAGCTTGAAGGAACCATGACACCTGGCACTATGACTTAATTGGAGGCTCAAAGTACCAAGGGGTTAGTACAGGCAGTCACATCTCACATTGCCACTTGCTGGTATCAGAAGCCTCCTTTTCACTTTTGAAATCAGAGCCTGGCCAAGCTTAGTTTTCATTAGGGATCCACCCTCCTCTGAACAAATAGCTCTGTTGTGTTTTATTATTTATTTTGCTGGAGAGGTTCTTTTTTACAATAGGTGGATTAAACAAGTGTATCACTTACCAGTATCTCCAGCTCATCCATTTTGTTTGTCAAGCTTCTTGCATTTTCTCAAAGACATTTAAGATTACTACAAATTTTTGGTTCATTAGTTGACAAACACTTCATGACCGCAGGTTTAATTGTATGTACCTCCCTATTGTCTATGTTAACCCCTCCACTGCTCAGAGGTGCAGTTTAGTGATGCTGGTCAGAATGTAGAATATGTGGGCCCAGTACATATTCTAGTAGCTCCCATAGCAATGAATTAGCATTTCCAATGTGTGTTGTACTCAGGTACATTGTAACCACAAGTTCATCTGTGTTGGAGTCACTTGATGAACTGAAAGATACCAATCCATTGTTATTAATAATTTTAGTCTGTAGTGTCAGTTTAACCCTGTACATTGGCATAGTTGCCAACATCTGTCATTTTTCCAGGGACACATATTGGTTCCACGTGCTGCAGAAAGAGCATGCAAAGGGCAGCCCGGCAGTGTGTAGGATGGATATACACACAGACATCCAATTAATTAATCAGGGTGTAGATCTCATAGAAAAAAGAAGAGAGGAGAATCGGGCGCTAGTGTTTGGACACTTAAATGTAAATGAATAAAAAAAATAGACTCTATAGTGATGTGTGATATAACATATAAAACGTGCACACAGTATCGACAAAGTCTTGTGCAATTATAAGTGCATAAACAGAGAAATGATATGCTAACATGAAGCTGTGAATATAAAATGACAAGTGATATACAACACTGCAAAATAACACCAAAGTGCTAAACACGTGTATTAAAAAATCAATAAAAGTTATACTTATGATTTTGATAAGAAATGCATCTGTGAATAAAAAATACAAAAAATAGTGCAATATGTACTGTACACATATACGTCAAACGATGGTTGTAAGAAAAGGACTCACAATGTATAGCTCCTTAGAAAACCCAGGAGCATGGAATCAGGTTAGTATATGACAGTGAAATACTTGCCCCCTTCCAAGGGATCACCTCCTCCAATAGGACATGGAATAATGGAGAACCTCTTAATCCAAATCCAGGGTATTCAGCAACAATTTATTCCACAGAAAACAAAAACTGTGATATAGTGGAAGCAATCCACAATAAACACGCAGATAAAAAGCAGGAAAAGAAAACTCAGTCACTTGCTCCAGTCATCCGTGCGCCTCGGGGCTGGATGCAATGTCCAAGTAATTAATAGTCCACACAGGACAAAGTTTTGTAGTCTCCAAATTGAGAAGCAGAGCTCACCCAACGCGTTTCGTCCTTTGGACTTCCTCAGGGGATATATATAGATGTAGATCTCATAGAACCTAAAGATTAATTATGTGGATTGTGTCTGTGTGTAGCCCCATCCTACATACTGCCGGGCTGCACTTTGCATGCTCTTTCTGCAGCATGTGGAACAAATATGTGTCCCTGGAAACATGGCCGATGTTGGCAACTATGCATTTGCATGCAATTAGGGTTGCAAAATTGGCTTGAGGCTAATGTTAAGTCTATGGAGGGAGTTGCAGGGCTGGTATTTTTTGGAAGAAAAGGTGGCAACCCTACATGCAATCTATACATATTTTATATGCACTACATTCATATTGGTCTGCATTTAAATTGTAAGTTTTCATTGTCATACACTTAATTTTTCTTTCAGGGAAGAAGAAGGTGTTTATGAAAATGTACTACTTTCCTGTTCTGTCAAGAAAAAAAAATGTACTTCCTTACAGAACTTTGTAATACCAGAAACATCTGCACAAGGTAGGTAATGAAAAAAGGGAAAGTAAACTCTATTAGCTTTATTTAACCTTTGCTTCCTTCATGGAAGTTTTTAAAACTTATTTCTATATGTCGGGGATAGCGCCAGCCCACAGGCCGTGGGGAAAATATTATTATTTATTAGTGAAAAACAATAAGTGAACTAGGCGCTTCACACAAAAAAAGATTCAATATAATTGTAAAAGTGGTGCAAAAAAAAGCATTTATATAAAGAACAAGAGACACAAAACACAAGGTGTGACACTGTAAATGCACAGTTGTTGATATGTGTTGCCACCCAAAAGGCGTCCACTCACATTTACCAAAGTCTTGTATACCAGGCTCTGGTTTGGATTATTGCTGTAGATAATAAAGTTCCACCATCTTTCCTTAAAAGTAACTTTTCCAGGAGTACAGAGCAGTTATGATTAGCAGAATGCCGACAAAAAGTGAACCAGGGAATATAGAAAAAGAAACAGCAAAATAGTGAATACTATATAAAGTTGTGGATATTTTGGCATCAGGTGCATAATCAAATGTTTAGAGGCATTCGGAAGTGCTACAACAATGCGGGAGGGAATATTCTAAGGCACCAAGATATACATTCATAAATATGTAATATACATTATCTTAAAACAATCATACAGTGCAACAGATATAATAAGTGATAACAGCGGGCATGCCTGATTTCCTGTGCATTTCAATTTTCATGGCAAAGACTTATTAGACTGATAAGGCCATTATCAGGTCTCTGTTTTTGTGTCCTTGTAATCTGATCAATCCTGATCAGGTCCAATAACACAAATCACAGGTTTTTATTTTTGTCACTGAAATTTTGTACCCAACGTGACAATTTTACATTTCTGCATTGTTTGTCTTGAGCGTTTTTTTATTATTTCTCATTTGCAGTATCCACACAAATTATTTATTGCATTTTTTAGGATGAGAATGGTTTCCTGAGATACCATTATGTTGATCATATCATATAATTTACTATAATTGTTTTAAAATAATATATATAATGGAAAATAGCTTTTTACATTTTTTCCCAAAAGTTTTTTTTTAGTAGGAGATTTTAACCGCAACCTTAACCCTATCTCAAACCAAAGCCTAGCCAAATCCTAAAACTTGCCCTAACCTTGCTGTAAGGCTAACTAAAGATAAAAAGTGTTTTTGTTTTTTTTAATCTTTATTATTTATCAAATGTAACATATATAAAAAAGACGATACAGATAATACAAATATCGGATATATAAATAAATGCCTTGCCATTGCAAGAGAAAGTCATATTACATAACACATAACATATCATAAGGGGCTCCGAATGGATATAAACCCTAAACTTTCCTCCTCATATATATTTAGTTATTTTATATTTGAGTTATTTACATCTGAACTTGATTCTTGAATGTACATATTCCCGGTCTTCCCTTGCATCCTTAATACTCCATAGCTTACATATAACCGCTACACATAACATCATAACATAACCCACTACATATATACCAGCCCATTAGGGTTTTATATTACCTCCCCCCACTCCCCCCGGGGCGCAGTTGTTAAAATAATTTGCGTATCCCAAAGGGAGGGGGGGGGGGGGAGGGAGGAAAGAGGAGGGCCCGCGGAGGTAAATGACATTCTCCATATATCAGCCCGTTTGGTATCTCTATTCAGGGTTCTCCAAAAATGTGGTATCAATATACGTTATGTTGGTTTAGATATAATAACCAATCTTTCACTCCGTTGAAAGAATGATATTGGTATGTATTATATTAGTTTAAATATTGTAACCATTCTTTCAATCCTCTACTTTGGATTGTTTTTCCCTGGTCTTCCATTTGGAATTGATAGGTTATCTGTTTTTTTAGTTGTTCCCAATTTGGTATTTATTTTTTCCTACAATTCCTTTCAATTAAGATCTTTGTTGCTGTTAACAGATGTACGAGTATATATCTCTCTTTTTTCCCCCATTTGTGTCCATTCCAAATGTAATAGGGCCACTCCTGGAGATAATGGGATATCTGTAACGGTCTTGTTCAGGAGATGGACCACAAGTGTAGATGAGGCTATAGGGACACTCACTAAGTACCGTAGGTAGCAAGTATTGGTCTTCACCTTAATGACTACACACCATTGGTTGAGCCGCCGGTGGTATGTCACCAAGGATTTTGCTGGAACACTTACTACCGGATACTCAGCAAGTGGAGCCCGTATAGGATCGTACAGCAATACAGGCAAACGGAGAGTCAGGAGACAGGCCGGGTCACGGACAGGAGAGATACGGATAAACAGGTCACTAGCAGAAATCGAGGCAGGCGGCGGACGGAGAATAGTCAGGAACAGCAGGGTCATACACAGAATAATCAGGAATACAGGAACAAACGAATGGAGAAATGCGGAGTATACAGGGACGAACCGGGTCAGCAACAGATAAACGGAGTCAATCAGGAGTCAAAACGCTAGTGAGGTACACAAGGCACTATCACAGGCAAAGGTAACCTGTGAAATGACTGTTTAAATACACTACCAATTGATCAGGACACACCTCTGATCAATTGGCAAGGGAGGGGTTAATTTAATAAATAGCCCTTTAACTGGGCTCATGAATATTCATGAAACACCCGTTCGCGCATGCGCGAACGGGTGCGTGACGTCACTGAGCGCGCGTCTTGCTGGACGCGCCTCTCAGTATCAAGGGATGCTGGGGCTCTCACTCTGAGCCCCAGCCGACGGGATGGCGTCCTCCTGATCCGCGATGGCGGCGTAACAAGAGGAGAAGCAAGGTAGGTGACAATATCTATCTGGAGTATTTCCCTCAGAATTAAAAAAACTAAATTCCAAAGCCTTTGTATTTCCCTACAACTCCACCATATGTGGATGTATGTGCCTGGCTGTTCACCACATCTCCAGCATGTAGGATCCTGGTCTGGATACATTTTACTTATTCTTGTTGGTACCAAATATGTTCTATACATAATTTTATATTGCAATTCTATAAGATTTAGGCAGTGAATATTAGAATTATTTTAATGTTTGGTATAATTTTAAGCCATTCTTTGGGATCTATTCTAACTGCCAAATCTCCTTCCCATTTATTTATAACCCTTCCTACATCTTCATATATCTCTTGCTTATGTCCCGAAAAGATAGTGTTTTTTAGGAATGTACTTATTTTACTTATCTGGGTCAACCTCATCTTCAGCCCTACTATATCCTCATCTTCTCTACAGTTGTTTTTAAGATATGATTTTTTAGGTATTTGAAGATATTGACCGATTTCAGACCAGATATCGATCAGATGTCAGTGTTTTTTTGTTTTTTTACAATATGTTCCTGACCGTCTCTAGAGATAATCTAGTGACAGAAGTGATCATTTATCACTTCCTAAGCTCTTGTCCACAGAAAGACAGCAGCATACTGGAAAGGCATTATGGCTTTGAATATAGCAAATGTGATCTGGGGTAGGATTTTGGTGTTGCCATTAGGTATTGCTGAATACCTCGATATCAAGGTAAATTGTTTCAATAATAACTGATGTGTTAAACTTACGATTTTGTGCGAAGACCCATGGCAACATGTAACAATTATTGTTTACACTAATAAAAAACTATAACAGTAAACCTACATTAACATAATTATCGTCACCAACATGTATTTGCCGACAACTCAAAAGTCAATCAATTATTTTTAAGAATTTTGGCAGAGAAAGATCCTAGCAGTTAACCCCCAAATTGATAATCACTTGGAAAACAGCAAGAGAATAATGTTTAATAAAAAGTGTTAGAAAATATAACATAACATTTACATAAACAATACTAGCTAAACAATTGTCATGAAAATATAAAATTGATACAAGTTTATACTTATGGACCCAGATGATCTTTGTCAACGATAAGAGGCATCTCTCGGTGGATCAGATTAGTTCCTGATGGCTGGGTGGATAGTTTGGTCAAGTCTTTCTTGCTCCTTGCTGGCTTCCTCTAGCTAGCTGAATAGAATTAGAAAAGTTACAAGTTTTCATGTGTGAACAGTTGTTACAAATGCTGACAGCCTATTTGATTACTAAGTTGCCGAACAGCTGGTACCTGCTTTAACATAGTATCTGCTGTCTCTGGTCCACATACTGTTGTAGTCACAAGCAGCATCACATATGTCATTTTCAAGTTTTTAGTTTTTTTTAAGTTGACTGTAAATATATACCCAGTGCCTTGCAAAAGTATTCACCCCCTTGACTTTTTACCTATTTTGTTACATTACAGCCTTAAGTTCAATGTTTTATTAATCTGAATTTTATGTGATGGATCAGAACACAATAGTCTAAGTTGGTGAAGTGAAATGAGAAAAAGATATACATAAAACAATTTTTTTAAAAATAGAAAACAGAAAATTGGCATCTGCATATGTATTCACCCCCTTTGTTATGCAGCCCATAAAAAGCTCTGGTGCAACCAATTACCTTCAGAAGTCACATAATTAGTGAAATGATGTCCACCTGTGTGCAATCTAAGTGTCACATGATCTGTCATTACATATACACAACTTTTTTGAAAGGCCCCAGAGGCTGCAACACCTAAGCAAGAGGCACCACTAACAAAAAACACTGCCATGAAGACCAAGGAACTCTCCAAACAAGTAAGGGACAATGTTGTTAAGAAGTACAAGTCAGGGTTAGGTTATAAAAAAAATATCCAAATCTTTGATGATGCCCAGGAGCACCATCAAATCTATCATAACCAAATTGAAAGAACATGGCATAACAGCAAACCTGCCAAGAGACGGCGACCCACCAAAACTCACGGACCGGGCAAGTAGGGCATTAATCAGAGAGGCAGCAGAGACTGGAGTATCTGTACATAGGACAACAAAAAGCCGTACGCTCCATAGAGTTGGGCTTTATGGCAGAGTGGCCAGAAGAAAGCCATTACTTTCAGCAAAAAACAAAATGGCAGCTTTTGAGTATGCGAAAAGGCATGTGGGAAACTCCTAAAATGTATGGAGGAAGGTGCTCTGGTCTGATGAGACTAAAATTGAACTTTTCGGCCATCGAAGAAAACGCTATGTCTGGCGCAAACCCAACACATCACATCAACCAAAGAACACCATCCCCACAGTGAAACATAGTGGTGGCAGCATCATGCTGTGGGGATGTTTTTCAGCAGCCAGGACTGGGAAACTGGTCAGAGTTGAGGGAAAGATGGATGGTGCTAAATACATGGATATTCTTGAGCAAAACCTGTACCACTCTGTGCATGATTTGAGGCTAGGACGGAGGTTCACCTTCCAGCAACACAATGACCCCAAACACACTGCTAAAGCAACACTTGAGTGGTTTAAGGGGAAACATGTAAATGTGTTGGAATGGCCTAGTGAAAGCCCAGACCTCAATCCAATAGAAAATCTGTGGTCAGACTTAAAGATTGCTGTTCACAAGCGCAAACCATCCAACTTAAAGGAGTTGGAACAGTTTTGCAAGGAGCAATGAGCAAAAATCCAAGTGGTAAGATGTGGCAAGCTCATAGAGACTTATCCAAAGCGACTTGGAGCTGTGTTTGCTGCAATAGGTGGCTCTACAAAGTTTTGACTTTAGGGGGGTGAATAGTTATGCACATTGACTTTTTCAGTTATTTTGTCCTATTTGTTAATTGCTTCACAATAATAACAAAAAAAACATCTTCAAAGATGTGGGCATGTTCTGTAAATTAAATGATGCAAATCCTCAAACAATCCATGTTACTTCCAGGTTGTGAGGCAACAAAACATGAAAAATGCCAAGGGGGGTGAATGCTTTTGCAAGGCACTGTATAATCCAAGTAATGTTGCTGTGCCCTTGATATTGAAATAATGCACCTAAACGATTTTCTGACCCCATGGCCAGACAACCGTTCCCTAGTTAGACATTATGTAACTCTACCACACCTTTATCATCTACTACGAGTTCATAAATAATATATTTTCAGGGACCACGCTACTTACTCTAATTTTAAGGTGTTTCTGTCATTTATGTATGGTGATACATGCTATTGATATGAATGTCCACTAGAGATGTTACTTGTACCTATGAGCATTGAGAGCAAAATAATTGTATTACTTGTAATCTCTGATCATTTGTTCAGTTACTTACAAGCATTTTTCTTCTCAATACTGTTATCTCTATTGACATGTGTATATTGGATGAATATCTTGGTTAAACAAATGTTTATAAAACCAGTAAACAATATTATGTAGTTGGTCTCCGTTTGCAGCTACAAAAGCTTCGACTCTTCTGGGAAAGTTTTGCTTAAGATTATGGAGAGATTTTGTGGGAGGAATTTTGCCAATTCATCCAGTAAAGCATTTGTGGTGTCAGGCACTGATGTTGTACGAAAAGACCTGGCTCTCAATCTCTATTCCAGTTCATCCCAAAAGTGTTGATGAGGTTTAGGTTAGTGCTTTGTGTGGGACAGTCAAGTTATTCAACAACAAACTCATCCAACCTTTCTTTATATACCTTATTTTGTGCATTGAGCCACAGGATACTAGCCCAGTGTCACCCACCTGCCTTCTGCCCCCTCTGTGTCTGTCCGTGCAGTCCTCACGCTGCAGCCAGTCACAGTTTCAATATCCTACCGCACCGTGTTTTTGGAGCCCTGTGGCCTCCAACATGGCAGTCACACTTATAACCTTTTCCCCACGCCCTTATGCGGTCCTAATGGCACATAATGGTATAAATTCAGCGAATTTACCCTGTGTTGGCATCCTTTGTGTTGTGCTGGCTTTTGAGTATTCTACTGTGTGTTCCTGTGTATCGACCTTTGGCTTTCCTCGGACTACCCTCATTCTCCTGCGTCCCTTGTTTTAACTTCGGCCCGGCTTTATCTTCTACATTGTCCTTGCTATTCCTGACCTCGGCTTTCCATTCCAGTCCTCCCGGCTCCATGACCCCAGTTCATCTGCACTCAGTGACCACGCTCTGTGACATTATGTGGTGTTCCACTTTGTTGCTACTGTTACTAAACGCTTTCACTTTCCAATAATACCACTTATAGTTGGCTGTGGAATATCTAGCAGGGATTAAATTTCATGAACGGACTTATTGTAAAGGTGACATCCTATCACAGTACCACCCTTCAATTCACTGAGCTCTTCAGACTGACCCATTTTTTCACAACTGGCAATGGGTCTGATTGAAACACCTGAATTCAATAATTAAGAGGGGTCCCAATACTTTTGTCGATATATTAATATTATTATTATTTTTAATGTAGGAACATGAAGTAAACAATCAGGATGTATTGTTGGTTTATAGTAACATTTATTCTGTATTTTTTGTAATGTGTCATGTTTACAAATCCATTTATCTCTTTTATTTTTATGTCATTCTATACAGATGAAATATATGATGAAGTTGAATTCATTGCTGAGAGAAGGAAACCACCACTTAATAGTATAAGGTAATGTATAATAAACATATGTAAATTGATAGTGTTCAAATATGCAGTAAATCCCCTGTATCCCTATAATATATAATCAAGAATGTCAATATGAACTGAGGACAAATTGTACCTAAATAAAGGTAAAAATAAAACGTATAATAAATTGAGACTAAAAGTAGCCTACTATGTCATTAAGGAACCATATTTTAACTGTTATGGCCTGAAATGGATTTAGATTGGGCAACTTAGCTGACTTTCAGAAATCTACTTAATATTAGTGGATTTGGCTGTTTGGGCCATTCGAAAACAAAAGAATTCAGATCGGAGAGTTTTTACCATGAAAACTATAGAATTTCTGCTAACCATTATGTGCTAAGCACTCCTGAACACACTCTGAATTCAGAAAACATAGGCAAAATTCGCTCATTTCCTTTCTCCAGAATTTAGCTTGAGAATTCAATGTTAAAACCCTCTAAAGAACACTAAAAAAAAGTTTTTTTCACATGGACATGCCTACATAAATGTATATGCACAATTCTGACAAATATACATTGTTACACTATTTGATAAAAAGATGTTATTTGGACATATATAGAGCTATGACCATGTCAAAAACCCATCAGAAAAGTGTTATACAGCAACATAAACGTGGAGCATAGACACCAAAGAGTAAAAAAAATGAAAGGGAAAGTGTATCCATGTACTAAGATGTGTGTGTGTGTTTGCGTGTATATATAGTCACTGTTATTCACAGACCATCATGTTATTCACAGGTGATGACCTGTGGAATAACAAGAAATACATATATATGATAAGTGTGCTGATGTGGATGACTATCAGAGCTGTCCTGTGATCAAGGCACTGCTGATAGACAAGCACATGAATGTAGGTACGCAACCCCAGAACTGAGTAATTTCCCTGATGTATGCCCTCCCAGTTCCAGCACCACAAGTTCATAGGAGCATTTCTTGTTAGCGTATTATTCCTCCCATATATCAGTTGTGTGATATATTATATTCTGAGTCTGTTCATGCTGCACCATATCATATTTTGCTTTATAGGTTGATATATACCCATTGAATAAGACTTCATATGTGAGACCTTAATATATTTTTATTTGTTTATACATGATCACAAACAAATTATTTTTGCCACATTTTTGTGTATATCACTTGTTAATGTATCACTGTTGTTTTATCATCACAATCCCTTTTCTTTGATTAAGCGTGGTAACACAAGAAACGTCAAGTGCGTTATTCTCACAATTTACTTATTAGTAAAGTGTTCCGGTCGTTTGACTTATAGTTCCTTCAATTAACAGAATAGCTATCCCTTATATAGTTACTGTAAGACCCCCTTTGGTGTAAGACCAGTTCGGCGCAACTGCTGCCTACCTCCCAAAGCCACACCTGTGATAGTGGGCCTTGTTCAACTTTTTCTCTTCCTCTTTATCTCTCTGATTTCCACCTTTTCTTCCTTCACCATCTGGCTCCCTTAGCTACTCCAGAATAGATATGTTCTTGGTGTGCAAATCTTGTCTCCCCCTCATAAAATCATTGGATATACACGCTATAACATGGTCCTACCACGCCGACATCACATTAACTCTCACTATACAGGAATTCTCAAAAATTGACATGGAAACTAAATGACTCTCTACTCCACAATCCCCATGTAGTCTCCTCCCTGAAAGCACAAGGCACTGACTATTTCCATCTCAACAAAGATTCAGTGACAGACCAAGCAACATTGTGGGCAGCCCATAAAAAAACGTAATCAGAAGATACTTGATAAATGTCAGTTCACAACTTAAAAAAGCCAAACTCGAAGACTCTATATGCCTCCAAACTACACTCCTAACACTCGAAGCACAGAACAAAACCAACCCGACAACCAACACCACGAAAGCACTAACACCAGTCTGCAAGGAACTTAATCACCTTATGTTTTCCGACACCTGAAATTCATGAAACGATCTTACTACGAAAAGGCTAACAAGGCTGACCGCCTTTTAGCGTCCATGCTAAAATCACAAGCTGCATCCAGATTAATTACAAGCATAAGAATCAAACAGGGCACCATCACCACCAATCTGCAAGACATAGCTAATGAATTTCTCCAATACTACTCCGCACTATATAACCACTCACCAGACAAAACTCTTTTGAATTCATAGTAATTTAGGTTGAAAAAAGACACAAGTCCATCAAGTTCAACCCTTCTACCTATCATTTCAGCGTTTTGATCCAAAAGAAGGCAAAAAAACCCTAAGGAAGCTTTTTCGAATGTTGCCTCCTAGGGGAAAAAAATTCCTTCTTGACTCCAAAAGGGCAATCAGATTTCTCCTTGGATCAAAAAGCTCTATTATTAATGCTTATTCTATTATTAATACCCCTGTATGTTCTGCTTTTCTAAAAAAAAAACATCCAGACCATTTTTAAATGCATCTATTGTGGTTGTTAGCACTACCTCTCTTGGCAGTGAGTTCCATAATTTTATTGTCCTTACCGTAAAGAATCCCTTCCTTTGCTGCCTATGAAATCTTTGCTCTTCCAGTCTCAGGGGGTGACCTCTTGTTCTTTGTACATTTCTATTAATGAACAGGTCCCTGGAGAGCTCCTTATATTGGCCCTGCACATATTTATATAATTTTTTCATATCCCCTCTAAGACGCCTTTTTTCTAAAGTAAATAAATGCAATTTTTTTAAGTCTCTCTTCATAACTAAGATCCTCCAATCCCCTTATTAATTTTGTAGCTCTCCTTTGCACTTTTTCTAGTTCCTTTATATCCTTTTTAAGGGCTGGTGCCCAGAATTGTACTGCATATTCAAGGTGAGGTCTTACCATTGATTTGTAAAGAGGCAAGATGATGTCCTCCTCCCGTGAATCTATACCTCGTTTTATACATGCCAATATCTTATTGGCCCTTGCAGCTGCTGACTGGCATTGGGCACTGTTGCCAAGTTTGTTATCTACAATGATTCCTAAATCCTTTTCGTTAGTAGTTTTTCCCAGGGAAATACCATTTAACGTATATGTTGCTTTGTTATTATTTTTCCCATAATGCATAACTTTACATTTGTCTATATTGAACCTCATTTGCCACTTTCTTGCCCAGTTCCCCACTCTGTCCAAATCTTCCTGTAAAGAAAAAACATTAAGATTAGTCTTTATTACCTTACCTAATTTTGTGTCATCAGCAAACACTCAGCACAACGTGGGAGATCATTAATAAACATATTAAAAAGAAGAGGTCCCAAAACAGACCCCTGAGGTACTCCGCTCACTACCCTGGTCCAATTTGAAGCTTTACCATTTACAACAACCCTCTGTGTTCTATCTTTTAGCCAATTTTCAATCCAAATACATACATTTGCCCCCAATCCTATTTCTCTCAATTTGTAGAGTAACCTTTTGTGTGGAACTGTATCAAATGCTTTAGCAAAATCCAAATAGATCACATCAACTGCCACACCTAGATCTATATTTTTACTGACCTCTTCATAGAAAGTTATTAAGTTTGTTTGACAAGACCTGTCTTTCACAAAACCATGTTGACTTTTACTAATTATATTCTGATTCAAGATGTATTCTTGAGTGTACACCTTTAGCAATCCTTCAAATCATTTCCCCACTACAGATGTCAAGCTCACTGGCCTATAATTACCAGGCAGAGATTTTGATCCCTTTTTAAATATTGGAATGACATCCGCCTTTCTCCAGTCTGTTGGCACTATACCTGAATTGAACGAATCCCTAAAGATCATAAATATTGGTCTGGCCAGAATTATGCTTAACTCTCTAAGGACCCTTGGGTGTATACCATCTGGCCCTGGGGCCTTGTCTATCTTAACAGAGTTTAATTGCATAAACACTTTTTCCTGTGTCAGCCAATCCCATGTTTGCGGTGACTGTTCCGTAACTTCCGGTTGCAGGGGCTCATCCATCTGTTCTTCCTTAGTATAAACAGAAGAAAAAAAAGTATTTAAAATGTCTGCTTTTTCTCTGTCCTCACTTACCAAATTTCCCATTTGGGATAACAAGGGTCCAACATTTTCCGTCTTTAGCTTTTTTCCATTTATATACTTATAAAAAATGTTGGGGTTAATTTTACTCTCCTTAGCAATCCTTTTCTCGTTTTCCAATTTAGCCATTTTAATTGCCTTTTTGCAGGCTTTGTTGGCATCTTTGTATTTTATAAATAATAATGTTGATCCCTTGCTTTTATAATGTTTGAATGCCATTTTCTTGTTTTGCATTTCCTGTTTCACGGTACCGGTAAGCCACATTGGTTTTGATTTGTCTTTTGTATTTGTTTCCCAAAGGTATATATTGGGATGTGTACTTTTGTAATGTGTGCGTAAAGGCATTCCACTTGTCTTCTGTGTTTAGTCCAGAAAACAATCGTTCCCAGTCTAAATGTTCCATTGATGCCCTTAGTCCATCAAAGTTGGCCCTTCTAAAATTAAGTGTTTTGGTGGCGTAGTTACCAATTTGCTTTTTTGCATTAATCTCAAACGAAACCATGTTATGGTCACTATTGCCCAAGTGTTCTCTTACTTTTTTTTTTAAAAATATTTCTTTAATTTGATTTTCAAGTTAATTATATAAAACTGTTCTCTTACTTTGATGTTTGAGATAAGCTGCTCATTGTTTGTTATTACTAAATCCAGACAGGCATCCATTCTAGTTGTGGTGTCTACTAATTGTGCCATAAATGTGTTATAAAGCAGGTTCAGAAACTTGCTGCCCTTAGCGGAACTAGTTGTGCCACACTTCCAATCTATATCTGGGTAAATAAAATCTCCCATGATTAGAACTTCATTCAGATTTGCAGCCTTTTCAATTTGTAATAAAAGCTGATCTTCTCCATCAATGCTAATATTTGGTGGTTTGTAGCATACACCTAAAAGTAATGTGCGATTCTTTTTAGCGTCTAAGCTAATCTCCACCCACAGTGTCTCCACATCAGTTCCAGTTACGTCATGGACACCTTCCTTAATACTGGGCTTTAGTTTAGGATTTACATATAGACATATCCCTCCCCCTTTTCTATTTACTCTGTCCTTTCTAAAAAGTGAGTAGCCTTGTAAATTAACTGACCAGTCGTGGGTCTCATCCCACCATGTTTCTGTGATTCCGATTAAATCATACTGTTCAGCACTTACCAGTATCTCCAGCTCACCCATTTTGTTTGTCAAGCTTCTTGCATTTTCTAAAAGACATTTGAGATTACTACCCATTTTCTGTTTAGTTGACAAACACGTAATGCCCGCAGGTTTAATTGTATGTACCTCCCTATGATCTATGTTAACCCCACCAGCGCTTTCCTCATCCTTTGCCATAGCTATACCCACCTTCCAATCTACTCTAGCTGCCATTGCTTTATTTTGATCTGATCGAATTCAGACCATGTCGATGTTCTCTCCGCATATCTGGAAAGTATACACTTACCGAAACCAACTGATTCTGAAAGCACTTTCTTAGATGACCCCATCACAGCCGAAGAAATCAAGTCGGCAATAAAAACCCCTTAAATCAAACAAAACAGGTCCAGATTGATTTTTGACCCCCTACTACAAGCTGTTTGGAGAAGAACTGATCCCACACTTACTCCCACTATACAATGCCATATTAGAAGGTTGATATTTCACCGAAGACATGCAAGAATCAAATATGACCCTTATACATAAAACGAGTAAACCCAAAGACCAGACAACGAATTAAAGGCCTATATCCCTTCTCAATGTTGATTATAAAATCTTCATAAAAATACTCGCTACCCGACTGAACCAGTTTCTCCCAAAATGAATCAACCCTGACCAAGTGGGCTTCATACCAGATAGACAGGCCATCGATAATACACGATGATGAGTTAATTTACTCTGGCTTGCTTACCTAGAATATCAGAAGCTCTCCCCATCAATATACCACAACATATGGCCAAACTTCTCCAAATACATTTTGAAATTGTCTTCCAGAACAAACCCTTAAATTATCTAGGACTCCAGTTGCCAGCAACATAGGACTCCAGCTGCCGGCAACATAGGACTCCAGCTGCCGGCAACATACTCCCAACTCTACACCCTGAACTATATGCCTCTACTGCAATGCCTCAAAACTGATCTGCAAAAATGGCAACCTTTGAATATCTCCTGGCTAGGCCGACTGGCAACTATCAACATGAATGTCCTACCCCGACTGCTCTACCTATTTCAATCCCTGCCAATCCCTATTCAGCACTCAGATTTTAAAATTCTACAAAGGACCATCGATAACTTTATATGACAAGTAAAAAAGCAAGATTGAATTGCCACACAATGTACAAACAAAAACCAGCAGGCGGACTAGGGATGCCAAACCTCATGAAATACTACCTAGTGGCCCAGATGGCCCCCATTTCCACATAGCCGGGTAGACATGGAGAATGATATGTTCTAGTCTGATGTTCTCCCCCAATACATTTGGACTCCCAAATGACACAGATCAACGACACACACTCTATGCCCCACAATATTACACTCACTCTCCATCTGGGACCGAACAGCAGTAAAATATTCCCTGACAACAGATCACTCCCCGCTTACCCCCATTTATTTGCATTGATCCCCCCAGGTATGTCTCCTTCTCTTTTTCAAACCTTTGACCAAGGGGACATAAAGACCTTTCACAACCTAGCCCAGACCATAAAACTTACCCCCTTTGACTTTTTCCAATATATTCAACTACAGGGCTTTGCTTCCACAATGGCAGTCACATTGGCAGCTATGACTAAACCCACCTAGTACGAAATACACTGCATGGACTCTCCCAAACAGAAAAGCTTAATTTCCCAATTATACACTGAATTGTCTTTATCAGCATCAGGCCCTCCTCTATCCTATACAACATCTTGGGAAAAAGATCTATATGCCCTAGATAGGGAGGACTGGGTGGAAATCTGGGAGGTGACTGAAAACCTCTATCTGTACAGCTCATAAATAACAAGCTTAGAAAACCCTCATGAGATGGTATTTCACCCCTACTAAATTAGAAACATAGAAACATAGAAAGTGTCGGCAGATAAGAACCAGTCGGTCCATCTAGTCTGCCCAATTTTTTTTGAGTGCTTTTATTAGTCCCCCGTTCCCTGTCTTATAGCTAGGATAGCCTTGTGTCTATCCCACGCATGCTTAAAATCCTTGACTGTGTTTACCTCTACCACTTCTGCTGGAAGGCTATTCCATACATCCACTACCCTCTCAGTAAAGTAATACTTCCTGATATTACTTTTAAATCGTTGCCCCTCTAATTTAAGACTATGTCCTTTAGTTGTGGTAGTTTTTCTTCTTTTAAATATACTCTGTCCCTTTACTGTGTTGATTCCTTTTATGTATTTAAATGTTTCTATCATATCCCCCCTGTTACGTCTTTCCTCCAAGCTATACATGTTAAGATGCTTTAACCTTTGCTGGTAAGTTTTATCCTTCAACCCATGAACCAGTTTAGTAGCCCTTCTTTGAACTCTCTCCAAAGTATCAATATCCTTCTGGAGATACGGTCTCCAGTAGTGCGTACAATACTCCAAGTGAGGTCTCACCTGTGCTCTGTACAATGGCATGAGCACTTCCCTCTTCCTACTGCTAATACCTCTCCCTATGCAACCAAGCATTCTGCTAGCATTTCCTGAGCTCTATTGCATTGCCTACCTACCTTCAAGTCCTCTGAAATTATTACTCCTAAATCCCTTTCCTCAGATGTTGAGGTTAGGACTGTACCAAATCGTCTATATTCTGCTTTTGGGTTTTTACGCCCAAGGTGCATAATCTTGCACTTGTCCACATTAAATGTCAGTTGCCACTGCTCTGACCATTTTTCTAGTTTAGCTAAATCATTTGCCATTTGGCTTATCCCTCCATGAATATCAACCCTGCTGCAAATCTTTGTATCATCAGCAAAAAGACATACTTTGCCAACAAGACCTTCTGCAATATCGCTAATAAAAATATTAAAGAGAATTAGTCCAAGTACAGATCCCTGAGTTACCCCACTAGTAACAAGACCTTGCATCGAATATACCCCATTGACTACAACCCTCTGTTGCCTGTCACTCAGCCATTGTCTAATCCATTCAAGAATATTGAAATCCAAACTCAAAGATTTCAGTTTATTGATAAGTCTTCCATGTGCGACAGTGTCAAAAGCCTTACTGAAATCTAGATAAGCAATGTCTACTGCACCACCCTGATCTATTATTTTAGTCAGCCAATCAAAAAAATCAATAAGATTAGTTTGGCATGATCTCCCTGATGTAAACCCATCCTGTCTCTGATCTTGAAATCCAAGCGACTTTAGATGTTCAACAATCCTATTCTTTAACAAGGTTTCCATTATTTTTCCCACTACTGAAGTAAGACTTACTGGTCTATAGTTGCCCGCCTCCTCCCTACTACCTTTCTTGTGAATGGGCACAACATTAGCTAATTTCCAATCTTCTGGAACTACTCCCATTAACAATGATTGGTTAAATAAATCTGTTAACGGTTTTGCTAGTACACCACTAAGTTCTTTTAATAACTTTGGATGTATCCCATCAGGTCCCATCGACTTATTTGTCTTTACTTTAGACAGCTGAAGTAAAACCTCTTCCTCTGTAAACTTACATGCATCAAAAGACTCATTAGTCTTTTTCCCTAAATGAGGTCCCTTACCCTAGAAACATAGAAACATAAAATGTGTCGGCAGATAAGAACCATTCGGTCCATCTAGTCTGCCCTCATTTTCATTTGTAAAAACTGAACAAAAATATTCATTAAGGCAGTCTGCTAAGCCTTTATCCTCTTCTACATAGCATCCTTCTTTTGTTTTTAATCTAACTAATCCTTGTTTTACTTTCCTTTTCTCATTTATGTATCTAAAAAATGTTTTATCGCCCTTTTTCACTGACTAAGCTATAGTCTCTTCTGTGTGTGCTTTGGAAGCTCTTATAGCTTGCTTTGCCTCTTTCTGCCTACTCTTATAGATCTCTCTATCTTCCTCACTCTGAGTATTTTTATAATTACTAAATGCTAGCTTTTTATTTTTTTTTACTATTTTAGCCACCTCTGCAGAGTACCACAGTGGTTTCTTCAATTTTTTGCTCTTACTGACAAGCCTTATGCAATTTTCTGTTGCCTTCAGTAGTGCCAATTGGCCAAGATGCACGCCTCCAACCTACTCTGTTGGAAAAACTGTGGAGCACAAGGCACCTACTTTCACACCTGGTGGCTATGCCCACACCTCCAGACATTCTGGAAACAGGTATGAAACCTAGCATCTCAAGTCTTGCTTAAATCAATACCGCTAGATCCCTGCATGTTCCTCCTGTCCCTCACTCATAACTCTTTAACTAAAACAGAAAATCAACTACTTTCTAGGATTGCTCTGTGAGTGAGAAATGCCCTAGCCCAAGTCTGGAATCAATCCCTCATCCCTGCTATGTCCACAGTAATTGCCCTGATAGAAGACATGATTTACATGGACCAACTCACAGCCTATGTGCACGATACCCGAATAGATTGGAGAAGGTGTTGCTCCCTTGGAAGACATACTTTCCCAGAAGACACACTACCTTTTAATCACTTTCCAACACCCCCCCCCCCCCCCCATTACATGCTCTGGTAGCCAACCCACATCTACCTACACAACCTACCCTATAACCCCTCTCCACTCTTTTCTTCCTTCATATCTTTTCTTTCCCTTCTTTATATTCTCCTTCTTCTTAATTATGTTTCATAGATGATAAAGTTTGAAATGTTACAGGTTATTGTTTATTTTTGTTATGTACAAACTTTGTATGGAATCCATATTAGCATAATTGTGTACTCTATGGACACTGTATGTTTACAACAATATTTAATGCTTGTTACATGTTTCCATGTTCCAATCTATGATAAATATATTGCAAAACTTGAAAATTATTTATTTATTTATTTCAATGGACTGGACTTTACGATGAACCTATTTTAATTCCAACGTTGCCTAAATAATCCTGATTATACATGACTATATTGATCTCTTTAGATTAGATTAGATCAATTTATATAGAGATAATTACATTTTGTACTCATCATTTTGGTGTTTGTTTCATTTTTTTCCCCAAGATTGTCAGCAGAAACCAATATTTTAATAACTGACTGGCGAAATGACACAAACCTTAAAAAAATGGAAAAGCTAGAAATGGAATTTAGAAAGAGATTTCAGGTAAGCATTCTATGCACATGTATGATAGTCATGTGTTAAACTCACCTGCTTTTCATGCTATGTTTAAACATGTAAAATCTCCCTTAACCCCTTAGTGACAGAGTACTATGCTGCATTTGATGCACCTTGAAGACAGAATTCCATTATTTTTGTCATATGTTTACTGAACTGTGAATTTCTTTCTTTGTGTTCAGTCCACCCACACAAATTATATATAATTTTTTAAGGATGGATAGGGCTTTCATTTGATACTATTATTTTCATCATATGATATAATTTACTATTAAAAAATATAAAATATGATGAAAATATGCCATAAAAAAAACACTTTTTCTAACTTTAACCTGATTTTTTTTTTAAACAATTACAAATGGTAAAAAAGACCCTGTCTATATATTTCTAATATTTGTCCTGAGTTTAGAAATACCATTGTTTCCGTGTTTGTCTATTTTATTTCACGTAATGGGGCAATAAACAATATTAGTGTTTTTTTGTTTTCTAACCATTTTCTTCTACAGTCACCTTTTAACCCCAACCCTAAATTTACCCCAACCCTAAATTTACCCCCACCCATTAATCTAACCCTTGTACTCACCCGAACCCCCCTGTAAACCTAATTATAACCCTAATTATGACCCTAACCCTAGATCTAAGTGTATTAGATAAAGGGTTAGCTTTTTCCATTTATGTATTCATTTATTCAATTTTATCTTTTTTTGCCCTCTAGGGGCAGTCAAGCAACAGTTTCAGAGCGACGGAAGAGTTTTTTTTTTCTTTCTTCTGTTGCTCTCTGCTGGGCACGCTGTATTGGAGGAGCATGCTCCTCCAATACAACACCCACCCGTGGGTGATCGCGATGCCCAGGGGGGCACAGAAGTTGTTGCATGATGCCTCGAAAGCTGATCACTGCCTATGTGTGTTGATGCGTATACAATCACATTCGCGGTGATCATATGCGCGTGGGCGTGACAGGAGGGGTTTTGGTGAAAGCACTCTCAGAGGCTGCTTCGGATCCTAAGCAGCCTCTGAGAGTAACTGCAGGCATATAGCTAATGAGTGCAACGCTAAATGAAAACTGAGGACCTATATATACGTCCTCATGGACCATGCTTTGCAGGAAGGATATATACGTCCATATGCGTTAAGGGGTTAAAGGAGAAATCACTTTGTGTCTTGTGTGTGTGTGTTATAATAGATCATATAGAAATGATGTAGGTCTCATAATTCCATTCAAAACACCAGTTGAGAGTTTGGATTTTTTACAAATACTTGCTTCCTGCAAAATTGGAACCCCTACACCAGAGTTACCAACATGCCAACAGTCCCTTTTTTGGGGGTCCTGTCAAATTCGGGTCTGTCCTGGCATAAATACTACCTATGCACACTTATGTGCGCTGTTTACAGGCAGCAGTGCATTTTAACTGTGTATGTCTGAGAGACATACATCTTTTAAATGAGAGTACATGAGCTCCAGACACCCGGAATATAATACACACAAGCCACTATTTTTTTTTCTTGTTAAAGAAAAAGTAAATTTCTTAATTTGTTCCCCTGTCTGTCTCCTCTACCACCTCATGCTGTCTCTCTCCCTTCCCATGTCTGTTGACCCGCCTCTCTACACCAATGTCTGTTGTCCCCCCTCCAATGTCTGTCCTCCCCCCATATCTGTTGTCTGTGCCCCCTCACTACCATATCTGTTGTCAATCTCCCCCCATATTTGTTCTCCCCCCTCCTATGTCTGTTCTCCCCAACTCCCATGTCTATTCCCCCCCTCCCATGCACTCTCTAAGCTCTGTGTGTGTTTAACAAACAGAGCTAGTACTGCCTGCTGCTTCCAGCGACGCACCAAGCCTCGCTGCTGCCAGAGGTGGGGGCGGACCTTCACCTTGCATCTTTGATCTGAGGAAAGGGATTTAGGGTAATTATTTCAGAGGACTTAAAGGTAGGTAGGCAATGTAATAGAGCAGCAGGAAATGCTAGCAGATTTCTCCGTTGCATAGGGAGAGGTATTAGCAATAGAAAGAGGGAAGTGCTCATGCCATTGTACAGAGCACTAGGGAAAAAACCCGTGGAGTATAGCTTGGAAGAAAGAAAAGACAGAGGATATGATTGAGACATTTAAATACATAAAGGGAATCAACACAATAAAGGCAGAGAGTATATTTAAAATAAACTACCACAACAAGTGGATGTAGTCTTAAATTAGAGGAGCAAAGGTTCAAAAGTAACTTAATAAAGTATTGCTTTACTGAGAAGGTAGTGGATGCATGGAATAGCCTTCCAAAAAAAGTGGTAGATGTTAAAACCAGTGAAGGAGTTTAAGCAAGCATGAGCTAGGCTTAAGGCTATCCCAGGTATAAGGTAAGGTCAGAAACAAATAAAAGTATTCATATTTTCATTTATTTATTTTAAGTTTAGCCAGAAATCGGGCAGTCTAGATGGACTAAATGGTTCTTATCTGCAGACACATTTTATGGTTCTATAATACCTGGCAAGGTTTTTCATACAGTGAGGAAGGACGTTTATTTATCTTCTCTTGTACCATATTTGCTCGATTATAAGACAACCCTGATTATAAGACGACCCCCCAAACTTTGGATATTCCTTTAGGAAAAAAACTAAAAGCCTGAATATAAGACTACCCTATAGGAAAAAAGTTCAACTTGTATATATTCACATGTAAATTGCTTTTTTAATAAAAAAAATATATAAAAAAATGCATTTCTTGTTTTTATTTCCTTTTATGTGCCAATGCTGCCTCTCTCTTTCCCTTGCCTCCAGCTTTGTCTCTCTCCCCCCCTTAGTGTTGTCTCTCTCTCCCCCTCCCTTTGACTCCCCCCTCGCCTCTGTCTCTTCCCCCCTTGTTTCTCTCTGCCCCCCCTCCCCTTGTTACTCTGTGCCCCCTCCCTCCCCTGGTCTCTCTCTTCCGCCCTCCCTTCCCTTTTCTCTGTCTCTTCCCCCCTCCCCTTGTTTCTCTATGTCCCCCTCGCTCCCCTTGTTGCTCTGTCCCCCCCTCCCCCTGTCTCTCTGCCCAACCCCCTCCCCTTGTTGCTCTGTCTCTTCCCCCTCCCTCCCCTTGTTGCTCTGCCCCCCTCCCCGCCCCTGTCTCTGTCTCTTCCCCCCTCCCTCCCCTTGTTGCTCTGTCTCTTCCCCCTCCCTCCACTTGTTGCTCTGTCCCCCCCCCCCCTGTCTCTCTGCCACCTCCCTCCCCCTGTCTCTCTGCCCCCTCCCTCCCCCTCACCTGGAAGTCGATCCCTGGTGGCTAGTGGGGGCAGCCGGGGGATGTCTGTACGATACGTGCAGACATCCTCCATGCTGCCCGACACGGCAGTCTATTATGACGGACAGCTGGACTGTCATAATAGACTGCCGTGTCGGGCAGCATGGAGGATGTCTGCACGTATCGTGCAGACATCCCCAGTGGCCCGATTCTCCCTGGTGGCTAGCGGGGCAGCGGAGGATGTCTGCGCGATGAGCGCAGACCTCCCCTGCTGCCGCCCGGCGCGACCGCCGGGTCTTTTATGACGAAGCCGGAAGTACCCAGCTTCATCATAGAAGTCCCTGCGGTCGTGCCGGGCGGCAGCAGGGGGAGTCTGCGCTCATCGCGCAGACATCCCCTGCTGTTAGAGAGGGGGATCCAGGTCCCCTGCAGCTCTGCTAGGGACCTGGATCCCTGTTTTATAATCTGACCTCAATTTGAAAACGACCTCGATTATAAGACTTTTTTTTTCTGAAAATAACCTATTCTTATAATCGAGCAAATACGGTACTTAACTTTTTCAGTAGCTTTTTTTGTGGTAAGGCAAACTGAAGCTGCTTCAATTTGTTGTATAAGAGCTATTGCTGTTTAATGTGTATTTATCATATTCTGATCATTATTATTTACCATAATTTATTGTTTTTTAATACAAGGGTATAATTGCTTTTTTGTTTTGTATTTTATTTATATTACATATGTGTGTCGGTTTACTATTACAAGTGCTGTCTATTCAAGATAACGATTTCAGCCATACTGAATAGCCAAACTACAGATGTTTCCTTAGTTTAGGAACCAGATCGGAGCTACCTGAACAGACCCCCCAATTGTGATATGGCTATTTTAGCCGAATATTAATGCTATTGTACAGTGTTAACCCCTTCGTGACTTAAAGTCGTTATGACGGCATAGAACGCTCCCTGCGATGAGTTGTTTTCGGATCCCGCTGCAGGCACTTGCAGCGGGATCCCACCTGTCATTTGAGGCCACTTTGAGTGGCCTCAGTCTGACAGGGAAAATCTAGCCGGTGCTCAAAGCGAGCACCAGCTCCATTTCTCTAAATCGCGCCGTGCCCGAACTTCCGTGTTCGGGCACGCCTCCGTGACGTCACACGTGACGTCCGGAGGTCTCGCGATCTTTTGGCAGGGACCCACTGGGTCTATTAAGACCCTGATCGGGTCTCTGCCAGAGTGTTCCTGGCTACTGATCACCTTGTGATCGGTGGCCAGGAACAATTTGTGACGTTTTGGTTCTTGCGTCGTTTGGGACGCAAGCACCTAGCGTCATGAAGGGGTTAAACTGTTGCTCTAGAGACAGATGAGGCTGATTATGACTAGATCTGGGGGTTTTCTGTTTTTTTTTTATTTTTTTTTAAAGCAGACCTAGACAGCCAAATGTGGAGTATAATTTCAGGGCATTAGCCTAACAAACAGCTATGTGTGTTTTTCAGAATGGTTAAACGAAAGCTTCTGCTGGCATTCTGAGCCCACATTCAAATCATAGGTAAATGGCCACATGCATTAGTTTACAGCTTAACCAGTTTGTGACGCATGGTGCTTGCATCCCAGGCGACGCAAGCACCAAAGTCCCACTTGTCATGAAGTAAATCATGACAGTCTGCGTGACTGGGGTTCTTGGAGGGCCCTGAGGGCCAAACACCACCCTGTGGACTATGGACCCTGTCTTTGGATGTGCTATGTTTGGGAGTGCATACTTTGGGGGTATCAGTGACACCCTGTTTCAATACAGCTGGTCTTCAGCACAGGCTCACTCAGGATGTGTACCTTGTGATCCAAGCCTTTGCTCTATTCATTGTGTTTCCCCCAGGTTAAGTAATATTAATATATCTTAGTGTTTAATTGTGTATTTATCTACAGCAGCAGGGAGAAAAAGGAAAGTTGCACTCTGGATTCCAGTGAAAAAAGGTTGTTTTAATGGCAAAAAAGAGGAACAATGCAGCAAATAAATATAATGTGCATGGCAAAAAGAGGGGAGAAACACTTGACGCGTTTCGCGTGCTTAACATGCTTAATCATAAGTGAGCAAATGAAATAACAGTCAACATATATAAATACATGGGAACCAATCAAATGAAAGGTCAACTTAATTACTTTAGTAAAAAAGGGAGTGGTTGAAAAACACAGGTAAATAGGTGAAGATGTTAACCCTTAAGTGATATACATAAAAGATGAATAATAAAGTGGACATGTGCAATAATACATATGTGATAAAATATAAAAAAATATAGCATAATCAAGTTCTTAACAAAATAGTGTGTACATGCTGATACATGAATTGTTAGATAACATATGCATTAAAAAATATATATATGCAGCTACATAAATGTAATATACGTTACAAATGTAATACCGTCCTAGACCAGAAAATATAGTGAACCGGTACAATAAACTTCATAGATAATAAATATATGTAAAAACACATATATCACCCTGGTTCAAAAAATAGGGTCATAAATATTCTGACATTTATAAAGTAATAATAACGTATGAAATATACCTGAAAAATGAGTAGCTGCAAAAAACTTTTTTATGTGTATAAGCGATGGTTCTAATGTGAAATTATATAGACCAAAAATGTGAGGAGGAGAAAAAAATATATAGAGACCTGTTGAAACAATAAAAATTACTATAGTATATGGTGGATCAAAAGAAGTGAGTGATGTCGTACTCTGTATTTAAAAACTCTGGCCTTCTAGTGCCGAGGTTAAAAATCCCCAAAACCTCCCTCTGGCACAGAAGTCTATGTGTGTTACCTCCTCTAGGTCCCCTCCTGATCCTCTCAATAATAGAGACAGAGAAATATTTGAGATTGCCATTATTACAGAGGGAAAAATGTTTTGCCACTGGGGTGTTGGTGCCTTTTTTGATATCTAGCAGATGTTCTCTCACCCTACATTTCAGTTCACGGACAGTGAAGCCAGCTTTTTGCTGGCCACATTTTCCGCAAGAAACAACATATATAACTGATGATGTACAACAGTCTGAATGCTCCCTAATCTGGTACACCCTACCGTTTGCTTTAGAAATTATTTGATCCTTTTTCTTTTTTGTGTATTTATCTAATCAATAAGTGTTAACTGTCCTGTGAGCCATCTATTATCTCTTGTAGTCTGGATGTCTGGATCTAATGATGGCATGTTTATTTTATGTAAAGTTGTACTGTAGTTAATTACCTGTTTTAAGTTAGCTTTTCTATTGTTTGAGGTTTACGTGTTATAAATAGATTCCTGTGCCTCCCCAGAGTTGATGTAACATTTGTGTGTATATAGTCTGCGCTGTTTTCACAAATAAAGGTTGTTCATTCTTGCTGTACCTAACTGCTAGTGGTCCTGTCTGCTATATGGGTACAAAAAGCAAGGTTTGAAAGGCTTGCTAGGTGGATGCTGAGCTTTAATCTGGGGCTAAGGAGGTGATTTCTTACAACGGGCAGAGGTGCTGCTGGCCTTGGGTAGCCATTCCGTTACACTATATTTTGTTCCTGATCACCGATCATAAGGTGATCGGTAGCCAGGAACACAATGGCATAGATCTCTGCCAAATGCTTGTGATACCTCCTGACATCAGGAGTGATGTCACAGAGGCGTGCCTGAACGTGGAAGTTCGAACACGGTGCAATTCAGTGATATGTAGCCGGTGCTCGCTTTGAACATTGGCTACATTTTCCCTGTCAGACTGAGGCCACTCAAAGTGGCTTCATCTGACAGGTAGGATCCCGCTGCAGGGGGATCCAAGCACAGCTCATAGCGGAGAGCCACGACGAGCTGTTTCACACTGGACGTTCTATGCCGTCATAGCATCATTTGGGACTTGTAAATTAGGATGACATAGAAAATAGACATAGCGTTGGGAAGGAGTTAAAGGGACTGTATCACCTAAACATTGTTTTTTTCTGTGAATGTAGAGCATAATAATTATTGAAAAAGTTCTATACCTTGTATTTGCAAAATTGCAAGCAAATGCCTAAATTAGGAGAAAAATGTGTCTGTGGAGTCTCTTGCTTATGACATAACCTGAGGCATGGTATGCAAATTATACATTTTCCATTGAAAAGCAGTTGATTTGCAGACCATGCCACAGGTGATGCCATAAACATGATACACATTTAAAACACATTTTTCTCCTAATTTAAGCATTTGCTTTCAGTTTTGCTAATACAATGTATACCGTATACTCGAGTATAAGCCGACCCGAATATAAGCCGAGGCACCTAATTTTACCACAAAGAACTAGGAAAAAATATTGACTCGAGTATAAGCCTAGGGTGGGAAATGAGGCAGCTACTGGTAAATATTGCCCCGAATCTGCCTTTATATATTCCAGGATATTGCCCCCAATATGTCATTTAATATGCCAGGATATTGCCCCCAATATGCCATTTAATATTCCAGGATATTGCCCCCAATATGCCATTTAATATTCCAGGATATTGCCCCCAATATGTCATTTAATATGCCAGGATTTTGCCCCCAATATGCCATTTTAATATGCCAGGATATTGCCCCCAATATGCCATTTAATATGCCAGGATTTTGCCCCCAATATGCCATTTTAATATGCCAGGATATTGCCCCCAATATGCCATTTAATATGCCAGGATTTTGCCCCCAATATGCCATTTTAATATGCCAGGATATTGCCCCCAATATGCCATGTAATATGCAAAGGATATTGCCCCCAATATGCCATGTAATATTCCAGGATATTGCCCCCAATATTCCACTTAATATGCCAGGATTTTGCCCCCAATATGCCATTTTAAAATGCCAGGATATTGCCCCCAATATGCCATGTAATATGCCAGGATATTGCCACAAATATGCCATGTAATATGCCAGGATATTGCCCCCAATATGTCATTTAATATGCCAGGATATTGCCCCCGATATGCCATTTAATATTCCAGGATATTGCCCCCAATTTGCCATTTAATATTCCAGGATATTGCCCCCAATATGCCATTTAATATTCCAGGATATTGCCCCCAATATGCCATGTAATATGCCAGGATTTTGCCCCCAATATGCCATTTTAATATGCCAGGATATTGCCCCCAATATGCCATGTAATATGCCAGGATATTGCCCCAAATATGCCATGTAATATGCCAGGATATTGCCCCCAATATGTAATTTAATATGCCAGGATATTGCCCCCGATATGCCATTTAATATTCCAGGATATTGCCCCCAATATGTAATTTAATATGCCAGGATATTGCCCCCGATATGCCATTTAATATTCCAGGATATTGCCCCCAATATGCCATTTAATATTCCAGGATATTGCCCCCAATATGCCATTTAATATTCCAGGATATTGCCCCCAATATGCCATTTAATATGAGAGGATTTTTCCCCCAATATGCCATTTTAATATGCCAGGATATTGCCCCCAATATGCCATTTAATATGCCAGGGTTTTGCCAACAATATGCCATTTAATATGCCAGGATTTTGCCCCCAATATGCCATTTTAATATGCCAGGATATTGCCCTCAATATGCCATTTAATATGCCAGGATTTTGCCCCCAATATGCCATTTTAATATTCCAGGATATTGCCCACAATATGCCATTTAATATGCCAGGATTTTGCCCCCAATATGCCATTTTAATATGCCAGGATATTGCCCCCAATATGCCATGTAATATGCCAGGATATTGCCCCCGATATGTCATTTAATATGCCAGGATATTGCCCCCGATATGCCATTTAATATTCCAGGATTTTGCCCCCAATATGCCATTTTAAAATGCCAGGATATTGCCCCCAATATGCCATGTAATATGCCAGGATATTGCCCCCAATATGCCATGTAATATGCCAGGATTTTGCCCCCAATATGCCATTTTAATATGCCAGGATATTGCCCCCAATATGCCATGTAATATGCCAGGATATTGCCCCAAATATGCCATGTAATATGCCAGGATATTGCCCCCGATATGCCATTTAATATGCCAGGATATTGCCCCCAATATGCCATTTAATATTCCAGGATTTTGCCCCCAATATGCAATTTTAAAATGCCAGGATATTGCCCCCAATATGCCATGTAATATGCCAGGATATTGCCCCCAATATGCCATGTAATATGCCAGGATTTTGCCCCCAATATGCCATTTTAATATGGCAGGATATTGCCCCCAATATGCCATGTAATATGCCAGGATATTGCCCCAAATATGCCATGTAATATGCCAGGATATTGCCCCCGATATGCCATTTAATATGCCAGGATATTGCCCCCAATATGCCATGTAATATACCAGGATATTGCCCCCAATATGCCATGTAATATGCCAGGATATTGCCTCCAATATGCCATGTAATATGCCAGGATATTGCCCCTTAGTATACTCGGCTTATACTCGAGTATATACGGTAAATAATTTTCAATATTTTTGTATGCTGTACATACACAGTAAAACAATGTTCAGGTGATTCAGTCCCTTTAAGCTTATATGAGTTTCCATATATTTGGATTACTACTTCCACAAGCAGTGCAAAAATGTATATGGATCTCTTTACTTTGTTGCTTATGCATATTAGAATCATGGTAATGTATGAAGGAGTAGATCTGTAGTGTGAGTAATAGTTTATAAAAAAAATTAAATACCCTTTTTTTCTCATTCTCACTAGATGGTGGGATGCAAGTTTTTAATGCCACGGACGTTTGTTATCTTATAAGCCTTCTATTTTTGTGGACATTTGTGCTTGGCACTCTAATCTCATTTATTAACATTATTGTAATGTAGACACCTGTATATACATGATTTATATGCATGAGAATACTTAAATAAAGTGTGTAAAGTTATTTATTGTAATCCAACAGTTCCATGGAGAAATTAAGGTTATATCTCGAATGATGGTTGATCCCAATGCCCCAATCCAAAAAGCAGGAAACAAAGACCTTCCTTATACAAGAGGAGAAATAGTAGATGTTATTCAGCTAACAAATGCAGAAAAAATATTATGCCGCAACTTTGAAGGAAGATGTAAGTAAAATGTCACCTTCATATGTATTTTTCTAAAATAAAAGGATTATACTTTTTTTGGATACTATAATGTCTAAAAAAAAATAATAATAATATGGCAGCTTTTTACTAAAAGTGTAGTGTCAGTGAGGTGCAAATGAGTTACGGTGAGATTAATATAGACTTATCTCATAGACTTATCTATGCATTATAAAGGTTTCTCCTGACAGAAGAGCAATTTAGTTCTTCCAACAGGAGAAACTCACCAGGCCTGCCCCAGCACAATTCATAATTAGATCGGTGAGATTAAATATAAATATACTGTACATGTATCAATTACATGCCAAACAAAAAAGTCCAAATTCATGTAAAAAAACAAAAACAGTTGACTGAAAAAAATGAAAGACACCAAATTATATGCTATTGGGTAGACTAGATGGACCAAAATATCTGCCCACACATTCTATGTTTCTATTCTGCGTCACACTATACAGATATGTTGTTGCCAAATAGTCACTTAATAACTTCAATAATAAACCCATATAAAATCTAAAGGCACAAATGCTGCTAAGATAATAATGGAGGCAACCTATGCATCAAGCTATGAACCTGACCAGGAAGCACTCTAAACCAATACGATGCATTTTAGCTAAACTTTTTCAACTACTTTGAACTCTTCAGTATGGGAAATTGAGGGAAACCACTCATGAAAGCATTCACAACAAATATGAAATGCTCGTTCTTGAGATGGGTAACAGGAATCCCAAGATTGTATGTTCTGAAAAAGGAAATAATAATTCTATGGTTGTTGCCCTTAAACCTAGTATTTTTATGAATAAATACTTTTTTGAAGGCTTGATCCATTAAAAGTAATCTTTTTTTTGGCAGCAGTAAAAAGCAATGATACTAATAGGAAAGGGTATATATAACCCATGAAACTTTGGCAGCAACCCACTCACCTAACGTGTTTTGCCCCCAACATAGAACTTTTTTTTTCTTTGGAAAGGAAAAACAAAAAATGCCATGTTTTTGCTTTGACAAAACTCTAGAATGAAACAATTGCAAACCAAAATCATCTCTCTGTATAGGCTTTAGCCAATACAGAATATCCCAGCAAACAGATGTGAAATAGAATTTTGTAATAGCCTATTTGGAAATAGCCTGTTTTTTTGTATTTCACTACCCCAGCACAGATATTTATAGACTGGATTATAGTATAGCACAATTACATAGTTAGGCTGTGAAAGTAGTTAAGCCATGTTAGAATAATTACAACATTAATTGTAGCCTGATCATTTTTTAATTTTTTTATTTTTAAAATCTTATCGCTTTCTCAAAATTCTAACTTTTCTGTCTCTTTTAGTTGGATATATTCCCAGAAAATCTGTTCTTAAATTGTAAGTATTTGTGTATTTTCGGATGCACTTTTAAAAAAAAAAAATATCAGGGACAATGGTAGTACATTTGTGGCAAGCTCCATGTCTGTGGTTAAAAAGGCAATTTAAAAACAATCTAAAGAGGTCCTCCCGAAATGGCCCCGAAATAAGCTGAAGTCTTCATCATAGAAATTTATGGGGAGGACCGGGGTTAGCATTTCGTCAGTTTGGCTTCAAAAATGTCGGCTCAGGAATCTGTCTCATTTCCAGATTTTCGTGCTGATTCGTGATCTTCAGTGGTCTCTAAGTAGCCCCAATTGGATGGCTAGTCCGATCACCAAAACAAGCCAAGTTCTATGGTGGGCTCTACCTCCAGATATTTTATGGAGCTAGCCTATGCTGCCTGCCTTTTTCTGCCACTGTGCTAGACATGTGGCTGACACCAGTTGATATGTGTGCACCATTGTATTAAATATTATTCCCTACCTCGATGGTGATAGTGGATGATTTGGTAGATGATGGCCTTTCCCTGCCTCCAGGAGGCTGGCTGAATAAATTTAGAAAGTATGCCTCTTTAAAAGCCCCTCTGAAGCAGCACATTTCCTTCGGCAGCTTTGAAGCGGCCCGAGGCGTTCGACTGGGGTCTTCTGTGGTGTGCCTCGAGCTCCTCCCACACTGTGGGTGACAGATGGTCTGACAGTTCCCTGGCTGGAGGTGCTGCTAGGATGAAACATGGCAGCCTGGATGTCCACAAATAAGTTCCATAGAAGTCAACACTGCATTTGAACAATGTAATATACCCCATCTAGTTACATCCTTTAAAATATCTTTAATACCAGAAAGAATGATAGTTGCTAAGCTAATTGCATAAGAAATAATATTAATTATATAAAACGGGTATAATATTTTTGAAGTGTAAAATAGCAAAACAATTTAAGATATCTCTTTCTATTAATTTTCCTTTTCTTTTTTATTTTAGAGAAAAAGCAAAGTTTGATAATCTTACCCAGGCTGGTAAGTATGGAATCTGAAATCACTGATTCAGGGGTCAGAACAGCCACGCAATTCAGGCAAAACAGTGACAATGTATTTAAAAAATAAAATAAAATTTCATATATATATATATATATATATATATATATATATACACCGTATTTATCGGCGTATAACACACACTTTTTCTCCCTGAAAATAGGGGGAAAATGGTGTGTGCGTGTTATATGCCGAAAAAAAAAAAAATCTAAAACTTACCTCGTTCCTGCTCTGTCCCCCGGTGCTCTGAAGCTGCGAGGCTGTAAGGGAAGCGTTGTGAGCTCCCCTCCAGCCGCGCGGTCAATAAAGTGTGTTTTTTTTTAAAAACAATATCATGGCATATTAAATGGCATATTGGGGGCAATATCCTGGCATATTAAAATGGCATATTGGGGGCAATATCCTGGCATATTAAAATGGCATATTGGGGGCAATATCTGGCATATTAAAATGGCATATTGGGGGTAATATCTGGCATATTAAAATGGCATATTGGGGGCAATATCCTGCATATTAAATGGCATATTGGGGGCAATATCCTGCATATTAAATGGCATATTGGGGGCAATTTCCTGCATATTAAATGGCATATTGGGGGCAATATCCTGCATATTAAATGGCATATTGGGGGCAATATCCTGGCATATTAAAATGGCATATTGGGCTTCAAAGTTCTTTATTTGAAATTTAAGGTTTTTTTCCTGAAATTTCCTTCTTAAAATGAGGTGCGTGTTATACGCCGGTGCGTTTTATACGCCGATAAATACGGTATATATATATATATAATTTAATGCTTTGTAACCTGCTCATGCCCCCACTTTGATTTCCAATCAACATGCAGGTGCTAATAGATATTAAGATTTTTCCTACTCACCTTTTCAATCTTCTAGTTGCAGACATGGTAAGAAGGTAATATTTATTTAATCTGGAGTTTAATATTTAATCTGGAGTTAAGAATAAGCATTTGTGATGTCACCCACTGTTGGAAACTATGGTTTGCATCATAATGCAAAAAAATCAGTACAGCTGTCTAAAATCCACACATAGTAATAAACAGGATATTAATCTTTTACATATGTGAGGTCTTGGGTCCAAATGGTGCAATGTATGCAAATACAGAGAAAAGAGATTATATAGTGTAATATTGTTAATGATGTACAGTCTGTGAGCACATAATGAAAATGCACTCACATGGACCAAATGGTATCCAAAATATTCTTAAACTGCAGACACTCAAACAGCAGAATAAAAGAAGGAAAACCATGAGTGATATAAACTGTGAAACTTCAATAAAATATTGATTCTTACAGTTAAAATCGGTAGCAGCAGCTCAGGATCAGGTTCCAAAGGCACAGAGTCCAAACATACTCATGGGAATATTTACCATAGTCCATATGATGTCTTACTATCTCACATGTACAGTGAGGGGAAAAAAGTATTTGATCCCCTGCTGATTTTGAACATTTAGCCACTGACAAAGAAATGATCAGTCTATAATTTTAATGGTAGGTGTATTTTAACAGTGAGAGACCGAATAACAAAAAACAAATCCAGAAAAACACATGTCAAAAAAGTTATAAATTGATTTGCATGTCAGTGAGTAAAATAAGTATTTGATCCCCTATCAATCAGCAAGATTTCTGTCTCCCAGGTGTCTTTTATACAGGTAACGAGCTGAGATTAGGAGTACTCTCTTAAAGGGAGTGCTCCTAATCTCAGTTTATTACCTGTAGAAAAGACACCTGTCCACAGAAGCAATCAATCAATCAGATTCCAAACTCTCCACCATGGCCAAGACCAAAGAGCTGTCTAAGGATGTCAGGGACAAGATTGTAGACCTACACAAGGCTGGAATGGGCTACAAGACCATCACCAAGCAGCTTGGTGAGAAGGTGACAACATTTGGTGCGATTATTCGCAAATGGAAGAAACACCCTCCCTCGGTCTGGTGCTCCATGCAAGATCTCACCTCTTTCAATGATTATGAGGACGGTGAGAATTCAGCCCAGAACTACACGGGAGGATCATGTTAATGATCTCAAGGCAGCTGATACCATAGTCACCAAAAGACAATTGGTAACACACTACACTGTGAAGGACTGAAATCTTGCAGCGCCTGCAAGGTCCCCCTGGTCAAGAAAGCACATGTACGGACCCATCTGAAGTATGTCAATGAACATCTGAATGATTCAAAGGAGAACTGGGTGAAAGTATTGTGGTCAGATGAAACCAAAATCAAGTTCTTTGGCATCAACTCAACTCGTCCGTTTGGAGTAGGAGGAATGCTGCCTATGACACCATCCCCACAATCAAACATGGTGGAAACATTATACTTTGGGGGTGTTTTTATGCTAAGGGGACAGGACAACTACACCGCATCAAAGGGACGATGGACGGTACCATGTACGGTCAAATCTTTGGTGAGTACCTCCTTCCATCAGCCAGGGCATTGAAAATGGGTGGAGGGAGCTGAAGTTTCAAGTTGCCCCGAAACCTTAATGACTTGGAGAGGATCTAAAAGAGGAGTGGGACAAAATTCCATCTGAAATGTGTGCAAACCGGGTGGCCAACTACAAGAAATGTCTGACTTCTGTGTTTGCCAACAAGGGTTTTGCAACCAAGTACTAAGTCTAAGGGGCCAAATACTTATTTCACTCATTGACATGCAAATCAATTTATGACTTATTGGACATGCGTTTGTCTGCATTTTTTTTGTTATTCTGTCTATCACTGTTAAAATACATCTACCATTAAAATTATAGACTAATCATTTCTTTGTCAGTGGGCAAATGTTCAAAATCAGCAGGGGATCAAATAATGCTTTCCCTCAATATATACTGTAATATTATTCACTCTTTTAAACATATACATATGATTTACTCAGTCTGTCTATATTAAAGGCGCAGACTAGATATGTAGTACCACCTATTATCTGTCCATTTTTTAGATACGATCAATTTATGATTGTGTATATACTTTTTAATATCAATATCCCAATGCCCATTTCTTTCTTCCCTCTAAAGGGAATTTTAATTATAAATCGTATCCTGAATGTATTTTATGTATATGAATTTTAAAGATTTTTTTTTATATTTCATCTGTTAAAAGAATTCTATTAAATATGATATAACTTTTGATAATCCTTTATCTCTGGGTTTTTACTGAATATATTAGCCTCTGCAGTCTGAATTTGGACTGTTTTCACATAGCTCCAATTCTAGTGCACTTAACTGTTACTATGATGATAAAAAAAAAGATGATCATAGAAAACGGTGTTCATGTTTTACATCCCTGTGAGATATAACCCTTTCATGTGTCTTAATGGAAATTGGAGGAGATCATTAATCACTTCCAGCGATCTGACGTTGTTGCCATGATGCCTCCATGTGGAGGCATCAGCCAACACTAAAATATCCTCTCTGCCGCATATACCATAGCTCCTAAGGGCGGCTAACATACCTAAAACTGCCAAACATTTCAAGAGACAACAGAGATAAGATGATTGTACTCCGTTATGCTTGATCAGCACATTAAACATTAATAAATAGCATGCCATTATAAATGTAGAGATTTTCACAAACAAATAAAATAACCCTCTTTTATGATGTTAGTATATTGGAAAAGCATTGGAAAAAAATGTATTACTTACTGTGAGAAGTGAAAAATGTAAATTAGAATTTATACCTGGATTTATATAATTTTAAAATGTAAATATTAATTTTGCAGATGAAATATATGATGACACAGAGTTGATATCTAGCTTGTTCCCTGCGGTACCTTCTAAACCACGGTAATTCATTTCCTATTTTTTTTCTCCCACTTGATACCTTACCTAATGCATTGTAAATTATACAACAAATCTACATGTTTAACTAAACATAAACATAAAACAACGATCTTGAGCCCACCACAAATAAAGGAAGAAAGGCTAATCCTTTTTTACTGTAAAGTAAAAACAATTAAATCATTTTCTAAATTAAAATATATAGCTGATTCACAGTATAAAATAGGGAAAAAGGTACAGCTGTGAGATCATCCACAGCAGTGGCGTCCCGAGGGGGGGGCGGACCGCACCGGGTGACACCTCCAAAAAAGTAAAAAAAAAAAAAAAAATCCACCGCAACCGGAAGTGACGTTACGTCACATCCGGTTACTGTGTTTCCCTCCTCCGTGCAAGAGGGAAGACTGCACGGAGGAGGCGTCCGGGAGCAGAGAGCAGCATTCAGGTAAGTGATGGGGGAAGGGGGGGAGGAGGCTCTGGCTGGCACTATATTACTGGGCTCTGGCTGCACAATATTACTGGGCTCTGGCTGGCACTATATTACTGGGCTCTGGCTGGCACTATATTACTGGGCATCTGGCTGCACAATATTACTGGGCATCTGGCTGGCACTATATTACTGGGGTCTGGCTGGCACTATATTACTGGGCTCTGGCTGGCACTATATTACTGGGCATCTGGCTGCACAATATTACTGGGCTCTGGCTGGCACTATATTACTGGGCTCTGGCTGGCACTATATTACTGGGCATCTGGCTGCACAATATTACTGGGCTCTGGCTGGCACTATATTACTGGGGTCTGGCTGGCACTATATTACTGGGCTCTGGCTGGCACTATATTACTGGGCATCTGGCTGCACAATATTACTGGGGTCTGGCTGGCACTATATTACTGGGGTCTGACTGGCACTATATTACTGGGCTCTGGCTGGCACTATATTACTGGGCTCTGGCTGGCACTATATTACTGGGCTCTGGCTGCACAATATTACTGGGCTCTGGCTGGCACTATATTACTGGGCATCTGGCTGCACAATATTACTGGGGTCTGGCTGGCACTATATTACTGGGGTCTGACTGGCACTATATTACTGGGCTCTGGCTGGCACTATATTACTGGGGTCTGGCTGGCACTATATTACTGGGGTCTGGCTGGCACTATATTACTGGGGTCTGGCTGGCACTATATTACTGGGGTCTGGCTGGCACAATATTACTGGGGTCTGGCTGGCACTATATTACTGGGTTCTGGCTGGCACTATATTACTGGGTTCTGGCTGGCACTATATTACTGGGGTCTGGCTGGCACTATATTACTGGGGTCTGGCTGGCACTATATTACTGGGGTCTGGCTGGCACAATATTACTGGGGTCTGGCTGGCACTATATTACTGGGCTCTGGCTGGCACTATATTACTGGGCTCTGGCTGGCACTATATTACTGGGCATCTGGCTGCACAATATTACTGGGCATCTGGCTGCACAATATTACTGGGCATCTGGCTGGCACAATATTACAGGCATCTGGCTGGCACTATATTACTGGGGTCTGGCTGGCACTATATTACTGGGCTCTGGCTGGCACTATATTACTGGGCATCTGGCTGCACAATATTACTGGGCATCTGGCTGGCACAATATTACAGGCATCTGGCTGCACAATATTACTGGGCTCTGGCTGCACAATATTACAGGCATCTGACTGGCACAATATTACTGGGCATCTGGCTGGCACAATATTACAGGCATCTGGCTGGCACTATATTACTGGGCATCTGGCTGGCACTATATTACTGGGCTCTGACTGGCACTATATTACTGGGCATCTGGCTGGCACTATATTACTGGGCATCTGGCTGGCACTATTACTGGGCTCTGTGTGGCACAATATTACTGGTATCTGACTGGCACAATATTACTGGTATCTGACTGGCACACTATTAATGGGCTCTGAATGGCACACTATTCCTGGTATCTATAATTGTAAAATTATAATTGTAAAATTTTCAAAACATTGAAAAAATTGTGGGTGTTTTCTACATTTTTATTATGGGGGGGGGGGGGGGGGGGGTGCCACACTCAGGGTCCGCCCCGGGTGCCAAATGCTCTAGGAACGCCCCTGATCCACAGACTGGTGGAAATAACAGGAGCAGGCATGATCTTATTTAGTTACTTGTTGGTGCAGTATAGCGCAGAAGTGGTACAGAGACAAGTCAAGTTGGAACAGGTAGAACAAGCCTAATCACAAGCCAGTTCTGGGCAGGCATCACTGCAAAGCACAACAGCAAAATAACAAATAGAGAGAAAATAGCTTACAGCATCAACTCTTTGAGTAGGGAAGGGAGGACTGAAAGAATGAATAAGGAGGAACATTAAGAGCACAGCCATACATTTGGATATTTAAACTACCGCTGTAAGCAAATATTTATCTAATCTACTGGTGGGTACATTGCTTGTTATCATGTAAACAACAGTCTGCAACTGTTACAAAATGACAACAGTTGGAGTACAACATGCATGTTGGTCTTCACATAACATCTAAAGCATCTGTGTGCAAATAAATATTGGGGCCTGCTACAGCAGCTTGCACGGCAGACCTTAGCACATGGGGAGAGAAGAACAAGTGCCAGATAAGCAGATAAACTCTGGACTGAACAAAACCCACAGGTAGGCTGTGTTTGCCACTGGAACAAGAGAAGTAAAAATTATTCAATTCTACATTCAACACTAATGGGTCTATTCACAAAAATTTGAGAATAGCTCAACTTTGAAGGTCGAATTTCATTTTGAGACCAAGTCAAATTCGGCACCCGAGTTTGACTTAGTCTCAAAAATAGCTTTGATTATTTTCCCTCCCATTACTTTCAATGGGGAAAAATCAAACCAGGTACCGAACTTGACTTGGTCTCAAAATGAAAATCTAAACAAACAATGTTCTATTATATTGACAGAGTAGTTTTAACATTTTTAGATTTACAGGTATTTGGTAGCAAATGATGATTTCACTCAGACAGGTTTAGTGCTAACTAATTCAATTCAGCGTTGTTAATAGAGATGCAAATGCTGCATTTACTTCAAATACTTCATACAGAACTGTGTAGAACCAACGCTCTTTGTTACATTTGTTATATTTTTTTAAAATATTTTTTTTATAATGGTTTATTATTTACTCAAATAGTTTTTAGTTACATTTCTTTACACTTGTGACTCTAATATAAAAGCACAAGTGAAATGTCTACTGTCCCTAGATGAGGATAATCTAGCATGTACTTTTTAAGATTTATCATTTTCCCGGTAGTTGCCATCCTTCCCTGTGAATCAAGCAGGCTGATCCAGTCACTGTCACTTGCTGCTAGAACATTGAGAGGCCCTTATCTTTACATTCCATCAACATGCCAGTGCTAGTAACATTTTAAAAAATATATTTAAATCATTTATACCAAAAGAAAGTAATAATTATTTTTCATGTTATTTCTTTATCACATTTTTGTAATGCTTCGTGGGGGTGAAGATTCCAGCATAGCTATGTCACAAGAATGTTCCAAAGAAATACAAGTCAATTAAGGTAATGTAGATTAACATATTTTATTTTATGTATAATAAGCATTATTCATGAGGTATTGTCAATATAAAATGCAACATATGCAATATGTTAATGTAGATGTAAACAAAAGGTTTAAAAGTGGTGTAATTGCTAATGGGGTGGAGGATGTTGCAAGGTTGTTAGTTCTCATTAATCTGGTGTAAAGGGCAGTTTGTTATATGATTGTCAGGGGGACAGTGAAGAGGGATCTGTGATGGTCTAGGAATAAGAGAATGGGGAATGTGGAACTGGGAGGGAGGTGTGTGGGCTAAGAGTGTACTGCCAAAATGTGGTTGTTAACAAAAAGTGGCCATTAAATGTCTTTCTTCTAGGGAACAATGGCCTTTTTACTTTATACACTGCAATTTATACCTGCAATTTATAGTTTTTCTGGACCATCTGTGATATGACCAGGTGCTGGATCAAATTGTAAATATACAAAACAAAATACAGAGAAGGAAGCACTATAGACTGCTGGAGAAATCAACTGCTTTATGTACAATACACAAAAGGATCGGTGCACTCACATAATAGGTTGCAAGCTTTCTTAAAGCAACAGTTTTTTTGACCCATTGGTACAAATGGATATATATAAGTCCTGTGTTATCCTACAGTTGGTGACACAGGATGTATGAATACATCCTTTGATAAAATGAGTTGTGGATGCAAATAATGATTTCTACCACTACTTAAGCGGTTTTGCTTTAATGCCTCCTGATCAAGGCATTAATCAACACCAAAATTTGGTCCTCCTGGTCACAGCGATCACTCTGCGGAGTTTTCACGTAGCCATATTGGAAGGTAGCAGGCTCCTCCAATATGGCACTGTCCTGTATTCAGCAAAAGCAATGAAAGTGATCAGAAATCACTTAGAGTTATGGTTGGGGTCAAAAGGTCACTGTTGGAGAAAATGGTTAGGAAACAGAAAACACTACTTGCAATTATTGCTCTATAACATTGGTATTTCTAAATTCAGGACAAATATTAGAAACTTTATAGACAGGGTCTTTTTTTACTTTTGTTATTGTATCAAAGATTTTTCAGATCAAGGGTAAGAAAAAAGTGTTTGTTTTTTCGTTATATTTTATGATTTTTTAATAGTAAATTATATAATACGATAAAAATAATGGTATCATAAGAAAACCCTTCTTACACTGATAAAAATATTATAAAAACAAGTGTGGGTACATTAACTCCTTCCCGCTAGGACGTTCTAAGCAGTGCTATTTTTTGAATACTAGGACGGCATAGAATGTCCTGTGTTTAACAGCTCATCACGGCTCCCAGAGATGAGCTGAGCTCAGTTCCCGCTGCAGGGACTTGCAGAGGGATCTCATCACTCAGGTGAGGCTACTTTGAGTGGCCTCACACTGACAGGGAACATGTAGCTCACTCTCAAAGTGAGCACCTGCTACATTTTACGAAATTGCACCTTGCCTGAACTTGGGCACACCTCCGTGCAGTGGTGTATCTTGATTTTGTGCTGCCCTAGGCAGACAAAATCCAGGCACCCCCCTACCCAAGCTGCACACCCACGTTACACACCTAAGACATGCCCCATCATTCAGACTCACATCAAGCTCATACTCCCATCACACACACACTCCCATCACACTCAGTCACACACTCCTACTCCCATCACACTCAGTCACACACTCCGACTCCCATCACACTCAGTTACACACACTGTCTCCCATCACACACACTCTGACTCCCATCACACTCAGTCACACACACTGTCTCCCATCACACACACTCTGACTCCCATCACACTCAGTCACACACACTGTCTCCCATCACACACACTCTGACTCCCATCACACTCACTGTCTCCCATCACACACACTCTGACTCCCATCACACTCAGTCGCACACACACACACTGTCTCCCATCACACACACTCTGACTCCCATCACACTCAGTCACACACACACACACTGTCTCCCATCACACACACTCTGACTCCCATCACACTCAGTCACACACACACCGTCTCCCATCACACACACTCTGACTCCCATCACACTCAGTCACACACACACACACTCTGACTCCCATAAGCACTTACCTTTCCCTGGCAGGCAGGCAGCATGGTCCCTCCATGCTGCCTGTTCGGCTTCCCGGCAATTGTGCCGACAGGTCACGTGACCGGGCGCGCGTATGACGTCAGCGCGCCCGTCACGTGACTGTCGGCACTTCCGTGCCGGCACATTGCACGGGGAGCCGAACAGGCAGCACGGAGGTTTCTCTGTGCTGCCTGTTCGGCTCCCCGTGCAGCCTGGCAGGCAGAGCAAGTGTGAGGGGGGATCTTCCGATCCCCTCTCTCCTCCGTCTCTGCCTGCAAGCGCGGTCTTTTTTTTTTTTTTTACATTTTTTTTTTTCAGTGCTGGGGGGCGGCAGGATAGGATGCCTCGCGGTAAATACAGCACTGCCTCCATGACGTCACATGTGACAGTCTCATGATTTTTTGCCAGCCATAAAGACGTTGATCGGGTCTCTGCCATTGTGACCCTGACTATCGATCACAAAGGAGTTAAATGAGAGAGTAAAATTAAAACTAAACACATACACTGCAGATGTGTTAAAAAATATAGTCTCTGTCACCAAGTGCACAAATTTCAAAACAGTCTGGTCACTAGGAGGAGGCCACACCATGACTTTCTCTCCTTTTATCCCCATATTACGGAAAGTATAGTTCTTCCTTCTGTACCAGGGAAGAAAGTGGTCAATCAGAAACTCCACATACTTTGCAGAGGTCATCTTTACACCTTCAGGGACACTAAAGGGCCGACCATCTCTCTTCCCATGATACCGGCACAAAACATGACTCCACCACCGCCTTGCTGACGTCGCTGCCTTGTTGGAACAGGGTGGCTGTCCACCAACCATCCACTACTCCATCCATCTGGACCATCCAGGGTTGCACAGCACTCATCAGTGAACAGGACTGTTTTAAAATGAGTCTTCATGTTTTTTTTCTGCCCAATGCAGCAGTTTCTGCTTGTGAGCATTGGTTAGTGGTCAGGGCCGGACTGGCCCACCGGGATACCGGGAAAAATCCCGGTGGGCCGCCTGCCCCGGGCCGCCTTGGCCACTTAAAGTGAAGCGGCGGCGGCCGCCACTTTAAGAGTTCGGCTGTGGGCCACTTTAAGCAATTAGGCGGCCGTCGCCGCTTTAAGAAATTCGCCTGCTGCCGCCGGATGCTGCAGCAGCAGTTCCGGCGGCGGGATGGGGAGCAGAGAACGCAAGGTGAGTAAGACATAAAGGGCAGGGGGTGAAAGACACTACAGGGGGGGGAAGGGGGGTGAAAGACACTACAGGGGGAGGGGGAAGGGTGGGGTGAAAGACACTACAGGGGGAGGGGGAAGGGGGGGCTGAAAGACACTACAGGGGGGGAAGGGGGGTGAAAGACACTACAGGGGGAGGGGGAAGGGTGGGGTGAAAAGACACTACAGGGGGAGGTGGAAGGGGGGGGTGAAAGACACTACAGGGGGAGGTGGAAGGGGGGGGTGAAAGACACTACAGGGGGAGGTGGAAGGGGGGGTGAAAGACTGTACAGGGGAAGAGGAGGGTGTGAAAGACTACAGGGGGAAAGGGGTGAAAGACACTAAGGGGAAAGGTGGGAAGAGAGATGCCACAGAAAGGACACACAGAGAGCGAGACGCCACAGAGAGCGAGACGCCACAGAGAGCGAGATACCCAACAGAGAGAGAGATGCCACAGAGAGAGAGAGAGAGATGCCACAGAGAGAGAGAGAGAGAGAGATGCCACAGAGAGAGAGAGAGAGATGCCACAGAGAGAGAGAGAGAAAGAGACGCCACAGAGAGAGAGAGACGCCACAGAGAGGGAGAGAGACGCCACAGAGAGGGAGAGAGATGCCACAGAAAGGACAGAGAGAGAGAGAAAGGACACACAGAGAGAGAGACGCCACAGAAAGACAGAGAGAGAGACGCCACAGAAAGACAGAGAGAGAGACGCCACAGAAAAGACAGAGAGAGAGACGCCACACAAAAAAAAGACAGAGAGAGAGACGCCACACAAAAAAAAGACAGAGAGAGAGACGCCACAGAAAAGACAGAGAGAGAGACGCCACAGAAAGGACAGAGAGAGAGACGCCACAGAAAGGACAGAGAGAGAGACGCCACAGAAAGGACAGAGAGAGACAGGCTACAGATATGCGAGAGACAGGCTACAGGATATGTCTCACACACTGCCCTGATATATACCTCTGCACAGGGCAATTCATATAACTCTGTGTACATACTGGAGGTATATATATTGCCCTAGACAGGCTTATATATCAGTCTTATCTATAAATAATACACTGTTCAGATGTGCTTTTTAAAATGCATGATTTTCCCTTCTATGAATAAAAAAATTATATTATGCTATGGGCTGGTTTAAAAATCTTATGCGATGGGGCTGGTATATAAATTTTTTCCAGGGCTGGTTTTTGTTCCCAGTCCGGCCCTGTTAGTGGTGGCCGAATAAAAGGTTTATGCACAGGTGCAAGACTCTGGAGGACTCTACACCTTGATGTCCGTGGGACTCCAGAGGCACCAGCAGCTTCAAATATTTGTTTGCTGCTATGTAATGGGATTTTAGCAGCTGCTCTCTTGATCTGATGCATGGATCTGGCAGAAATCTTCCTCAATGTGCCTTTATCTGCACGAACCCGTCTGTGCTCTGAATCAGCCACAAATCTCTTAATAGTTTGATGATCACGCTTATGTTTTCGGGAAATATCTAATGTTTTCATACCTCGTAGCAGAGAGATCTTTTTCCTCCCCATATTGCATAATGTGGAACACCCTCTTTTAGTAGTTTTTCCTTAAATTGGGCTCACCTGGCAATCTAATTATCACAGGTGTCCGAGATTGTTTTCAGTGTTCAAGAGCCCTGAGACACAATGCCATCCAGGAGTTAAACTGAAAAACAAAATATTTAATCTTTGTGACACTTAAATAGAATTTTGCATAATAATTTGGAACAGGGTGTAGTACTTGTTTAACTAATTTGCCTGGTTTTCTTATGTTGATGTTCTTTTGGAGGAAACACTGCAAGCAATCAGTTTTATTTTATGGGCTGTTGCACCAATGTTCTACAAGTGTATTCAGTTTAATTGTGTCAAACGCAAGCAGTTGTCTTGTCCAAAATGTTGCATTAATGTATCTGTTTTATAGGAAGAAAAGTACACAAGAAAACCAAGGAAAGGAAAATGTAAAAAAAATAAAAAATCTGGAAAAAGAAATGAAGGAATTAAAAAAGAAATTTAAGGTATGACCATGCATATATATTATTATATTGTTATATACTGAAATTATATTTAACTATTAGCAAACTATATATATTTATTCAATAATCTCTAATTCCAATATACATATGCACACACTGCAACAGTGGCACGCTAACACCACCTGTTGGACATTACCCAGTAGTGGTACACCCACGATACCTTCGCCTTCAACGGACACAGTGAAATGTTATAATTAAGCTCACCCTGCATTTGTAGGGGACGGTGGTGTGCACCCAATGACACCACTGCAGGAGGTACCCCCTCCAGATAGTAAGTCTCTGCACTGCAAAATGAATGCTAGAACCTGAGCACGGGTAGCCGAGTGATAAAAAATAGCACATTTTGGGGGGCTATTTTGGGGACTGATGATTGGCTCAGATGGAATTGTTTACTAACAGAGGAGTCAACCAACTAACCAGGAACTTTCCTGTTTATAACCACGTTGTTGCACCATATGCAAATGATTCACTACAGTGTGGATCAATTAATTTTCATACTTTATCACAAGGACACAAACACAGACTTTTTTGTTGTTATATCAGAACTGTGGGTCGTGAATCGTTGAAGCAAGACAGTTGGGGATATGAACTTTTGTCTTGGGGTCAACTACATTGAAGTGGCTTATTTTACCCTTACATCAGCTCACTGCTTTCTTAATTTAATACATGATTTTTTTTTTTTTTTACAAAATTTGTAAATATGCAATTAATAAGTGACTAAAGCTCAAAATCAATATCTGGAACAAATAGACACTGGGCCAAGAGAGTGGTAATGGCCAGTAATTATATAATGGCAACATTATTTGGGTAGCTAGCTTCTACCTAATCAGCTGATAAAAATAGAACACAAACAGAAACATAGAATGTGCCAGCAGATAAAAACCATTTGGACCATCTAGTCAACCTAATCTGAATATGAACACTTTTAATAGTTTATACCTCTGCCCCTCTGCAGGACATGACCAGTCAAAATTATTTCCATCTCTCCATCACTCTTCTAGAGATGAGAGCGTTCTATAAGGGCCCAGGCATGAAATGCATCCTTGATGTGTAATTATGAAAAATTGAAACTTAATTTGGCCAATATTTTAGTTTGTCAGGAATTCAGTTCGGACTAATGGAATTCTCAACATTAATGTCAGATCACTGGCATTGTGATCTCTGATCTGCACGAAAATCAGTGATTTGGCTGATTTTAATGCAGACGGACATTTAGGCATTTGCCAAAACAGCCCTGAAATAAGCTAAAGCCCTTTGGCTAATTTTGGGAGGATCTCGACAACTACGTAAATAGCCAAAGTCCTCCTATAGAAGTCAATGGGAGGACTTCAGCTAGTTCTGTAATAGAAGATGTCCTCCTGAAATAAGTCCTCCACAGACCCCGATTCTCTATCCTTATAGTGTTGCAGTTTATATTAGGGATTAATACTCCCATTCTGGAGGACTCAATCAAATAGACTACTAAAGTGACACTATAGATAGTCTGGTTCTATCAATCTCCTATTAAGGTAACCCAAAAACAAGCATTTGTCCAAGAAATTAGACTATCAGACTGCACGAAAATCAGTGATTTGGCTGATTTTAATGCAGACGGACATTTAGGCATTTGCCAAAACAGCCCTGAAATAAGCTAAAGTCCTTTGGCTAAATTTGGGAGGATCTCGGCAACTACGTAAATAGCCAAAGTCCTCCTATAGAAGTCAATGGGAGGACTTCAGCTAGTTCTTTAATAGAAGATGTCCTCCTGAAATAAGTCCTCCACAGACCCTGATTCTCTATCCTTATAGTGTTGCAGTTTATATTAGGGATTAATACTCCCATTCTGGAGGACTCAATCAAATAGACTACTAAAGTGACACTATAGATAGTCCGGTTCTATCCATCTCCTATTAAAGTAACCCAAAAACAAGCATTTGTCCAAGAAATCAGACTGCTAAGCAAATTTCTCTGAACGGAGATATCCCAGGCTCCTCAAATGCTGGCGTGATTGAGGTCAGAGTGTGAGACAACTACTGTAAACTTTTCTGAAGTAAAAATCATCTAGGCACATCGAATATGCCAGGCAAATGTTTCAAGGAGGGGGGGCAAATCAGGAAGACACTTGGCAAAAAAAGCCAAAGGCACATGCCCCATTACACACATTATGAAAATAAGATAACATAACTTCCATTTTGTTGACAACAAGGACATCATACGTGCATTTGAAACACACTAAACTGAATTATTCTGAGAACGGCCTGAAGACAATAGGACAGGGGTATCCTTTCTTCAAGAAACCAAACTTATTAGAATTATTAATATGCAGAGAGATCAGCCCAATATTGGAAGAATAAGTCAGTGACAAGTCACCTGGACCAGATGGATTACGAATTACTCAAACATGACATTACTCTGACTCTGAAAGACCTATACAATTTTAACACAGTACAATATTGATTTTGAAACCAGGTAAGGATGGTTAACTAATCAAATCATATAAACCAATAAAACTGCTAAACTCATACATAAAAATAATGACAAAATAATAGCTGACTGCAGACTTGAATAAAAGTACCGAAATGTATCCCTGTGTGGCGTCTTACCTTTGAATGCACCTGTTGTGTATCTCATCTCGTTTGTCCGGCAGGGAAGGAGGTTAGTAATACTATTCAAATTGGTTTTATGCTGTTGAAGAGTATATTGATCTAGAGCTTTTATTTACTTAGACACTTGCAGAATCTGGGAATGCCCTCACTTATGTGCACTTAGTGGAATTTATGTTTATGGTTTCAGTGCAAGTAGGATACATATTCCGCAGGTGGTATTTACATACATACATATTTTTTTTATTGTATGTGAATTATGTTATTATTTTCTATGTAATTTTCTTTTGTTATTATTTTTATATCATTTCTGTCTATTTTATGTGTTTATTACATTTTCTATATTTCTATTATGTTGATTCCTGGAGGATTCCAATATATGAAGTATGAAGTAGTAGTCAAAAGAGCAGCAGACAACCAGTGGCTGATCCGGGGGGAGGGGGAGGGCAAAGGGGAAATTGCCCCCCCCCCTTAAGCAGAGCCATGGGAGGAGGGGCAGACTGCACTGGGTGTCGAGGTGAACAGAGGGGGAGAGGGGGGAGAACAGAAGGTGAGAGGGGAGAGAACACTGGGGAGAGAAGAGAGAACACTGGGGGGAGAGAGGAGAGAACACAGTGGAGTGGGGAGAAAACATAGGGGAGAGGGAAGAGAACATGGGGAGAGGGGAGAGAACATGTGGGAGAGAGAAGAGAGGTGAGAACATGGGGGAAAGTGGAGAGACGTGGTAGAGGAGAGAACACGGACAAGTGGGGGGGAGAGGAGAGAACGAGGGAGAGGAGAGAACACGGACAAGTGGGGGGGAGAGGAGAGAACGAGGGAGAGGAGAGAACACTGAAAGGTGGGGGAAGAAGTAGGAACACTAACAGGGGAAAAGAGAGAACACTGATGGGGGGAGGAGAGAACAGAGCATGAGAGAGGAGGAAGAGAGACAGATATTGGGAAGAGGAAAGAGACAACCAGACAGACAAGGGTGGGGGAGGAGAGACATACATGGGTAGAGGGACAAAGAAACAGTCATAGGAGGTAGATAGGAGAGAGATATGCATGGGAAGGGATTGGAGAGAGATGGGGGAGTAGAGAGAGAGACATGGGAAAGAAGAGTAGAGAGACAGAAATGGGAAGGAAGAGGAGAAAGAGAGGCATGGGAAAGAGAATAGATAGAGACATGGGAAGGAAGTAGAGAGACAGACATGGAAAGGAAGGAAGAGAGAGACAGGCATGTGAAGGAAGGAAGAGACAGAGAGACATGGGAAGGAAGGAAGAGACAGAGAGACATGGGAAAAAAGAGACAACCATATATGGGAAGGAAAAGAGACAGACATGGGAAGGAAGAGGAGAGACAGACAGACATGGGAAAGGAGAGGAAAGACAGACATATATGGGAATGGAAAGGAGAGACAGGCATGGGAAGGAAGAGACAAACATGGGAAGGAAGAGACAAACATGGGAAGGGATAGGACAGAGAGACAGACATGGGAAGGGAGAGGAGAGAAACAGGCAGACATGGGGGAGAGGAAAAAACAGATGGACATTTGCAGTGCCCCTCGCAAGATCAGACTCTGGATCCACCCCTGTAGACAACACAAACAAGATCCAGGATAAGCCTGTAAACACTGGTAAATCTAAAATGATGTAGGATACTTTTTACCGGTGTTTACAGTCTTTCCTTATTTCTCAGGACTTATACCACTTTTTATCCATTTGTATCTTCTCTCTTGAGTTCTGGGAATAACTATAATTGGTATTTTTAGCAGCTTTTTCCTTTTATTTCTTTCCAGGATAAAACTGTAAAGTTACAGCTCACTTCCCCTACATGTTTTGCCTTAATTGGGCTTCTACATTCACAAATTTGCCCAAAGACACCCCTGCATAACCCGACATAACTGGACTGCGCTCCCTGACCCCATATGCATACATATCCCTTTCTCTATTTAACCTACACCAGTGGCACAGTGTCCATAAAAGAACTCACTGGGCAATCTACATACCCAACTCCTGCTCACATTCAGAAAACACCGCTTGATGGATTATAAATCCCCCTTTTTGAGTGAAGTGAGACCTCCATGCATAAGAGACCAAGAGATAAGATCTATCGGTTTGCCACCTGGAACTCTGGTGTACTTTAATTTGTTTCTACTGACCTGACACGAACATTAAGTTCCCAAGCTTGAACAGAAGATTGGGGAAGCCTTTAATGATTTTTACTCTACCCTTTATAATCTGAGCAGAAAACAAAGAAAAAAACGCATGCACTCCAAGTAAATATGGTGAAAAATAGAAAAATGTATTAAATATAACATACACATAGACACTTAAGACAGAGGACCCGGTGAGAGCGATCCGCCTGACGCATTTCGCGTGATAACACGCTTATTTATAGGCTTCACACCAAATGGACAAACTTCATTTAAATACAAAATAAACACCAATTGCAACAAAGGTCAAAGTGATTAGTTGTAATTATAGCACATAGGTGTGTTAGGGGTGTGTTGAAAAAAATAAATAAAAAAAAGAAGGTATTGAAAATACATTGAGAGTGTTTAAGAAAATATAAAAACTAAAAATGTTGTTAGGAAATGATAATGGGTAATATAAATAATGTGAATAAAATAAAATAAAAAATAAATAATAAAAAAAAAAAAGGTGAAAGTGTGTGTGTATAAGAAAAGTAGATTGTGTATAGAAAAATAAATAATGAAAATTAATAAAAATATTTTGTGAATGGTGCATTAAAAAAAAAGGGGTGAAAGTGTGTGTGTATGAGAAAAGTAGATTGTGTATAGAAAGATAAATAATGAAAAATAAACAATAAGAATATTATGTGAATGGTGCATAAAATATCCGTGAAATGACAAAAAAACAAACTATTCATGTGTGAAGAAAAAAAGCAAAATGTGTATAAAGATAAAAAAAAATATATATATATATATAAATAAATAAAAGCACCCTGTATTTTGTGACTATATGATGATTTGAACGAGAGGAGTTCACCTACACAGCGGTGGAGCCGGCTCCATTTGTGCTCTTTTTATATTTTATCCTATATAATCTGCCCACGCAAACATCTACGGCCAAGATAGCAGATTACTTTAGAGAAAGACAATTCCATAAGCCATCAGTAGATATGACTATGGAATTAAATAGACCCTTTACTAACGAAGAGGTAATGACAGCAATTTTGCGACAGAATAAGGGCAAGGCACCGGGCCCGGATGGGTTTGACGCCTTGTTCTATAGACTCCTAAGTGGAGAGCTGGCCCCACAACTAAGAGAGGGTTTTAATGATGCAACGAATACAGGTACTCTCCCAGAGGATTTCCTACGGGGCAATATCGTCCCAATACTTAAAGGGGGGGGGGGAAGCAAACCAGATTACAAGCTATAGGCCCATCTCATTGTTGAACATAGATGCAAAGATTTATGATACTATTTTGGCGGATAGAATGAGGTTAATCATAAAGGATTTAGTACATCCCAATCAGGTAGGATTTATTCCGGGGAGGACTGCGGCAGGCCATATTCAATCCCCATCAAATACTTTTCAGTATGCAACAGAGTCACGGATTTCCCAGCTGGCCCTTTCTTTAGATGCCGAGAAGGCCTTTGACAGGGTCAGCTGGGATTTCATGAAGGGTGTTCTAGAGGCATTTGGGATATCGGGGAATTTCCAGAGGGGCATAATGGCAATTTACTCGGCTTCTACGGGCAGGGTGATAGGGTCAAGGGTGATCTGGCAAATGGAACCCGGCAGGGGTGCCCTCTATCCCCCCTCCTTTATATCCTGACTCTGGAGCCCTTGGCGAGGGATATCCAAAATTGTCAGGATATTAGAGGCCCCGCGGGACTGTCCGCTCAGAAAATAAAACTTTATGCGGATGATATCCTTTTACGGATGATATCCTTTTAACGATAGAGGATCCCATTCTATCCGTAGACCGATTAATGTCAATATTAACAGAATATAGTCAGGTATCAAATTATAAATTGAACATAGCCAAGACTGTAGCGATGCCATTAAAGATGTCACCTGAGCAGATATTGAGTATAGATAGGAAATACTGTTTCTCTTGGAACAATCAGGTAATACCCTATTTGGGAATAAATATATCTCCGAATCCAAAAAATTGGATGCAGATTAACGTCCTCCCCATGATGAGGGAAATGAATAGAAACCTTGTGACATGGAAGTCACTGTATATCTCATGGTGGGGAAGAATTAATGCCATAAAGGCTTATATTCTCCCTACATTTCTATACATTTTCCGTATGGTCCCATTCAAGTTCCCAGGCGCATGGGCACAAATGATACAGTCCTCCTTCTCCCGTTTCATATGGAATGGTAAGAAGCCAAGGCTAGGGTCCCGAATCTGAAAGTGTTGTTCTGGAAAATTAACAAAGTTTCATATAAATTAGATAATAAACATAGTTGTCCTGCCTTAAATCAGATATTGGATAACTGGAATTATGTTAGGGACATGTTGGGTTTAAGAGACAGATTGATTCCTGCACTGTCTTTAACTCTAATAAATTATTTAATGGAAAACATTGATCTACGGAATTGGGTTATTAGAGGCATTACCCGGATCGAAGACCTGATAAAAAATAATAACTTAAAATCTTTCCCTTCTCTCCAGGAACAATATGATCTCCCATCCCAAGACTTATTTAAATACATTCGGGTTAAGGGTTTCCTGGGGAAACACTTAAGTTTTGCAGATCACAATACCTCAGGACCAGTAAATTTATTAAAAAAGTTAATCTGCCAACCATACTATTAAAAAACTCATAACAAAATCCCTAGAATTACTTAAAACGGCAAAAAGCAGTGGGACCACTACGGCCATTATAAAATGTCAAAAAGATCTTCAGATCCAAATTGATGAAAAACAATGGTCCCTTGCTTTGGATAGGTGTTATAGGGCTGTTCATTGTTTAAATTTAAATGAAACTCAGTTTAAAGTGAGCAATCGCTGGTATTTAGTTCAAACTACTCTTAGTAAGATCTATCCAACTCAGACACCACTATGTTGGAGATGTCATAAAGCCCGAGGGGATTATCTCCATATTTGGTGGCGATGCCCGCTTATTACTGGGTTTTGGCATGGCATTTCCCAGTATTTGATTACTAAATTCGGACAAAATTGGGATCTGAAGCCAGAGATTGCTCTACTACATCTGAATTTCCCAGAATATACAAGGAACACAGGATAATCTTACATATTTTAACTGCATGTAAATTAGAGATTACGAGGAATTGGAAAGGTCCTAAGATCCCAGAATGGGCGAGAATAAAAATACAAATAATCCACCAATGTAGGATGGAGAGTAGTAGATCTAATAATTTGGGAAACCTATCAGATTCTCAATACTGGAACAGGTGGACGAATGAGTTGGAACTGGGGACTTTATGACTATGTTTAAATGGAAACAGCATGAGGGGAGATGACCGAGGGGCCAAGGATGGATATTGAGTGGAGAGACCATTGCCTCTGACTGTGGGGAAAAGTGCCTTCCCCCCATGCGACAGCCCCCCCCCCCCCCCCCCCCCCCCCCCGCCGATGGGAAAGGTTTAGGCATTAGCAATGTATTATGTATGTATGTTTTATGTGGTCCATCCAAGTTGTTTTATCCCCATGAATTTTGATTAGAATAAGTGGGTTTTGAGGGAGGGATAGGGAATTGGACCGGGGTCTATTTAACCGTGTGGAGTGTTAGTACAGTGTATTCTATCTATTTATTGAATTCATCTGTAATTGTCGTAAAAAAACTCCAGGGTCACCGCCCCACCCTATATGGACTAAAGCATCTTCAGTCTGATGCAGAAATCCAGATATCCAATCCACGATGGATAATCCAGACCCTGGCACATAAAATATACTCAGGGATCTGATTTGGTTTGTTAGACATGCTCATGGGAGGGATGGTAAATTGCAATAGTAAGCAGGGAACAGCGGGGCAGTAGATGTCAACCTGGAGACGCGATCATGGGGGGAGATATGAGATAAGCTGTATAGATAAGCTGCTTACAGTAAGGTACAAGTGGCTTGTAGATGAGAGGCATGGTCATTAGCCCTTATTCCATCCTATAACCCTTCCCTCCCCTGCAATAAATTTACTGTATGAGAAGGAACCATAATGTTACAGTGGAACTGACAAACACACTCAGATTATGTCCATCCTATTGTCCCCTGCCCCCATTGACACAGGAACACTACAAACACCCTGTAACCCTGGCTACTTGAACACATCAAGAGGAACACAGATAGCCCCTGAATTATCCTAGACCTTTAGTTGGGCCTCCTTGAGAACATTATGATGTATATAATGCATTCGGGCTTTTCATCTGTTCCATGTTAAACCCCATTCCCCACTGAATCACTATGCTGGATGCCATTTTTTAGGGTGGGTAAGAGTGCCGAAACGCGCCCCTATTGGCAGGACGCCTGGTCAGGTTCAGATCAGGACGATCTGAACCTGACCAGGTTTCATTTACTGTTCAGCATAGCATGTTTTTGATTCAGGAGGGAAGTAAAGGTGTGTAACAGTGGTTGCCCCTGTTAATATTCTCATATATTGTTTGGTTGGCATTCTAGTTAGTAGGCTCTACCCCTACCAATTAAATATAATTGCGTGTCTGCTGCCTGCTAGCTGTATTGTGTATGTATTTTTGCATAAAAATAATCTACTTTATAATCTGTTATTTGTGTGAAGTTTTCCTTTTATTCATTTTTATCAATTATATTCTTAAAGGGACACTACCATTTACATAAGATGTACCTAGATTACCTTGGCATTTAAAACAAACACATACAAGACATATGCACCTGTTTTGGTTTTTTTTTTTGGTTTTTTTTCTATGTTTGAATTAATGGCATATAAAAGTAAAAATAAAATTAGGTGTCTATCTCCAGCATCCATTTTGAGAATTTTACCCATGATGCAACATTTTCCAAAATCTTCCATCACTTTACAACAGTGGCTAAAGCCTGCATGACGATGTCATAAGATACACCACTGCTTTCATACCTGCTCCTGTGTATCACTGTTGGGCAGGATTAGGCAGCCGTGTACAACTTTTACCTGCCTTCCAACACAAAAAGAGGAGATTGACCTGATCATAACCCCTCCCCCTTGTGATGTAATATTTACATTAACCTCCCATTCAATGCAATAAGTCTTCAGACTTATAGACTGAATTCTGTGTCCCCAACCCAAAAGTGAGATACTAGTGCTATAAAGTCTTTGGGGGGTGGCACCCAAAAACACAATATTTCAAAAAAGGGAGGCACCCAGTCACTCTTGTTTAGTAAAATATTTTATAAAATAAACTCCCATAATAAAACAAAACATATCTGAAATCAACAATGCAAAATAAAAAAAATAAAAACGTTTTTCCATTTCTCGACAGTGGACATTTCTCCCTACTCCTAACACTACTGGTGTGTGCTGACCCACATAAGGATCGGACCACACCTGTTAGCCACAGGTTTTATAGGGATAGCTTGCCTCATTTTGACCCTGGTTTGTATTACCCTATAACCTCCCCCAATTTCTCACTTTCCTTGCTCAACCTACAGTTCCCTTGCTCTCCTCTCCTACCTGTTCCCATTTTTATCCACCATTTCCCCCCTTCTCGCCTCACTTATGGATCCCCAGTGACATGAAGCTATCATGACTACCCAACCAACACAACACACCCATCCAAACTTATCATTTTGATAAATGTGAAAGAGCTGAATGTCTCTAATAAGTGCTCACATTTAGTGCCTGGACAAAAATATCACAAAGCTTCAGTGGCATTACTACAAGAGACTAACTTCTGTGTCGCCTCTGCAACAAGATTGGCTAACTCTGAATTTCCTCTAGATTACTTTGATATAAAGGCATAAATCAAAGGCACTGCAATTTTATTTTCAAAGCCTGTACCATTTGTGGAGAACGCACAGTTATCAGACCCTAAGGGCAGAAATGTTAAAGGCACCATAGAAGAACAAATCAACACCTTAGTAAATATTTATTTCCCCCAACAGGCAGTAATGTCAGCCTAGCTAAGCTAGTAAATGAACAAGGACTTTTGGTGTAGCCCTTGAGCCTAAGAATGCACACCCTTTTCATGTGATCAAGAAAATAAAAAATATGTTGTGATTTGGTCTTTAGCTAGTTGGCTGCTGGAGATCTTGCCACCCTACAGACATAGACTAAAGTTTTTAAGCATCACCCCCCACATGACCTCTACATCAAATACTCTACCTGTTTATCGAATACTACCATCTACCTCTCTTACAGAGCGCTGCTTACAGACTCACGACATGGACTGACCATGCACTGCTTACAATCTCTCTTTGGTCGCCACTTACACGCCCAGCTGACAGGACCTGGAAACTGAATTAATCTATTTTAGCAGACATATTCACAATAGACCCCACTACATCCCATCCGACTGGTATCTCACCCCTTACAAATTGGCCCACTAATGTGAAGTGGTTGACACCTTATCAAGATGTGCACAGAAAGCAAGAAAAGACACCACACTCATCTTTATACACAAATATGGATGCACTAGAAAATCCCACAAACACTGACTGAATGGATCGTTTCATCAACAAGTACTACTACTCCGTAAGGAATTAGCTACCCTATTGAACCAAAGATCATTCATACGCCTTAAGGCACTGTACGAAGTATTTAGCACAAGCACTAAGAATACACAGGAAGCAACACTATATCCCTAAACTTTGTGACGTAAAAGGTGTCCCCCAACATTTGCCTGTCGAAATAGCAAAAAAGTTTGTCACACAATACTCCAAAGTATTCAATCTGATACCAACACATAGATAAGCAAAAAAACTGAATGCTGTCTCACATCAAGTACTATCTCTAAACACACATTAAACGTAAACTGTCGACCGAAGACACTGACTCATTAGGACAGATCACATTACTGGAATTAACCTATGTAATTAAAATAGCTAGGCCTGGTAAATGCCCAGGCCAAGATGTCCTTCCACTCCTATATTCCAAAATGTTAATGGACGTACTAGGACTACAATTTGTACAATCCTATAATGCGATACTCAAGGCGCATTACATCCACACTGTCAGCCACTATCTTCCTGATCCCCACAGAATGTAAACATTGTGAACTCTGTAGCAGCTTTTGCTTTTTTTTCCTTAATTCAGGCATCAAACTGTTCTCCAAAATACTGGTCAATGGCATCACCAGGTTTTTACACTTCCTGGTTCACAATGACCAGGCAGGATTTGTGCCAGGACGGGAGCTCTTAACCTAATACAACAAGCACAAATCACTAATAAAGGCACCATTATCCTGTCTACAGATGCTGAAAAGGCCTTTATGACTGAGACCCTTAGACGCATATTGTTCGGCCACAAAATCTTAGGATGGATCATATCCCTGTACCACCATCCCTTGGCCAGAACCCGGGTAAACGGTGTCATCTCTGATCCCTTCACCATCACCTATGGTACCAGACAGGGCAGTCCATTGTCCCCATTTTTGTTTGGTCTTTCCCTTGAACCCATCCTGGAGGCTATGCACAAAAACACTGGCATCACAGGACTGAAGGCCAGGGCCACACACCATAAGGTCTTACGCTATGCTGACAATTTGCTATTCACATTGAGCCATTCTCAGATTCCTCTTCCAGTTTTATTACACGAGATTCAAAAAATGACCATTTTGCCAATTTGAAGATCAACTATGATAAATTTGAAATACTAAACATTAGCCTGCCAACTAATTGTTGTAACTGTCTGAATTCTTACCTTTCTCTTTGTGTGCATTGATCTCATGCTCTTTATATCAAACCTTATAAAGTAAAATGGGTGATGGTGTCCATTTGAACAAAGTATTCTTTTGGATAGAAATAAAGAGTGAGAGTGTATTACTTGCAAGTGGTTAACAGAAACTATCAGTCATGATATTGTACTTTGTTTTATGCACAATTAAGGAGTTCAATCTCTCTTACAGATTGAAGGAGACATAAAAGTGCTGACTCGCATGATGGTTGTTCCAAGTGCTGGCAATAAGAGAGGAGGTGGAAAAGAACTACCAATCAGCAAAGGCGAGATCCTGGAAGTGATCCAGTTTACAAATCAAGAAAAGATATTGTGTCGAAACAGTGATGGAAAATGTATGTAATTCTAAGCATTTTACACACAGTTGGGTCTATTCACTAAAATCCGAAACTGGAGTCCAAGATTAACATTAATCTCAACCTCCAAGAGATTAGCCCCCAGAACCCCTGATGCTTCATTTCGAAGATCACCAAAAATTTACATAGCATTTAGTACAGCATATAACGGTGAACATGCAACACAAAAGGGCGTGAAGAGTTCGATGGAAAGGTGGTAGTTTTATCCTACAGGGGAAGTCATTGGAGGGCATTGCAAAAAGGAGCAGCAAAATTTGAACGAGGAACGGGCCTGGAAATTGTATTTTGAATAGATTGCAGTGGAGAAAAATGAGCAAGAAGTAGACCAGTCAGGAGGGTATTATTATAGTCAAGACGAGAGATCACAAGCAAATGCGCTAGGATTTTGGCAGTCTCGTTGCTGAGGAATGGGCGAAAGCACGCAATCTTCTTTAGGTGCAGACAACAGGATTTTGATACATACCGAACATGGGCAATGAAGGAGAGAGCAGAGTCAAAAACAACTTAAAGACATCACTTATGGTCAGTGGGTACAATTGTAGCATTTTCAATTTTGACAGTCAAGTCATGATCAGCTTTGTTTTAGAAAGATTACATTTCGGGTAGTGATCAGACATCCAGGTGCAGATGGCCGACAGACAGTCCACAACATGTGACAACAGAGGGATTGAGGTCAGGGGAGGAGAGGTAGATCTGGGTCATCTGCATATAGGGGGGGATGAGTTTTCCTGAAATGGATGTATACAGGGAAACAACAAACCCTTGCAGAACACCAACAGAGGGTGGAATGCACAACGACATCAAGCAACATGGAGAAGGAGCGCTCTCTGGTACAACGCGATCCAAGAGAGTGCCACATCACATATGCCGATTGAGGATAATCTGTTAAGAAGGAGGCTGTGGTCAACAGTGTCAAAGGCAGCAGAGAGATCTAAGAGGATCAGTAATGAGAAGTGGCCTTTAGATTTGGCAGAGTAAGTCATTTGACACTCTAGTGAGGGCTGTTTCAGCAGATTGAAAAGGGTCAAGTAAGTTGTTAGTGGTTATAAAGTCAGTTAGTTGTGAATGCTCATTTCTCTCCAACAACTTGGACTAAAAGGGGGGGAAGGGATATCCGTGGTTAGATTGAAGTGTGGGATCTAGAGAAGATTGTTTTTCAGTATAGGTATGATTTGTTCATGCTTGAAGGTTGACTGTACTATTGCAAAGGACAGAGATGTTGATGAGCTGAGTTAGAGTTAGACCAAGTAGACGGTAGACATGTGCATTCGTTTTCGAACTAATGCATTTTCGGCCGAAAATAGCATTTTCGTCCATTCGTCTAAAAAACGAATAACGAAAATGCTAAACTTACGAAAGCCGAATGAACGAATGGTTAATAAACTAAAATCATTCGTCCATTCGTGCTATTGGCATTCTATAAACCGAAATAGAGTCGGTTTATAGAATACCAATAGCATTACATACATTCAATAAACCGGCATAATGAACGACTTTCGGTTTATGGAATGTATGTAATGCTATAGGTATTCTATAAACTGACTCTATTTCGGTTTATAGAAATCCAATAGCATTACATACATTCCATAAACTGACATAATGAATGACTTTTGTATGAATGGGGACTCTATTTCGGTTTATAGAATGCCAAAAGCATTACATGCATTCCATAAACCGAAAGTCTATAAACCGAAAGAGAGGTTAAAATAGGTTAATTCGTACGAATAAATAAAACGAAACTAAAATAATGAACGAATTTTATCTGAAACGAATGTGGTAATGAACGAAATCCGAATGGACGAAAACGAAACAAAAATTTTAGTTTTGCACATGTCTAGTAGACGGGATAGAGAGCATACAAAGTTTGACAGATGGGATCTAGGGCACAAGTAGTAGGTCTCAAGCAGGAGAGCAGATTGTCTACCTCTTTCTCAGCTGCCAGGGAGAAGATAGGCAGTTGTGGAAAGTTGTGCAAGGTAAAGTTACACCTGATAGCGTCAAAAACATTTTTTAAATGAGAGACGAATTCAACTTCCTCTACCTATTCTAAAATTTTAGTGAATAGACGATAGTGATAACATTTCCACAGTAGAAAAAGTTGTATACAGTCTTTGAACAGTTGCCTAAAAAATGAGTAATAACATGTGACTCAAATAATAGAAATAAAATGATATCCACACATTAACGCTGCTGGTCCTAGTACTCCCTGGTGTACTTAGACAAAGAATAAATAAATAGAGTTGGAGTAGTGCAGGTTCACATGTGGGAAGAATTAAAAATAACACATCATAGTGTAATATATAAGTGAATCAACAATGATCTTATAAAATAATGTGTTATGCACACATAATAGTGCATCTGTAACGCACGGATAGTACTAGACCCTGAGCACCCGATATCAGGAGTTAAGTTGCAGGGGTGGAGACACAGGCCCCGGTTCTGGGTAACTGCATGTATCTGGTGGCTTGGGGCTGCAGACATTGTGTAGCCACATAATGGGGCCCTATGTAAGCAGCTGCTGTATCCAGATTACATGGCTAGGACAGAATGAACTAAGTGACCGCTAAGCAGAGTGAAAGCAGAAAAGCAACTGAGGGAGAACAGAACTGAAACACAGAATGCAGGGCCAGAGGACAGAAGCAAAACATAAGCAAGATAAAGCAGAAACCAAACTAAGGATAAACAATACAAGGCACAGACACACTGATAATAACATAGAAATAATGCAGGGTACAGACAAAGGGCAATCATGTAGAACGTAAAGGGAAAGGCACAAATATAACTAAGACTACATACAGAGGACAGGACTAAGGAACACAAGAGAACATTATAAAATGAAGCCTAACACTTAGCTTAACACTTAAGATGGTGGAATGGTGGGGGTTTGGTTCACCTATTGGCCAATTAGATGTTAGCTTGCCAGCCACATCAAAGTACCCCCACACTTAGGCAAGTCCCTAACTAAGACAGAATAATAGAATATAAAAGCTATAGATTGGATTTACACAGACACAGAAACTGAAGAGACAAACAAACAGGCGGGGTTGTACATTTATACAAAGCAGAGAAACTTGGTAGAAAGACACAGTGAAAACCTGCAATGGAACAATAGTCAGAAACATGTCAGAGCAGAGAACAGAGGAAACATGGGAACTGGGTGCAGAAGCAGGGTATAAGTATGACAGGGAACAGGGATTGAAAACAGGCAGACAGGAATGAGCATAAACAATAAACAAGAGAGCAAAGCAAAAAAGATACTGAAAAGCATGGATACAGCTTGGATGAGTCTGCATGCGGGTTGACTCATGACAGCGTCTCAAAGCACCTGATTCTTCCAACTGATCTTTAATCGCTATGGAGAAAACATAAGTGGCATAGAGTAGTATTGCACTAAAATATATAAGGTGCAAGTGGTGGAGCAACTTACAAGATGAGATGAGCAGAAACAGCATGTACATAAGTAAACAATCCAAAGGAGCAAGAATTGCAAGCAATGGATAATTTCATCAATAACAAGTTATAAGTCTCTCAACGCATTTCGCCAGGTCCTGTCCTGGTTTCATCAGGAGAATAGGTTCTTTACTCATTAGCAGATAATTGTTGATTTACTGATATATTGCACTATGATGTGCTATTTTTAATTCCTCCCACACATGATTCTGAGCTACTCCAACTGTATTTATTGATTGAACAGTTGCCTCCAATCTATGTTTTCAATACAAATCAAGCTGTTATGTATTTTAAGTTGTCTAGTGACATAATCTAGAGCGCTTTTTATTTCTTCTAGATGGTTATGTTAAACGAAGATATGTTTTACAACCGTAAGTATTTTATAGAAAACTATTCAATTCACATTGCGGCACAATAAACACAGTATGTCCACCTTAAAATATTACCTTCTGTAATATTCTTTAAGGGGTGTACATAGTAATCCCTGGTGTCAAAGCTACCCCTGAATCCCCTTATAACACCCTGCAACACATCACATGCTGAATGGATATCAGTAGGGGATCTATAGCTTTCCGAAGGATCATATCTTCCTCTGGTGGCCAAAACGCATCTTACAAATGTTAATGCATATTAAAGTACTTTAAAAATCATATTTTACATTTGCATTGCTTAAAATATATGTATAACAAACTTAGTTAGATGAAGATTGCAGCTATTTTTGCAGCAGGAATCAATGAGAATCATTCTCATTCATTTCAATAGGATTTACTGTTTTCGTGATGTCAGATGCCCACTGTACAAGAGGTACAGTCACTGTACAGTGAGCAGCTCAGTATCTATACTGAGGTACAGTTTCTATACAGAGAGCAGTCCAATCTCTATACATATATATATATATATATATAGTACATATATATAGTAACTATAAAGAATATGATTAAAAAATAATACTGGATAAAACACATACAGCACTCATTTTGCATTGCAAAAAGAACTAAAGAACCCAGAAGGTAAATGATGAAAAGTTCACGAGAAAGTTTTCACACCATTGCATTCTCCAGGAGTAAATAAATGTGAGAATGTGCCCCACCAAATACAATATACAAATAAAATAAATACCCATACAAACATGCGTTGCATTCCTCAGGACTCCTTACAGTGCTCACAATAATGGACTTATCCCAAAAAACTGAAGTATAAGGCATTTTCTCTTTCTGTTATTCACTCACTTTGACAGGTCCTCTCTCTCAACAAGAAATAAAACTGACACATATCTTCTCCTATTCCAGCCAGCATATGAACACACACTGCTTGGAATAGCACAAAAATACTGGGGGAGCACTAGAGCTAATGTTTTCCCTGCAAATAAGCCTGTGTGTGCACAGAAGTTGTTTGTTTACCTAGACTGTCCCTTTAATGCAGGGGTGGGGTACTTGCGGCCCTCCAGCTCCTGATGAACTATATCTCCCATAGTGCTCATTCAGCTAAGAGGCTGGCAGAGGAGGGTAGGAAATATAGTCCTACAACATCTGGAGGGCTGCAGGTTCCCCACCCCTGCTTTAATGCATTCTTCATTTGATTCTATACATAAATAAGCAACTATAATTAATGTTAAAGATTATTATATAAATAACATTTTTATCATAAAACATCAAACCATTGATATATACTACAGCAGCTCTATAGGCAATGCAAACATAGCATGAATGTATAATAACACATCTTGTTCATCTACAGTGTCCATAACAAGAGCATTAGTATTCCCATTTGTACCTTCACAATTCAATATTTTTGGGGGGTCATTAAATTGCCAATGAACAGCCGTTATATATACATTTCATTTTAAAACAATTCAGTCGATATCGTTCTTTCCCTGAATATTCATCGTTAATTATACCTTTAAAACTCTAGTAAGGAGCTTTAAAGGACAACTGTTGGCCAAAAATTAAGTTATGTTTAACTGAAAGGTTGCATCACATGTAGGCTTTTAAAATAGAAATGCTTTAAAGAAGGAATACAAAGTGCCTTATTGAACCGTCAATGCTCTATCAAGGAGCAGACATGTTGTTTAGAATCTTGGGTAAGATGAAAGAGATCTGGGCAAAGATGTCAGCTCCCTGATATATATATATGCACCGAGGACTCAGTAAGGTACTGTATTTCATACCTCCTGACTTCTGCCCATGCGAATCGGGACACCAGGCAGCGGAGTGTGGGAGGTTGAGCATGGCAGGACAAAGTTTCAAAGCTGGACAGTTGAGAGACATAGTATTTGTATTCTTAAACATAACTTAATTTTGTGCCAACAGTTGTCCTTTAATTGAATTAATACAGTAGCCAATGCGAATCATACAGTGTCTGTCCAGAAATGATTATTTTTTTAGATTTAGCATATTTTACCACTGACATTAAATGCACAAACCCACCATATTATGTAGCTCAAGAAAATGTTACACATTTTTAAAAGGTTTTTCATGTAACAAACATACATATTCAGTGTGTAAAGTGATTGATTCAAAATGCAAAACTTTTTCCTTTCAGTGAAATGGATCTCTACTATAATGTTGCACCACAAAGTAAGTGTCTTATTTTTCATGTGCTATTTTTCTTATTCTCTTTTTATATCAGTTTTGGTTCTTTAGTTAGCATATTTAACCCCTTCCTGACAATGGACATACCAGGTATGTCATCAAAAAACATGTAACTGAATGATAATGGACATACTTGGTACGTCTTGCACTAAAACTGCCTATGCTTTGACAGCATTGCTATGATGCCTCAACATCATGCAGCATCAAAATTTGCCCGCCACCCGTGCACCATGATCAGCCCACACAGTAATGGCAGGCGCCATATTGGAGAGGCGCATGCTCCTCCAATATGAAGCTTGCCTGTATCTGGCAAAAGTAACAGAAGTGATCAGAAATCACTTCCATCACTTTGTTACTGTTGTTTGACTGCCCCTAGACACAGTTGGCAACATTACATTGAAAAAAGGAAAAAACTAACGCCAGATCCACTAACCATAGATCTAGGGTTAGGGTAAGAGATCCACTTAGGGTTACAGATGAATTAGGTTTATAATTAGTTGCAAGGGCTAGATTTAGGGTTAGAGTCAAAAGGTCACTGTAGGAAAAAATGTTTAGGAAAAATTCACTACATTTGGTTATTGCCTTTTAACTTGTAAAAAAACAACAGGAAAACATGTAAATATGCATATTTCTAAACTCGGTACAAAATTTAATTATTTGTAGTCAAAGTTAGAAAATGTGTGTTTCTTTCAGTTTTTTCATCATATTTTATAAAAAATAAAAATCGAAAATTATATATGTTATATAAATAATGGTATCTAAAGAAAGCCCTTTTATGGTGGTACAAAAACAGTTTATAATGTGTGGATATATTCAACGAGAAATAGAATCACAGCTAAACACAAACACAGCAGAAATGTTAAAACAGCCATTGTCATGAAGGGTAGAAAAAAAATCACAACAGTCCTGTCACTAATGGGTTAAAAAACATTATTATTAGGGAAAGAGACTCCCTTTGGAGATAAGTTGGCTCCACTTTGGCTAATAAACTCCCCTTGTGGACTGGAAACACCAGATGGAGTGTGCTGCACTGTTGGTGAAAAACTGAATAGTTTAATAAAGTGGATCCAATAAAAGGGAACAGAAACACAGCAACACAGGCCTATGATTAAGCGTGTTATCAAGCAAAACATGTAAGGCTACCTTACCTTTTTCCTCACCCCATTTGTTGCTGTTTTTCTGTTCCTTTTTATTGGATCCACTTTATTAACCTATTCAATTTTTCACCAACGGAGGAGTGCTCACAATTTTTCTTTCAACCCATAACATTATTATTACTTTTACATTTTTTTATTGGGAGAGAATAGAAATAATACATTACAAAATACTTTTAGATGTTAAAAGATAATGTATATTTTCTGTAATCCCTTTGTTTAATTATTAATTATTGTAACAAATAGCAAAGTTAGGTGTAGTAGATTTTGAAGTAACGAATCAAGGGCAAAATGTTTTAAGCATATAAACACTTGTTTTAATATTATATCTCATGGTAACATAATATTTGCAGTAAAAAAAAAAAGACATAAGTCTATCAAGTTCAACTCTTCTACCTATCTACCTCTGCTTTTGATCAAATTTAGTATTTTGACATTTAGGGGAGGAAATCCTTCTTGTCTCCAAAAGGCAGTCAAATTTCTCTTGGCAGTGAATTCCATACTTTTATCGTCCTTACCATAAAGAATATTTTTTGTGGTTGTCTATGAATTCTTTGCTTTTCCAATCTCAGAGGATGACCTCTATTAATAACTAAGATCTTTAAATCCCCTTATTAATTTTGTAGCCCACCTTTGCACTTTTTCTAGTTCCAGAATTGCACCACATAGTCAAGGTAAAGTTTTACCATTGACTTGTAAAAGTCGCAATATGATATCCTCCTCCTGTGAATCAATATTTAATTTTATACATGCCAAGATCTTATTGTCTTTTGCAGCTGCTGGAATGGCATTGTGCACTGTTGCTAAATCTGTCTATAATTATTCCTAAATCCCTCTTATTAGTTGTTTTTTCCCAGGGAGATACCATTTAAAGTATATGTTGCATTGGTATTTCTTTTTTTGCCCATAATGCATTACATTACATTGAACCTCATTTGCCATTTTTTTAATTTTACCAAAAGCAAGTGTTCAATTAACCCTGGGAGTATAGTAATACAAATGGATTTGTTTTCTGAAGAATAGTCAATATACCAAGAATATCAATAGTTAACCCCAACTTTTAGAAAACTTGTTTAAAATCATAAATGGAACAGATAAGGACAGAAAGACAATTTATTTCAAGAGAGATCAAACAAGATAACTTGAAGGAATAGAATACAAAACCTGGAAGAAAAAATAGAGTTGATTCAGTTTTACTCACAGAATAAAGAGAAACAGGATGAGATGGAGAAGAAAATAGCAGAACTAGAAACAAAGATGGCTAGATAGGTCTAGAAGAAACAATATTAGAGTCAAAAATATCCCGAGATAATCACACAAGGGAATTGGAAGAATATCTATTGGAATATAAATTACAGTGGATGAGTCTCAGGTAATGATGGAGAGATTCAATCAAACTTTGAAACCTAAAATGTATCTGATACTGCTCCCAGAGATGTTGATTTGTTTTAAATCATATAATTAAGGGTCTAGGACACTTCCGCGACGCATCTTCATCGCTGACAGTTCAGCGCGGCAGTTAGAACGCTGAACTGTCAGCAATGAAGAATAACGCGTCCATTTCATCACGGCCGCGGCTATGTAAGAGCTGACAGTTCAGCGCTGAACTGTCAGCTCTTAAAAATGTACAAGTAAAAAGAAAATAACCCCCCTAATAAATGATTCCAAAACCCCAATACTAACACTAAACCCCAATACTAACAGTAAAATTAACCCCAATACAAAAATTAATCCCCTAAACCCTAATACTAACCCCCGAGCCCTAATACTAAAATTAACCCCTTAAACCCTAATACTAACCCCCGACCCCTAATACTAACCCCCGAGCCCTAATACTAAAATTAACCCCCTAAACCCTAATACTAACCCTAATACTAACCCCCGAGCCCTAATACTAAAATGAACCCCCTAATACTAACACTAATACTAACCCCGACCCCCAATACTAACCCCCGAGCCCTAATACTAAAATTAACCCCCTAAACCCTAATACTAACCCTATTACTAACCCCCGACCCCTAATACTAACCCCCGAGCCCTAATACTAAAATTAACCCCCTAAACCCTAATACTAACCCCCGACCCCTAATACTAAAATTAACCCCTAAACCCTAATTCTAACCCCCTAAACCCTAATTCTAACCAAAGTAAAATAGCTAAAATACTTACCTTTAGCGATGAAATGTCCCGCGATGAAATCTCCAGTGACGATCTGTCTTGCTGTGTAGAGTCGGCTGCGCGGAAGCAGTCGCGATGAAGAGTCCCATCCCCTATAATAAAGGCTGTGGCTGAAAATGCAGAAATGGAGGATACGTTCTCTTAATGTAAGGCTTTCCATGATGTTTCATTCCAAACTAGAGTCGTTAGAAGAGGTTTTATACAAGGAATGACAGATATCCGAACTCAAGGCATTAAGTATAACTTGTATGAACAGCAAAAGGCAGAAACGGCACTCGCGATACCCAGTGGTGTATCTTGGTTTTGGCTTTAGGATTGTTGAAACAAGCTAAAGCTGTACATAACTTATTAAAGGGCAATCACCCCCAGGATGTGTGGAGAGTTTTCAATCTGACTCAAATATTATACACATTTTTACAAGAATATACAATTCTTATGCCCTTACTGATATGTTTTTGAGCAATTGAAAGGTAGTAAAAAATATGTAAAAGATAATAATATAGGAAATAACATGGTCAGTTCATAATCCTATTATATTATATATGAAAAACGATAATAAGGCCTATGCATTACATCCTAGAGGTTTAATTATAGTTTGTTAGCATCATATAAAATCAGTCATACAGTAAGGAGATGACTGATTTATTATTTCAAAGAGAATACAGATGGAATTGTTTCCCTCACACATATGGTGCACACATAAATGTGTAATGATTAAAATGGGGCCTTACACTAAATAGCAAGCTGGACCTAAACAAGCGTGGTTTCCCCAGTTTATCAATGGAACAGCTAGAAGGACTGAATCCTCCTTTTCTCTGGAGGCGATTCATATGTAAATTAATAGAATGATAGACTAAAACATAATAAGGCTACAGGACCAGATGGATTTACGAATCTCTAATATAGAATTGTTAGGAGTAAGTTAGTTCTATTATCTTACTCAATTATTTAATGAAATATCAAAAGAAATTTTACAAGAGAACATACTTCTAATATGATTTTGTTGTTTACTACATAACTAAGAGGATACATTTTTATATTTATTACCCAAATTATGTTGGCTATTGATAATTACTAGACATGTGCATTAGTTTTCAGACGAATGCATTTTCGTCAGAAAATAGCATTTTCGTCCATTCGTCCGAAAAACGAATAACGAAAATTCTAAACTAACGAAAGTCGAATGAACGAATGGTTAATAAACGAAAATCATTCGTCCATTCGTGCTATTGGCATTCTATAAACCGAAATAGAGTCGGTTTATAGAAAGCCAATAGCATTGTACATTCCATAAACCGAAAGTCTATAAACCGACTCTCTTTCGGTTTATAGACTTTCGTTTTATAGAATGCATGTAATGCTATGGGCTTTCTATAATCCGAAAGTCTATAAACCGAAAGAGATTCGGTTGATAGACTTTTGGTTTATAGAAAGCCCATAGCATTACATGCATTCTATAAAACGAAAGAGGTTCGGTTTATAGACTTTCGGCTTATAGAAAGCCCATAGCATTACATACATATACATTGTATGTAATGCTATAGGCTTTCTATAAACCGAAAGTCTATAAACCGAAAGAGATTAGGTTTATAGACTTTCGTCTATAATTAAGTAACTTTGAAAGATACATTTAAACCTTCAGGTTACACGAATGTAACCATTCGTATTACAACAGTGCCATCTACTGGCCAAACATAACATTAACTGCCATTGAACATACTTTCGTTTTATAGAATGCATGTAATGCTATGGGCTTTCTATAATCCGAAAGTCTATAAACCGAAAGAGATTTGGTTTATAGACTTTCAGTTTATAGAAAGCCCATAGCATTACATACATATATACATTGTATGTAATGCTATGGGCTTTCTATAAACCAAAAGTCTACAAACCGAATCTCTTTCGGTTTATAGACTTTCGGATTATAGAAAGCCCATAGCATTACATGCATGTCTTTCGGTTTATAGACTTTCGGTTTATGGAATGTATGTAGGTCAATTGATTCGTACGAACGAATAAAACGAAACGAAAATAAACGAATTTCATCTGAAACGAATTCAGTAATGAACGAAATTAGTTTTAGACTAAATAAATAAAATTTTTGTCCGAATGGACGAAAACTAAACGAAAATTTTAGTTTTGCACATGTCTAATAATTACAAGCTCTGTCCGTTGTTGCCATTGTTGTTTTATGAAATAATACAGAAATTAAAGTGATCCAAAAACCCAACATGCTGTCAGTTTATGCAATAAAATGTAAAGTATAGATGTTTGCAGCATTTCAGCATTGTTTTCTTTCTAGATAGTCATGGAGAAAACTGCGACTACGAGTTTTCAATTAGCTGGGACAGATCATTTAAGAGGTTAGGGTTGGCTTGACAACATTGTAGGCCACTGGGCAAAGTAAGCCAATGGGGCCCCAAAACCACACCACTAACCCCACCCACAATCCCACGCTAACGCACCCCCAACAAAAAAAACTTGTGTGTGGCAACAAATAATCACCATTCAACACAGCAAGTCCAGCTCCAATCACAGTGTGACACAGTGATCTTTTTCTATAATTATGTGACTAGTGACTTGTTTGTGATAATCTTGCACATACTGCTGGACTAAATAGTAGAATAGAAGATATTACTCTGCCTCTTTGCAGGTCCACGGTAAGACCTCACCTTGAAAATACAGTTCAGTTCTGGGATCCTTGACTAAAAAAAAGACATTATGGAACTAGACAAAGTGCAGAGGAGGGCTACAAAACTAATCAGGGGAATGGAAAGTTTTAGTTAGGAAAGATTAGAAAAGTAAAATTTGTAAATGCTAGAGAAACGCCGTCTTAGAGGTGATATGATGTTATAGAAAATATGTACAGGGCCAATACAAAGACCTGTTTATTAACAGAACAGTACAAGGGACGAGAGGTCACCTGCTAAGACTTAAGGAAAACAGATTTAGTCTGAGACAACAGAATTCTTTACGGGAAGCACAATAAAGGTATGGAATACACTGCCTAAGGAGCTGGTGCTAGCAAATAAAATAGATGCCTTTAAAAGGGTCCTGGATACTTCGTCAGAACCTAGGGCTATGTATGTTAGTATAGGCAGTAATATTTCTTTAGTGCTTGTTGATCCAAGGAGAAATCTAATTGCGTTTTGGAGTGAAGCAGGAATTTTTTTCCCCTTTGAAAGCATAATTAGTAATTGCTGGAATAAGGTTTTTTTTCCTTCTTTTGGATCAACAGCAGTAAACAAGGATTACAAAAATGATTGAACTTGATGGACGCAAGTCTTTTTTCAACATAAACTATTATGTAACTATGTAACTGCAATCTCACTGTGACATAGTGATCTATTAGTACAGTTTTGTTGCACATTCTGCTGTACTGAATAGTATAGCAATACGTGCAAAAAAAAAAGGTACACGATAACTATCAATTTTGCTGACAGGACACATGGGGCCCCCCAGAACTCCGCAAGTGTGCACATGCATAACGACGGCATTGGGTGTGGAACTTGGCTCAGGCGCCCATAATTGTGGTGGCACAGTAAAGAAAGCTGCATGGATGTTACCCCATGCCCCGCATGTGGCAACTTCTAGCTGCATGGATGAATGATAATAATGAAGAGGCAAAGACATACAGCTGCCTCAAAAGCACTGATCATCGTCATAGTTTCAGTTTTTATGAATCTACAGCAAAGTGGGCCCAATTTCTGTGAATACCTCGGATGTGGAAATAGTCATCTAACCATTATCTCTGCAAATTCCAAATCTCCCCACCATTATTTTTACTGAGTGACTCACTGCAAATTCACCACTGTGAATGTATGGCTGTACTCACAACATTTGAGAAATGCGGGGGCGGGGCTTTGTGTAACAAATAGAGATAAAATTGTCAGGACTGGTCCTTTAAATGTTTGATAGATGTCATAAAGCCATAAAGAGAAATGGGCAGTTACTGACTCAAGACATGAAAGATCAGTGGAGGAGAGGTGGATTAGATTGTTATAATTAGTTAATTTAATTTTCAACAGAAGTATAAAGAAAAAAGAGCAGAGAAAAACGCACCGGACCCTATGGGAAAACAAAAAAGGAAACGTGTATATATTTTATCACTGTTTTGCCCAGCTTTCCTATGGCAGCTTTCAGGAGGAGCCTATTAAATTACTAGAAATGTGTTACTTTCTGATACCTGAAATCACCCTGTGACATACTTTGATATGTAATTTTACTGTATGGCCTACTCTAAAAGAAATTCAGAGTACCAAGATTTGGTGATTCTGAGTAGCCGAATTTCAGATATTTCAGCTACTTTGACCTCTCTGGCCCTGTTTTAGGCCAAATCAGTTTATATTGGGTAGACCCTTGTATGAAAGGGATAGAGGGATAAACAGGAGCAGCATAATACATGATCCTCTTCAGACTTATTTGCTTGCATGGTTTATATAGAAATGTCCAAATGTACTTTACAAAATAAGTAAACAAAATAAGTGTAATCACAATCTGTATTTTTCATAATATAACATTCTTTACAGTACAGATAATGCAAGAAGGTGAAGTAAACATTTTTATTAAACAAGGGTTAGAATATAAAACATTGTACAGATTGTACTATTTTATGATATTGCATAGTTCATTTTCTTTTCTGGTTTTTTTACAGAGTGAAAGTGTGTCTCACAGCTGCTGGCATAAACAAACCCTGCATAGCGTCCATTTTCGCGTCCAAGACTCAAGCAGAATCATAAAAGTTACAAGTAGCAATGAAGCATAAATCAAGATCAGTACATGTAACACAATGAAAACCAATAAATATTAACCAATCTAACCATTTCTTTGACATAAGCTTATTTTGGGCAGCATTTAATCCCCAGCGTTGTTATATAGGTAGATCCCCTCAAGATACCTTAAATGGACACAAGTGCTAGTTAATCATATTAAGTAATATTAATCAGAGTAATTTTGTTGAATACCAGGAAGTTTACTGGAAAGTAATTTTAAGTTTCTGTTTTAGCTCATCACGTTGAATGCTAACATAGTGTGACCTTTTCTGGAAAAATGGGTTTGGCCTCTTTATCTAGACTGGATTCCAACCAATCCATGCGCAAAAAAGTATAGTTCAAGTGATAAGTTATGAGGTGGCATGTCTAATTGGCAAAGTAGGGCTAAAGTAGAGGTCAAAAATATTTCTATGTTAGGACACTACCAGAGACACACCGCAAAATTAATGCATTCGAACATGTTTTTAAAAATATGTCTTTGTTTAAGGCTGTAGGCAAAGCTTTACAAATGACCATGGTAGCTTCTTAGATATTCTCTATTTGTATATGAGGCATATGAATTAGCCAATTTTTGACACCTCCTCTGAAGTCCTCTTGGTACTCAATGTGTTGCATAATGTGGTAAACAGTTTTAGTATTCTATGGCATATTGGTTTGGCCCAGGAATATCTTATCTGGTGGGTTGTCCCGAGCTTTATCTGAAAAATGGTAGGTTTAGGAATTGAAATAAAAATACTGGCATGCACGCTGGCAACACTAGTATGGTCAGTACAGTAGGATATAGGCATCTGTATTCATTGTAAGTCATAATCCGTCTGTGATCAAAGTCTATAAATGAACTCAGGGTAAGGAAACCTAGTTGTCACCAAAGGGTATATAGTCTGATAGTATGTCTGGCATGGAACAGAGGATTGCCCAACTAAGAGTGATACATAGAGCATTGCCATTTGATTAAGAGTTTCAACCTAAATAGCTTCTAGGCTTGCATAGTTGATGATATCAAAGCGTTCAACTGCATCTCATCTGGGAAAAGTGTTCTAGGCATATGGAGAAGTGAAGGAAGTAAGCCCAAGCCACTCTCAAACAAATCTCAGAAGTCACAATACTATATTTTCTCAATATGGGAATGTTAAGACCCAAGTGATCTCTGTAGTCTTGCCAGGCTTCTACAAGATCTTTTACCTTGCAGAATAAATTTGGCAAAACATTTGCCGATACATATTGCATCTGTCTGGAAGAGTAAAATAGAGAATATAACAGAACATACAAGAATTACAATCTGTGCTGGTACAGTTTACTAAATATACATAGCATATATGGGTACTATGTGTGTTGAATAAACTGTACCAGCACACATTGGAACACATATTAGTTTTGGGATTATATTTTTGTATATTGTTTTGTATTGTATATATATTTTTGTGTAGGGGATTAAATTGATATGAATAAATTTCCATTTTTATCTCTGATACCATTTGTCTGGGATATTATTTAAAGCTGTCTCTTCTCTGACATACATATCTTCCCTTGCCTTGCCTTACATATCACTGTACTCCAAAAACTAGCTGCTATACTGATTGAAAGTTTGGAGATTCCCTTCCATTTTGTTTTGTTTTGTTTGCAATTAACCGCCAGGGTTGGTAATCTTATTTTTATATAATATTTTTAATTAAATTAGATTTTTACAGTAAGCGTTGTGCACTTAGCAAGTTATTTTTAAGTTATACCAAAATTTCAAGACAACAAAATATATGTTACATGAACATAATATTACAGCAGTACAATCTACACAGGGTTAAACATTAGCAAGAGAACATGCCCCAAGTTGTACAGTTGAACCACAGTCCGTTACAGGGAGCATCTGAAGTTTACATCTTGGGGATGCAAATACTTTAAACAAAGCAGCTCTACCCAAACTGAACAACTCCGTTCTGACCTTCTGGCTTATTGGTCAAATAAAGATTAGTCATCTAGTTGGATAATTGGATTCCGAGGTACATCAAGGTCCTCTGTTCCCAGACTAATCCTATTCTGGATGCGCAAGGTGGACAAACGGAAGGTGAAACATACAACACCTTCGTTTTTGACTAGATAAATAGTAAAGCCTATTGGAGTTCCCCACCAATTTTTTTTTTTTTAGAGATTTGATGACTACAGTGACCTCTTCTTCAGTGATAGTACCACTGAGTATCTCTGTGTGCTTGTTGGATAGTCTTGGTGTTCATGCAGTCTGGAATACTGCATGAACATGAATACAAATTGCCAGGTTCTGCTGTGTATAGCTTTTAATAATATTTTTTGAACAAATCAGTACACCTAACACGGAGGACCCGCGCTTGTATTTCTGGGGTTAGTGTGCTCCGAACAGAGAGCACACAAACCCCAGAAATACATCCGAAAAACGACACTGCGGAGAATTTAGCAATAACTTCGGCAATGACACTTCCGTCATAATAGATGGAAGTGTCGGGCAGCATGGAGGATGCCTGCACATACCCACTAGCCACCAGTGAGACAATGTTGGGGGGAGGTAAGGGGAATACAGATACAGACAACGTTGGGGGGAGACAGGTACAGACACCGACAACGTTGGGGGGAGGGAGACAGACAACATTGGGGGAGGCAGGAAGGGGGCGACAGGGATAGCGTTGTGTAGAGGGGGAGAGAGAGACAGACATCGTTGGGAGGAGGCAGGGAGGGGGGAGGCAGAGACAGACAATGTTGGGGGGGAGGGGGAAAGAGACAGACAACATTGGGGAGACAATGTTGGCACATAAAGGTAAATAAAAACAAGAATGGCATTTTTTTTATATTATCATTTTTTATTTAATATGAAAAAGCAATTTAAATGTGAATATTTAGAAGTTTAACTTTTTTCCTATAGGGTAGTCTTATATTCAGGCTTTTAGTTTTTTTTCCTACAGGAATATCCAAAGTTTGGGCAGTCGTCTTACATTCAGGGTCATCTTATATGTGAGAAAATACGGTATATGGGGATGAGAGAAGTACTTTTTGGTTTGGTGCTTTTTGGGCTGCTTTCAGAAGCTTTGTGTAACCGGCAATGATGGCCGAATTGAAACGCTATTTGGAGGCACATTGGGTAGCTCAAAATGCGTCTTCCGATATGTTCCCCAATGTGCCCTGAATCATTCCAGACTTCCGAGGCACTATTTCAGTCCTAAAGTCCAGCACACATTGAGTACACCCTTAAGTGTTAAGTAAAATGACGCAAGAGTGTTACTTTAATGTCAACGTGGTATTTTGCACCAGAACTTCTTCATAAAATATTTCCTTCCATTTCTAGCACTTGTTGCAGATAAATAGCTGTCCTAGGTTTGGTTTTACATATCTGGTGGTCTTTTCATAAAATTAAACAATTTTGCCAAATCCTTTTTTCTAATTTTGTCTCTCTAGACATAGGTTGCATTTATCTGCACCTGCATTATTACATAAAAAAACAATTCCACCAAACAGTTCTAAAAAAAAAAAATACAGTATTGGTACATCCGAGCAAGTTATTCCTCAACATATTGCGCTTTGCTTAAAATCAAGTTAACACCAGGAACTGGCATATAAATTGTTAATTAGGTGGTACAGAGTCCCAGCAACGATAAATAAGATCCTTCCATCAGTCAGCAAAATCTGTTGGAGGTGTAACTTAGAGACAGGAGATTTCCTACATTTATGGTGGCGATAAAAAAAATACAACGAGTATTGGAGTCAAATAAAACATGTGATCCATCAGGTTGATACATTGAAAATTAAGTTGATACCAGAGCTGATCCTGTTGAATTACACTAACCTACCAGTTAAGAAATTCAGGAATACACTAACTATAAGGCTTATAAACGCAGCTAAAAGTGTTATCCCTCAATTCTGGAAACAAGATAGGACGCCCCCGTTGAAAGCTTGGCTAAGGGAAATAGAAAAGATAAAAAAGCGGAAGAGGTGACACAGGGTGACAGGTCGATTTAACTCCCATGGGCCCAATACGGCGAATTACTAGAAAGACAGCCCAGAGACACAGTAAATGATTTTCCCTGGCAAATTAAATAAGGATAGAGGATCCTAAAAACATGGGTTACGTGGGAAGGAAAGGGAAAAGGAAACAGAGGGAAAAGTACATATATCGGATAGACTGATACTGTAGTTAGTATAATAAAGATAATTAAAAAGGAAAATATAGATCGCGGAGTTGCTTAAGTTTACAACAACAAGAGTGAATGGATGAATGGAAGAGAGAGATGAATAACTGATAAATATGGAAAATAGGGCAGTCAACAAAGGGGTAGAATGATTGGTAGCCCAGCAAACAGTCATCAAAAACTAGAACTAATTTTACACGACTAGAAGCATAGCTTAAGACCCCAGTTCCCTAACCAATGTGGAAAAATACATTCTGGAGGGAGAGAGGACAGGGGACTTGCTAGATACGTAGGCTAGGTCAGCCCCAATTAAAAACAAAAATTCACAAATAACTTTTTTTTCTCTAAAACAATCCAGATGGTCATGTGCAGATACAGGAAGTGTGATAGGTGAAAGAAACTATTAATATTTTGATGTATGGATTTTTTTTATTTTTTTTTATTTTAAAGAGAATTTTATTGGGTATATCAAAACATACAGAATGGAAAATACGTATACATAATATAGATATACAGAATTAGGAATTAAATCGCGTCTTCATAATAAAACCAAAATAAATCAACGTTGGAATGATTAAATGGGAGAAAGAGTGGGGACATGAAGAAGAGAGAGGGAAAACGGAAAAGAAAAGAAAAAACAAAGTACAGGCGATATATGTCGGGTGAAATAACATTAAAAATTGTAAATATACACATTAACTTGCCTAAAAAAACCATGAACTAATGGATTGGAAAATGAGTTATTTGGTACTTAATAAGACACATTTTGTGGGAGGGTAAAAGCAAAGTAAAAGGAAAAAAATGAGAAAGAGGGAAAAGATAAGTCATCCCTCCCTTTCTTCCCTCCTAAGTAACTGAGTATCGATAAGGTTCACTCCAGTATAATGTTGGAGGAACAGAGTAGTATTGGCCACAGACACCCAGGGTAGTCTTAGTAAAAGATGTTTGCAGGGTATGGCTAACTGTGGTCCAAGTGTGGTACTGCATAGAGGAACCAGTAGTCCCATACTTGTGAATGTGCTTTTATTTGTTGGGGGGTGCAGATCCTACTTGTCTCCATACATTGAACAAATGTTATTTCGTCTCTCAACTGGATAATTGTAGGAGGGTCGGGTGTTTTCCATCTACGTGCTATCAGTCTCTTGGCTGCTGCTAAAATATGCATAGTTAGTTTTCTGGTTGGACCTTTGAACCTCGATGGGAGCATATCTAGGAGAGCCATCTGAAGAGAGGGTAAGATAGATGAGTTACAATACGAACTGATGAGAGCAAAAACGTCCCTCCAGAAGGCCTTTAATTTCAGGCAGTTCCACCAGATGTGGCTCATTGATCCTTGAGCTTTTGCACACCGCCAACAACAGTTAGAACAGGAAGGGTAGATAGATGCCAGTTTTGTTGGTACCATATACCATCTGAAAAGTACTTTCCTGTCTGTTTCGAGGTGAGAGCTACATTTGGAGACACCTAGCATAGCGGACATGGCTTGGGACCACTTTGAAATTGGAAATACCTTATGTAATTCTTTCTCCCATTGGAGCATATAAGGCAATTTCTCAGGTGCGTGAATTGTTAGCAACGAGTTATAAAAAGAAGAGATAGCTCCTTTCGAGGTAGACATCATACGAAGAAATGTTTTCAATACATGGTTTTGGTGTTCTATTATATACGTTTTGAGATTATTCAATAAGGCTTTGATACGGGTATAAGTGTATTGTTCTTGGGCTGGAAGCTGGAAGTTGCTTTGAAGGTCTTGAAAACTAAGCATTTTGGATTCCGATAGGATTTGGTTAACATATTGAATCCCACTGGCCTCCCAAGTCTGGAGTTGGAGATCAGGTGTTAAATGCGTGAGCATCGATAAAGGTGCCAGCTGTAATGCCTCATGTGGAGATAGTATTTTAAAAATATTTTTCCGCCATAAATTTAAAGACCACTTGGTGCTTGGTAGATGATCCCGTAGTTTAGGAACTTTAGACTTGGGCAGCCAAAGTAAATCTCTTAGGTGAAAAGGGCTAGTGAAAGAGGATTCGTACTGCAGCCATAGTGGGAGTTCGGTAGCTTTACATGCAGACATCAGCTGCGCCATAACCGTTGCATTGTAGTATAGTGTTTAGTTAGGGGCACCAAGGCCTCCAGTTTGTTTGGGCAATTGGAGAGTGTTTAATGAGATCCTATGCCTTTTATTCTGCCAGAGGAATTTTTTTAATTCGGATTGATAGAGTTTCAGAGTAGCGGCAGGGACATGTATTAATAGTGTTCGAAACAAGTACATGAGTTTAGGTAAGGCTGACATCTTAGCCGCTGCTATTCGGCCCAGCCAAGATAACTCGAATTTGGTCCAAGTTTGTAGATCGTTTTTTATTATGGGCCAAAGTTTGTCATAGTTTGTCGCTAAGAGGGATGAGTATGACTTAGTAAGTTTAATTCCCAAGTAGGTTATGAAGTCTTTCTTCCAGTCAAAATTGTATAGGCTTTTTAGATGTGTTATGGAACCCTGTGGGACATTGATCGGAAGGGCCTGGGTTTTGGTGGCATTGTTTTTGTAGAAAGAAACCTTTCCATAAGCCGAAATTAATGACATTAGGGGTGGAATAGAACGGACAGGATCAGTTAAAGTTAGAATGATGTCATCAGCGAATAGTTTAATTTTGTGGGTATTTGTGGGTATCTGTATTCCTAGTATGTCTGGGTGGTTTCTAATCGCTATGGCTAGTGGTTCTAAGGCTAGGGTAAAAATAAGAGGTGACAGAGGGCAGCCTTGTCTGGTGCCGTTCGTTAGTCTAAAAGCATCTGAATAGAAGCCTGAGTAATATACTTTTGCTGTGGGGTCTCCATACAGGGTTTTGATGGCAGTGGTTAAAGGGGTTGGGAGGTCATGGGCTTCAAGGGTTGCAAAAAGGTAAGTCCAGTTAATACGGTCAAAATCTTTTTCAGCGTTGAGAGAAAGAAGAAGGAGGGGTTTTTGGTTGAGAGAGCGGGAGGATATCAAGTCCACTAAAAGTCTGGTGTTGTCAGGCGCTTGTCTATGGGGAATAAAACCAACTTGATCCTGGTGAATCAAGGAGGGAAGAAAAATGTTTAGTCTATTGGCTAGGATTTTAGCATATATTTTAATATCAGTGTTGAGGAGGGATATGGGTCGGAAATTCGTGCAGTCAGTCTGAGGCTTGCCAGGTTTAGGTATAGTAATAATAGTGGCTTCTGACATTTCTTGGGGGGAAGTGCCTGTCTCGAATAGTGAGTTGAATAATTCAGTTAGGTGGGGGAGAAGAATCTCTTGGAAAGTTAGGTAGTAGGAATTAGGGAACTAATTGACGGCCTGGGGATTTTTGGGGTTTTAGGGATTTAATAGCTGTGAGTATCTCAGTATGAGAGATAGGCCTGGTGAGGATTGATTGTGCTTCTTGTGTTAGGGTCGGGACTTGGATTGTCGCTAAAAAGGTGTCAATGTCGTCCTTAGTTGGTGTGTGAGTTTTTGAATCTGCGGTCAAGTTGTACAGTTTAGTGTAGTAGTCGGCGAAGTGATTGGCAATTAGTTTTGGATTACTTATCTCTGTATTGGATTCGGAGGTCAAAAACGGGATCTTAGCCGTCAATTGCTGTTTTCATAACTTACGTGCTAGAAGGCTATCTGCCTTATTACCTTTGGTGTAGAATAACTGTTTAACTCGTTGCATAGAGGAGGCTATCTTGTTGTATAAAAGCTTGTTGAGTTCATCTTTAGTAGAATGAATTTGGTGTTGGAGTTGAGTGGTAGTGAGAGTCTTATTTTCTTTTTCTAGTTTTGTTAAAAGTGCGGTCAATTCTAGTCTGCGAGCCTCCCTCTGTCGTTTTCGTGCAGCGCCTAATTGAATGAGGAGACCCCTCATGTATGCTTTATGGGCTAACCAGACTGTTGTGATAGGGGTGTCAGGATTTTTATTAGTCAGGAAGAAATTAGTTAGTTGGATAAGGTGTCAAGTGTAGATTGGTCAGTTAGGATGGTGATTTTCCATCTGCCTTCTCCTCTCGAGGGAACTGCCGATGGGAAGGTCAAGGTAACAGGAGCGTGGTCTGACCACGTAATGATGTCAATCTTAGCCGAGGAAAGGTATTGTAGGGAAAATTTATCAACTAAAATCAAATCTATTCTAGAGTAAGTTTTGTGGGCTGACGAATAAAAGGTATAGTCTCTTTCGTTATGGTGTAACACTCACCATGCGTCATGAAGGTCAAACTCTAATAATAATTTGAGGAATTTGCTAGAGGTTTGTGAGTCTAGAGACTGGATTCTCCTGCTACCAGTAGAGGTGGTGTCTAGTCGATCATCCGGAGTTAAATTGAAGTCACCGCATATGAATAATCTAGGGGTTCTCATTTTGGAGATGTTTTCAAAGCTTTTTTTGAGAAATGGTAGTTGTTCTGAGTTAGGGGCATAAATATTGGCTATTGTTATGGGTTCAGAGTCAAGAGTGCCTGTAAGTATAAGTAAAAATCAAATAAAGGATCCAGCACTCAGTCAATTGCAGTGGAGAGTTTTATTCAAAACACAGGCAATTTTTCAACCCTGGTGGGGTTTTTTCAAGCCTAACGTCAGGTGTAGATAACAAGCTTATATAGTGTGCACACAAGAAAAAGAGGGCGTGTAAATTAATTAGTGATACAAGTAAAATCATGTGAGGCAATTAAAGCAATTAAAATGTGCATACTTCCATACAGTGATTACATAAAAAAACATATATAATTCCATACAAAACAATTCTGGCTATGTGTCTGATATAGCCAGTGCATGACATTTACTTGCAAAATACTTCAAAGTGTTATAAACACAATATTATCATTAGTGAAAAAAATGTGTATTGTAGGAAATTTAAATAAATTTAGTGAACTGTTAAATAAACTACAGAACATACATGTAAATGATCACACCATCTTAGTATCATTGGATGTGACAAGTCTATACACATCTATTCCACATAATGAAGGTATAAGAGCAATGTATGAGATGGCACTTACATTGGGACATACAGGAAGGGATCTTGAATTTATTATTAAACTACTATTTACAAATTCGGGGGACCGCAATGGGCTCAAATGTGGCCCCAACTTATGCTAGTATTTTCATGTCAGATTTTGAAGACCGTTTTGTCTACTGTAATGAATTATTTTCATCATACGCCCAAGAATGGTTTAGATACATAGATGATGTATTTATGATATGGAATGGCTCAGTGGAACTCCTGCATCAGTTTTTAGATGAACTAAATAAAGCCCAAAATAACATCATATTCAAAATGGAATGGAGCTATACTGAGATTAGCTTCCTAGACACCATGATTAAGAAGGAATTGGACAAAATCACAACAGATCTATATGTAAAACCCACTGACAGTAATAATTTACTAAAGTTTGAGTCAGCACACTCTGTGGGCCTCTTGAGATCCCTCCCTAAGAGCCAGTTCCTAAGAGTTAAACGTATTGTCCCTGATGGAGACATTCAGGATAAGAGGTTACAAGAAATGGCAAGCAAATTTCTCAAATCGGGGTTACCCGGTATCACTATTAGACAAGACATTCCAAACGATCTCACAAATTGATCGATCTAAAACATTGGAAAGAAGTAGGAAACAACAGGAAAGGGATAGACTGGTCTTTGTAACAAATACTGGAACCCACACTAAGGATTTGACTAATATTTAAAAAAAATACAGGTACATCTTACATGAAGCATACCCTGAGATCAAAGAATTTAAAAATCCTCCAATGATGGCATTTAGGCGAGGTGAGACCATCAGAGATAAACTTATTAGGGCTGAATTCCTCTCAAGCCCTACACAAAAAACGACATTCTTAGACGCCGTTAGAAAAGGCAATTATCCTTGTATGAATTGCATGGCCTGCTCACATATTGTTAGAGGTAATAAATGTAAGCACCCTATCCATGACCATTGGTATACAATTAATACACACCTTACCTGTGAATCTTCCTATGTAATTTATATGTTATCATGTCCCTGCAACTTGATATACGTGGGTGAAACCACACAAAAAATGAGAGCCAGACTCTCAAAACATAAATCTACCATCAGGACAGAAAAAATGGAATTGCCAATTCCGGCCCACTTCATTAGGAAAAATCATAAACTATCTGATTTAAAATTTAAAATGATCGAATGGATTCCTAAACTTCCACGGGGGGGAGACAGAGAGAAAAAATTGAAACAATGTGAAACCTGGTGGATACATGTACTTGAAAGCATGTCTCCTAAAGGTTTAAATAGAGAATGGAACTTGGTACCTTTTTTTATAGGATCTAACAATCTCTCTCCATTTTATCTACCCACCTTCTAGATTTGGACTCAAATCGCATCCTCCAGATGCAGCTGCTCCAGCAACAAGCATAATAAATACACTGTGATACTTCAATATATTCTTTGAATAAATGATTTCTTTTTTTTTAAACTAATATATACCTTTTTTGATTTATACTTGAACAGCTGCGTTATTTAGTTATTATCCCCGAGTTCTGTATTTCTGCATCAGCTGTGTTTTTAACTTGGGAACATTATTCTCATTTAAAATAAAAAATGTTCACACTTAAGAGACACAGTTTGATACATTGTAATCTAATATATGCACTATAATTTAGTTCAATAAATTTATTGAAATTTCCTACAATACACATTTTTTTCACTAATGATAATATTGTGTGTATAACACTTTGAAGTATTTTGCAAGTTAATGTCATGCACTGGCTATATCAGACACATAGCCAGAATTGTTTTGTATGGAATTATATATGTTTTTTTTTAATGTAATCACTGCATGGAAGTATGCACATTTTAATTGCTTTAATTGCCTCACATGATTTTACTTGTATCACTAATGAATTTACACGCCCTCTTTTTCTTGTGTGCACACTATATAAGCTTGTTATCTACACCTGACGTTAGGCTTGAAAAAACCCCACCAGGGTTGAAACGTTGCCTGTGTTTTGAATAGAACTCTCCACTGCAATTGACTGAGTGCTGGATCCTTTATTTGATTTTTATGCACTGTTGGCTTGGGTGGCGCCCCAGGACCTCGGCACCTCCACACACCTTGAGTGCAGATACGGATCTATCTTTATTTATTATCTGTAAGTATAAGTAAGCGTCCCTGGGGATCTGCATATTTCTGTTATAGCGAGAAGATACAGTCACTATGGATCAGGATAGATACGCCTTTTGTTTTGTTATCTGCCATTGCTGCATAGTGCGTGGGGTATGTGGGGGACGAAAAAACTGGTGCTTTGGATTTAGCTAGGTGTGTTTCCTGGAAGCACTCAAAGGAAGCCTTAGAGCGCGCTGCTTCTGCCAGGGCCAATTTTCTCTTTTGGGGTATGTTAAGTCCTTTAACGTTTAAGGATAAGATGGTCACAGCCATTTACGAATCAAGAGAAGGTGCTGTTGTCCTAGGTGTGGGGGTGTGCTGCTGTGTGTGGGGTGGGAGTCGGCGGGGACTGAGATGTTTCCCTAAGCTTGGCCCCCTGGGTGTCCGGGCGAGATACACTCAGATCTAGAGATGGCTTGGAGAGAGTATGAGCAGCGTTAGTATTATTGTCAGTTACAAAAGTATTCACATAGCATATAAGATACATATGATCACTGTAATTTAGGCATTCAGTGTGCAAACAACGACTGGTAAACATATAACATAAAGAAACAAACAGGGGAATTTTCAAAACCACCATTTTGGTGGTGCACTGTGCTCCTGAGCGAGTCACTCAGGGGGGACAGAAACACCTTAAACAGGGAAAGATGGGGGGGGTGATAAAATGGACATTCGCATGGGCTACTGCTGGAAGCTATATGGGGGTGAGGCCACGTATCCTTATTGCGGTATTTGTTTACAGTCCAGACACTATATAGTGGAAAGAGGGGATTAGTGTCCCAGGGGCAGAATTATCGTGCGTCTCGGGTGCCTCAGTGTAATAGGATCGAAAATCAGGCTTGTTGGGATAAGCGTTCATTTTCTGGACCATTCTTTGGAAAGTCGGGACGGTTGAGATCTAGGGGTCTCTCCGGTTCAAGCGGTAAGTTCCAGGCCTGTAGAGCCTCCCGGGCCGCTGCTGGTGTCGATAAGATCTTGAGGAGACCATTTCTGGGGTTGAATCCCCAGTGATATGGGATGCTATGGGCTCTCAGAGTCGCCGTGATCACCTGGAATTCCCTCCGTTTCGCCAGTGTGTGGGCCGAGAGGTCCGCAAAAATGGCCAACTTGCTGTAGGCTTCAGGAGGATTTTTAACATTTCTGGCCGCTTGCATTATTTTTTCTTTGGCTGTATAAAAGTGGTGATCACATCCCTTGCTGTATTCGGGGGGAGATTTCTTGGTTTCGGGAGGCGATGGGTTCTGTCCAGAGTAAGATCCAAATCAGACAAATCAGGTACTAGAGTTTTGAAATAGGATCGGAGGAATTCAGGTAAGTCTGGTATTGCCACCGACTCTTCTATACACCATATGCGGATATTGTTGCATCGATTTATGTCTTCAATCGATGCCAATTTTGTTTTGAGGGTCTCATTATCTTCCTCTAATTGGTTTACTTTGTCCGTTAGTTCATTGTGGGCGTCGGAGAACTCCTCCATCTTGTCTTCTAGATGTGAGGTTCTTTCTCCTATTGCTTGGATCTCCGTGCAGATTTCCTTGATGATGGTTTTCATATCCGTTTGCAGTGAAGATCGGAGGTCAGCCAAGAGCTTTTTCAGTGTTTTCTCCGTCAAACTTGCTTCAGGGGCATCGTCAGCTTGCATGTCTGATGCTGGGGAAGATTCACGTGAGCAGTGCATTCCGCGCCTTTTGTCGCCATGTTTCCCCTTAGGGGTAAAGGAGTCCTGAGATGACTTCAGTCTTTCCTTCTCCCTATTTGATTTAGCTGCCATAGTCATATGGTAAGTGTCCTGACCTTTCACAGATGGGGTTTGCTGCAATTTGGTGTGGGTACACCGCTTTAATGAATGGTTTTGTGCTTCTCAGCTGCGGAGCTCTTCTAACATGCGGCCATGTTCGTTCGGTGGCAGACCACGCCCCCGATGTATGGATTTTAATATATTATATATTTTTTTTTTTTTTTGTATGTGTTATTGATATGTATTTCGGATAATGTATTTTGTATTTTTTCAATAAAAAAAAAATCAAGTAAATGAATTCTTAGTTTTGGAGGAAATTAAGTTATCCTTTTAAGATAAAAAACTAACAAACAAAAAAAACTCACATCAATCAACATACTTTAGTGGATTTACTGACCCAGGACTTTCTTCCTTTAAGGGAGACTTACCTTCTTCATTGACTGGAGATATTAAAATAGTTTTGCTCACAGAAAATTACTGGACTGTGAATGATATATATAGATTGTAAATCTTAATCCTTAATCCCTCAACATAATTTTTTTGTGTTACAAGAACTATATGCAGATGAAAGGTACATCTATGGGCAGCAGGATTGAGCCCAGCTATGCATATCTTTTAATGGCACGTTGAAAAGAAAGCTTTGTCTTCTCAGGACATTGATGGAGTTTTAACCTGGTGTTGTACAAGAGATACCTTGATGAGAAAGAGAGAAGCAGACAGAGAGATCTTAAAAATTCATACCTTTTTCAAAAAAGTCGATAAAAACTATTACATAGATCCCAAAAGTTGTCATTTTTTTGCCCTGGCTTTTTAAAAAATGTAAATAAAATTTTTATTGCATACAGACTATATGATTACATATTAGAAAATTATTTTGGTGCAATCTGCTTGTAGGTGAAATGCTCATTTTATATTTTTATGGGGATTAACGAAGTATAACATCAAGCCATAGAAACGTAGGCCTAAAAATAGCATCTGTATGCCAAATAGTTTTCTCAAGTGATTATATATTAAAACTAGGACTTCAAATGAGGCAGCATGATAGAGACCATACGGAGAACATTCTTCTTCCACAGTCCAATGTACAGTAACACTTACAGTCCATTAATTTAAACAAAAACCAGCACAAAAAAGAAATATGTAACTCTGTAGCCATTTGAGTTGACAATGTATAGATAGATATACATGACCATAGTATAGCTTCCAATCTAGAAATTGGTGATTCATGATGCAACAGTGTCATCTAGTGGCCAGACCATGTAAACAGTTTAACAATGTAAAAACTGTGAGAAATATTGATCACATAAACAGCTTTTCCAATCGAACCATGTAAAAAAAGAAGGGCAAGGAGTGAAAGGCCAGGAGAAAATAGGTGAGTAGTAGAAGGGGCTAAAGAGTTAGCATAAAAGTGGTGAAGAAAAGAGAGGGGCATGAAGGCAGCCTAAGGGAGAATGAGTCTGAATGCTCTAGGTAGAGCTGCCAAGAAAAAAAGGGATCAATTTGCCACAGATAGTGTCTCAGAGCCCTCATAAATGCTCCTTTCGGACTAACGTGACTTTGTTTTCGATATTAGTACTTCTGGAGTGTGGTCATCTATTTTTTAACTGCTGCCACCTTCGATTTGATCATGGTGATTAAGTATTTAAGGAGATTCTGAAGGTCACCCTTGGTAGCAGGTGTATCCTTCATGTTCTGCGTTGTTCGATTAAAGACTGATCTACTTGCAAGTGAGGCGTCAGAGCTATTGGAGGAGTCCTCTGTGTCACTTCAGGCTGGAGTGGCTGAAAAGGTGGGTGCCATGTTGTTGGGACTAGTAGACTGTGTAAGCATAAGCCCAGTGTGCAGGACTTTTGCCTTAAGATGTTTGTCTTTCCATTTATTTTTGTTCCCCATGGTTAGAGTAAGTTTTCCAAGAAGGTTTTGATCCTTTTTCACTGGGGTAACCATGAATTATAAGCAAGTTATAATCAGTTTAGGCTCCTCTGCTAAGTGTACATTCTCGCGGCTATCTCTGCACCCCTTTGCCCTGGCTTTTAAATGTTCTTAAAAGTTGAGTCTCTGCGTCTATGGAGAAATTGTACGGAAGTACTTGAATATGAAAAACAGATTGAGAGGATTAAAAACAATTTTATTAGCAGGGATTACCAAAATCCCCCCATTGAGAGCTCAATTAAGGAGGTCAAACAAACATTGAAGAGATGATGTCTTGTTGTATAAACCTAGGAATGAGACCCAATAAGAAGGAATGAGACCCAATAAGAAGGGATGAAGATGAAGCCCTCTCTGCCCAGGATACTGCCATAGCCCGTGTGGAGTGACCTTTCACTGGTAATTTCAGAGGCAGTTTTCTGACTTCATAAACCGTCTTGATTGTTTCAGTGAGCCACCCAGCGATTGTTGATTTGGAGGCTGCTGACCCTTTACGCTGCCCTTGGAAATTCACAAAAAGTTGGTCTGATTTCCAGTACTCCTTGGTTCTCCGTAAATACACTTTGAGGGTTCTTCTTACGTCCAGGCAGTGCCATTTCTGTTCCATCCGGGAGGAAGGATTTGGACAGAATGGGGGAAAACAATTGGTTTGTTTAGAAAACCTTTAGCAACAACTTTTGGAAGAAACAAAAGTTTGGTGAAAACATAAAAGTTCTTCTGCAGAAGAGAGAGCCTGGAGTTCCCCAATATGCTTAGCGGATGTAATGGCCACAAGAAAAGCTGTTTTCAAAGAGAGGAGTCTGATAGATTTCTCTTCTATCGGTTCAAATGGAGGGGAGCAAAGTACATACAGAAGCAAAGTCAGGTCCCAAGTAGGAAAAGGGTTCTTGCTTGGTGGTCGCTTCAGAATTGCAGCTTTAAAAAAACATTTGATGAGGATTTGCGGGGCTAGATCTTGCAACAAAAAATTAGTGAAGACACTTGCCCCTTAAGCATAGACGCACTGCATCCAGACTGGAAACCATCTTGTAGGAAGTCCAGGACAGTGGAGATGTCTGGGTTCTGAGCAGGAAAACCCCTGATCCTGGACCATTCCAAAAATCTTCTCCAGTATCTGAGATAGATTCTCAAAGATGATGGTCTCACTGAGTTTAGAATGACGTTGATCAGATCCGGCTTCAACCTCTTATCAGCCAGAATTAGCCTTGCAGCAACCAGGCCGTCAACCGGAACATCTGCTAAGTTTCTTTCGGGACAAGCTGATTTTCCAAGAATGGGTCTCTTTGTGGTAGAACTGCATATGCCAGGGATAATGCCTTCAGGTCCAAAAACCAACTCCGATTTGGCCAATAAGGCAAGATCGCCAGTTCCCTTGCATGATCTGTACGAATCTTTAACAAGATTTGAGTAATCAATGCAACGGGTGGAAAGATGTATGTCAGCTGAAAGTTCCATGGGATTGATAACCCCTTCGGGAGGTCTGTAAAATGAAGGGAGGAGAAACAACTGACATTTGCATTTTTCTTTGTGGCCATCAGATCTATGTTGGGCCAGCCACATTTTTTGGTAAGGTCGTAAAAATCTTTCGGGTGCAGGGACCATTAGGTCTAAGTCCATTTCCCTCGTCCGCGATCAAACTGTCTTCACCTCTAATATGCACCGCTGAAATAGCCATGAGATGTTGTTGAGCCCAGTCCATAATCCTGGAATGTAGGACCTGTAGTCTTAGGCTTCTTGTATCACCATGGCGGTTTAGAAAGACGACTGTAGTACAATTGTCGGATTGTACTTTTATTGCCTTGTCTTGTAGCCATGGGGCCAGATCAGTGCCCAGAATACTGCCAGTAGCTCCCTGAAATTGGATGACTGAGCTGCTTCATGGGAGGACCAGTGACCCTGCCAAAATAGAGAGTGCAAGTGGACTCCACAACCTTTTTCAGAGGCATCTGTAGTGAGAATTGTCCAATGAACTGGTGGAAAAGACAGCCCCCTTTCTAGGGTGTGAGACCATGACAGCTGGGTTTGTACTTTCTGAGATAGACTGAATTCTGAATCCATGTCTATACCGCAGGTATAGCTGCTGTTAATAGGCCCAGGGTGCTCATGGCAGTGCTCATGGCTGACAAAAAAATGGAACGGGAATTGGTAACCACTAAGAAACCCAGAAAAAGTTTGTTTGTTGTTGGAGATAGACTGGATTTCTTCCAATTGATAATCCACCCTCGGCCCTGTAATGTTGAAATGGCTGAGTGGATGTTGGAGAGGAGTAGAGCTGGAGAAGTTGCTTTCAGGAGCCAGTTGTCTAAGTAGGGGATCACGTACAGGCCTGCATATCTGAGAAAAGCCGTGACTTGTGCCGGTAGCTTTGTGAATATTTGGGGGGCCGAAGCCAGACCAAAGGCTAAAATCCTGGAACTGAAAATGGAGGATTCTGGAACCTGATTTGACCGCAAATCTGAGAAACTTCCGACTTGAAACCGCCATGGGGACATGAAGATATGCATCCTTCAGATCGAGGGTTGCCATCACGTCTCCCTGTTGCAGGATATGGATGACTGATAGGATGGTTTCCATTCGTAATCTCACATATGGTATGAATTTGTTGACCTTTTTGAGGTCCAGAATTGGGCGGTTGGATCCATCCGGTTTTGGGACTAGGAAAAACCAAGAGTAGGTGCCTTGGAAATGTTGTAATGCCGGGACTGGTTCTTTGACATCTTTGTGAAGCAGTTTTAAAGTTTCTGCTAGAAGTGAAGCATTCTTGATCTCCGCTGAATAAAAGGAAAGGAGGAAGCGAGGAGGAGGGGGACTGATAAATTTAATTTTGTATCCTGTCTTAATGGTGTTTTGGATCCATGGGTTGGTGGTGATCTTCTCCCATGCTTCCCCGAATGCTAGGAGTCTGCCTCCTAGTTTGTCAGAATTTCTTCCTCTTTTCACCTTTGTTGAATTTGTTGTCTCCAAATTTAAATTCACGGTTGGGGTGGCAAAAATTCCAAAACCGTTCAGAGGTTTGGGGTGCTCTCTGGGATTTGAAAGGATATCTTCTTTGCCACTGCATTCTCCTCCACTGGGGAAGTGCTTTTTTAGTGTCAGACATTTGTTTTTCATTTCATCCAAAGAAGATCCAAAGAATTTTTACTTTTCAAATGGTAAATCAAACAATGAAGATTTAGACGCTGTATCAGCTGACCATGCGCTCAACCAAAAGGGCTCTTCTGGCTACCGATGATAATCCCATCGATCTTGCAGCCAATTTTTGGACTTCATCCGTCAGGTCAAGTAAAAACTCATTAGCGAGTCTGAGGTTTCTAATCAGCTGACTCGCTTCATCATCAGTTCCTCCCATAATGCTTTCCAGGGAATGCAGCCATATGTTTTGAGCTCTTGCCACTACTGTCCCGGCCAAACTTGCTGCATTGGAACCCCATTGATTGGTAAATTCTCCTACAAGAAGTGTCTGGCTGTCTATTCATTGTATCTTTCAGCCCGGCCACTTCTCCTATGGGGAGAGTTGTTTTATTGGCCAGCTGAGCAATCTGCACATCCACCTTTGGGATGTCTTCCCATTGCTCATTGGACTGAGTCTTAAAGAGCTATTTGGCCTTCCTAGAGATGAATGCCCTCTTGGCATGGTTTTTCCATGTCCTCTTTATCAGCTCCAGACTTCTGGGCAAAACCGGGAAACCTTTTACTTTCACTGGAATGTCTTGCTTGTCCTGCACCATTGAGGTAACTTCCTTCACAAATTTTCTAAATTCGGTCCTCCATATCTGAGTCTTCCTCTTCAGACTCAGAGGATTCAGCCTCAGCAGATGACTCTTCAGATGAGAATGGTGGTTTCTGTCTCTTATGCCGACTAGTGGCTTTAGAGCTAGGCTTAAGGGTAGACTTAGAGAGTGCCTCTGCCACAGATTTATTAAAAGCAACAAAAGTTTGTGCCAGGTTTTCTGGAACAAACCAAGGAAGGATTTAATCTCTTTCTGTTTTTCACGCTCTAATTGGTCAGCAGAGCATGAAGCGCAAAACTTCCTTTTGCATTCATCTGGTAAGGGGACCATACATGCAGTACAACATACATGTTTGGTTTTACATGTAGCTTTTCTTGGTGTGGGAGCAGATGATTTCTCCTTTTCTGGTGAAGCAAGACTAGACATCTGCATAATAAAAAAAAAAATTCTTTGTTTTAAAAAACCTGCATAAAGGATGAATTTTTTAAAAAAATTCTCAGCTTAACTTAAACCTCTCTGTGGGGGCTTGGTGACACGATTATCTCCTTCCTGACAAGCACAGCTTTAAAAGTTTTGAAATTGGCGCCATGAGTGAGATCCACTCTGTGCATGCTCAGTAGCGCAAGCAGATCACAGGTGGAACGCAATGCCATTGCGTTCTGTGGGCAGGCTCCAGTCTGCTGAATATTTCCGGCATCACCTGGATGCTTTAAAAGCCAGCCAAAATACCGTATTTGCTCGAATATAAGACGACCCTGATTCTAAGACGACCCCCCAAACTTTGGATATTCCTTTACGAAAAAAACTAAAAGCCTGAATATAAGACTACCCTATAGGAAAAAAAGTTTAACTTGTATATATTCACATGTAAATTGCTTTTTAATATTGAATAAAAATTATGATATTAAACAAATGCATTTCTTTTTTTTTTCCTTTTATGTGCCAATGCTGCCTGTCTCCCCCTCCCCCCAGCTTTGTCTCTCTCTCTACCCCCCATCCCCCCAGCGTTGTCTCTCTCTGTCAGTGTTATCTCCCTCCCCCAAAACTTTTCTCTCTCTCCACCTCCCTCCCTCCTTTTCTCTCTCTCCCCCCTCCCCTTGTTTCTCTTTCCCTCCCTCCCTCTCACCTTGTTTCTCTCCATGCTGCCCGACCCTTCCATCTATTATGACGAACAGCCGGTCCGTCATAATAGACAGAAGTGTTGGGCAGCATGAAGGATGTCTGCACTGTCCAAATATCCCTGGTGGCTAGTGGGGGCAGCCGGAGGATGTCTGCGCGTATCGTGCTGCTGCCCGGCATTTCTATGATGAAGCCGGAAGGACCCGACGGACGTGCCGTCCCTAAAAGGGACAAGAAGGAACTGAGTAATACCAGGGTAATGGGCTTTAATAGGAGGCAAGGGGAGGAGCTAACAATGTTAAGTCCTATAGGTACCTTGTCCAAGAAGAGTGAGTAAACCCACTTGTAGTACTGCCAACATACGCTAGAAAAATACTGGTGCTTTAAGAATTAATGGACTAAAGGCCATATCATATAAATTATGGACATTTACTCCTTAAGGAAGGCTTGACAAACTTAATTTAGTTTAAGGAGCCAGAAAAAAAAAATTACGTAGCCAAATAATGGGACATCAATCACTCAAACACACACAGACAGACACACACACCAGACATCCAGTCAGTCCCACACACACCTCACAGATGTCCAGTCCTATACACACACACACCTTACAGACATCCAGTCAGTTCCTTACACACACACACACCTCACCAACATCCAGTCACTCACATACACACGCCTCCCAGACATCCAGTTAGTCCCACACACACACACACACCTCCCAGACACCCATTCACACACACACCTCCCAGACACCCAGTCAGTCCCACACACACACCTCCCAGACACCCAGTCAGTCCCACATACACCTCACAAACATCCCAGTCAGTCACAAAAAAGTGAGAAGCTAACAAGAGACTGCAGAAGAAGCAGTTTTAACGTTGACATCAAAGAAATTGAAAATGGGATATAACTGCTTTTACCCTTGGGGATACAGCCTACACACGTTTTAAGCTGCGATATACACTTTTTTAAAGTTTTGTTTTTTTTTGCAGTTTTTAATGTAAGCTCGGCTACTGGGGCTAATAAAAGTGTATACTTTCACATATTGCACTGTGTCCATTTTCTCCATTTTATTTCCTCTTTTGCTACCGGTTTTTATAAGCATGACAAAATTATTGTAATATCTGATGGATGGTGAGGACTGTATTAACCAGAGATGGGGGTTTTGGGGCTCTGGTCTTTAGGAGTCAATTTCTGGAATTAAGGTTATATCTGTGCGTTTTATATACTGTCATACATTCCTTTTCCATGTGAATTTACCACATTGGATTTTTTTTTATATATGTATAAGTATTATGTATTTTAAACATACAGATCACTTATTTGTTTGTTGTTTTGGGGAAAACACTAGTGTTTACAGCACCAATTTGTCCTGAGGAGGAAAATACTTATTAGTATAAAGTTTGGAATCAGTACCAAGTCATTTAACTTTATATACCGATGATCAGCACTAGTATACCTGTTCAGTAAAAGTGATTTTTACCTAAACATTGTTGTAGAGAATTAACATTTATGAAAAATGATCGATATTTTGTTTTATCAAAATTGCAAGAAAATGAACAGAATAAGAGAAATAGGTTATTAAAGGGTTTGTGGTGTTCACTATTAGATGAGATCTGTACAAACATCAGGGAAAAGAATACAGAAGCAATAAAGGTAAACCAATGCAGTGTTTATAGTTTTTTTTAAATCATATTTTTGAAATTCATATACTTTAGATAGGAAAAGAAAATCAGCTTATCTAAAGTAGAGAATAAGAAAAGAATTGCAACAGTATAACTGACCAAAACATTTTTCAAGTATATTAACAGTAAAAGCATGAAGAAAGAAAACGTAGAACAGAACACTAACGCAAGTACACACTAGTTATAGAAGTGGTGCAGTTCCCTTGGGTTTTCTTCCCTTCACACGAGGAACTGATGCCATGTTCTCTAAAGCCAGCAATCAGATTGCCACAAACCACGATTCACAGTGCCCCACACCAACTGCTAGCCTCAGTGAGAAAGGAATTGTTTGGAGAGATTTGAGATTGATGCCTTCCTCCTATACATATTCCATAGGCGGAGAGTGGCCCAGAGGGATGACAACCAGGGAGTATTGCTAGCTCATCCCGCTAGGGTCAGAATGGCTAGGTCCATGCTTGCCAGGGACATAATGAAAAGGTACTCTGACCACCAACTACTCAAGACTTTTAGGCTATCCCGTGTGGCCATCCCAAATTTTTACCAGCACATAAGATAGGATTTTGACTGACTGGAAGGAACCGTTCTATACCTGGGCCAGTGAGTGTGTTCTAGGTTCACTTACCTTGCAGGCAGGTTGCAGGAGGGAGGTCGGAAGAAGTCAGCAATTCTGTTCACAGTGCCTTGATTTAATGCTTCAGGCCCTGGATTCCAGAATTAAGGAGTACATCCACTTCCCCACTGACGATGCAGAGTGACACAAGCTCCAATTGGGCTTTTTGGGCCATAAATTGCACTCATGTTGCACCATCACATGAGGAGGAATTATGTTGAAACCAGAAGCATTATCATTCCCTGAAAATTCATGTAATCTATGATGCTCACCAACACGTCATGAGCAGGAGAACCAAGTTTTCCAGTGGTGAAATGCCCAATGGATGGCTCCTAGATACGTTCACTATCCTAACATTACATCACTATGGTAATAGCTATTTCATATTCACCCATTACACCATTATGGGAGGTGTAGTTCATCAGCAGCTGGAGGGCCACAGGTTCCCCACCCCTTCATTACACTAATCAATGTCTCATGCCATGTCTTACAGGTGACACCTTGGCCCTGCTGAGCAACCCACATACCACAACACATCAGTGCCCATGTTGCGACAAGGTCTGTGATTAAATGCACGTTTAGTGTAGTAAAGGCATGAAACATACTCGTATCATGTTGGATATTATATAACATTGAACTGTGGCATTGCGTGCCTACAACGCATGTCTAACCTACTCTACCCCTTCAAACACAGGACGCACCCTGAAAACAATGTTTGCCTTTGGTGTCCCTTCGTGTACATTCCCATCCTGCATATTTGGTACATGAAGAAGCACGATTTACCAATAGCTTGTTAGTTGTAAGGTTGTCACCTGTTGTCCGCTTCTGTACACCTCTTATGTCTGCATCTTTGTTTAGATTGCTATATTGACATATTACTGGGATAGTCGTGCGGGCCAGTCAGTGATGAGTGATTTGATTATTACCACGTTACACTCAATACGTAATGAACAGGTGTAATTACCTCCCAATATATTCAGATTGGGAGCGGATATAGCTAAAGTTTATCACAAGCGCGATATTGGTGACACTGGGTGCATGTATTGATAGGACATATCATGAGCATCTTAGTAATATGATGTGGAACTGACAGGTACCGATAACGATAGAGTGATACAAATTGTTCAGAGATAATTACATATACAGTAAGGATTACGTGTACGAGATTTTTATTAGGAGTTCAATTATCTTGGGATACCAGATGAGAATGATAGATTAGGCAACCTTTTTTGTGTCTGTATTCTCGTTCATCATCTTCCAATAGTTTATGCCCCCATTAGTAAAACCTCAGTGTGCACAGTCACCAAGTTGGCACCAATTAACTACTTGTCAAAGGCAATCCTATTGGGATGTGTCTACTGGACAGGTCAGTGTAATAAGAGGTGTCTGATAGGTGGCTTGTTCAGTTATTTGCAGTTGCTGGTTCTGCATCATCATGGTGGATTGTCTACCATACCCCCTAATCAGACAGCCCCTGGTATGCCTAGCGGATCTTCAACATCTGAATACACCACACTCCGGAAGATGCCACTTGTTTCACTGATGGATCTAAAAGACAGGAGATTGATTACCTTTGATAGCTTTAATTTTTTGTCATCATGCAGCATGTGCATTCTACCTTTAGTTCATTATATATTTATTGATCATTTATTTTAAAAACCTTTGCAAAGTATCTGAGCATCTACTTTGCTTTTGTGATTATCATTTCAACATATCTATGTATGTAGTGTATGTACCTGCTGGTGTGTTTGTATCCATGGCCTTTTCAGATTCACATGTAGGTGCCGGAGCCATGAGGTTGCAGCTCATAGTAATTGAGGTTGGATAGGTGTTGCCTTTTTCATCATATTCAGCACCTGTCTCAATACCTGCAATATTACAACACGGCAGAAGTTATTTGCATCATGATGCAGACATGTGCCTTTGTAAGACAAGTTGCGTTCACTCAGATAACAGCTGTATAATGTGGAGTACAGGTGTGTGTTGAGTGTGGATAGGAACGTAGTATGTTACCCATAATGTAGGAGTATAGTGAGGTTTCATACCTTTTCTTGACAACAGATATGGAAATGCCCTGCATTAAGACTGTGCTGACACTTGTGGTGATTTTATTTTGAAGCTAAATCTTATCTTCTGGCTGGTGTTTCTAGTTCTGGCCCCAATTACCTGATGCGGTTGGACAACTCCTTAAATACTGCTGTATGTTCATCAAAAGTAAAGTTTTGTGCCTCTTTGCATTTTCTAATTGAACACATTTTGATATCAAGACAAATTGTGCAATAATTATATATTCATGTGGCTATCTCCCAGCTTGTACTGTGCTCTTGTCAGTTTTTGGATGTGTGATTTTAAACCTTCAAAAAATTATTTGTTGCAAATATGTTCATTTATGTTTCTCTTTTGGTTTTTATTTTTTTATTTGGATTCTCTTCCGTATTTCCGGGCAATTTTTTTTTCTTGTACAAAATCTCCCATAGGATATAATGGTAATTTAGAGGCTACCACTTTGGTTAGGTGCATGTCAGGCTGCATTTGGTTTCAGAACCTCTGTGTAATCTGCTATGCTGGCCTAAAATGGTAGCATATGGAGTTGACCATAAGTACTTGTTTCATGCAACAATAAAAACGTTAAAACCATGTTATGTGTAATAGAGCATATCAAATAACTTACATGATTTCTATGAAATGGTATAACTATGCTAACACAATACTGTATTTGACAAAAATATTTGTACTTGGATTGGGAACTGGTTGAAATTAGTGTTGAGCGAACCCGAACCGCACTGTTCGGGTTCGTACCGAACATTACGGTGTTCAGACCCCGGACATTTCACTGTATGTCCGAATTGGAGTTCGGGGTTTGGCTATAAACCGAAAGACATTCGTTTTATAGACTTTTGTTTTATAGAATACATGTAATGCTATTGCTATTCTATAAAAAGAAAGTCTATAAACAGAATGTCGTTCGGTTTATAGACTTTCGGCTTATGGAATACATGTAATGCTATTGCTATTCTATAAACCGAAATAGAGTCCCCATTCATAAGAATTTCTTATGAATGGGGACTCTAGTTCGGTTTATAGAAAGCCAATAGTATTACATGTATTCCATAAGCCGAAAGTCGGGTCCCCATTGACTTCAATGGGGTTCGGGGTCAAGTTCAACCCCAGACTTTTTTTTTTCAAAAGTTCGGCCGGACTCAAACATCCAGGTGTCCGCTCCCGAACATCCAGGTGTCCGCTCCACACTAGTTGAAATATCTAAAGAGGATGGTTGTGAATGGCACATTTTTCAGCTGGAAAGGAGTGACATAATTAGACAACTCCAAGAAATACAGGGTTATTATAAACACTAGTCAACACAGGGGTGCATTGACATGTGATTTCACTGTCGTTATAATACTGTTGCGACAGAAATGTACATGGACGGGAGAAGAAAGAAGCGAAACAGCTCCATTAATTTCTGGTTTGCAAACCAACCTACTATTGGCTGATTTAAAAATCCTGCCAATAAGGGGGCTGAGATAGTGTGGCTTCTGATTAGTTGACAGTCAGCCAGAAGCCTTATTCAGTATTTTGTAGTCCCAGTGTTCCCGTGCTGGAATTTCATTCTGTGTCCTTCGTTGGGGGCAGACCACAAGAGCTAGGGCTGCATGTTTTATTTTTTCCCTACAAATTAATTTTTAAATTGAGGGGGGTCAACGATCGGTTTAGGATATATTAATGTATAATTCTATTGACTGGGCATCCGGTGTGTGCTGGGGTGGGGTGGTATACTTTACCCTGGGAAAGTCCCTAGGTAATTTTGGGGAGGCTGGGAGCCATACTAGCAGGGGGGGCATAGATACTTCCCCTGTCCGTCCATATTATTGGTTCCAGGACCATCGCCCGCTCCCGGCAGTTTTTACAAGGTTTTCGGGGGACACTTGGGAAGCCAATGGGACTCTGTTTCGACAAGGATGCCTTTGTTATTTTGTATACATCTCTCCACATGTAAAGGAGGAGAGTTGTGGGAAGGGGACTGGAAGACAAAGTCCAACTCACCTACCACTTTGAACACCCTTTGGCTTGAAAATAGTTATTTTATTGAAGGAAGTTTGACATGGGAGAACAAGATGGACTTTGGTGAGGTGGCGGGGGTCGGAAGGTAGTTTATTTTAGGGACTAGTGTGAGAAGATCTACTTGGGACATCTACTTTTAAAGGAAAATTCAAGCTCTTCACATGATTGATGACCTTTAGTGAATAATCCCCTTTCTGAAGATGGAGATAAACACTATTGCATTTGTTAAACGGACTCACCAAACAAATATTATAAATGACACTGTTTGAACCAAAACATATTCAAATATCTGTCAATTAACAATGTCAAAACAAAAAAGCAGTGCTTTATATACACAAATAGTATATCAACATCCATGTGTGTGGGGATGTGTATATTTTATATATAAAAAAACAATGAAATAGCTGGTAACCAGTTGAGTTCACCTTACAATATGTCTGCTATAGTTGTCAAAAGGTGATCTAAATCCTAGAAGTCTTTAAAGTTATGAGGGGAGAAATGTATATACTATAGATTATAATAATTCCACGTAGTTAAGACAACGTCAATGAATGCAGGAAATAAATCTACATATTTAAAAATGCAACAGAAAAAACGGCATTTTTTTTAACAAAAAATCAATTATAAAAATAATTTTAAAAAATCACATTCATAGGACATCAAGTCAGATGTTTGTTTGGAAAGCAGTGTCATCCTTTATTTCAAATAAAACCATTAAAATGAAAAAAAAAAAAAAAACTTCTCTTTGTATAAAATAAAAATAACTTAAAACACCAATATACAAAATGTTTAACCATATACAATATGGGAAACAATAAATAATGCCTTCTGTCCAACAGACTTCAATATAAACAAACTTTACATCAGACACAGTGAAATCAAGTTATGATCCAAGATGAGTTAATTATGAACTTATGTGCAAAAAAGGTAATCTATTGAAAACGAATCACTTTTTATATAGAACTAGATAAATGTATTCATAGACAAAATTAGAAAAAGGACATTCCTCGCATGTACATCATATGATAGAGAGTACCTTGCATACTTCTTGGATTCTTACAGAATCTAAAATCTTAATACAATCTCCATACCAGATTGGTATATTAACCGTTCTGCTACTATGAGCCCATGCAAATAAAAGAAATGGTTAGGAATCCCATGTGAGTCAAAAGGTGCAGCCCAGCTTCATTAAAAAAAACAAAAAAAAAAAACAATTAGTTATGAAATCTCAAAATAAACCTTCACAATTCATATTTACATTGTATGTAGGATTAAAACATTGAGAAATAAGAAACAACTTTAAAAAGGAAAAACCTATCCACAATCTTACAACTGTAGTTTTCCGTTCAACCTTATATGGGATTGCACCTGTAAGCAAACAAGTTTTCCTAGAGAAAATGATTACAGCAAAATATGAATACTAGTTTATCAACCATAAAATAGTATTTAACTGTGTAATTGCAAAATTTTCAATAGAGCTGAAAAACATGTTCAAAAAACCCTTCTGATTAGCTTTCCTATGAATTTCCTATGATTTTTTTGATAAATTGTCCCTGTTGTGGCACTTTAAAAGCATACTGTCAGCTAAACATTGTTTATAAAAGTGAATGTAGAGAATCTAAAAATGATCAAAAATTATCTATATATTGTATCAGCAGAACTGCTAAGGAAATTGTTTTAGCCCCTAAATGATCAGACATAGAACAATTTTGCACAATTACTTTACACCAGATTTTTTTTTGTTTTTTTTGATTAAAGGCTAATAGCTACTTTTATTTTGATATTAAAATATTTCTTAAATTAAAAAATGTCTAACTTTTACATGAAAAAATCTTTTACAGATCTACAAATGGCAATATGAAAAAAATCCTACTAGATTCTTATATTTGTCCTGAGTTTATACATTGCCCACGCTTCCATGTTTTATGGAAATTATAGACCAACAACAGAAAGTAGTGTTTTCCAAGCTTACAGTGACCATTTAACCCCAACCCTAAATATTGATAAAAGTTTGAATTATTGTTTGATGTTCTAGTTCGTTAAATAACAGTAAGAAAAGAATATCTGAAAAGCTGCTGGACCACTTGATACAAAATATTGGACAAATAGCATATTGGAAACCATCAGGTTTCGGACTGAACTTTAGGACTAAACTATTTTTCTAACTTAATACTGTTAACCCCTTTGTGACGCAAGCACCAAAACGTCATGATTGGTTCCTGGCCACCAATCACAAGGTAGCCAGGAACACACTGGCAGAGACCCGATCAGGGTCTTAATAGACCCTGTGGGTCCCTGCAAAAAAATTGCCAGCCCTCCGGACGTCACGAAGGCGTGCCCGAACCCAGAAGGTCAGGCACGGCGAGATTTGGAGAAATGGAGCCGGTGCTCGCTTTGAGCACTGGCTAAATTTCCCGTCAGACTGAGGACACTGCAAGTGCCTGCAGCGGGATCCGGAAACAGCTCATCGCGGGTAGCCGTGATGAGCTGTTTAATACAGGACGTACTATGCCGTCCTAACAACTTTAAGGCACTTAAAGTCAGGACGGCATAGTACGTCCTAACGTCACTAAGGGGTTAAGAAAAAAGTTATACATTTACAATTAACCAAAATGTTTGGGGAGTCTATATGAAACTGTATGTACCAACTGTGATTTTCAAATTAAAAAAAAAAAAAAAAAAAAATTATTTTCAACTATAATGTTGCGGACCGCCTCTGGAGGGAGTCTAGCAATGGACACGATTTATCGTTGATCACTTCCAAAGCTCTCGACCACAACAGGGTAGCTCCATATTAAAAAGGCGTGCGGACTCTCAATATAATGCTTGCATAGCACTGGGGCCAAATTAAGGTGTTTCTGGATGCTTCGATATTGAGCCATCGCAGCATCAGCTGAACATAGGCTTCCTATGCTTGCCATGTTTTGCCAAACAGCATGTTTTTACGTGATGTGCCTTGCTTGTCAATTGTCACGAAGACGTTAAATGTGCCTGTAGGGTCTCCTGTTTTATGACATCAGCTGTGGCTTGATAAGCAAATGAACATGTTGTTCAACCTCTTGCATATCTGATGTATCAAACAGAAGACACCACAGACACATTCAAAACACATCTTACTCAATGTATGCAAATGCTTGCAATTCAGATAACACAAAGTATTAATTTTTGATAAGATTGCATTCTCTACTGTCATATGAACATACAATGTTTAGGTGTCAAGAGTCCCTTTAATTTGAAGCTTTTTAAAAAGTATCTACAATGTTTTGTTTCGAAGATATTGCTGTGTAGTGAACAAACAAAATAGAGCTTTGCGTTCTTAATCTACATGGGTTTTTCCCTGTCTCCACCAGACATATCACTAAATGTTCTAATGCTGTTTCTTTTCCAATACATTGGTCATTGTCTTCACAAAACAGGATAACAGGCAAATTTAAGAGTCCACAAAACATGCACATTAACAAAATGTTACATTTTAGCATTTCTCCCTCATTATAGTCTCACACATGGAGATCTAGTACATGGTGAAATTAAATACTAAAAGTTTAGATTTCCAGTTGCAAAGTAAAACATTTTTTTCTGTATTTATATAGTCACCAATACAAAAACTGTTAATGTACAGGAAAAACATTAAGAGCACTGTTTAAATGGCCCAAATTAATAGTCATTAAATGTGCAAGAAAATATGACAGACAAGTCAGATATGCAGAGTGTTGTCATTAAAAAGGTGTCAAAATTAAAACTTAAATCAGTTACACACAACTAATAAGACACCAACAGTTTGGACATAAAGTGTTTGTCTGCTCAGCTAGCTTTAATTTACATAGATGCCACAAAATAGTTTACAAGAAATAGTAGATTTTGCACACAGTAGATCCATCTGACCAATACCAGTAATAAGACACCTCCAGTTTGAGTTTCTTAAGGTTTCCACAGTATGCTGGACATCTCACCAAAATGAAACCCCATCAACCATAAAACACAAGAATCAACTAAATCTAACTTTTGTGTAACTTTGCTAAGCTATGCATTAGCAAAAAAAGGTATAAGATTAACATTTGCCATATTAATGGGTTCTCTTTCTGCTTTCCTTTTTCCCTGCTCTAATTGGGTGGAACAAACAACTTACATATACATCTTCTATGTTACCAATACTACAGTGCCAATATCTTGTGTCTGGATCACAGTGTGCATGAACCCTCTTACAACAGTATCATACTTCCTAGTTGTTTATATGAGCATTCGCATTGGCTCTGGGCTCCACTGTCAGTCTTCCTGTCCGCATTTTCATTTGCTTTGTAATCAACAAATACTTACCCTCCCATCTTATATTCTGGACAGACTGATACTAGGAGCAAAAGAGACTCAGTGTAGCAGCAGCTTCATAAAATTATACCTTAAAAGTACCTTTTAGAAATTATAGAAAAACCGGGAGAATATGAATATATATATATATATATATATATATATACATATTCCAAGTGTGTAGCAAAATGAGCAAGTGTTTAGATCAAATTGCAGCTAGTATATTCACCTGAAGTTAAGAGCTGCACTTGGTAGGCATTTGATGCAGTTCTGCTAATTCACTATTAGTTTCACCTGTTAAAGAGACTCCTGCCTAGAAACAAACAGATTTAAGCATCAAACAATGAAAGAATACTTAAATCTATGTTTATGAAGGGATTCCTCTTTAGATTAAATTTCAGGGTTTGCATAGAGGTGAATGTGGATGCATTGAATGGCCCTGTGAATTTATAAGGCGCTATGGGGATATAAAATATAAGACAGCCCATAAACATGTCAACTGTGTTCCCATTATCTTTACTAGGGAAAGATCTGGGCATGCACACTTCCGAGAGCTTGGCTGCATGCCAAAGTTTAAATAGGGGCTAGTAGTTGAAAATAAGATAGTCATTCACAAAAATACAACAAGTTTCTTTCAGGTAGATAATAAACAATCAAAATTAAGAGATATTTAGCAGAAAAAGATTAAAAAAAATAATCATGCCTCTTTTTTTTACAAGAAGTGCTCTGTGGAACAGGCCTTGTTGATACACAAACTAAATTACAATATCATACGAAGTTACTAAAATCTAAATCTATGCAATTGTAATGTAAATGCATATCATACATACATAGTTGGTACAAAAAGTCTGTTTGAAAATGGCCCTCATTCAGTATTGTAGTGAACCTGTAGTTTAACCTCGTGGAACCTTTCAAAATTTACAGATGACAAGTTCACTAATTTAGTACATACACAATTTGCATGCTGAACTCACTAGCAAAACACAAACTAAGATATATTTACCTGAATTGGACTGCTGCTTCATGAAGCATGGCTGCTCATTTTGCCAAGATATCAGGTTACAATGGGTGCACATGATCATGGTAAAAAAAAATATATATAAAAAAAAAAAAGTAACTAGAGTAAATTACAAAATGAGAGTCAAGTAAGGCCAAGTGCACAATTTAATCTATGTGGAAATGTGTCAAGTCTCGTATATCATGACAACATAAGCAAACCATAATAGTAAATCAAAGCTCACTGACTAGGATAGACAGGCACTTAACACTAACGTTGCTGGCAAAGCTAGAATTTATAGCTGGGCTGCCATTTCATAGACCACTTGTATCCACGGGCAGTAAATAAAGATGAATAACCAAGACTAAGGTGTCAGAATACTTGGAACACTAGACCATGAAATAAAGTAACATGGTCTCATATGGTCTTGGAGAAAGCAATAGGACTCTCATCCTACAGAGCCTGGTCATTTTACAGATTGAGGTACACCATATAGTGCAAATACTGTTCCCCTTCATGATTCCAGAGTCATAATGCTGACCTGTAAACACTACAGGGCAAATTCAAGCATGGTTTAAAGTGAGCCTGGCATACACAAAACTTGGATGACAGATTCCCATTCAGGTAGGTATCTCTTAATCTATATATTTGCTGGTGGTTTATACTGAAGGTACATGCTGCATCCTGGACAACCAAGATGGAGGTGAAAACAGATGTGTTCACAGCCGCCCCTTCCCCAAAATGTGAAGTTGGAGATACGATTTATATACATGTGGTAGCAATTTGGCCAACACAATGTAGGAAGCTTTTTATCCTCTATAATAACACTGTTATTCTGACCTGACAAGTAAATACACTTTCCATTGAGTCACCCGGTCATCAACTTTAAGCATCATTGAACCTTCGTTTCCACCTTCACTTCTCATCCATTATCCCCCTAAAAATTTCAATTAAGTAAAAGTGAATTTGCTCTATCCAGTATTTACATTGATACTACTGTATTTCAGGAGTACAGTAAGGCTTTAATATAATTTTTATGGTGAAAATGATCAGTCATCAGAAATACTTCTGGTCCCAAGCATTTTGGATAAGGGATACTCAATCTGTTCTGCCATGTGATAGCAAAGGATAAGAAGTCACTATATTCATGCAACATAGATGCTAGTGCTGCCAAATTATTCTTTTAGCTAAGCAATTGCACCTGGACCAGTATTCTCCCACCTGCCTCCAAACACAATTTTCATCTCATCACAGGGCAGGACTCAAAGCAGGAAACTTTGTCCTTGGGTGTTATGCACTATACACGTCACACCTCATTCACTACTTTAAAAATGTACGCATGCAAAGCATGATAAAGTCCAGTTTTAACACACTCCTAATGTACCTATACATCTGTTAACCTTGAAGCTAAATTAATAGTCATTTTAAAATAAAAATCCGGGTACGGAATGCTGGGTGCACATGCTATACACTTTCCTTGGGACCCATCTTTCAGTTGGACCAGGTCCAGGTAGCCAAATCTTATTTTGAAACATAGTTAAGCTAACAAATGTGCACATATTAGAAACATTCTAAAATGGCACTGTCCTTTTATGCATAGCGGAGTCCCTATAACCACATTGCAGTCACGTCCTCAAATCATGTGACATCTACAATCCAGTTATAGAATAAATACAGGTATACATATGGTTTTACTGCACTTCGCAGTTAGTGCTGCAACAGGATGAGCCAATCATCCATAGAGCAAGTCCATTTTTTGACTGCTCTGCAGACAGGGCCTCCTTAATAGCAAAGGCGCAGCAATCAAAACCAGTCATATTGAAATTAGGCCACTTAATAGCATGCAGTCAGAAATTAAGATTCCCAAGTCTCACTTTAAAATCAAAAACTTGATTTAAAGTGAGAGAAACCCGAGTTTCCCTTGTCTGAAATGCTATGGACCGGCAGTATTTCGGATAACCGATAATTTCGGCAGCACCAGTCCTATAAATGATCTACATTACCTAAATTCAATGTGAGTAACTTGCTCACATTGTATTTAGAAAATGTAGATAATTTACAGAAGAGGAGCTGGTGAAATTACCTGCTCCACAGTGCTGCCGAATGATCCGTTGATGAACTACATTTCCCATGTGTGCTGGCTCAAAATTTACGGTGCCTTGAGGTGAAGAAAAGGAGCTTCACAACTGGGGCCCCAGGAAGGCGAGTGCCACTTACCCGAACTGACCCACCTCCAAAATTTGTTTTCATATTTTGGATCTTCAGATAAGGGATACGCAACCTGTATTGTCTTATAACTTGCAAAAAAAAAAAACAGAAGAAAATTTAATTTAGAAACTATTTAGATGGCATATATTTTAGCTTTGTAATTGTATAAAAGGTTTTTCAGGTCAAAGTTGAAATTTTTTTTTTTTTTTTTTTTCCCCGATGTTAACACATTTTTAGGATTTTTGATAGTAAAATATAGGATATGATGAAAATGGTAGATAAAAGAAAACCCTTTTAAATGGCAATAAAAACAATAATATATGGGGGTACATTCAATGAGAGTAAAAAAAAATTACAGCTAAACCCAAATCGCCATTAAAATGTTAGAACAGCCATGGGTACAACAATGTCACAACGGGGTTGATAATTCAGGTACCAATATTTCCTTAATGCAACAAGCAGGATACCAGGGGCTTTACTCATGAAAGAGGGATTTGCAGAGTATTGAGATTGGAATTTCAATTTTAAGGCCAAAGTAGCAGAGTTGGAAAAATTCTCCAATTTAGTTGAATTGGAGACCTTTTCCAAATGTGCTTCTTTGGCCTTAAAATTGAGGGGGGGGGGGGGGGGGGTAATTCTTTAACTCCATCTACTTATTATTCCATATGTATGAATGTCTGGCCATTGTTTCAAGGAATAATTAACTTTTATATGCTGCCCTGCAAAATGTATAATTCATATGTGACCTGAGGGAATTCAATCAATCAAGGTAGTTCCTAATGAGATTCAATAATTTATTAACTAGTTTCCTCTAGACACACTTATCCTGGTATTTGTTTTACTGAAATACTTCAAATTTTTTCATCTGCATCCAAATGCAGAGAGCTGAATGGGAGGGTCAGTAGAAGCAACATACCAGATATTTGTGAGAACAGGAATTTTGTAATGTATGCAATGTATCCTTTAAGATCCTTTTTTAAATGGGCAGCTAAACTTGAAATAGCCCCCAAAAATATATATTTGAGTACTGTATATGTGGGGGGGGGGAGGGGGAAGAATGAAAACAGCTTACCAGCTTTTTTTCTCGACAGTTCCATCTCATAAAAATAGCACCTAAAGTGTAAATTGGTTGAAAAAAAAAAAAAAAAATTATATATATATATATATATATAAAAAAAAAAATCACACACACCAATCACTTGAACCACCCGATTTCAACAAAGTTTCTAATACCACAATGGGCAACGACAGCCCTTTAAAGGGGAGGATGAAAACTGCTGAAGATGAAGGCAGACACTGCCTGTGTACTCCCTCCTTCACTGCATTTAGAGGTCCCTGTGAAATTATTTTTAAATGTAAAAAAAAAAAAAAAAAAAAAAAAAAAAACTATAGAACAGTTATTTGGTTTAACACCTTGGTGACCAAACAGTTTTGACCTTGTGTACCCGTTGTGACAATGTTAGTTGCCAGGCAATGGCTAAGCACATCCGATCGCCATTACAGACAGTCACAGCGATCAGATGGGACAGATGGGGGGGGGGGGGGGGGGGCTACAAAGACATGGCAGGAGTGCCTCAGCCACCATGGCACCCAGCCATGTGTTTTAGAACAATAGCGGTAGGCAAGCTGGCATACTGCGATCGAAACTGCTGAACGTCCCTGTCACATTATGTGTCACCAACAAGTTAATGTACAAATTATTCTATTTCACATAAGAAAATGATGTGCAACATACAGAAAAACTTGGTGGAATGGACCCAATTCATTTTCTTTTCCTCCAGCTCTCCCTAATGAGGTTTGTAGGTAGGATAAGCCATGCAACACTCAGGAAATGTATTTACCAAAATACTGAGCAGAGAGAAGTGTTTTATAACTCCTAAAGTTTTCTTTTTTAAATTAACCCTGCTGATAATCCTTGCATCATTTGACAGTTCAGTAGACGTGTAATGTGATTCTGGGTGCAGTTAGCACCTAAAAAGATTATTGTTCTATATTAATGCATCACATGTAAACCTTGTGTTACGGTATACATTTAAGACAGTAGAGTTGGGGAAATTATTTAAGAAATGTGTGAATTACTGATTAGACTGCAAAGTGCCAAAACATTTTAAGGATGACAACTTTGGTAACAAATATGGTTGAAAATAAATAAATCACAAGCTAGATCCTAATCGACATTTCACAAAGCATTAAAAACAATTTAAAAAGTTACAATTGCAGTAACATTAGTCATTTAGGTTTTATCTCCCTCTCGATAAAGACACACACAGCCTGCATTCTTCCCAGCCAAACCTACTCCAATGTTCAAAATCAAAGGTAGTGGTAGTTATCACCACATGGATAATAACCAAGAAAAGCAAGAGGTTACGTTAACACTAGAAACTATAGGAAATTTTAAAGGAGGAAAAATGAAAGACACTATTAAGCCATGATGACTGGTGACTGAATTAAAAGACCATTTAAAGTTACTTAGACATTACAGGCCTTAACATATAAATATACATCACTGCTTATTTACACTTCAAATATTAGCTCCTTACTTAGACCAGTGAATACAGAGAATTTATATATTTGAGTTCTTAGAATACTTTACATTAGTTTCCTCTAACTAAATTACAAAATAGATCTAGCCATATAAAGATAGATGACAGGAAATTATTCAGCTTTGCTACCCAAGGGCTAGATTCACACAGTGATTTATCCCCAATACATTTCCCCCCATCTTGTTTGTCATGTTATGAGTAATATTACTGGTATTGGCTCAATTGGATGTACTATGCAAAATTAAAAAAAAAAAAAAAATATATAAGTTTTCCTAAAAATCCTTCTTGATAATTTCACACCTCCTAGCAAATACATGACAATTGCTCTCTAAAATGATACAGAATTATAACTGCGTTGCTAAATCTCAGGAGGACGTGACACTTTTGCAGAGCTTAGCAAATATAACAAAATCGGACGTTTTCGGCACAAATGCCTGCATTACTCGTTGAATTCACCGTGGACTTTTTAACAGTAGACTAGCATTCAGTATCCTTAGCCCTGGGTTTACATTAGTAAATGCCTTGTGATAATTATTTGGGATATTGCCCTGCGAGTGAACAGCCTGTGTAATTGAGATTCTGAGTAAGAAGTGAAGTTCACACTTGAACAATGCACTTCATAACACTAAAACAATGGTGCCTACTCTTATAATGGAGTATCAGTTGGTGCTGATATTGATCGTTGGAAGGCAAACAAGTGAAGCACTGTTAAAATGTAGAGACTATTCAGAGCCCGAGGTTGGTGTCCTTTGTTATTACATGTCAGGGGACATGTTTCAGAGATTAAAAAAAAAGTGCACTAAAAATTATTAGTGCAACTTAAACTGCACTAAATTAGTGGTTTACCAGTGAATGTGATGATTTCAAATTGACAACACATTGCATGCTCTGATGCAGCAATAATAAAACACTCCTCCCACAGAAGAAGGCACATGAATATTAGGCTCTCTTCTCAGTTCGCTATTAGTTTAGGCAAGAGAAGACTAGTAATCAGTGTTTCTGATTGATGACAATACTGCAAAAAAAGCCAACAGTTACCCCTAATGTGTGCCTACAAGATAAAATTACTTTTTTTTTTTTTTAAAGCTCAGATAACCAAATTGCTAGCAAATTTATAGATATAGGAGATTCAAATAATTTACAGAAGTGAAAACTTACTCAGTGCAGGTCACAGTACAACCTTTGCAATCTTCCACATCTTTTAACCTATACATATGCAAGTATTAAGGTGTGTATTTAATATTCAGCTTTGTGTAACAGAACCACATTTGCAAAAGTCAAACTTCATTCAAATCCTTCAGAGGTATTCGTGGTAATACAACAATACAAAAATCTGATATGCACGGTGTATGACTATGGTAAATATGTAGCTCTATGATAAATATTGCACAGACTGAACGTTCTAGCTTTTAGCACTGATATTATGCAAACCTTTCAATAGTCTCAAGGCATGCAAAGCCCAATTTTTGTTCTCATTGGTTTGGCAAAGATTAAAATCATTCACAGAAGATAATTAATAAAAAGGGATCTGGAAACTATATTAAGATTATTTAATACCTTAACAATGATATAAGCTGTTATAGTGATTTATTTATAAAAACACTACTATGTTCTGTAGAGCTGTACAAAGGACAAACATACAATAGGTAATATAAGTTTGGACATACTGGGGGGTAAGGGGGGGCTGAGGGGAGGATGGCCATCTCAAACCTTTTGATCAAGAATTATATTTACATGCTATCAAAATTGAATTGGAATGGAAGAGAGAGTAACTTGATTTAGGGGCCATAACTTGCCAAAAACAAATACCCAGAGAAAACCTTTACAACAGCAAATTATGTATTAGAAAGTCAAATTATGCATATACTAGATAACAAACAGTGTGCACAAAGGCAAAGCTCAAGATAATCCATTAAGCATTTGTTTTCAGTGAAGTATATTCATTTAACAAAGTATGTTTATGCAGTATTCTCGCTGGCGGTTGGGTGTTACCTCAAGTGTACCACCAACAAAAATAATTAACAGTAGAACATAAATATTAGAAGAACAGGTAGCAGAGAAATACCTGCTAACATTAAAGGACAACTGTCACAAAATTAAGTTCTCTTTATTTGAAAGATTGCATCAAGTGTAGGCATTTTACATAGAAATGTTTTAATGAAAGATTTCAAATAAAGGTACATTTCTGAGCCCTCTTTGCTCCGTACAGCTCACTCAGAGGACGGACATGTTTAGAATCTTGACTGATGAATAAAGATCAGATCCATCATGTCTGCCCCCTGCAAGGCCTATACAAGCAGATGGCTCAACAATGTATTTTATTTGAATTCTCAGTACTTTGATTTAAAATGCCTACACTTGGTATAAGCTTTCAGTTAAAAAACAAATATCTGCTTGAACTGCTGCCATTGCTTTAATTATAGAAGGACAAAAATAGTTGAGTTGTTAGGGTCTTAAATAAGTGATTATAACTGATGGATAGTTTAAATATGAAAACTGGCTTGCTAGTTATTTTAAATAAATTTCCAATTTGAAGTGGCTAATCGATTTTTTCCAATGTACATATCAGTATGCATGCAAAGATATCAAAAGAACAAAATAATAAACGAAAACAAAAATTTGAGCAAAAGAAAATCAAATTTAATGGTCTTAAATGCAAAATAAACAAACCAAAACACAAAAAAGCAAAAGAAAAATCAAGAGAAACAAAAATCCAAGGCAGTCTGTAGAAAACTTGGGAACGGGTGTTAGTTTTATTTAACTAATGAGATATTCTGCTAATATTTAACTTGAAAAATAAAACTGTTGAAAATTGCTTCAAAAAAAACCCCATGGTCACAAAAAGGGATGCGGAAAAATAGCACAATGCTCAAATGTTTATAAAGGTTATTATAAAATAGGACTAATCTGTATGAATTTAAATGTTTATGGTTATCTGAAAATTGGTACTTAGTTTAAAAAGATGTATGTAAAACTACAGAGTGCACCATGCATACAGTATTCGATGGGAAAAAAACACGGGGCTGGGGGACTGAACACAGAACAGATTTCTGGGAGTCTGGACTCTGGAATAGTTTTTATGGAACTTTGGTCCTTTCCTATCATATGGGTTGATGGGAATAATATGTGAAAGGTTCAAATTGAAAATTTAGGCTATGCAGAAAATAAAAAGGTGGTTTTCTATACCAGGAGTGGAAGTCCCATTTAGGACCAAACCAAAAAAAAAAAAAAAAAATGAAGTAATATTTGATAATTTTACACTTTGTTTTGGTATACAAAATTAGGACTGGTAAGGTAGCTTCACTGTGTGCCAATTATACAACGTTCACAATGCCAACTTACCTTTCCACCAAAAACAAAGAAAATAAATGCCATATTCATTTTTAAATAAGAAAAAAATGGCTTCTCATTATTTTGGAAATTATTACTGTCAAATTTCCTACGTGGACCTACACATATTATAAACAGACATGCTGCTGCTGCTACTATAGTTCTCCATTATGTGAAGCCTGAAAGGTCTGTGTTAACTATTGCAACTGCAGACAAATACTAATCTCAATAATTGTACAGGCTTTTCAAGATGATGCGAGCGGGAGGGAGGGAAGAAAAAACAAATACAGAAACTTAAGCTGTCTACTTTACAGCTTCATTAAAAAGATACTTCCAGCATCTGGAATATATAACAACCCACAGAACAAACTTTTTGAAAGTCTTCAAGATTAATGCATGCTTAAATTTACCACCATCAATTGGGTATTTATGCAGTCTATCCGCATTTTATTTGTATAATTAAAGTAAATAACTTAATAAACTTAAAATTGGTCTAACATGGTGGGATCTCAAACATTTGAACATGTAAGTTGCATCCCCAGAGTATAAAAAAATCCTTTTCCACTTTTCATTTAGACTAAGACAAAACACACTTGTGAAAATTGGCGCAAAATGAGAATTACACTACCGAAAAAAAAGAAAAAATCTTCCCCCCAACTTTGTCAATCTTAATTTCTCTATTTGATACAAAATTTTAAGAGCAAGTTATTTGTGGGACTTGCTGGTTTTGAAGGAAACTTGTAAGGTTTTGTCCCCTAGACGATAGCCATTAAGACTTGCGATGGCCATGGCGGCTTCTTCATAGTTTGTCATGGTCACAAAACCAAAACCTTTGCATTTGTTGGTGTTAAAATCACGGATAACCTTCACATTAGTGACTGCTCCAAAGGGCCCAAACATCTGCCAAAGGATTCCTTCATCCGCATCCTGGCCAAGATTATAAATGAAGATGCACCAACCAGATGAAGCACTGCTTGCAACATTTACGCCAGACATACTGCTCATGTGATCTACTCCCATTGGGGAAAACCTGTTAAAAACAAAAAAATAAATGAACATAGTAAATGTACAACCAGAACTATGTTAACACTGAAAAGTCCCATTTTCAAGTACACATGTTGCAAGTGGATGAAATCTTAAACTGGATGAATATGCAAAAAGAAGACCTATCATGTTGTCCATTGTTAAATATGAACAAAAATTTTATTAAAATGCATACCCCACAAGAAATAAAATGTGTTTATTGCAATGTATTACCGTCACTACACTCTTAACCCGTGATAGCCTTCCCAAATTACTGCCGTTACTGTTTTGCATAAAGTACTGGTTGGTAAGAGGTTTGTGAACCAATCCTAGAGTCAGTCCTCTCTTCCATCAACGTGCTTAGCTACCACAGATAGCCTAACCATAGGATGGAGCCTGGAGTGTAAAAACCATTACCTCCAAGGCTTAACTAGAATGCAGCTCTAAGAACAGATATAGCCACATGGGCAATAAATAGAGACACTTAATTTTGCAGAAATGGCCCTGTGTGTTTTGTTTCATTCAATGAAATATATGCATTCTATATCTTTGTACTCCTGAGGTTCAAAGGTGAATAAGAGGTTGGACCCTGGTATTGGTTCACGAACATCTTACCATTTAGTGCATGGGGATTTGGATGGCTATTGTGGAGTGAGCCCAGTTACAGAATATGCCTATATTTAATTTCTGATGACAAAACGTAGGTTTATACAAGTTTAAAAATTAAAAAAATCCAAAAAAAAAAATCAGACTAGATATATCAAGCATCCACATGGTTCTTCCTTTTGCATATATGTTTCAACTGGATTTAAAGAAAAAACCCTAACATATCACACGCAGGATCGCGCAATGGGGAGTTGGGTCAAACAGACATTGATCTAAACCAATTGAAAGAACAAGGCAGCACTTGGAGAAGCAAACTGCCAAAAAGGCAACAGGTTTTTTTTTTTTTTTTTACACAGACTTGCTTTCTAGAGGATGGCCCATGACACTAAAACAGTTAAGAAGTTAATTTACTTATTTAAGGACATTGCCCATTGCAGGGGTGACAATTGTCCTTTAAGTTTATATCCATTTAACATACCTGAATCTTTGAGCCTGGTGGTGGACAGGCCCTCCAAATCGCCGTGCTGGAGAATGGCACAATTGAGAAAGGAGGGCCATATTTTTATTCTGGTTAGGATTAGCAGCAAATTTCACTGTTATTGGTTCTGATGATCCTGGAGGTTTGTGGCCATTGAAGCTGGCAATAGCTTCTTCCGCTTCAGAGCGTTTATCAAACCGTATGAATGCCACTCCTCGTGACAAACCTTGGGAAAGAAAAAAAAAAAAAAAAAAACTTCATTCCAACCATAAAATATTCAATGTTAAGCACCATATCAAATTGTGAAATAGCTTTTGAAACAACTGAATTAAAAAAAAAACCCAGCTTTAATACTGCTGACAAGCCTTTCATAACAAGTCAGTCTCCAGCCAGTTTTAAATGATACAGCTAGGAAGCAGACAATAGTGTATAGTGCCACCAGAAAAGTCAACATTTTTACAGGATATCAATAAGGGTATCCTTTCAACCTGCAGAAATCTTTCTATATTGGCCTCAATTACAAAACTGCAGCACTTTTTAAACCTGATAGAGGAGTTTCCTGGATCCAACTGTGCAGAAGGTGCCTCTGCCCTGAAGGCAGAAATTTAAAGGCCTACCTCCCTGCCAGAGTTTGGAATCTTTACATTTTTCCTAAAACAAGGCACCAAAGGCTTATACACTCCATCACAAGACCACTAAAGATTCTGGCTGGAGCAATCTCATTCATTTGTAAAGAAATAAAAACCTAACTATAAAAAAGTAAAATAAAAAAAATAAAAAAACAGAAAGTGAACTTTTGTTTGCTTTATTTTGGTGTTCATGGCGTTCAGGTGGCTAATATGGGACTGTGTGATACATATTGCAAATTATCTTTACTTTCCACAGGAACAATCAGTGAATGCCAAGTTACAACTTTAAACAGATAAATTAACCATGCTGTCATCACATAACATTTATCCATAGCTTAAGGAGCAGATTCAACCTAGAGAAAGTTTCTTATTTTTGCCCTGTTAAGTAAATTACATTTTTACTTTAGTTTTATAAAAAAAAAATAATAAAAAAAAAAAAATGTTGCCAGGGCTTCTAACGCAAGTCACTCGACACTCTTCAATATCAATTTGAGGTGGTACACATGAGCCAGACTGTCTCCCTTTGTGGCAGCCATCATGCTCTTATTTGAGAAAGTGATGTCACTGGCCATTACGTTCAACACTACTGGACATTTGTCAAACTCTGCTATTCAAGTTTAGGTAGCCACGACTTGGTGCTGTGATTTAAAACAAGGAAAGATAGGCTGGAATACTGAAGTAACTTTTAAACTTTATACACCATTTATAAAAATATTAGTAGTGTTGAAAAATAGGACATGAGGCAGCACTTCTATAAATAATAAAATAAAAATTAGGACCTGTAGGGAGAAAGCCTTTTTGGAGGAAATGGATTGTTTTGCAAAATGCTTTACAGCAGTAACAGACGCATGGGAGGGGACAAAATTACAATCAAGAAAAAACGTGCAACAAATAAAAATATCTAAAAGAGGAGATTTTTAAAAGCTTATCTCAAAAGTATAATTCGAAGATCCAAACCAAGCTTCTTAAATTTGGAAAAAAACAAATTGATACAGTAAAAAAAAGCAGTGATCTTACCAGTTGCCTGATCAACAAGGACACGTGAATTGATGATGCGACCAAATCCAGAGAACATATCTTCTACATCTTTTTGCGTCATTGTCCTTGGGAGTCCACTAATGTACAAGTTTGCATCTTTTATATTTTCTGAACTTGGACGGGCAAAAGACACCTAAAACCAAAACCAAGATGTGATTTCTGCATATGCCCAATTTTTAGTTGACAGGTCAATACAGCATAGCCTTTATATTTTTCAATCTAATTTAAGCTTATAGCTCAGGGGTGGGGCACTGTCTGACGTCACTTCCGGTTTAGGATTTTTTTTCAGTAGGAAGCAGGTTGCCCCGGTTTGGTCGGTGACTTATGGGTCTCTATGCTAGCAGAGAGTATTTTTCCTAGTTTTTAACTAGGTCCCTCCTGCTGATTTCATGCAAAGACAAGGGTCATCCCCCTGCTCTGCACTAGCAGAGAGATACCCACAATCTGCAGACCCTGATCAGACAAGCAGGGAGATCCGCCGATCTGATTAGCTGCGCGTGCGCAGACCCCCAGCCTCTAGACCTGCTGTGAGACAACAGAGAGGAAACCAGCAGGTATCTATTAAGATACTCAGGACCAGTAGGACATAAATCAACCGTTGCTTCTGCTAAGGAAGCAAGGGTTAAAACAAAAAGTTTAATTGTCCTATTGTCCTTTAAAAGCAAGGAAACTAAGTTATTTAGAGGAATGACTGCTTAGAGTACAAAGTAATTTAAAAAAGTGAGAATTATTTTGCCTTCAGTGGGTCTTTAGCTACCTGTATAAAAATTAGAACATTATAGTTTAAATAAAACAGTTTATTGGACTTTTGTAGAACTATAAGCAAAATATTCTTCTATGGCAGGGGTGTCCAAGTTTATTTTGCAAAGGGCCACTTCGCTAGAAATGTATGCGTACGTGGGCCGCATTCATTTTTCATTCAGAGAATATTATTTATAATTATATACGTGTGTGTAATTATATATATTTATTTATTTCACACTAATGTGCTGTGGTCACATTAACTACACACACATGCATACAGTCACACTTACCACACACACACATCATACTCTCATACATACGCTTACCCCCCCCCCCCCCCCCCCACCCACACACACACACACTCACATACATACATATACACTTAACCCACACCCACTTAACATGCACTCACATACACACACATACATACTTACCCCCCCCTACGCATACATACACTTACCCCACACACACACACACTCCACTCATACATACACTTACCCCACACACACACACACTCCACTCATACATACACTTACCCCACACACACACACACTCCACTCATACATACACTTACCCCACACACACACACACTCCACTCATACATACACTTACCCCACACACACACACACTCCACTCATACATACACTTACCCCACACACACACACACTCCACTCATACATACACTTACCCCACACACACACACTCCACTCATACATACACTTACCCCACACACACACACACTCCACTCATACATACACTTACCCCACACACACACACACTCCACTCATACATACACTTACCCCACACACACACACACTCCACTCATACATACACTTACCCCACACACACACACACTCCACTCATACATACACTTACCCCACACACACACACACTCCACTCATACATACACTTACCCCACACACACACACACTCCACTCATACATACACTTACCCCACACACACACACACTCCACTCATACATACACTTACCCCACACACACACACACTCCACTCATACATACACTTACCCCACACACACACACACTCCACTCATACATACACTTACCCCACACACACACACACTCCACTCATACATACACTTACCCCACACACACACACACTCCACTCATACATACACTTACCCCACACACACACACACTCCACTCATACATACACTTACCCCACACACACACACACTCCACTCATACATACACTTACCCCACACACACACTCCACTCATACATACACTTACCCCACACACACACTCCACTCATACATACACTTACCCCACACACACACTCCACTCATACATACACTTACCCCACACACACTCCACTCATACATACACTTACCCCACACACACACTCCACTCATACATACACTTACCCCACACACACACACTCCACTCATACATACACTTACCCCACACACACACACTCCACTCATACATACACTTACCCCACACACACACACTCCACTCATACATACACTTACCCCACACACACACACACTCCACTCATACATACACTTACCCCACACACACACACACTCCACTCATACATACACTTACCCCACACACACACACACTCCACTCATACATACACTTACCCCACACACACACACACTCCACTCATACATACACTTACCCCACACACACTCCACTCATACATACACTTACCCCACACACACACACTCCACTCATACATACACTTACCCCACACACACACACACTCCACTCATACATACACTTACCCCACACACACACACACTCCACTCATACATACACTTACCCCACACACACACACACTCCACTCATACATACACTTACCCCACACACACACACACTCCACTCATACATACACTTACCCCACACACACACACACTCCACTCATACATACACTTACCCCACACACACACACACTCCACTCATACATACACTTACCCCACACACACACACACTCCACTCATACATACACTTACCCCACACACACTCCACTCATACATACACTTACCCCACACACACTCCACTCATACATACACTTACCCCACACACACTCCACTCATACATACACTTACCCCACACACACTCCACTCATACATACACTTACCCCACACACACTCCACTCATACATACACTTACCCCACACACACTCCACTCATACATACACTTACCCCACACACACTCCACTCATACATACACTTACCCCACACACACTCCACTCATACATACACTTACCCCACACACACTCCACTCATACATACACTTACCCCACACACACACACACTCCACTCATACATACACTTACCCCACACACACACACACTCCACTCATACATACACTTACCCCACACACACACACACTCCACTCATACATACACTTACCCCACACACACACACACTCCACTCATACATACACTTACCCCACACACACACACACTCCACTCATACATACACTTACCCCACACACACACACACTCCACTCATACATACACTTACCCCACACACACACACACTCCACTCATACATACACTTACCCCACACACACACACACTCCACTCATACATACACTTACCCCACACACACACACACTCCACTCATACATACACTTACCCCACACACACACACACTCCACTCATACATACACTTACCCCACACACACACACACTCCACTCATACATACACTTACCCCACACACACACACACTCCACTCATACATACACTTACCCCACACACACACACACTCCACTCATACATACACTTACCCCACACACACACACTCCACTCATACATACACTTACCCCACACACACACACTCCACTCATACATACACTTACCCCACACACACACTCCACTCATACATACACTTACCCCACACACACACTCCACTCATACATACACTTACCCCACACACACACACACACTCATACATACACTTACCCCACACACACACACTCATACATACACTTACCCCACACACACACACTCATACATACACTTACCCCACACACACACTCATACATACACTTACCCCACACACACACACACACACTCATACATACACTTACCCCACACACACACACACACACTCATACATACACTTACCCCACACACACACACACACACTCATACATACACTTACCCCACACACACACACTCATACATACACTTACCCCACACACACACACTCATACATACACTTACCCCACACACACACACTCATACATACACTTACCCCACACACACACACTCATACATACACTTACCCCACACACACACACTCATACATACACTTACCCCACACACACACACACACACACACTCATACATACACTTACCCCACACACACACACACACACACACACTCATACATACACTTACCCCACACACACACACACACACATACATACACTTACCCCACACACACACACACACACACTCATACATACACTTACCCCACACACACACACACACACACTCATACATACACTTACCCCACACACACACACACACACACACTCATACATACACTTACCCCACACACACACACACACACTCATACATACACTTACCCCACACACACACACACACTCATACATACACTTACCCCACACACACACACTCATACATACACTTACCCCACACACACACACACTCATACATACACTTACCCCACACACACACACACACTCATACATACACTTACCCCACACACACACTCATACATACACTTACCCCACACACACACACACTCATACATACACTTACCCCACACACACACACACTCATACATACACTTACCCCACACACACACACACACACTCATACATACACTTACCCCACACACACACACACACTCATACATACACTTACCCCACACACACACACACACTCATACATACACTTACCCCACACACACACACACACTCATACATACACTTACCCCACACACACACTCATACATACACTTACCCCACACACACTCATACATACACTTACCCCACACATACACACTTTACCAAGCAGTTTTCTTTTTTACGCGTGGCTGTGGACTCCAAGTTTTTTTCATGCTGCCGGTGCGCTTCTTCCCTCCCTCTGACCCTTGCGCATGACCTCATGCGCAGGGTAGAGGAGGGGATATGCGAATGAGAGAAGCACCGCTGCTGGACACCGCACAGGAAGCTGTATCGGGGAATGAAGTTCTCTACACAGAGCGTGTAGGGAACTTTGTTCCCCGACACAGCTTCTCGTGCAGTGTGCAGTTAGAGGTGCGGCTACCGGAGCAGAGCTCAGACGGGCCGCACCTCGATGCCCGGCGGGCTGCACGTTGGACGCCTCTGTTCTATGGCAAACCAGCTTTTTTTTTTATCCACTATTGCTGTAAAAAATTACATCCCTTTAGGATCTAGTGGTCTACTTCAGGAAAAATAAATATGGCGGTCTTGGTCAAAATTACTAACCTTTATAGTTTTTGATTGCAGTCTCAATCCATTTAATGTGTTTATTGCTCTCTCAGCATCTTTTGCATTTAGGTAATTCACAAAGCCATATCCTAAGCTATGTCCTGTGGAAACAAAAAAATATTTACATTTATATAAATTTTGTTCATTCACGGTTTCAGGATTTTGTCAAATACTAAATATGTTCGTAAAATATAAATACCTTATTAAAACTTACTATAGTCGAATAGGAATATACTTGTAACGTAGAACACACATTTAAAGACATATATCTTTCATATAATATAGTCATGTGTTTGAAGTATACATCTTGTTAGCTAATGTCCCTGTATAAGGTGATATGTCTAGTAAGGGGGCATCTATGCTACAAAGATCAAAAATATACTGTAGTAAGACTTTCCACTTAGCAAAAACCTCAGAATTAAAACATTTTTTTTTATCTATATGTAGTCAATGAAGGCAATACAAAATGCAGGTAGGCTATTTTGTTTATGGACAATATTGATATATTGAAATTGAGATTGTAAGCTTACGAGCAGGGCTCTCTTCCTCATGTACCAGTTCTAGTTTGTCTAACTTCTTATGTAGTTCCATTCTATGCTGTATCTAGCGCTACGTAAATTGTTGGCGCTATATAAATAAATGTTAATGTAATGTATAGTTTGTGAGGATAACCCACTTTGATAAACCAAAACAAAAGGTCTGTAAAAAAAAAAAAACATAACTGCCTTTATTTTAAGCTATAAATTGCATTTATATGTTTGTCTTTTCTGTACACCGCAGCTTATGTAAAATTATATGAATTCTTTATTGCAAATATGGTCTACAGGAGACAAATATTCTAGCTGAAGTGAGTGTAGAGAGTGTGCTTTTTTTAATAAATATCACATTGTTTTAAAAAACAAACAAAATTAGAAAATATCTGGACTTAAGAAAATATTAGCATCTAAGATTAAAACAGAACTCTGTTTTGGTAGGATCCTTTGTAAAACACAAATAGTGAAAAGTATGAATGGGTCTGCACACTTACAAGTATCGGGTGCCACGAGGGAGCGTCATTCACGCCCATAAAGCAAAAAGAAAACATAGGAGACTCAGCACACCGTTTAAGGGAGTTTAATCCACCAAAAAATAACAACGTTTCAGCCCAGCACTGAGACTTGAAAAAAGCTCAGTGCTGGGCTGAAACTGTTATTTTTTGGTGGATTAAACTCCCTTAAACGGTGTGCTGAGTCTCCTATGTTTTCTTTTTCCTTTATAAAACACAAGATTTTTGAAAGGATGTAATGCAGAAAAAAAGCTATTAATATCTAGTCTGAATATGAATAAATTTAAAATTACACACTACTGGCATATTCTTCAGTATTAATAGGTTATATACCGCCGACACAAACCATTAAATAAATTGAAAATGTGTATACTTTATTCTATAAACATATAGAAAGACTGAGCTAAGCAAAACAGTGACAGAAGTACAACATACAAAAAGAATAAAAACATAAAAATTTGAAATGGTAACTCACCTATCTGCTTACCTGCAACTTTATCACGGATAAGTTTTGCAGATTCAACCTCACCAATGCTACTAAAAAGACTGCGCAACTCATCCTGTGTCATGTTTTGAGGCAGGTAATTCACAATCAAATTGGTTCTGCCAATGTCATCCCTGCACACATCATCCATGTGATCTTCATAACCGTTAGACATTTTTAAATACCTGCTGAGGGAGAAAGGATGAATAAGTTAAAGTTTTTTTTATTTATTTCACATTAATGATCCAGATAAAAACTTTGCATTGTTATGAAAAGAGTAGTCAGATTTCAAAGACTAAATATTGTGCACAATACGTGCTCCATTCAAATTAGCAAGAAAGAAAAGTATGAAAGGGGTACAGAAGGCGCGCAAAAGGGGACACTTATCAAAACAATTGTGCAAATGTCATATTTGTACAAATAATTTAAGCCTGCTTGCTGGAACACTTTTGTCAGTCAACAGTGCTCCTCTTGTCCAGGTCAAACATCATGCCAAACACTGATGCTGTGGACATGCTTGGGGTTCTAGGTGGATAATCATTATGTTAAAAATCACTTGTTCTCTGCGGTGACTGCTCAGTAAGCTTCAGAGGAGTTCCAGCCATGGAGGAACCAGGGCTAGGAGACAAGGAAGTAAGCAGGCTAACAAGACAATCATGAAATTACTGCCTTGCTGAAGATGGGAAAGGATTGCCCTGCTGACAATTCTAAAAGGTAAATATATAGTGTTCCAGATAAAGGGACCCAGACCAAAAGCAAGTATTAGGACCACTGTATTTACATGATACCACTTTTACCTTTTCTCTCACTAATGTTTACAAAGTCCACTAGTACATTAAAATGCATTTTTGGCCCTGTATTGGTTTTCTTTTATTTGAAAATACAGAAGACTTGGAATCTACAGATCCAATTAACTTGATTTAAAAATAACTTTTTATTTAGATTACATTCTGTGGCCACCGTTTGATTGACTCCCAATTGCATTTGGTAAACTACTCAGTGATGGCTTGAGAATAGGCAAACTATGGCAAATATGCAGAGGACTGGCCATATGGAGGAAAATTTTAGCATCAGAGCAGTGAAGTTAACACGAGGGGTCCGAGGCCATTGAGTGTGTTGAAACCGGAGGGGGGGGTGTGTGTTTGGGTTCAGGGCATTTCAGAGATCGCCCATAATGAGGAGGATGGGCCAAGTAGCATAGAAACCAGTTTCCATGTTAGGTATCATGACATTGGTTGAGCATCATGGGAAATATAGTTGACAATAACTATATGCCAAGACAACTTTATTATACTACAGTTTGTGTGGCTTAGTACAAGGCTTGACAAACATTTGTAGATTTTAGGGGACTAGCAGACCAATTCAGGAGCCAGGCCAGTTATTTTTCCAGAGAAATGTAACATTAAAGAGAACGATAAGCATTATTATTTTAATTGAGTAGACCCTATAGTCAAAAAACAGAATTCTAGTGTAGCAAACGGCAACTTAAGTGATTTTGATTGGTTTTCTGCATACCCCAAGTAGCAGACCTCAAAGTGTCAACACCGCATATGAAACATGGAAAAGAAGTTTGTTCACACACACCCAGTTCATGTAAGACATTTCACACACACAAAAAAAAAAACTAGAAATTGGATAGCACCCCATAACTAGCATATGTTATATAGCACACCACTAGAGTGACCAAAATTCACACAATGCAATACATACATTCAGTGTGCAACTATACATATCTTAAATTCAAATATTTAAAAATGTATACAATTGTTATTTGAAAAGAACCTAGTTTAGATGAAAAATATATTGCAGATGTAGCCACAATATATGTCAATATTTTGCTTAGCCCACCACTACGCCAAAGTAGTCCAAACTTGGCGGGCCCTATTTCAATAGTTTACCTACTCCAAACTCTAGTTTGTTTTTGTGTATATAAAGCCTGACCAGCTTCTAGGCGTGCAGCCCACCCACTCACAGGTGAATATAAATAAATATTGTGTCCAGTTGAGTTGTATAAATTATAGTTTAAGACTTTAGATTGTCAGAGATTTAAGCTATTGAGATAGGACTCACCAAGTTTGTAGTACTTTGGTGTAGTGGTGGGCTAAGCAAAATTTGGCCATCTAGTGTGACAATCTCCAATATTTTCTTCATCTAAGCTAGGTGCTTTTAAATTAACTTCCAATATTCACAAATTTATACAATTATGTGCACACTGCATTTATGTATTCCACAACAGACTTACTGTTCAGCTCCCACTACTGACATTTTATATTTGTGCATTGCACCACCACAACACTCCATAAGACAGAAACCCCTGATAAGGTCAGTTGAGGTGGGTGTCCCAAAATCCACAGAAACCTTTAATTTATTTATTTGATAGCCCAAAAGCACAACATCTGTATGCTCACTTTAAATGAGTACCACTTACAAGTTTACATTTTATATAATGCCTACTAGTTATGATAAAGCAGCACAAAAAGATCACTTTTTGTGACATTCTTGAAGGACACCTGCCAGCCCCTACTTCCACATCTGGCGCATGCCTGTCTTTTTTTTTTTTTTTACTGTGCATGTAGAGGATAAAAAAAAATTATTGAAAATAATGTCAAACAGGAGACACATTTAAAACACATTCTCTCCTAATTTAGGCATTTGCTTGCAGTTTTGCCAACACAATGTATATTTTTCATTCAGTTGTGATATCTTTATGCGCAGTAAAAACAATGTTTAGGTGATGGTAACCTTTAAGAACAGAATCTAACTTAAATAAGTTGGTTCTATTTTCTCTCATGCATCAGAAGGCACTGGCAAGTAGCAACCCGAAAACAGAAGAAGTCCAGAATACCTTTTATCATCTACTATTCTATTTATTAGTCCGTTTCATTTATTTGTTGTATCAGCTTATTACATGTATTGTTAATTTAATGCATTTTACATTCTTAACGTAAAATTAAACAGATTAAAATCAATGACCAATAAAAAGAAAAAGAAACCAAATAATTTAAATCAAAACTGCCTTGGCCAGAACAACAAGATTTTTACTCTGCAATAAGACCATGCCAAAATACATAAGTATTAGCAAATAACAAAAATAGAAACTTGCATGCAAGATTTCTGTAGACTTTATGAACCACATACACCAATTATGGACCCAGTCTGGTTATTTTAGGGAACCAGTTAAATAGATAATCCTATTCCAATCCAATAATAAACCTAGGCTTACCCCTTTAAGGGGGTCCATGATAGACACACTGTCCAGTATTATAGTTAGCCATACTGGCTTAATGGGGGGCCCAGAAAGATGTTTCTGCACCATGGCCCTTAAGGGTCTTGTTCCAATAGTGAGGAGGGAGACGAGTATCCTCTCTCTCCCATTCCAAGTATGTTTGAATTCAGTCTCCCAAGATAGATTGAAATTGCTTTTGAATGGTGCTTCCAAGGAGCAGCATGGGTACCCACCCTCTATTTATTACTTAAACCCGAGGGGTACCCGTTATAGGTCCTCATTAGCAGAAATATCATCAGTAACCACAAACACCAGACATGCACTGAAAGTGTTGAGCGCCACTCAACAGCACTTAGATTAGCCAAAAATATGGACTAAATGTAAACCTGCATATTTATGCAAAGATGAAAGTCAGATTTTCCTGAGGAAAAAAAAAAAAAAAGTACCATGTTATTAACTTTTGCATCTTTCAAAAAATAAAGTTTAGTGCCTGTTTAAAGTGCAAAACATAATTAATCAAGCACACATTCTACTCCAACTCATTTGATCTAATTTTAAATAAAACCTGTGCAAAAAAAAATTAAAATGGATTCTGCCAATCTAAACATTGTTTGTTCTGTGTATGTAGATAAAAAAAAAAGGGATGACTAAATTATCTATACATTGCATTTGCAAAATTACCAGAAAATGCATGAGAGATTTAGGTTTGAAAAGTGTCTTTGGTATCTCCTGCTTAGGACATCATATGTGGCTTGATAGGCAAATGAACTATTTTTTTAATGGAGATATGTAAATTGTACATCAAATTGTACATCAGCAGGGGAAACCAGCGACACTTTAAAAACAGTTTTTGCTTGTAAGTCGGCCAATATATAGATCATTTGCCATTAAGCAATATTTAAGTTGATAGAGTCCCTTTAAAGGCCTTTTCACCAAATTATGGTGACATGACAAACTAAATAACAAGTGAATGGCATTAAAAGGGCAGCTTCGCTTTGCATATTTTATGCAGGTTTTCAATATATGTGAAATGCACTTTACTTTAAAAAAATATTTCTGCTTTCTTGTAGTTGTATATTCTCAGGGCTCTCTAAATTCTAATATTCCTTAAGAACTTTTGAGAGACAGAAAGGGCTGTTGCTATAGCAACAGAAAAATATTTTTGTTTGGTGGTTTTAGGAGATAGAAAGACTGGTGGAAAACTGATAAGATACATCTGGTTTTTTACATGACTTACTTATGTAAAAACATTTTTAGACTCACTAGATGGAACTGCCCCTTTAGTTGTACAGATTGGCAAGTTTCAGTTTTTCCCCCTAACAATAAATAGCACTTAATTTTCTCTTCTTGCAGCTCACTTAGTGAATAGACCCCTTAGATTATTCAATGACTCTTTTCACAAGCAGCGAGTACCCTGCAACAAAAATGCTCGTTTATCCAACGTTACCTAGTCAAAATGGTGATTTTATCAAACACCAGTATCAGCATACACTTTCACGCTACAGTATGCAGAGTACGTTTGCTTTCACTTCAATCCAGATTGCAGTAAAAATATAGATCAGTAAATATCTATTCATGACTTACACTCATTTAAGAGAAAACTACAAAGGAATCGCCCGCTCCTAAAACGGATTTCGCGCGCATCCAGCAACAGACGACACAATGTGGACATAATGAAGCTCCCACCCCCTAAAACACCACAAGTTTTGAGAGAAAATGGCGTGTTTATTAATTTTGCGGCATGTGTACTAACGGAACGAAACCCTACGGTATTCAGACAGGGACCCAAAAAACCCAATCACATGCTCATCCTCCCAGGCTCTAATCACAGCATAAGGCCAATGTTAATTAAAAACGAGGATGAGCATTTTCCCTAGGAGGGAAGCCGATAACATAGTAAAACGCACGAGGCCAGGCCAGAAAGCATTAAGCTCTCCATAAGAACACTCAGTGCAGTCATCCATAACCTCCCTTTCATTACAAGAGTCCGGCTTTATAGGCCTGCACCACATAGACGGGATATGTATGGGAATTGCTCCAGCAAAGGTCTCAAGCGGGCGGCACCTGAGGCCTACCGATTTCCCGCTTTAAACGCGCACCCCGTGTTCACTACACGCTTACAAAGCAGGCGGTTGTCTTTTACTTACCCCCTGGGAGCTTCCCGCTCTGGTTAGACAAATAAACAGTTCGGTCGGTGGTCCGGTTCTCACGTTCCCGACACAGAGAGCAGATTCTGGCGTCACACAGGGGGAAAAAAGGGGAAAAAAAAAAAAAGATCAATATGGCGGAGGTTTTTTAGCGCAGGCGTAGTGGCAACCCTATATCCCGCCTACGCTCTAACCTGATTGGTTCCAGCAACCCTACAAGGTTTCCTATTGCTCTATTCGTCAGTCTACCTAAGAACAGAGTTGTGATGTAATGTCCGGGCAATGCGATAAGATGGTGGGAGCTTGTAATAGGAATCTAGAGTACGATGGCATTTCCTTGCGTGATCGACGTTGTGTTATTGTATGAGCGGATTACACTGCATTGTATTTTACGAACATATGTGTGTTTGGTGTCCATTTGTTTACGTGAACAGTTATACTTAGTGTGTACAAACATACTCGCACGCACGTGCACAACAACTCCATTTAATGGCTTTATTCGTACAAGGGAATAGAGATGAGAATTTTTAACCTGAGGACAACGTAGCTGGCTCCATTGCGTTTTCTTCAGAAATGCTTCTAAAATGAATACTGAGTACAGGGTTTATACATCCCCTCAATATATATCATTCGCTTACCTTCAAAACTTTTGATCCTGGCTTATGCATGTGCTGTAATGGTTTGTCAGTAATTCAGTGCAATGACACATGTACTGGCCCACAAATCATGTCATCTAACCTTTCATGCACATGGGTGTTGCTAAGCACTGTCATTGATGCTGACTCAATTTGCAGAACACTTTGCCTCCCAGAGAATCAGGACACAGGAGGGTGACTGCTGGACAAAAGCTACGAATTTGCATTAGATAATATAAAGACTTGCAGCAACTTGATCACAGATCTGGTCTATTTTTTTTTTTATACCAACATTCCTGAATAAAATGGTGATGTGGGTCACAACTGCCAGCAAAAGTCTATTTAAACTTAACATCTGGATAGAAAGCAGTATCCTGCATTGTCCAAGTGTTCACCTTTGGGTCTCAAATTCTCCTGCTTGAAAAAGATCTATACATTGTGTTAACAGAATTGCAATCAAATACCTAAATTAGGAGACAGCATGTGTCTGTGGTGGTGTTCTGACAAATTTGTCGAGTGAATTCTGCTGCACAGGTGCGTCTAAGGAGGTGATCATAACTCCCATCAAGATGAGGCAGCACATCCCCCCCCCGTGTGACTTCCACTTACTAGCATAGCATGTCACTGATAGAAGTTTTACCAACTACACAGTGATTTCTATGCTAATAAGTGACAATAATAAGTAAGATGCTTATACTTTACCTCGCACCACAGCTGATCTGAAGGGGGCATGAGGTGGTGTGTGTCCCTTGCACAGGCTCTCTTATGCCAAAGTTACGGCTGATTGACAGCTCTAACTTGGTGCGCAATGAGTGAATTTTACTGCGCCTGTGCTGTAGAATTCACTCGACAAATTTATCAGAACAGTGGCTCTGACTTATAACATCAGCCATAGCTTGATATGCAAAGGACTCCACAGACACATTTCCTCCTAATTAAAGCATTTGCTTGGAATCCTGCTAAAACTGTAATCATTTTCAATAATTTTTTATTCTCTACATGCACAGTAAAAACAATGATTAGAATGATTGGATTTCCTTTTTATCATTCAACATTTATTTCTAAAGTGTTTTAGCAGGAAAAAAAACCTTGCGATTTCTCTCAGTTAACACGCATTGACAAGAAATAGAAATTAAACACAAAATACAGTTTTAATCATGAAAAATATCTACCTAATTAAAACACATTTGAACAGTGCTCCTGTTAGGGGCCATTCAAAATACTGATCTCTATTCAATGACGTGAGATCTAATTTTCTTTCTGTATTTAACTCCAAATTGTCTATTGCCGTCTATGGGGGCTGTTCACTACAGATGAGTTGCAGGAGAGATGAGCATTTCATCTCACCAATTTAGCTATACATTGTGCAGGGACAAACCTGGTGGTCTGGACTGCCCTTATGGGTGGGATCAGTCTGATATGCTAATGGAGTGGTTCCTCTGCAATGGTGTAAGCAGGCAAAAAATGGAGTTGCTCTCCCGAGTAGGTGTTATCCTACAGGACAGACTATTGCAGTACTGTTTGTTCTCGGGCATTGTAGCACCCACCTCCCTTTTTTGTCACAAACCTGGTGTTTGCTCAGATGGGGAAACTCACCATGCTTGTCCCTGAACAAGGTATAGTTAAATACCACCAAACTGAAGACTCCCGAAACAGACTTCAAATGAAGTAAAATTAATAGTGCTCTGTATCTCGATTCAAAAGCACAGGAAATACAAGAGTGAAATCAATCGTGATAAGCTAAACTGGTGAGTGTGTATACTCAAATATAAATATCCATGCAGGTCTTCATTGAAATATATCTCAGAGCAGTCTGTATATGGAATGAAATATAGAGTAATATGGTAGTGAACTTGAATCAATTGCAGGATTATATATTCTCAATCACTGTTGAAATAGCTTAGACCAGCTCTGGTAAGTAAAGCTCCACTCTATAATTGTGATGCCCACAAGGAGTTAAAGGGCTGCAACTGTAAATATCTGTGATCATATAGAAGAAACAAGCATAGAAAGAACTCTGAAACAGCAGCATCAAATGTAACGTTTACATGTAAGATCAGATAATATATTAAACAGAGTAGGTTCTTCCAGGCAACGCGATTTCAGTCAAAACTGGAACACAACATGTAAGATGTACTTTGGTGTCCCAGCAAAACATACATAATCAAGTCCAGCAAGAGATGGACACTTTTATTTACACCATGAGGACGTCCACAAAAATGGCAAAACGCATTACTGCAGAAATATTGCAGTGAATAACACACAAATGTACAAGGTTTCGTCAAACACCTGAGGCTGACACAGATTGTCTTGGACATGTTCTGTGGCAAGAAAGCCAAGATGGCACCTTCGGATGCCCAAAGAGACATAATAGTCAGACTGAGATCAGCCGTTGATAAAATGGCTTATCTTGCCATTGCCCAAAAGTTATGGAACATCCAATATGAAGGCTCACTTCTGTCTTTCTTTGAAAACCTGTCGCCCACTGTTATACACAGGTTGACCCATGAGCCCATTATTCACAGCTGCTGGTAGCAGTACTCTCCTGTGGTAATCCAAGAGAAGAGCTATGTCTCAGGCCTATTTATTGCGGACCATTTACATACATGACTCTATTATTCAGGCTACACGTGTACTTGACTGCTCTTCACTCGTAACCCTATACCCCAAACAATTTCATTGTTTATATGTATAAGATATTGTAAAGTATATACAATCATTGTGTTTATGTGTAATACTTGTGATATCTACAGTTTTAACGAACAAAGTAAAACATATTTTAAATAAAAATCACAGACTGATTCATGAGGTAATTGCAACATCCTGGCCAAAACTGAATTGTTAAAAAAAAAAATCAAACCTGAAGAATCGTAACTGAATGTACTAGAACGAACATTTTGAATTGGAGTATAGTAGGAGTATTATGTACTGTCTCAGAGGAACATCCACATCTTTTATTGGTGCTATATAACCAAATAATAGCTGGGTTTTACACTCGACTGTGGGAATGGGACTTGAACACAACAGTCACCGGTCGACTAGTAAAAGATTAATATTAATCACTCTTGAAGGCCCAATTGATTGCAAGGTCCAGATGACCACCTTTAGGAGACCAAGTTATTATCCAGATGGCATAAAGTTCTTTCAGAACCCCATCTTATTCTTTCCACTGGTCCCAGATCAGTTCTAGAGGTGCCAGCTAATGTGGGTACTTATCCTCTTAGGACAAGGAAGAATCACGAATAAAGCCAAGGTGAAATACTGGAAACAAAAGGCTGAGAAACTCAGGAGCCAAAACACAGAGAAGGTTTAAATACACCCTCCAATGATAGAGCACCCCTGCAAGAAGGAGCTACGGTCTCATAGCATCCCCCCCCTGGAACTCCTCCCATATCAGACTATGTATATAGTTACCTAGTAGATTGAAAAAAACTTGCATTCATTAAGCTCAACCCGTTTATTATTCCTTGTTTACCGCCGTTGATCCAAAAGAAGGCAAAAAAATCCATTATTTAAATTCCTTAGTAATGTTTTTTTGTAGAAATATTACTTGCAAATAACCATTCCTGTATGTCACTGAATATAATGGCAAATCTATTCAATGTATTTTATACAAAATATATATATTTGCATATGTTGTCCTGTACACACATTTCATAGTACCAGTTATATTTTATGGGTGCAAAACCAGAGACAACAGATATTATATCATCACAAAACCTCTTTTGACACTCCTATATAGACTTCCAAGGCAATATAATTTTATTCCATTTTTAGGCTATTTCCCAGATTGTCCCAAAGCACTTGGTACAGCATAACTCTCATAATTATAGTCTAAGCCATATACAAACAGTGGTACGGTATAACTCCCATCACTGTAAACTGAACCAGACACAGATGGTCGTTCAGAATACCTCCCATCTTTACATAGGTAGCCAGATACTGAAGATGGCGTTTATTATATAGTGAGCCATACACTGACAGCAATACAGTATAACTCCTATCATTATGATTATACAGCATAACTTACTTCTTTATATAGTGAGCCTAACACTGACTATGGTAAAGCATAACTTTAACATAAGCAAAAACTCCTATCATTATAGACTGACCCAGACACAGATGGTGGTACAGCATAAATAATCTAGTGAGCCAGACAAATACAGTAGAGTTTTACAGTGTAGCTCCGAATACATACTACAGACTACACTTCCTATAAAGCTCATCCAGCATCACTAAAGATTTTGCTGGGAATAATAGGGTCTGCAGTCAATACCAGACACATATGGAGACTACAGATTCATGATGCTGAGCTGGGCAAAAGTCTCCCATTATGCCAGTTGAGCATCATGGGAAGCGTTGTCAAATCTTCTTTTTTACTTAGCCAGATATATCCAGTAACGTAGTAAAGCTACCATTACTATATATATAGCATGCTAGATGTAGCTGGTGGTAGAGTATAAGTTTACCCATCATTATACATACCATGTGGACTACACTAGCTAAGATGCCTATCCAGCGTCATTTACATGTTTTATATTCAAGGTGGTCTTAGAATCTGACCTCAAATCAAGGTCAGATTATAAGACTTGGATCCAGGTCCCCCGCAGAGCTGTCTGCGCATCCTCCGCTGCCGCCCGGCACGACCGCCGGGACTTCTATGCTGAAGCCGGGACCTTCTGGAGTCATCATAAATGTCCCGGCGGAAGTGCCGCGCAGCAGCGGAGGATGTCTGCGTGTATCGTGCAGACATCCTCCGGCTGCCTCCACTAGGCACCAGGGAGATTTGGGCAGCTGGGGGATGTCTGCACGATACGTGCAGACATCCTCCGCTGCTGCCCGGCACTTGCACTTCCGCCGGGACATTTATGACGACGCCAGAAGGACCCGGCATCATCAAAGAAGTCCCAGCGGTCGTGCCAGGCAGTCGTCATAATGGACAGAAGTGTCGGGCAGAATGGAGGATGCCACCAGGGAGGCTACGTTGGGGGGAGGGAGGGGGGAGACAGTCAACATGGGGGGGGGGGGGGGGTTAGATGATGAGGCTCAGCCCGACATATTGCTACCATGATGCTGGCTGAGCATCACAGGAAATGCATAAATGCATTAAATACCAAAGATGTAGATGTTACTTTGTGATATTTATATATATATGTACACACATACAAACACACTATTATATATAGTGCTTGACAAAGGGCAGCGGATCTGCCCGAAATGTTGCCATGAATAAATTGGTTTAATATTGCATATCAAGTCCCGTGAGTGTGTTCATGTTGCATTGGAGAAGCTATATATATATATATATATATATATATATATATATATACACACACAGATATTTTCAGTAGAACATGGACTTTTATCAGATGACTGCATATAAATAATAATTGTTATATATATATATATATATATATATATATATAAATTTTTTTGCTTTTAAAAATATCAGGATATTTAGCCCTATGAAATGGGTGGAAGGTGTCAAACTACTATCTCACTTTGGTTACCGGTGTCTCTACTATATTTGGCACCAGTCAATAAGTGTGAGAATTTCATGCTTACAGAGAAAATATCAATTAACAGAGCCAGGACCAAGTGCCGTGCCGTGTGAGTTTTTATTTCATTTAAACCCATCCCACGCTGGAACCATGTACAGGAAATTTACACCCATGACAGAAGCTTTCATTTTGTTTACAGAAATATACATCTTTGGATACAGGGCTCACAAAGCAAAGTTTAAGCCTGATCTTAACTTGAAGAAAACCATAATACAGAAATAGTGTACTGACATAAACAGTACTAACTAGGTTCTAGAACGAAACTGATATATATATATATATATATATATATATGTTATGTGACTGTTTAAGGAATAATAGGTGGGTGAAACTAGAGTTCAGAATTACAACTGATATTAATATGTTTAAGAGTTTATATTGTTACTTATTATTAAGTGTTGCCAGCAATAACAGAATTTGATTCAATTGTCATAATATGGTTTTAGTAGACAGAAATTTATCAAGTGGGACGAAGACCTTTTTTATACTTTCAGTAGAGTTTTGCACTACCTTTGCTATTGATCATATTTAAGAACCAAGAGCCTGCGGTAGTTTAAATTTGATCATTTTGTACTAAAAAAGGTAGTCAAAAAATCCCAAAATAACTCTTCCCTTATAATTAAGAGTAAAATATAAAGAGGAGTCAAATGATACAGCCTTTACAAAAAAACACTATTGTTGTCTACAATATTCAAAAATCTTTTACGAAATTCAAGACAACATATTAAAATAGTTAGTTTTATGCACTGTGCATTACTTCTGATTTTTAGAAAGTAAATACTGCCCACACATCTCACAAATCTTCAGCTCAGATCCCCATAACAATACTAAAGCATGTGTCCCTTTACAAGTTAAATTCAGTTCACATAGATCACTAGAATACTACGCAAATGCTCCGGAATCAAGTATTCGAAAATCTCGGAAAGGATTCTGGACCATCAGCATCCCATCACCTATAGCTGCCATAACCTGTTCAGAAAAACAAAAACAAAAAAGGGTTAGACTTCATTATAAACCAGTACATGTGCCTATGCATTTCTTTAAAAACGTAATCTTTTTAAAACTGAATCTTTTCCATTACTATTCCAAAATATTATATTAATATTATAATATTATATTACACCACTTTATATCCATCTGATCAGGTCCATTGTTTTGAGGTCATCTTTGACTCAACTCTTTCTCTTTTCCCTTATATTTTATCCCTTCCCAAATCTTTTTGCACACACCTAAATAACACTACTTGTATCTGACCGTGTTTAGCAAAAAAGGCCACAAAAAACATTATTTCTTACCCCACCTACTCTAAAACTCCCCTACTAGACATTTCTAAAACTTAATTCTCTAAACAACAGTATAAAATTTTAAACGTGTGACATCTCATTTGCAACTAAGCTTTGTAAAATCTGCCACCATTGGCTTCCCATAGATTCAGGAATTAAAATCAATCATTTCATCCCAACATGCAAAAACTACCGTCATATAGCCGCCACATACATTACTACCATTGTCACAAAATATTCCCTGGACGTCAACTTTATGCTCCTCATGTGGCCATGGCTGTGAACAGTAGGTCCACCACCAGGGCCGTCTTTAATAGTGATTGGACCCTGGGCAAGCATTTGCTTGGGCCCCCTGGACCCTGCCATGCAATCCCGCCATCCATCGCAATGTTACCACCCCCCCCACACACACACACACGCCATAATTGTTGTGCCATCCAGATGCCAGTAATATTGTGCCATTCAGAGCCCAGTAATATTGTGTCATTTAGAGCCCAGTAATTGTGCCAGTCAGATCCCAGTAATATTGTGCCAGTCACATGCCTGTAATATTGTGCCATTCAGATGCCAGTAATATTGTGCCATTCAGATGCCAGTAATATTGTGCCAGTCAGAGCCCAGTAATAGTGTGCCAGTCAGATGTCTGTAATATTGTGCCAGTCAGATACCAGGAATATTGTGCCAGTCAGATACCAGGAATATTGTGCCAGTCAGAGCCCAGTAATATTGTGCCATTCAGAGCCCAGGAATATTGTGCCAGTCAGAGCCCAGGAATATTGTGCCAGTCAGAGCCCAGGAATATTGTGCCAGTCAGATACCAGGAATATTGTGAAATTCAGACCCCAGTAATATTGTGCCAGTCAGATGCCTGCAATATTGTGCCAGTCAGATGCCTGCAATATTGTGCCATTCAGAGCCCAGTAATAATGTGCCAGTCAGAGCCCAGTAATAATGTGCCAGTCAGATGCCTGCAATATTGTGCCAGTCAGATGCCTGCAATATTGGGCCAGTCAGATGCCTGCAATATTGGGCCAGTCAGAGCCCAGTAATAATGTGCCAGTCAGATACCAGTAATATTGTGCCAGTCAGATACCAGTAATATTGTGCCAGTCAGATACCAGGAATATTGTGCCTGTCAGAGCCCAGGAATATTGTGCCAGTCAGATGCCTGTAATACTATGCCAGTCAGATGCCTATAATAGTGTGCCAGTCAGAGGCCAGGAATATTGTGCCAGTCAGATGCCTGTAATATTGTGCCAGTCAGATGCCTGTAATATTGTGCCAGTCAGATACCAGGAATATTGTGTAAGTCAGAGCCCAGGAATATTGTGCCAGTCAGATGCCTGTAATATTGTGCCAGTCAGATGCCTGTAATATTATGCCAGTCAGATGCCTGTAATAGTGTGCCAGTCAGATGCCTGTAATAGTGTGCCAGTCAGAGCCCAGTAATATTGTGCCAGTCAGAGCCCAGTAATATTGTGCCAGCCAGATGCCCAGTAATATTGTGCCAGCCAGATGCCCAGTAATATTGTGCCAGCCAGATGCCCAGTAATATTGTGTCAGTCAGATGCCCAGTATTATTGTGCCAGTCAGAGCCCAATAATATAGTGCCAGCCAGAGCCCAATAATATAGTGCCAGCCAGATGCCTGTAAAATTTATGCCAGTCAGAGCCCAGTAATATAGTGCCAGCCAGATGCCTGTAATATGCCAGCCAGATGCCCATTATTATTGTGCCAGTCAGATGCCCAGTATTATAGTGCCAGTCAGATCCCAGTAATATTGTGCCAGCCAGATGCCCAGTAATATTGTGCCAGCCAGAGCCCAGTAATATTGTGCCAGCCAGATGCCCAGTAATATTGTGCCAGCCAGATGCCCAGTAATATTGTGCCAGCCAGATGCCCAGTAATATAGTGCCAGCCAGATGCCTGTAATATTATGCCAGTCAGAGCCCAGTAATATAGTGCCAGCCAGATGCCTGTAATATTATGCCGGTCAGAGCCCAGTAATATAGTGCCAGCCAGATGCCTGTAATATTATGCCAGCCAGATGCCCAGCATTATTGTGCCACTCAGAGCCCAGTAATATTGTGCCAGCCAGATGCCCAGGAATATAGTGCCACTCAGAGCCCAGTAATATAGTGCCAGTCAGATGCCCAGTAATATAGTGCCAGTCAGCCCCCCGCCCCCCGTTCCCAAGTACTTACATGAACCTGCTCTGTGTCACCCGCCGGATGTCTCCTCCGTGCAGTCTTCCCTCTTGCACGGAGAAGGGAAACAGTCACCGGATGTGACGCGACGTCACATCCGGCGTCAGTTTATTTTATTTTTTTCGGCCGTCGCATCCAGCGGATGCGGCTTGCCGGAAAAAAGCGTTCACAAGGGCAGCTGCCCCGTTTGCCCCGCGTTAAAGACGGCCCTGTCCACCACCATCCCACAGGATGAAATGCCGCTCCCCCCTCTAAAACCACACCCACCAAAATATACCAACATCCAATATGCTAGATCATGATCAGCACAGCCCAGGGACAACTGGTTAAGAGGACCCCCACTGGCCCAACATACCCCCGCTGCCCGTGTGACTCTCACACAGACAGCCACGCTAGGGCAGCAGCCGGCAGTCCACATCCAGCGGATGCGGTCCGGAGGAGACAGCCAAGGTAGCAGCACTCAGGTAAGTACTGGGGAAGGGGGAGATTATTTTATTGGGAAAACTGGCTGTGGTATATTAATGGGCAAATTGGCTGTGGCATATTAATGGGCATTCGAACGTGGCATATTAATGGGGAAATTGGATGTGGCATTATAATGGGCAGATTGGATGTAGCATTTTAATGGGCAAACTAACACTGTGGCATATTCTGTGGGGGCAAATTGACATTGTGGAATGCCAAATCATGATGGTGCACTATGAGTGCAAGCCAGTGCTGTGGGTGCAATATAAGTGCATGGCAAGTGCTTTGAGCACTGACATTGTGACTTTAGAAAACAATATGGGTCAAGGGGGGGACAGGGCCCACTATGGTCTTAAAGTGCCCTGATCATGATAATTAAATCTAAAATTAAACTTAACAGGAACAAACCCTTGTCTATGTGCAAAATTATATGAAATAATATTAAAATGCAAACAAGCAGTAAATGCATAAACTTTGTATATGATGCCAATGAGTAGTAAATGCATACACTCTGTATACCATTTAAAGGAGCAGTAAATGCTTACACTTCGTTTATCATGCCAATGAGTTTTAAATGTAGAAACTTTGTATGTCATGCTAATGAGTTTTAAGCTTGCAAAAAAACCTCCACCATGTGTCACTGTTGCCTGCAGACACAGTGGCACCGGAAACCTGTCTGTCTTGACATTTCTCAAAAAGAGATAAAGAGGATATGTGGACGGACCCACTCCACGCAAGCTTTATGCCAAAGTAAGAATTCAATTTATTGTAAAATTTTAAGCACATACAGGTAAAAAACTGAGTGCAGTGATCACCACCTTACACATTTTGTGCCATACTGGCACTTAGTCATAGGCATACTTTTGCGCATTTTATAAACCAATTACATAGTTATGCAATTCATTCAATTACATGTTTTAATCACTAATTATGTTTGTCAATTGGTTTTGCACAATTGTAGTTCACTGTGTTGGACAAAGACTTTTAAACAGACATGAAAAAGAAAGAAAAATAGTGATACAAAGCATTACATAATTCAACATTGGTTTTTATTTTTTTGTTGCTGATTCAGTATAACTACTTTGAGTCTTGTTGTTGTGCTCAGTCTTGCCATGTGTATGACTTTTGACATTAAACTGGCTTCAGCAACCTTACCTTGTAAGCTGATCTTGGCTGTTTCTAACACAGTTTTATCCCTCCTACACAGTGGTTTTCTGCTTCCACCTACGTATTCAATTGATAATTATTAGCACCTACAAAATCTCTTACTTTGTGCAAGTGTACCTAGAAGAATTGTTTGATTTGATTTTTCTTCTGGTCACTAATTTTTGCAACTATTAACATTTCTATGTTTCGAAGCATTCTTGCTTTTGCACATTGCCGTATATTCTAACATCAATCTAGATATATCAATCTAAACATCAATCTATATTCTAACATCTAACAGCTGATCTCGAAGGGCACCACATTAGCCACTTAGAATATAACTACTAGTGTTGCGATTCCCCTTCCGACTCTTTAGAATGCCCTTATTTTCTGTTATTATTCCCAATTGTCTTTGTCATAATGCCACACATAACGAGGCCTACCTACTGCCTGGTTCTTTGCCAGGTTTCATCTATGCTGCACCAAATGAAAGAAGCATCAGAGCATCAAAGTGTATAAAGTGTTTCCACCATACCCAACATTTCATTTACTGCAGCACTTCCCCAAGGGCACAATGCTTATAATTAACATTACAAAGCATCTGGCCATAATACCGTATTTGCTCGATTATAAGACAAGGTTTTTTTCAGAAAAAAATTTCTGAAAAATCCCCCTCGTCTTATAATCGAGGTCGTCTTATAATCTGACCTCAAATTGAGGTCAGACTATAAGACTGGGATCCAGGTCCCCAGCAGAGCTGCAGGGGACCTGGATCCCCCTCTCTAACAGCAGGGGATGTCTGCGCGATGAGCGCAGACTCCCCTGCTTCCGCCCGGCACGACCTCTATGAAGAAGCCGGTACTTCCGCTTTTCGTCACAGAAGTCCCGGCGGTCGTGCCGGGCGGCAGCAGGGGAGAATGTCTCTGCTGCCCCACTAGCCACCAGGGAGAATAGGGCAGCCGGGGGATGTCTGCCCGATACGTGCAGATATCCTCCATGCTGCCCGACACCTCCGTCTATTATGACGGACCAGCTGACCGGACATTCCCCGGCTGCCCCCACTAGCCACCAGGGATCATGACAAAGGTGGGGGGGGGGGGGGGGGACAGAGCAACAAGGGAGGGAGGGGGGAAGAGAGACATGAGGAGGGGGGGGGGACGGGACAGAGCAACAAGGGGAGGAAGGGGTTAAGAAATTGAGACAAGGGGAGGGGGGACAGAGCAACAAGGGGAGGGGGGGGGGACAGAGCAACAAGGGGAGGAAGGGGTTAAGAAACAGAGACAAGGGGAGGGGGGGACGGAGCAACAAGGGGAGGGAGTGGGGAAGAGACAGCAACAAGGGGAGGAAGGGGTTAAGAAACAGAGACAAGGGGAGGGGGGGGAAGAGACAGAGACAAGGGGAGGGAGGGGGTGCAGAAACAGGCGAGGGGGGAGAGAGAGAACACTAAGAGGGGGGGAGAGAGAGGCAGCATTGGCACATAAAAATAAATAAAAACAAGAAATCCATGTTTTGATATCATAATTTTTTTATTAAAAAAGCAATTTACATGTCAATATATACAAGTTGAACTTTTTTCCTATAGGGTAGTCTTATATTCAGGCTTTTATTTTTTTTCCTAATGGAATATCCAAAGTTTAGGGGGTCGTCTTATAATCAGGGTCGTCTTATAGTCGAGCAAATACGGTATACTATGACTAAAATGTCCGACATTTAAAGTTTCCTCTTCAGAATCAATATCAGGTCAAAACGTGTTTCCAATTTACATTGTTTTCTTGATTTCACCCCCTTTTCTTTTTACCATATTACTTTCACATAGTGAATATCATCCTTATCACTAACCGTAACCTATTCCCACACACACAAATCACTCATTATATGTGTGCTAATTAATTAAAACACAGATGTAAACTAACTTATTGGCAACATTTATCCACAACCTCAACCCAAACAATGCATCATATATAAATATGTATAACCTGCACATAATTCCCAATACAAAAAAGGGGTTATATGCAGACTGGTTTGCTACTGAATACACTAACTGCTTTAACAACTGAATATCAATCAGGGGCGGGCTGGGCCGGGAGGCAATTGCCCCCCAGGCCGCCCTAATGCATGCTAAAATGGCCACTGGGCCGTCTTTAATGCTGGGCGCCCCAGGAAGTACAGGGCCGGCCTGGGGCAGCTGCCTCTCGAGCCCCGCTGGCCAGGCACGCCATCAGGGGGTGATGGCCGATACTGGCGTCCCGGGCCCAAGTCACGCCAGAAAAAAAAAAATCCTCCCCACTTTCCCAGTACTTACCTCCTTGCTGCTGTCCCCCGCTGCTGCAGGTCCGTGGCTGTGAGGGAAGCGTTCTGCGCTCCCCTCCAGCCAATGCACATTCAATAAAGTTTGTTGAAAAAAAAAGTTTAAACAAACTTTATTGAAGACGCTTGGCTGGAGGGGAGCGCACAATGCTTCCCTTACAGCCACAGACGGGCAGATGAGAGCACCGGGAGACTGAGACAGAGCAGCAGCAAGTACACAATATGGTGGCAAAATCCTGGCATATTGTGGAGGAAAATCCTGGCATATTGAGGGACAAAATCCTGGTGTATTGGGGGCCAAAATCCTGACATGTTGGGTGGCTAAATCCTGGCATATTGTGGGGCATAATCCTGGCATATTTGGGGGCAAAATCGTGGCATATTGAGGGGACAATCCTGGCATATTGAGGGGACATAATCCTGGCATATTGAGGGGACAATCCTGGCATATTGAGGGGAAAATCCTAGCATATTGAGGGGAAAATCCTGGCATATTGAGGGGCATAATCCTGGCATATTGTATGGGAAAATTCTGGCATATTAAGTGGCAAATCCTAGCATATTGTGGGGGGAAATCCTGGTATATTGAGTGGCAAAATATAGTGGTGAGAGATCTTCTGGAACTGGTCCAGTTTCCAGATGTTTTGGAAATTATTTGTCAAAGTTCTTCCTTGATGAGGTCTTTGCTAACCGTTTAATCAAATATTTAGTTTAAAAGTTTTATACAGATATTTCTCTCTGGCTTCTGTATTTTTTGAAAAAATTAAGTGTGAAGGCTTATCCATATCCCTAAATGTATAACATAGTGTATTGTGTATTGTGTTCATACATTGTTCATTTGTTAAAACTGTAGATTTTATTTTTTTAATCATGTGCTGCTGTTACAATTAAATTATGTTAAACCACATTGTATCATATTTGTCTTGCTTCATAACATCAATATTCGTTATAAAACAAGGAAAAGATGGCCGTGGAGGCGATTCGGTGGTGCAATGGGCCACTTGACTGGATTTGCCCCTCAGGCCTAAGGCTGCCAGCCCTCCCCTGATATCAATCTACTGGCTTAGTGTATAATAATTAATATCTATAAACATAATATAAGAATCCAGTGATGATTTGTGAAGTTAATAATATATTGCCGCTACACAAGTATAGTGGGCCAATGGATTTTAACACACCAAATTCAAAATAAGCCAATAAACAGTTCTGCAAGCTACAACGTAATAGGCAGTCAGTCGATATACAACTTTACACCTTGCTCAGGAGTTGTAGGACAGTAATTACAGAGAGAGGGGTATGGATAGTAGTGAAAAAAGCAGAAAGCTTATCCATTACATACATCCATCCATACATAAACAACACACTTATTGTATACACTATATATGTCCACGTTTTAATTATTTTTTTTTTTTAATATGAAGTGTGAGATGGCTTGGGGAAAGCAAGATGAGGATGGATTTGTCATAATGATAGTGGTATGACAGTTTGAATGTTGCAAGGGTATGGTAGAATGTGTTAATATGTACCTGTTGGTGATGTTCTGGTAGGCATCTATAAAGAGGAATATCCTTTATATTCATGCTAGAGGGAGGAAGGTAAATCACTATTTATACACATTATCGCTCTTAATATTCGCAACAACTGACGCGCCAGGCACATCATGAAAAAGTATACAGTTAATGAAGATTCATGTGACTGCGCTGACATGAGGTTAGAAAGAGATCACTTTCTTCGCTTAGAAAGTGTTACTGCAGTACCTTAATATCAAGGCATTCCGTAACACCCAAAAATATGCAGGGGTGCCATTTGATCGCTCACCGGAGCGATTACATTCGCCATAATGAAAGGCAGAATGACTTTCAAATATGTTGCTGCTATGCTGTGGGCAAGAGGTGGCTCAAGGGGTATGACTGGACTGCCCACTGTTTTTTCCTTTAGTTAGCCTTAACTCATTATAGGTAATTCTGGGAGAAAATGGATAGGAAAAAGCTATTTCAGTTATTGCCGTATAACTTGCAAAAAAACATCAGAAAAACATGAAAACATTGGGTATTTCTAAGTTCAGGACAAATATAAACTATTTATTGATGGTGCAAATTTGGCCCTCATGGCTGTGCCCAGTGTCTACAGGTAGAAAGTCCCATAGAAAAACAAGATGGCTGTGACTCAAGAGAAAACTGACCATTTCCAAGGCAAAACGTTGAAGAGGCACAGTGTTACCAGAAAAAATCTCCAGGAAATACACGAGACTGTATTGTGTGGTATAGATGAATACAATGCGCTGACAGTGTTACCCACCTATATCCCACACTCCCCTTAACCCATTTGTGACGCATGATGCTTATGTTCCAGGAGATGCAAATACCAAAACATCACTTTTTGTTCCTTGCCATCGATCACAAGGTGATCGGTGCAAGAGACACAATGGCAGAGATCCGATCAGAGACCTGACCACGTGTGAAGTCACGGAGGCAGAAGTTGGGCACGGTGCAATTTGGTAAAATGTTCAAAACGGGCACCGGCTATATTTTCACAGTCATACCGTGGTCTCATCAGACAGGTGAGATCCCGCTGCAGGTCCCTGCAGCAGGATCCAAGCACAGCTCATCGCTGGATGAGCTGTTAAACGCTGGACATTCTATGCCATCCTAGCATTTTTGGGGATCAGAGAAAAAAAAAGACAGCATAGAATGTCCTAGCATCAGGAAGGGGTTAAGGCAGTAGTTCTCAACCTTCCTAATGCCGTGACCCTTTAATACAGTTCCTAATGTTGTGGTTACCCCCAACCATAAAATTATTTTCGTTGCTACTTCATAACTGTAATTTTGCCACTGTTATGAATCGTAATGTAAATATCTGATATGCAGGATGTATTTTCATTGTTACAAATTGGACATAATTAAAGCATAGTGATTAATCACAAAAACAATATGTAATTATATATTGTGAAATATTTATTTCTAATTACAAATAAATTAAATGCTGTCTTTATGATTTAATGAAATAGTACAAACTTAAAAATAATCCTCAGATTTTAAAGTGTGTCACCTACCTCCCCAACTGTACCCTTTACTTACCCGGAGGTATTTGGAAGTTGGTAGGTAATTGTATGGTAGTTAATGGTGCTTTGGGAGGTGCTACTTGGTGTGGTGCTGTTATCCTAGGTCCCACCGCTGCTATGGATGTGGTGTGACTGTCCCCAGGCGACAACATGGTACTAATGGTTGTATGGAGCACAGCTGGTTGGGACGCAGGAACAAGACTGACATCCATTGGTGGTTTTACAGCCGTTTGAATGGATGTAACGGATATCAGTGCTGCCAATTTCTAGGCAGCTTTTGCTAAGCAAAGATGAAGCCCCTGGACTTGCAGACGTAGCTTGGTTTGCTTGCATTCCGGACAAAACCTGATATAATCAGTCACTCGCGCGACATTATTTTAGTAAATGGTCAGAGCGCATTTCTATAGGCGAGCGGTGCTTATTGATGTAGAAAAGAATAAATTCTAGCGCTTTATCTATAACAGAGCAGCACCCGCCTGTGTGAATCTCTGCATACACACAAAGACAAATAAGACAAAATACAGAAAAGGGTGGTAGGTGCGCTCTGTAAACCTCACCAGAAGAAAGGCAAAAAAAAAGGAATATCAATAATTGCCTGAGGGGATGTTCGATCTTAAGTAGATATTGATGCAATTGTGTTCATCAAATTACATATGTAAGAAAAAAAGAGACAAAAAACCATAGCATAATACAGCCACAGATATAGGTAGTGATGTGTACAGTATATATCGTTGCACTCACAAAACTTTCAGATAGGTAGAGCTCATCTGTTGTAGGTAGTAACACCTTCTCCCTCCTCCTCCAATGTGTGGTGGTGGTCGGTTGGATAAAGGATGCAAAATAGGAGATGTAAGTAGTAAATATAAAAAATATTTAATATTAAAAAAGTAGTACCTTACATGTACTATTCTTGAACAGCGACTCCACAGTATCATCCAGAATTCAAAGAACAGCTTTACACATAAGCCAAATAAAAACAATAAAAAAGTAATAAAAAGTCCAAAATGAGTCAGAGGTGGCTAATCAGAATCAGTACAGCACACGAACGCGTTTCGCCTACATGAAAGGCTTCCTCGTGGCGTCTATCAACTTTACTGTAATAGGTCCTTAAATACATCTCGTCTGAAGACTTCCGGGTTTCGTCGTCGCATCTCGGTATTACTGTCGGAAATCTCGCGGGAGTCAGCCATGTTTTTGGCATGGTTGGCTTGGTTGGCAGTGCATTCGCGTGAAGGCGAAAAGAAAGTAGGGGACAAAGATTTAACTTTCCGTTTTGCCCAAAAATCTTTCATAAAGCATCATATTTGTCAGCAATTATGAATACACGTGTTAAATATGAAAAAATTATATATATACTTCAGTTGCATCCTATGCTCTTTATTATTCTATCGAAGATGCAGGCATGCAATAGAGATCTATATGTATATAATCTAATTGCTATAATATAAAAAAAAAAAAAATAGATAAATATAAAATAAATATATATAAAAATAAAAATATGTTTATATATTTCAGGGAAAAAATTCTCCATAGAAATATTTATATATCTAAAAAATAGAAAAAGTATAAAAAATGTAAAAAAAAATGTATATTCAACACGTGTATCTTAACACTTGCTGTTACATATATATATATATATATATATATATATATATATATATATATATATATATATATATATATATAAATTGTTGTTACTCCTATTTTGCATCCTTTATCCAATTGACCACCACCATACATTGGAGGAGGAGGGAGAAGGTGTTACTACCTACAACAGATGAGCTCTACCTATCTGAAAGTTTTGTGAGTGCAACGATATATACTGTACACATCACTACCTATATCTGTGGCTGTATTATGCTATGGTTTTTTGTCTCTTTTTTCTTACATATGTAATTTGATCAGATCACTAACTGGTTGTTATGCACTTAAAAGTCTGCTGTAATGCAACCAAATACCTGTACTACTCACATATCACACACCGTTACAAACCAGTCACATTGTCAAACTGCCTGAGAGCAGCACATTGGCTCTGCAGCCATGTTTATATATTGAACGCCGCTCAGGCGCAACGTGCTGGATAGTGCCGAACAGGGCCACCACCAGGAATTTCAGGGCCCCTTACTGAACAAATTTTCTGGGCCCCCTACCCCCCCCCCCCCCGACAATATCTCCCACTCACCCCACCCACCTTCACAAGCATGTTATCCCGGTCTAGTGTAATATGGAGGGTGGTTGGGAGCAGTTGGTCAATATGCCAGTATTATTTTGCCACTCAATATGCCAGTAATATTTTGCCACTCAATAAGTCAGTATTTTGCCACTCAGTATGCCAGTATTTAGCCATTCAATATGTCATTCTTTTGCCATTTAATATGCCAGTATTTTTCCCCTCAATATGCCATTCAATATGCCAGTATTTTGCCCCTCAGTATGCCATTCTTTTGCCATTTAATATGCCAGTATTTTGCCCCTAAGTATGCCATTCTTTTGCCATTTAATATGCCAGTATTTTGCACCTAAATATGCCATTCTTTTGCCATTAAAATGTCGTTATTTTGCCCCTCAATATGCCATTCTTTTGCCAATATGCCAGTATTTTGCACCTCAATATGCAAGTATTTTGCCCCTCAATATGCCATTATTTTGCCATGCAATATGCCATTTAATATGCCAGTATTTTGCCCCTCAATATGCCATTCAATATGCCATTTAATATGCCAGTATTTTGCCCCTCAATATGCCATTATTTTGCCATTCAATATGCCAGTATTTTGCCCCTCAATATGCCATTCTTTTGCCATTTAATCTGCCAGTATTTTGCCCCTCAATATGCCATTATTTTGCCATTTAATATGAAAGTATTTTGCCATATAATATGAAAGTATTTTGCCATTCAATATGCCAGTATTTTGCCACTGAATATTCCAGTGTTGAACCACTCAATTTGCCAGTATTTTGCCAGTTAATATGCCAATATTTTGCCCCTCAATATGCCAGTATTTTGCCCCTCAGTTTTCCATTATTTTGCCATTTAATATGCCAGTATTTTGGCCCTTAATATGCCAGTGTTATGCTCGTTGTGTGCCACCCTCCTCCCCCCTTTACCCTGTACTTACCTCCTTGCTGCTCTGTCTCCCGGAGTTCTGCTGTTAAGCCGGTCCGCGGCTGTGAGGAAAGTGTTGTGTGCTCCCCTCCAGCCGGGCAGCTTCAATAAAGTTTATTTCCTGGTGGTGTCTCGGTTCCTAGGGCCATCAGAAATATGTTTTTTCCGATGGTCTTAGGCGACCCCTGTGAAAGGGTCGTTCGACCCCCCAAAGGGGTCGCGGCCCACAGGTTAAGAACCGCTGGGTTAAGGGATAAAATGTGTTGTAACACGTGTTTTGTTTGCCTCTAAAAACCTTTTAAGTTCACGACCATGGGTTGTAAGAGGGCATCTACTTTTCGGATAGCGCTTCTCCCAATGAATCAATCCTGTTCACAATTGGGCCTCCTGGTGGATCACTTACGGACTTTAGATAGGTGGTAAATGGTGGACAACAGTGGATGACTTAACAATGTAATTAATTTCATATTCTTCAAGACCCTTAATCTGTAGTGTTACTCAGATGAAAGACAGACATAAGGTGTCAGAATGGTTTGATTGCTTATAGGCTTCACACCTATAGTCCCTGAAATCCATCAGCGCACCATGTCCCACGATGAAGCGGTAGCTCTGAAAGCGGTGTGAAGAACTGTCCCATTTCAGTTAACAGGTGTGTTGATGATTTTAACACACATGTTAATCAATTTAACAGAGGGCTTTGATTAACTTTTGCCCATTAAAGTTACTTAACTTTGTAATTTTCAATTAATGGACAGCATTGAATCAAAACCTTTAAGTATTACTGAATATATACATACTTGGGGGTTTAAATAAAATAAAAATAATACTATTTTTTTTTTTGGTATATACAGAAATTGTAAGTAATATCAAATTAAGTGACTGTTTGACACTATTTGAATAATTTTAGGCAGTTGCTGTAATATGGTTCATTGTATTTGCACCTGTCCTTTAATTTGTTTTCATAGACTGGTCAGCGTTTATTCCTAGCTGGACATCTGGAAGGATTTGAAAGATACCTTGGTTTTATGCTATATTAGTTGATCCTTGCCAATAAAGTCTTTCTTGCGGAGTTGATACAAAATTATGATTCTTGATTGCTTCTTTCCACATGTCATTTTCCATAATAAAAAATAAAAAAACCGTAATGTAGCAGGCTCGCACTCACAAGTAAAGGGTGCACAGAGAGGACTTTAACCCTAGTCCTCCAAACCTGAACAAAGGGTCACAGGAACCAGCATTCAGGTGTAAAGCAGTGGATGTATTCCTTCAGAAGCAATGTTTCAACCCTGTGAGGGGACTTTTTCGAGCTTATTTGCCATAATAGACTTCGCTTTCTCTGTCATTCCAACCATTTGTGCTCATTTTGCTCCTCTGAATGTGATTTGTTATCATGGTGCTGTTTTTGTCATGGACAGCACTTACTGCAAGGCTGAATGGTATGTTCTGCATTAACTCACTCATAGTTAGGGTTGCCAGATGAGCCATTCTTCCTGGGCACATCACTTTTACATCCTCCTCTACAGATTGTAGAAGTTCTGTGTCTTCACAGGGAGCCAATAAATGATTCAAAAATTAATCAAGCTCTTTCATGGCGTTATTTTATGGTCTTTTTTTCCTTGTCCATGATGAGGCTGTCATTCTTAGGTATGATGTGGTAGTCATTCCAGGCAAGGGAAACTTGAGATAAAGGGATGTGACAGTATTTATGCTGGGTTTGGGCTTTACTTAAGGGCTGTGGCATGATGATCTGTAGTTGTATCCATCTGTGTGTGTAGAAATCTCCCACAATGATGTTCCTGCAGTTATCAACAGTAAGGTAGGCCTCAAGTTGTAGAATATTAATCCTGGTCAAACAAACTAAAAGGAACTATGTGTTGTATTAACTGTACATGTATTTGTAAAGCACTTTAAGGGAGGAAATTTAATTCTCAGATTTTAAAAAGAGTCCCAGCAGGACAAAGACAAGGATTATTTGTTCATTATAAAGTTTGGTGTGAGGAAATAAAAGCCAGCGCATGCCATCTCCCTTTAATTACCTCATAGGGAAGGGTCTCAATCCCCCCTACCCATTGCTTTTGCTTCCAACCCATCATCCTCTAGGGTTTGGATATTTAACACAAAGTAATGGGACAACAGATCTCTCATGCTTCTGAGCGGTGGGTGATCTCAATAATGCATTTGGAGGTCCCAGTTACCAACAATATTACACCTACTCATTATATAAAACTAAGGCTAACTTATGATGCTTCAGCATTTGCCAAAGATAAACTGTACAGCATTAGAACACTAACTGTCAGCGATCACTGTATTTCAAAACTAAAAAAAAGTTCTGAGGATCAAAATATAGCCAATCCCTTATATTTCTAGCCCTAATTACACTTAGACGTTGCAAAATATCAGTGTTTTTAAAAAAAAAATAATAAATAAATTTCAGCTAAGTACATAAGTGAATGTGCACCAAGAATCCAGACATAATATCAATTATGTAAAAAGGTATCTTAAAGCAGGCATGGATGTTAAAGCAAGACAATGTTTAATTCTAAGGGGTAATATAATACCTCCACACCGATGACTGCAATGCATGACCAAGACATCCATGACATATAGAAGTTGAGTCTATGGTATAGCTTTGAAAAACATCCCTGGTAAAAATAAATAAACACAAAATCAGAAGAGTTAAACACAAGCGCACAATTAACAGAACACCTTTCGAGCAGTTCAGAATGTTTGAAAGATATTGAATTGTATCACAGAGCTTTATAACCATTTAAGCTCACAATACCTGTGCAAACCGCAGTTTATGTTTATACATTATGTTAGTGTAAATAAAATTATTATTTTGATATATACAAGTGACAAGCCAGCGGAGACAGCGTGATGCTTTGGGCAATGTTTTGCTGCTACCACCTACCTAAGCATTGTTGCAGACAATGTACACCCTTTCATGGAAACGGTATAGGCCTTTTAAGCAAAAATGGTTCAGGAATGGTTTGAGGAACACAACAACGAGTTCAAGGGGTTCAAGTATTTGTGGGACAAACAAGTCCATGGAGGCCCCACCTCGCAACTTACAGGACTTAAATGATTTGCTGCCAACGTCTTGGTGCCAGATACTATAGTTTCAGATCTAGTGGAGTCCATGCCTTGATGTGTTAGGGCTGTTTTGTCGTCAGAGAGAGACCTACACAATATTGGGCAGGTAGTCATTATGTTATGGCTGATCGGTGTATAAAACAATATGTGCATATATTTATGTAGAGATAGATGTATTTGTGTAAAGTGGATGCACCAACAGGAGTGCGAGGCTAGAGCTGAACACTGTAACTGTAAGCGTTTGAATTATAAGCATGCTAAAACGGAACTGCAGCATGCTTTCTTAGAGCATACTGCTGTTCCTGTGCATAACATCCCTCCTAGCATAGGTGGTTGAAAGTCAGTTTAGTGAGGGGAACAATGATACTGACATGACTAGACTGTTGCCTAGTATATCCTCCTCGTTTGATAGTAAAGAGAAAACCAAACAATATCTGAGTTTATACCCAGATAAGGGACAAATATTTATCCAGCAAATACCTGTTAAACTCCATTATGTTTTTTCTGAAAATCGATCTGAAGTATGGGTAAACCCCCCAAAAAAATTAAAGAAAAAACAATTCCCTCTGTACAACTTAATAACAACACACATGCTGTTTTTTAGTTAGTATGAATTATTGCACAACTCTTACAATCTTTACTTAGAAGCCACATCTGTTCACATGACCATTTCATCAACTTGGCAACATATATGGAGATTCAAATGTAACTCACACCTTTCATGGTATTATTAAAGGGAACATATGCATTTCTATTTGTAGTATAAATTCAGCAGGTTTGCCAAGTTCTGACTTAAAGCAACCTGTGAAAAGTTACCTTACGATATAGCGTATTTGATTCTGTTATGTTTCCAGAACAGGAGACAAAGGTTGTATTACAACACGTCGCAGGTACCCTGTAGTCCCCAGAGTGTTTGTACCAATCTGTGGTTTTCCAATCAGTGTAGTTATGTAGGCCACAGCAGCTGAGCTAGGGAAAAAGAAAAACAAAAAACACACAGTTGGTGGGGGAGCACAGCACAATTGTGAAGTCAAAAGTAGAGGATCTACTTATGCCCACCCAGTATAGATTGAATACAGGAAATGAGGGAAACAATACTTTTTCTTAAAGGGACTGTATCACCCAAACATTGAATGTATGCTTAAAAATGATCTATACATTGTGTTAGCAAAATTGCAAGCAAATACCTAAATTAAAGTGAAAAAATGCGTTTTTACACAGTTCCCAATGAAAAGCAGTTGATTTGCATACCGTGCCACAGGTAATGTCATAAACAAGAGACTCCAGACACATTTAAAACACATTTCTCCTAATTTAGGCATTTGCTTCAAGTTTTGCTAATACAATGTATAGATCATTTTCAATAATTTTTATGCTTTACATGCACATTAAAAACAATGTTCAGGTGATAATGTCCCTTGAAATTGATTCCCTAACTAACTTAGGTCCTATTTTTCTGGAATATGTGACATTGAGCTGTTGCTGCAAAGTTTCCATAAAGTTCTTAAATGGCATTTGAACTTTGCCTTTTTTCAGGTTAGGGTTGCCAGATGTGACAATTATATTTGAACACATATGTTTTACAGGCTGCCCTGCATGTAGAATTTTAATAAGTCTAGAAGAAAATCAATTAGTTAAATAACTGTATCCTCCTGCAAATGAAAGCAGCATAGGGCAGCATGTAAAACTTCTATGTGTATACTAAAAAATGGCCGATCTGACAAATCTATTTAAAGTACTGCTGTTTTCCTCAAAGCTTAGTTGTAGACAGGGAATTATTTCTAGGTGTTAGTTTTTTCCTTTTTTCAATAATGCTCTAAACACCTCTGGGGTGCAACCAAGCTATGCTAGACCTTAGTAAAAAAGACACATGGGAGTCTCTGCTGGAAAACTACCGGGTTGTACAGATGGTCACTGAGCCGGCGCAGCCAATGTATAAAGACCCAGGTGCTTAACCCTGTCGTGGAACGAGCGGTTTTCGCGATCAACAATTCGCAAAAACTGCTCTGGTGGTGCTGCTCTATTTTCTCGATGTCGACGCATTAGGCAGCACTGAAATTTTACTTCTGGGGCACCCATGGAGTGATTCGCAGGCACCATATTGGAGAGGAGCATGCTCCTCCAATATGGCTGCTGCCCTCTTGTGAGTAGAGCGTCAGAAGTGAAAAAAATGTCACTTCCGGCACTCTGATGCGGTTTGCTAAACTGCCCCTAGAGGCAGTCAGCACCATTGCAATGAAAAAAACAAAAAAACTTAATTAGCTAAATATCTAGGGTTAAGGTTAGAGTAATGGTTAGGGTTACAATTAAATTAGGGTTAGCATAAGTGATAGGGTTACAATTAAATTAAAATTAGAATAAATTAAGAATATGGGATAGAGTTAGGGTTACATTTAGTGTGCAGGTTGGGGTCAAAAGGTAAAAATAGTTATAAATGGTTATTGCCCCATAACTCGCAAAAAATAGACGGGATTTTTTTAATGATTGTATTTGTGTTAATTATTTTTTAGGTCAAAGTTAGAAAAATTGTTTGTTTTTTTACATTTTTTCATCATATTTTATGATTTTTTTTGTAGTAAATTATAAGATATGATGAACATAATGAAAGCTCATCTTATGACAATAAAAACAATATATATTTTGTGTGGGTACAGTATGTGAGAAAGAAGAAAATTACAGCTAAACACAAAAACCCCAGAAATGTCAAAACAGCTTGTCACCAAAAGAAAGGTAAAGGTCAAAAGGTACATTTTCCCCAAGGGGTTAAAAAGAGCCTGATTAGTGTCAGAGAACCTCCGCAAAATAGTGTTTGCCAGAGGTCTCTCCCGCAAAGTGTTGGGAGTTATAAAAAGCACAACCGTCATTATACATAACTAATGGAGATTGTGTCTTTTTATTCCACTCCCGACACTTTGAAGTGAGGCAGTTTTTATACATTACCCCCATTGCGTGTACCTGTGGAAGCAAGTATATATGCAAATAAAAATCACCTCTTAGAATACAGGTCATACTAAATAGATGTGGGTTGAAAAGTGAATTAAATCCATCAAGTTCAACCCATCTTACTTCCTGCTGTTGATCCGAAAGAAGGTACCCCCCCCCCCCCCTTCATATTTAGTCATTTAGAATTTTGGTACTAAGAAGAAAAAATCCTTCTTGACTCCAAAAGGCAATTCAATTTATCCTTGGACCAAGAAGCTCTAAAATATGAATGTTTAATCTATTAAATTATAGCCCTCTATTTTCTGCTATTAGGTCACGCAACAGTTTATATAAAAATATAGATATAGTGTGTCGGCAGATAATAACCAGTCAGTCTATTTTGTCTGCCCAATTTTCTGAATACTTTCATTAATCCCCAGCCTTATGCCTATCCCATGCATGCTTTAAGTCCCTAAATCTGTATTAACCTCTACCACTTCTGATGGAAGACTATTCAATGCATCTACCACCTTCTCAGTAAAGTAATACTTCTAAAATAGCATGGTTCTCAATATGTGTTTTAGTTTATTTGTTCATAGACATTTTCCTAAATGGCACAACTCCAAAATGTCACCTGGTGGCTAGCACCGATTGGTTTGAACCTGAAGCACAGGCAAAACCGAGGCTATCAAAGTGTAGGCCTGAAGCACAGGCAAATCCCAGGCTATCAAAGTTTCCCGATGTGGACGCCAGAGTGTGCTGGGAGATAACGTTCAGGAAGCCCGCCCAAGGGCTATGAAAAAGTTTAGTAGGTTCAGGGAGATCTGCCAAAAGGCTTGTGAACTAGCTAGGGTATCAATAGCCTGGATCCTCAAGAACCCAAACGGACCCACCAATGTACTAAAGATTTGAACGAGGTGAAGGGAAAAAAGGAACTCGCCAAAAGTCCCTAAAGAACAGGAGAGCTGCAAAGATGGACCCTCCCTGAGTAGGCGGAAAAAAACTGGGGAGAGGTTATAAAGTAATCGGAACTGAAGACGCATTATTCACAGAGCACAATCAGGAGCAGTATAAAAAATAAAAAAAAGAGGGAGACTCAAAACCACAGCCATAGTTACCCCAATTAGAGTGAAGATATAGAGTATATGCCATCTACTGCCATATCCTTGAAAAAGTCAAAAGGAGGCCTGGAGGGATGCCAACCAGGGAGCATTGCGGACTGATCCTGCAGGGGTCAGAGTGTCTAAGCACATGCTTGCCAGGGACATCTGGAAAAGGTACTCTGACGACCACAGTCTCAAGAATTTTAGGCTGTTCATCTGCAGCCCCTGACTGGAAGGAACCATTCAATACCTGGGCTGGTGAGATTGCTAGAAGTACTGCATCATTTAGGGCCCGAGACACATTTGACAACAGGTATGTTCAGTGATATAACTGCTCCTGTCACCTGTGTACATGAGTGTGATGCAAATTATTCAGTGATTATGACATACACACAAAGGATGATGTGAATCAAATAAAATGTTTAATTGTGAGATCAGTTATCTTTGAACATCGGATGAGAATGACGGATTAGGCAACCTTCTATTTGTGTATTCATCACTTCATCACTTTGCTATCTTTCAACCCTTTGTGCACATTGAGGTTTTACTACTGGGAGCATAATCACTGAGTTGGAGGAGCTGGTTCAAAAATGGGGGCACATCAATGAACTACATTTCCCATGATTCCCAGATTGCCTTAAGGGTGACTGAGAATTATGGGACATGTGGTTCCTAAAGATGTGCTACTTTAGCAGCAGCCAGGTCAGTACCTTAAAGTAAAAAAAATAAAATAAAGCACTTTACACATTCACACACATTACTAGCCCTAGTCCTATACCCCCATTAGTGATCACACATATGTCTATGAGTGTGCACATATGAGTGTAAGTGTGCATATAAGTGAGTAGCATATTTTACTGTGTGCATGAGTGAATGTCAGAGTAAGTGTCAGTGTAAGTGTGCAGATGAGTGCATGTTACAGTGTAAGTGTGCATATGAATGAGTAGCAGATTTTACTGTCTGGTAATCATTAAGCTACAGTCAAAGAAGAACCCCTATAGAACGTTTTTACAATTAAACAATGTTTTATGGCAAAAAAAAATTGCTTGGTTTTGATTTTTTTCCCATATGGTAGTCTAATATTGAGGCCTTTACTTTTTTTCCCCCCAATAAGATCCAAAATGTGGGGGTCGTCTTATAATCAGGGTCTTCTTATAATCGAGCAAATACAGTATTGCCTTTCAGATGTGGGTCTGATAGGCGTTTTGGTGAATAATTTGCAGGAGCTGGTTCAGTGTTTGAGTGGATTCTCAGCAATCACCTTGATCATGGACAGCTCCTGATGTGCCTGGCTGATCTTCAACATCTGACTACACCACACTGAGGAAAATGCTGTCCTTTTGTTCCACAGAACAAGTGTCTACAGGATAGAAGATTGATTTCTATTCATGTCTTCTATCCCGTTATCATGCAGCATGTACATTCTATGGTAGTTCTTCATCTTGTTATTGATCATGCATATTAAAATCTTATTGAAGTATCTGAGCATCTACTTTGCAATCACAGCTTTTGTAATGAACATTTGAACACACAAGTTCATGTAGTGTATGTACCAACTACTGTATTTGATTCAATGGCTTCTTGAGATCCACAGGGATTTGCTGGAACCATGAGGTTGCAGAGCGCCAGCTCACACTCATTGAAGTTGGATGAGTGTTGCTGTGCCACACCTGCCGGTGTTATCTTTTTCATCTTCTTCAGTACCTGTCTCCTGCAATCTGAGTACCTGCAATATGACAGCACAGCATGAAGTTCTGTGTCATGATGCAGATATGTCAGATGAGTTGTGTTCACGGTCTGATGTGAAATACAGGTGTGTATGTTCCCTGTGTTTGGGACTGTATAATTTGGACCATGATGAAGAAACTATTGTAAATACACTAACTATTTGTTCATGGTGGCCACCAGACTGGTCAGCTTGGCAAATGTATTAACACTTAGGTGTTTTTGTCTGTGGCCCCAATTCCCTGATGGTAACATTTGGCCAATTCCTGCTTCAATGGTTTGTTTTGATCATAAGAGAATTTGCTTGCTCGTTTGGACTTTATCATTGAACACATTTTTATTTCCACACAGAGGTTCAGCTAGGTTGAAAATGTGTGTATTCCTTGCAATATCCACATTCCATTAAAATTCACTATGCTGCTAAGAACAAAGTGCTTTTGACTGACAGTACAGTGAAACTATGAAATGTATCTTTTTTTGTATGAATAATTGGGCATCTACATCTGTTTCAGTTCTGTTTCAAATTTTTGTGTAATGTGTGGGAAAACCCTCTGACTGTTTGGGATTGTGCATCTTTATTTAACAATGTTTGAAATGTGATTCATATTGCCTGGTTTAACTTTAATGTCTGCATTAGATTTTTTTTTTTTTTTAAACACAGATTGGCTCTGTTAAACTATGGTCTACATGGCGGTAATTTAGAGGGGAAAAAAAAATCTCTCAATAACACACCCGTTAATGATAACCGCTCCTCGTATGATCACTGATTAACATGCATTTCAACTGTTTTTCATGGTTTCCTGAACGTGTGTGGTAATCTCCTTGTGTGTTCAAGGTGTATTTTTGTAACAGGTGCTGTAACCAGGGGCGTTGCTAGGTCTCCAAAAGATCCGGGGCTGCAGCCCGTGATAGATTTGATAGAAGTGTAGTAAATAAGCTCACATGCTTAGGCGGCATACAGACTGATATAATTGACGCCAATGAACAATATATATATATATGGGTATATATCAGGGCTCAACAAATCCCAGGCATGGTGCCATCGCTGCTGGGATCATTTTATTTATTTATTTATCCAGTGGAGCGGGAGCAGTGTGTGCACCGGCGGCACAGTCTTATAGTGTCCGAGCACTGAGTGTGCTCAGCAGGGCTAGAAACAGCAGGGCACGGACCAGGCTAGAATGAGGTACAGCAGCCAGGAGGGGGACATATTGATAGATGCACTTTTTTATTGTAAACAACAAAAAAATTGCTGACTTGTGTGTAAGTGTATGTGACTGACAGTGTGTGTGTATGACTGACTGCATGTGTGTGACTGATTGTGTGTTTATGTGACTGTGTGTATGTCTTCCTGTGATCGACTGTATGTGTGTGTCTGTCTGTTACTGTGACCAACTGTATGCGTGTCTGTATGTGTGTGTCTGTCTGACTGTGACTGACTCCACAGCAATAAAACTCACAGTAATGTGCAGTGTGTGTGTATCACAGTCTCATCAGCAATAAATCTCACAGTAATGTGCAGTGTGTGAGTATATCACATACTAATGCTGCACAAAAACTCACATTACACTTATACACATAAATACACAGCCACAAATACACACACATGCAGACACACATACATACACACTCCCTTACACACAGAGATACACAATCCCACTTACACACACACCAACTTACATCCCACATACACACACACACACACACACACACACGTATGTGAGAAAATTCCCATGATTTGAGATGACTGAGCATACAACATTTTGTGTACATTGCATACACCATTTACCAGACTTTGAGAAAAAAGTCGACCAATAGTCTCATAATATGTCATAATATAGGGGACATCACACACACCCCCACCCTTACACCCCCACATAGACAACCTTACACCCCCACACTCTCTTACACACACACACACACATCCAGACAACCTTACAAACAGACACCCTTATACATACAGATTGCCTTTCCCACACAGATATTCTGCCACGCAGACACGTGTTTAAACCTGCACAATCTGCCACTCACACACACACACACACACACTTGCATTCTACCACTCACACACATAACTCTGCCACTCATGCTTACACTCACTCACACACACTTTCTCTCTTCCAAACACCGACACCCACTTACAGTCTGCCACTCACATACATGCACACTCATAACTCTGCCACTCACACCCACTTACACTCTGCCACTCACATACATACACACTCATAACTCTGCCACTCTCACTTACACTTGCCAGACTCACATTCAAAGCTTGAGGGGGGTAGTTGAGCCTGAGGGGCGGAGCTGAGCAAAAGAGGGCGGAGTCTGGTGCTGTCTAGCATCCAGATTGCAGCATGCAGGGGGCGAACCGAGCATGAGGGGGCAGGGCCACGCATGAGGGGGCGTGGTCAGAGTATCCATCAGGGGCTATGGAGGGGAGATCCAGGTCTTCAGCCCCAGTAGCCCCCCCCTAGCGACGCCACTGGCTGTAACTATCTATTACAAGTAATCAGTTGCGGTAATTTTTAACGGGTGCTGTCATTTTTAATGGGTACAGTATTTTTTTTTAGCGCATCCGTCATCATAACGGCCATGTGAATTCCCGATAATGGCAGTTTTTTCATTAACAGGAGCCTGTGTGCCTTGGGAGACAAAAGATCTGGGGGAAAATATTCTCCCTGGACTGCCACACGTCTCCATGGAAACGTCTCCCCCCATGTAACAACTTGCCTGCATCTACATGAATACAGAATTGACCATAATCCGGAACATCTGTAAGGAATTAATATAAACACCTGTTTCTGGATTTCATCAACTTCTTTGTCCGTTATGCTGCCATTGTACCGTTCAAATGCACTTTGCATCGGGAGCAGTTCATAGTCCATCTGTAAGAGATATGTTGTGATGGAATGAAACAGCTGAGATAGCAAAATAACAAAAAAAGTATAATTTATTTTAAATAAAACATGCAGATTTTAAGAATGAAAGAAAGTTTAGTTAGTTTGGGGGAAAAAAGTAAATTTAATAATGGGATAAAGGAAATCAGGTAAGCAGTCTAACTAGTTTTTTTGTGTTATGTTTGATATGTGAAATTTAATAAAAACGTTTCTTATTTTAAAAAAGGTCAACGGTAGTGATATTTTACATATGAAATAAAACACAAGTACTCGATTCAACACCATTTTTAACTTATTTATAGTTGTTCGTAATTTTTTTAATGTGTAAATATATTTACAGTTGTACGTTAACATTTTTGGTAAAGATGGTAAAGCATTAAATAGCCACGTTAATGGCAGGAGGGGGGTCCTTAAAAATTATTTTAGGGCACTAGGTCATAAGCTTAAAAAAATTAATATTCTCTGAAATATTACCAGTAACACTCACTAAAGCAGGGAGACGGCGGGAGCTTAGGGAGATTGATGTATAGCATGGTATAAAGAGGGACTTAGTTTTTGGGAGAACTTGGCAGACTTTACGATCAGAAGGCATGGACTCTACAGCAGGCATGGACTGCACCTCAATGATGAGGGGGCTGCAGTACTAGGGGAGAGGATGACAAGAGATTTGGAGGAGTGTTTAAACTAGGCTCTGGGGGACAAGGGTTAAGATAGAAATGGAGTTTTAGCTAGAATAGAATGGAAGTGGAGTTAAGTTTTGAGTAAAAGGGGTGACAAAAGTGGTAGGTTAGCATAGGTAATAAGGAGGTACATAAAAATAAACCCAAGAAATTAGCCACTCATGTACTAAATATTACACTGACTGTTATCAGGGCTGGGCTGGACTGGCCCACCGGGATACTGGGAAAAATCCCAGTAGACCGAGAGAAAGAGAGAGACTGTAGAAATGAGAGGAGAGAGACTACACACATAAGGTGGGGGAAGAGGGAAAGACAGACAGTCATGGGGAGTGCCACTCCCGCAGGGAAAGTCCTGTGGTGCAAGCTTGGCAGTGGACTGGGTGCTGAGGCAAATCCTTGGTGCTGGGGAAAGTCTTGAGTGCAATACGTGTACGGAGGCAAGTCCTGTGAGTGCAATCTGCATGCTGGGGTAAGTCAATACATCCACCTAGTATGTACACCCCTGCACAGGGCAATATATGCCCTCAGTATGTCACGACAATAGACGTGACTGGTAAGTCCTGCTGTTTTGATTGTGGTTCTTAGTTGTGGTATTATGCACACAATCAGGCTGTAACTGACATGAATCCAGCACTCTAGCCAGGTCTGTGAATGCACTCACCTAATTACATGGGCAGAGTGCCAATGTCTACCAAGCACACTCTAGCCCCCAGACTACGATTATAAATGTCCCTATAGCTACTGCAGTTAACTTGCAAAAAAAGAAAGAAAAAAAAGCAAAGCATAAAACCTAGGGTACTGCCAAACTCAGGACAAATATTAGGATCTGGTTGCAGGTTTTTTTTTTTTAGTCTTTGTGGATGTGGAAAAGATTTTTCACTTAAAACAGAAAAAAATTCCATCATATTTTATAAATTTAAGGTAATCACAGTACTGGTATCTAAAGAAAGCCCTTCTTATCCTGAAAAAAAACAATACAATTTATAATTTGCGTAGGTACAGTAAATGAGAAAGCGGAAAATTACAGCTAAACACAAACACTGCAGGGATGTTAAAAATGGCCATTGTCCAGAAAGACAAAAGGGGTTAAAATAACTTTTTTCTGTTCATACCAATGAGTACTTCTAAGCAGATTTTAATGAACCATTTATGCAAAATAGGATTAACTGACGTAAAAAAGTGCTTTAATGTGTGGCACCCATGTTTAAAAATCCCTCCCAGGCAATTACAGGCCAGTGAGCTGGATAGCTGTAGTGGGTAAATGATTTGAAAGGTTGTTAAAAGGTATCCATTAAAAATAAAAAAAAAAAAAAATTGATCTTGAATCAGAATAAAATTAGGAGTCAAAATGGTTTTGTCCGTGGCTAGAATACTGAGAATTAACATAAAATTGTAAAAGTTCAAACTTGACAAATGTTTTACGTGGAGCACCCTGGTTGTCTGTCCTGTGTCCTCCTCTTTTAAATTTGTTTATTAATGATGTCCCAAGCTGCATCGAAAGCCATGTGTCAGTGTTTGCTGAGGACACAAAATTAGGGAGGGATAATACAATCTAACCTTTGTTTCTTCTCTGCAGGATAATTTAGATTTGGGGGAATAGGCAGGCAAATGAGGTTCAATGTAGAAAAATGTAAAATTATGCGTTTTGGGAAAAATAATCATGCAACGTATACTTTAAATCAGGGGTCCTCAAACTTTTTAAACAGGGGGCCAGTTCACTGTCCCTCAGACCGTTGAAGGGCCGGACTATAGTAAAAATAAAAACTATGAAGAAATTCCTATGCACACTGCATATATCTTATTTTGAACAAAACGAGAACAAATACAATATTTAAAGTAAAGTTAAATCAACAAACTTACCAGTATTTCAATGGGAATAGTGTGCCAGTCAGATGCCCAGGAATATTTTGCCAGTCAGATGCCCAGGAATATTTTGCCAGTCAGATGCCCAGGAATATTTTGCCAGTCAGATGCCCAGGAATATTGTGCCAGTCAGATGCTCAGGAATATGATGCCAGTCAGATGCCCAGGAATATTTTGCCAGTCAGATGCCCAGGAATATGATGCCAGTCAGATGCCCAGGAATATGATGCCAGTCAGATGCCCAGGAATATGATGCCAGTCAGATGCCCAGGAATATGATGCCAGTCAGATGCCCAGGAATATTTTGCCAGTCAGATGCCCAGGAATATTTTGCCAGTCAGATGCCCAGGAATATTGTGCCAGTCAGATGCTCAGGAATATGATGCCAGTCAGATGCCCAGGAATATTTTGCCAGTCAGATGCCCAGGAATATGATGCCAGTCAGATGCCCAGGAATATGATGCCATTCAGATGCCCAGGAATATGATGCCATTCAGATGCCCAGGAATATGATGCCAGTCAGATGGCCAGGAATATTATGCCATTCAGATGGCCAGGAATATTATGCCATTCAGATGCCCAGGAATATGATGCCATTCAGATGCCCAGAAATATGATGCCATTCAGATGCCCAGGAATATGATGCCATTCAGATGCCCAGGAATATGATGCCAGTCAGATGGCCAGGAATATGATGCCATTCAGATGCCCAGGAATATTATGCCAGTCAGATGCCCTGGAATATTATGCCATTCAGATGCCCAAGAATATTATGCCAGTCAGATGCCCAGGAATAATATGCCAGTCAGATGCCCAGGAATAGTGTGCCAGTCAGATGCCCAGGAATATTATGCCATTCAGAGCCCAGTAATATTATGTCAGTCAGAGCCCAGGAATATTATGCCAGTCAGATGCCCAGGAATATTATGCCAGTCAGATGCCCAGGAATAGTGTGCCAGTCAGATGCCCAGGAATATTATGCCATTCAGATGCCCAGGAATATTATGCCAGTCAGAGCCCAGGAATATTATGCCAGTCAGATTCCCAGGAATATTATGCCAGTCAGATTCCCAGGAGTATTATGCCAGTCAGATGCCCAGGAATATTTTGCCAGTCAGAGCCCAGGAATATTTTGCCAGTCAGAGCCCAGGAATATTATGCCAGTCAGATTCCCAGGAATATTATGCCAGTCAGATGCCCAGGAATAATATGCCAGTCAGATGCCCAGGAATAATATGCCAGTCAGATGCCCAGGAATATTATGCCAGTCAGATGCCCAGGAACATTATGCCATTCAGATGCCCAGGAATATTATGCCAGTCAGATGCCCAGGAATATGATGCCAGTCAGATTCCCAGGAATATGATGCCAGTCAGATTCCCAGGAATATTATGCCAGTCAGATGCCCAGGAATAATATGCCAGTCAGATGCCCAGGAATAATATGCCAGTCAGATGCCCAGGAATATTTTGCCATTCAGAAGCCCAGGAATATGATGCCATTCAGAAGCCCAGGAATATTTTGCCAGTCAGAGGCCAGGAATATTATGCCAGTCAGATGGCCAGGAATAGTGCTCGTTATCCCTCCCTCCTCCCCCGCTTCCCCATCACTTACCTCCAGCTGCTGTGTCCCCGGACGTCTCGCGCGGTGTCCTCCTGTGGAGGAGGGAAACAGTTACCGGATCCGGATGTGACGTAACGTCACATCCGGTCGCGGTGATTTTTTATTTATTTTTTTTTTTTTCTTCCTGCAGCCGCATCCTTTGCGGCTGCCAGAAAGAAAAAAAAAGTAAACGGGGTGGGTGCCGGCAGCACCCCCCGCGGGCCACATAAATGCCCTCGGCGGGCCGCATGTGGCCCGCGGGCCGTAGTTTGAGGACCCCTGCTTTAAATGGTATCTGCCAAGGGGGAAAAAAAATCTTCTACTGAGAAGGATTTATAAATACTTGTAGACAACAAACCTTGCAACCGTGCTCAATGTCAACAAGATACTGAATGAATAAAAAATGTATTTTGATTTAAGGGAGGAGGATATCATCTTACCTACAAGTCTTACCTACAAGTAAGAATGTGCAGTGCAGTACTGTGCACAGGTTCTTAAAAAGGACATTATGGTACTCGAAAAAGTGCTAAGGAGGGCTATAAAATAAATAAGGGGAATTGGAAGATCTTCATCATGAAGAGACACTACAAAAGTTGCATTGGTATATACTAAAAAATCAGCATCTTAGAGCGGATATTTTAATATTTAATCTATGCAGGGCCAATATAAAGAGGATCTCTAGTGACCTGTTCATTAAAAGAAATGTACAAAGAACAAAAGGTCATTATCTGAGCAAATATTTCATAGACAACAAAGGAAGGTATTCTTTATGGTAAGGACAACACAAGGTATGAAATTCACTGCGAAAAGAGGCAGTGATATCAAATACAATTGATGCCTTCAAAAAGGATCTGGATAATCAAATCGATTTAAATAACTAGTCAATTTAAATCATGATTTTTAAATGTAAAGACTCCTTCTTGCTGATAGTTCTATGCTTTAATATTTAAAACCAGGTGAAGATTTAACATTTAGTATAACCGGTCAGATTAGTAAAACAGATGAGATTTTAGGTTAATCACTCATATCTGGAGAACTACTTAAATTGTTTTAATTAACGAAAACAATAAAACATTATATAGAATTGATGGCGAACCACAACTGGCAGCCTAAGTCATCTGTTGTGGCACAAGGCCAGGTTGCTGACATTATGGGCAGGTGGGCCCCACAGAAAGCAGACGTCACAGGTGGGGTTACAGACTGGTTCTCAGTGAAAAAGGTGACATCGAAAGGCTGCTGGAGCAAGTTCTGTGAGTGCAAATATTCTTTATTTATATAGTGTGGCTTACAGGGAGCCTATAAAAGGTTTTATATTCCTGAGTGCAGTCATATTAAATCGGACCTGACCGAAGATGCATGTCCCTGGTTGTTCTTCACCATGTTGCGCATGCGAGGGGCCACATTGATGACGAGTAGCCACACAAAGAAGAGAACTAGCAGCATCATGCATGCTCAGTACAGCAGAGAACAACCAAGGATGCATCTTCGGTCTGATCCACCAAAGATCATAAAGCACAGAAATGTAAATTGGAGGGCTATAGGGTGAAAAAATGCCATGGGAAGCAGCATGGTAGGATGTCTGTGCGTGAGGTCAACACACTGGCACCATGTTGCCTTCCACTAGACAACAAGGAGCTGTGGGTGCTGATTTAGGCAAGTCCTGGGTGTGCAATGTGGGTGATGGGGCATGTCCTGGGTGTCAAAAGTGGGTGATGGTGTCACAAACCATCATGCCTGTGACTCCAGGACCCAATCACTTGGGTCCCATTACCCCAGGTCATGGACCAATCTTGTGGTTCCAGCCTCTTCCCTCAAGTAAATGTTGTGCCTTTTTCCCTGGTCCATCAAGCATTGCTCCAACTAGCCACCAGCACTTCCCTGACCTGACTACCTACGAGCTAGAACCCTTAAGAGGAAGACAGACCCGCAACAATCAGCCATAATACCAGTTGCTCCTCAAAATAACTCAGCACAATGCATTCTGGGTGGGAAGGAGGCCAATCTATGGAATATCCAGAGAGACATCAGACTTTGTATTAAGTGCCACATGCAGGCTCTCTAACACTTTAGCCGTACCCGGACTATTTGTGTTGAAAAGTCCCGGTCCAAACAAAGTGTTAGAGAGCCTAATCACTGAACAATACTGCTCAAAAACGTCCTCACAGCTGGGTCGCTCTCAAAATCAGAAAGTAGGCACTTCAGGGATTGGACACTCAAATCAAGCCCCAGCCCTCATGTATGGATTGGGAAGTAGCTCCTTGCACCATTGGTCGCTACTCTTCGGATGTCCATATATGGGAGGCCTGGTCGCTCATCACATCATTGGCTGCACAGTTAAAGTGGCAGTATTCAGTCCAATGACCATGCCCTTTATTCTGCCTTGTTTTTTTTTCTTGATCTGGACCTAGCCGAGGAGACACTAAGCAGCAAGACTGCCCAGAGATGCCCTCCCTAGAGGCCTGTTGCCCTGGTTTCCATGACCCTAGTTCCCAGATCTTACTATACCAAGGGTGCTTCCAAACAACCTGGCCTGACCTTTTTAACTGCAGCTCCAGAACACTACCCCTACTTCTTGTGCTTTCAATGCAGGCAAGCAGGGCATGACACACCAGACCTCCCAAACTGAGCCCCTGCACTGAGTTCCCAAGTTACCCCAGCCCCACTGCCTTTGTACCCCATCAGTCTCACTGCGTAAGCATTAACTGGAGCGATCAGTTACTATCCAGAGGATTATTATCCTCTTGCCACAGACACCCCCCCCACCCCCGATTAGCTGGGGACCCCAATGCTGAATATACCTGTGTGCCCCTGGTACAGCAGCCTAAAATCCAACACTACCAGCCAGTTAAACGCAATGGCAGGCTGGCGAAGGGTCTCTAGAACTCAGGTTCTATCCTCACACTGGTTCAGCCAGATGTCTTAAGCCACACACAACCACTGGATTACATTATAGATGTTTGGGTGGCCAGCGGCTATGTCCACCAACTACCCATGGTCCGAGTCCATCTGGATTGGGGCACCCGGAAGGGGGAGACTACTTATGTTGTTGATAAGGGATAATGATTTTGGGAGACAAAAGGAAAACAAGAGATCATTGATTTTTTTTTCTTCTTAATTTTGTAAGGACCAATGTATTTGGGACCCAATGTCCTACAGATCTATTTTTATCTGCACCTTTTTTCTGATACATGTCAGCCCCTTTTAATTGTTGTGGTGGTCAGCTTCCTTTGGGTATATGTCTTTGTGACCTAATGATTTGCCATTTCAAGGAGCTCTGTACTGTGGCCATCATCTTGGCCCTAAGTATGATGGTTTCCTAACTATTCTAGGGTGTGTGGTAATTCACATTTTCTGGATAGGTCGTCAGCCCTAGACGAAAATAGATGACAAAAGTTAAGCGCGTGAAAAACAAAGCCTATGGAGCCTGGCATGGGTCTAATTTTTGTGGGGCTTTCTCGATGTACAATAATTTTTTTTGATCAGTGAGAATGGTGATGGATGTTTCAGTTCCCTCCAACAGGTGGCGCCATTCCTCTAGCGTCAGATTGATAGCTAATAGTTCACGATAGTCCTCGTTAGATAGAAAGTAAGAACAAGGTTGGAGCTTATTGGCTCTTTGATCTCTTTCCAACAATATTGTTCCTGCTGCAATCTCTGAGGCATCTACCTCCAATATGAATTGTTGACTGGGATCTTGAATTTTTAGTATGAAGGTTGGCTCCCTTTTTTAGTTTAAAGTGCAATAATGGGGGCTATGATGTGAAAAAAAAATATATGGACGAACCATTGGTAGGTGTAAAAAAAAAAAAAAAAAAAAAAAAAAAAAAAAAAACACTAATATTTGTATTCATTTCAGTTCCTTGGGTTCTTCCAAATAATTTGGGCCAATTAAATTATCAAGATCCATTTCCAACTGAGGAGAAAATAGAATATAAACCATGTGTTGCCTCAGCAAAAAATGAATGTTCCCTAAGACATTGCAGGACTTGTTTGACAGGTCTGCGGTATTCCTCCATATCTTTAGAATATATTAAGATTTCATCAAGATAGATAATGAGAGAGGAGCATGTCTCGGAAAACATCATTCATAAAATTTGGGGAAACAGCAGGCATATTACATAGGCCAAACGGCATTACTAGATACTCATAGTGGCCATATCTGGTGTTGAATGCCATTTTCCATTCCACTTAACCAATCAAATTATACGTGCTCCACTGGTAAACTTTAGAAAACATCTTTGAGCTGATCATGAAGTTCAGGGATTAGTGGTAGAGAATATTTATTCTTAACAGTGATTTTGTGACGTCCTCTAAGTCAATGTATGGTTGTAATAACCCCCCTTTTTTACTGACAAAGAAAAAAATTGCTCCTGTTGGAGATGCAGAGCGCCTAATGAATCCTCCTTTTAGCTTCTCTTCGATATACTGGGCAAGGTTTGATTTTCTGGATGTGACAAGGGGTAAGTATGACCTGTGGCAGTAGTTGATCCACTTAATATAGTTCCGTAGAACAATCATAGGAGATAATGAATCAGATTTATTCCCTACTTTTTGGGGCAGACTGTGACTAAATGTCCCAACAGTATAAACCTAACCCTAGGACTTGTAACATTGTTTTTCCTCCACTGACAACTGGTCCTATTTCCATAGGTTCTGCAACCGAATATAGTTTCTGTAATGAGCTTAGAATAAGGTTGCATAGGAAGATGGAACAGACAAAGTTTGTTTCCAATCTTCTCTCTTGGTACCAAGCTTCTAATCTTAAGCAAAGGGAGACCAGATTATCCAAGTCATGTGGTAAATCCCTATAGGTGAGGGCATCTTTAAGGGAATCATTTAAGCCTCTCTGGAATACAGCCCATAATGTGCTAGCATTCAAAACCATCTTGTACGCTAAAGTTCTAAATTCAAAGACATATTCAGTGCTGTATTTACCGCGAGGCTGGGGCCCCCAGCACTGAAGTTAAAAAAAAAAATCCGCCCCTTTAAAAAAAATAAAACGCGCTTGCAGGCAGAGACGGAGGTGAGAGGGGATCAGAAGATCCCCCCTTACTATCTCTGCCTGCCGGAAGGCTGCACAGGCAACCAAACAGGCAGCACAGAGAAACCTCCGTGCTGCCTGTTCGGCTTCCTGTGCAGTGTGACATGGAAGTGCCGACAGTCACGTGACTGCCGGCAGGCTGCACAGGCAACCAAACAGGCAGCACAGAGAAACCTCCGTGCTGCCTGTTCGGCTTCCCGTGCAGTGTGACATGGAAGTGCCGACAGTCACGTGACTGGCGCACTGACGTCATACGAGCGCCGGGTCACGTGACCTGTCGGCACAACCGCCTTGGAGCCGAACAGGCAGCATGAAGGGGGCCATGCTGCCTGCCACTAGCCACCAGGCAGAGGTAAGTGCTGGGGAAATGGGGGGATTTGGGAAAATTGGCTGGGGCTTATTAAATGACAAATAACACTGGCATATTATTGGGCAAATTGGCAGGGGCATATTAAATGGCAAATAACACTGGCATATTATTGGGAAAATTAGCAGGGGCATATTAAATGGCAAATAACACTGGCATATTATTGGGAAAATTAGCAGGGGCATATTAAATGGCAGAATAACACTGGCATATTATTGGGCAAATTAGCAGGGGCATATTACCGGTAAATGGCAGAATAACACTGGCATATTATTGGGCAAATTGACTGGGGAATATTAATGGCAAATACTGGCATAATATTGGGGAAATTGGCTGTGACTTATTAATGGCAAATAATACTTGCATATTATTGGGCAAATTGGCTGGGGCATATTAATGGCAAATGATACTGCATATTATTGGGCAAATTAGCTGGGGAATATTATGGGCAAATAATATTGGCAATGTGTATGTAATGGGGTGATGGGGCATGTCCTTGGTGTGCAACGTGGGTTATGGGTCATGTCGTGGGTGTGCATCGTGGGTAGGGGGGGTGCCCAAAATTTGTCTGCCTAGGGCAGCACAAAACCAAGATACACCACTGGACATATTGTGCTACTGTTCCCTTTCCTTGCTTAAGTTCCATCAAGTTAGTTGATATCAGCCTGGGGCATAAAATACTGCCTGGAATGCAACATCTGCACCCATTAGTAGATTGATAATAAACAATCCTCAGTCTAAATTAGAAGCATAGGTCTGTGGCCGTGTACGAAAACGTAGGATACACTGATTAAGGAAACCTCGATTTCTCAGGCAAGGGCATTTTTGGTGGCTTAATGAAGGGGGCGGAACTGGAACTGGCAGCAGCATTTTCAGATACCGTTCTTGGAGAAGAGGCGAGACTGGTCATTTGGCGCAAGAGATCAATGACTTCATCCACCTTTCTATCTAGAGATTGCAGGTGTGTAATGTAGTCGTACCTAGGGCAGCACAAAACCAAACAATATACAACATACTAAGATCATAATAGAACAGCAAGTGTTCATAATATGAGTCATAGTGAGTAACATTTTTTTTATGCAAGGTACATTGGTTAGGTCCATGACTGAACACCTATCAGACAGATTCTAATTGTGAGTTGTTGTACAAGCACTTGCTATGCACAATGTGCAGCAGAATTCACATCACATCTTCATACCTCTACACAGAGCTGCCAATGTGAATATTGGCATGAGACATGCATATTGTGAATTACCACACATCTCTACGGGAGCCATTTGATTCGTTTCTAAAAGATCTTGAATATGCCTATTTACAGACAAATCAAGTTGGAGTCTAATCACAGGGGAAAGCTGCAATTTCATTTTCATTTCATTATTTTCCCGAATTTTTATGTTCTAGAATAGTGATGGCTAATGTTTCTGTTTGAGTGTCCAATCTTCCAACTAAATGCAAGTAATGTGCCAGTAATGCTAGCGCATATTCTTTCTAAGTGTGTATGCATGTGCATGGTTATATATATATATATATAGATATAGATATGTGTGTGTGTGCGCGCGCACGTGTGTCAGAGTAAGTCTTTGAGGGAAATTGCTGATCTTGTGCAGACATCAAAGGGTTTGTCCTGAGCGCTGTATTTGAGTATAAATTGCTCCAATTAGTGTAAGAGTCTCTCCTATTGAACATTCATAAGAATCTATTATTGCTCCATGACATATTGCACTATATATTGTCTTTTTCATGTCATCCCCTGCTGATTACATTTTCCATGAACAATATATCTGGGAAGTATATCTTTATTTTATCCCTTTAGATATGCGCTTGTTTTCTCTTCATGTTCTATTTTTCCTTCCTGGGATAACTATGGGTTTTTGTCCCTGAAATAGCAGTACTCACCGAATTTAAAAGTGGGATACTTTCTTAAAAAGAGACACACACACTTTGTGCTTATTAGCACCCATCACATTTTCTTATTTCCATGCCTTTAACATGCTAAAAGAAATGTGTTTGTTCTAATTCCATGAGCTAATAGACCATCTGCAATATATATTCAAGCGGTTGATGAACATCGTCGAGGGAAGGTGTTGTGTAGCTAGAATAACCCAGGATCCAATTTATTGTCTGTTGAAAGGGCGCGGAGTGTTTATAATAAATTTTAAATTAGGGAGATTGAAGATTGTTGTAGTTTAATTTAAATGAAATTTGGACTATTACCTATATAGGAGTTTAGAGGGACAGCTCCACCTAGCTTATTTTCTGCATCTTGTACATGTTTTAAAAACACTTTGATTAATTAAATGCATTTTCTCTGATCAAATATGGATTGTTATTCTACAAGGAATAAAAGTAAAGTTAAGTTAGTCCCTGAAAAGAAATGGCTGGGCAATATCTAGAAAGTGCGACTGAGTTGGATGTCAACAACAAAACTGAGAAAAATTGTTATTTTTGTCCTTAATGACCAAAGCACCAAAACCGGTGTTTGGGCACGCACAGCTGCCGAAAATGTAGGGGAGGCTCAATTTGAGCGTTCATTACAATTTGAATGTCCGACTGTGGCCACTCAAAATGTGGCCTCATCTGACACTGGGGATCCCGCTGCAAGTCCCTTTGGCAAGATCCACAGCACAGCTCATGACGGGAGCACATCTGCCAACCACACTGCATACCATATGGAAAAGCCAGGGCTTCTCGGTAATTTATGAATCTGGGTCGTGTGGTATGGAAATAAAAAAAATATAGAATATGGAAATATATGAAAAAACAAATGCGTCTTCAGGGTTGGTCTGTTCAGGCCTCTATTTTGCCAATCCCCTGTAACCGCATAAATCCAATCCATCCCTCTCCCACTTAATATTCACTTAATCCTCCATAATCCATCACCTAAGAGATTTATCTTCATTAAAATGAGAAAAATGCAAATATTTTTAAGTTAAAGGTTTTCCAAAAAACTCCCTCATACTTCTCTGGCAACCTCCTATGTGAAACCACCTCGCTCCAATAGCTTGAACAGCGTGTAACGTCATAACTCCACCTTCCTCCCAATCTCACGTTTTTTTTTTTATACCCATGATTTAGTGGAACTATAAAATGTGGTCTCTTCCTGCATGAACACTGGTCCCACATATATAGTCTCTCTCCTTCAGATAGCACAATCCAGCAGGGACAATAGATCTGTGCTCTCTCTTGACTAGGGTTGCCACCTGGGCGGTATTTTACCGGAACAGCCGGTAATCTAGTGTCTGGAGCCGGTGCACTTAAAATACCGACAATGCTAAACCCAGTATTTTTTGCAGTATGGGGAGTGTCACGTTCAAAATATTCCCCCTGGAAACACAACCAGCAGTAAAAGGTTCCACAGCTCTGACTAACAGCATTACAGTAGAAACGGAGGATACAAGTATTTGTGGAGCAGCTCTGGACCTTTCAAACAGTGCCTTGTCCTCAGGTATATTGCACTGTGTATGAACTTTTAAAGCCTCTATTGGAATAAAGCTTCGATTTTTTTGAATACATTAATTAGATACTGAGCTTCTTCACTAACACATTCATCCTCCATTTCCTTCCTGCCAGAGGTGTCGGTAAAGTCTCACCTCTCCTCCTCCCTGTGCTTTCCCATGCTGGCTCTCCTGCTCCTCATGGTGCTTTCCCATGCTGGCTCTCCTCATGGTGCTTCCCCATGCTGGCTCTCTTGCTCCTCACGGTGCTTTCCCATGCTGGCTCTCCTCATGGTGCTTCCCCATGCTGGCTCTCCTGCTCCTCATGGTGCTTTCCCATGCTGGCTCTCCTCATGGTGCTTCCCCATGCTGGCTCTCCTGCTCCTCACGGTGCTTTCCCATGCTGGCTCTCCTCATGGTGCTTCCCCATGCTGGCTCTCCTGCTCCTCATGGTGCTTCCCCATGCTGGCTCTCCTGCTCCTCACGGTGCTTCCCCATGCTGGCTCTCCTGCTCCTCACGGTGCTTCCCCTGCTCCTCACGGTGCTTCCCCTGCTCCTCACGGTGCTTCCCCATGCTGGCTCTCCTGCTCCTCACGGTGCTTCCCCATGCTGGCTCTCCTGCTCCTCACGGTGCTTCCCAATGCTGGCTCTCCTGCTCCTAACGGTGCTTCCCCATGCTGGCTCTCCTGCTCCTAACGGTGCTTCCCCATGCTGGCTCTCCTGCTCCTCACGGTGCTTTCCCATGCTGGCTCTCCTGCTCCTCACGGTGCTTTCCCATGCTGGCTCTCCTGCTCCTCATGGCGCTTCCCCATGCTGGCTCTCCTCCTGGTGCTTCCTGCCTCTCAGCCTCAGAACAGCAGCAGTCACAATGAGACAGGAGGGAAGCATGGTGTAACCATGTGCTGCACCTCAGCCAGTAGAAAAGCAAGTGCCCCTCACTTCAATAACTAAGCTGGTGGTAGTGAACATCCAAAAACAATGATTTGTTTTATAAGTGTGTATTTCCTTTAATATATTAATATATTAAATTAGGAACCCGTGACCATGTATTTACTTGCCTGATGTGTCTTATTGTAAAATTAAAAATACCAATATTTTATAGAAATTATGTCTAAATATAAATAATGTAAGTATTATTTTGTGGGACATGAGTGCCAAAGCCATATTTCATTCCAGCAATACTAAACATTGTACATAAATGTATTAAACATTTCCTTTGTTAATTTTTGCAATAGTGACCTTTAAAACCTGAGCATTGAATGTCCTCACATAACTCACTGTAGATGGACTGTATATGCAGGGCTGGCCTTAAGTGTTCCGGCGCCCTGTGCGGGCTTCCCCCATGGCGCCCCCCCCCCCCGTCTTTCACCCCCCTATGTATGTGTCCCTTTCCTCTTCCTTGCCATGTCTGACTCCCTCCCCCCCCTCCACCTGTTCTGTCTCTCTCCCACCTCCTGTCTCTCTCTCTTCCCCCTCGCTTGTTCTGTTTCTCTATCCCCCTTCCCCCTGTTCTGTCTCTCTCTCTCTCTCCCCTCGCCCTGTTCTGTCTGTCTGTCTCTCCCCTCGCCCTGTTCTGTCTCTCTCTCTCTCTCTCCCCTCGCCCTGTTCTGTCTCTCTCTCTCTCTCCCCTCGCCCTGTTCTGTCTCTCTCTCTCTCTCCCCTCGCCCTGTTCTGTCTCTCTCTCTCTCTCTCTCTCTCTCTCTCCCCTCGCCCTGTTCTGTCTCTCTCTCTCTCTCTCTCTCTCTCTCTCCCCTCGCCCTGTTCTGTCTCTCTCTCTCCCCTCGCCCTGTTCTGTCTCTCTCTCTCTCTCCCCTCGCCCTGTTCTGTCTCTCTCTCTCTCTCCCCTCGCCCTGTTCTGTCTCTCTCTCTCTCTCTCCCCTCGCCCTGTTCTGTCTCTCTCTCTCTCTCTCTCTCTCTCTCCCCTCGCCCTGTTCTGTCTCTCTCTCTCTCTCTCTCTCTCTCTCTCTCTCCCCTCGCCCTGTTCTGTCTCTCTCTCTCCCCTCGCCCTGTTCTGTCTCTCTCTCTCCCCTCGCCCTGTTCTGTCTCTCTCTCTCCCCTCGCCCTGTTCTGTCTCTCTCTCTCTCTCCCCTCGCCCTGTTCTGTCTCTCTCTCTCTCTCCCCTCGCCCTGTTCTGTCTCTCTCTCTCTCTCTCCCCTCGCCCTGTTCTGTCTCTCTCTCTCCCCTCACCCTGTTCTGTCTCTCTCTCTCTCTCTCTCCCCTCGCCCTGTTCTGTCTCTCTCTCTCTCTCCCCTCGCCCTGTTCTGTCTCTCTCTCTCTCTCCCCTCGCCCTGTTCTGTCTCTCTCTCTCTCTCCCCTCGCCCTGTTCTGTCTCTCTCTCTCCCCTCGCCCTGTTCTGTCTCTCTCTCTCTCTCTCTCCTCGCCCTGTTCTGTCTCTCTCTCTCTCTCTCTCTCCCCTCGCCCTGTTCTGTCTCTCTCTCTCTCTCTCCCCTCGCCCTGTTCTGTCTCTCTCTCTCTCTCTCTCCCCTCGCCCTGTTCTGTCTCTCTCTCTCTCTCTCTCTCTCTCTCCCCTCGCCCTGTTCTGTCTCTCTCTCTCTCTCGCCACTCGCCCTGTTCTGTCTCTCTCTCTCTCTCTCTCCCCTCGCCTTGTTCTGTCTCTCTCTCTCTCTCTCTCTCCCCTCGCCTTGTTCTGTCTCTCTCTCTCTCTCTCTCTCTCCCCTCGCCTTGTTCTGTCTCTCTCTCTCTCTCTCTCTCTCCCCCCTCGCCCTGTTCTGTCTCTCTCTCTCTCTCTCCCCTCGCCCTGTTCTGTCTCTCTCTCTCTCTCTCCCCTCGCCCTGTTCTGTCTCTCTCTCTCCCCTCGCCCTGTTCTGTCTCTCTCTCTCCCCTCGCCCTGTTCTGTCTCTCTCTCTCTCCCCTCCCCCTGTTCTGTCTCTCTCTCTCTCCCCTCCCCCTGTTCTGTCCTTCTCTCACCCCCTGTTCTGTCTCTCTCTCTCCCCTCGCCCTGTTCTGTCTCTCTCTCTCCCCTCGCCCTGTTCTGTCTCTCTCTCTCCCCTCGCCCTGTTCTGTCTCTCTCTCTCTCTCCCCTCGCCCTGTTCTGTCTCTCTCTCTCTCTCTCCCCTCGCCCTGTTCTGTCTCTCTCTCTCTCCCCTCGCCCTGTTCTGTCTCTCTCTCTCTCTCCCCTCTCGCCCTGTTCTGTCTCTCTCTCTCTCTCTCCCCTCGCCCTGTTCTGTCTCTCTCTCTCTCTCTCTCTCTCTCTCTCCCCTCGCCCTGTTCTGTCTCTCTCTCTCTCTCTCTCCTCGCCCTGTTCTGTCTCTCTCTCTCTCTCTCCTCGCCCTGTTCTGTCTCTCTCTCTCTCCCCTCGCCCTGTTCTGTCTCTCTCTCTCTCTCTCTCCCCTCGCCCTGTTCTGTCTCTCTCTCTCTCTCCCCTCGCCCTGTTCTGTCTCTCTCTCTCCCCTCGCCCTGTTCTGTCTCTCTCTCTCTCCCCTCCCCCTGTTCTGTCCTTCTCTCACCCCCTGTTCTGTCCTTCTCTCTCTCCCCTCGCCCTGTTCTGTCTCTCTCTCTCTCTCTCCACTCGCCCTGTTCTGTCTCTCTCTCTCTCTCTCCCCTCGCCTTGTTCTGTCTCTCTCTCTCTCTCTCTCTCCCCTCGCCCTGTTCTGTCTCTCTCTCTCTCTCTCCCCTCGCCCTGTTCTGTCTCTCTCTCTCTCTCCCCTCGCCCTGTTCTGTCTGTCTCTCTCTCTCCCCTCGCCCTGTTCTGTCTCTCTCTCTCCCCTCGCCATGTTCTGTCTCTCTCTCTCCCCTCGCCCTGTTCTGTCTCTCTCTCTCCCCTCGCCCTGTTCTGTCTCTCTCTCTCCCCTCGCCCTGTTCTGTCTCTCTCTCTCCCCTCGCCCTGTTCTGTCTCTCTCTCTCTCTCTCCCCTCGCCCTGTTCTGTCTCTCTCTCTCTCCCCTCGCCCTGTTCTGTCTCTCTCTCTCTCCCCTCGCCCTGTTCTGTCTCTCTCTCTCTCTCCCCTCTCGCCCTGTTCTGTCTCTCTCTCTCTCTCTCTCCCCTCGCCCTGTTCTGTCTCTCTCTCTCTCTCTCTCCCCTCGCCCTGTTCTGTCTCTCTCTCTCTCTCTCTCCCCTCGCCCTGTTCTGTCTCTCTCTCTCTCTCTCTCTCTCTCTCCCCTCGCCCTGTTCTGTCTCTCTCTCTCTCTCCCCTCGCCCTGTTCTGTCTCTCTCTCTCTCTCCTCGCCCTGTTCTGTCTCTCTCTCTCTCTCTCTCTCCCCTCGCCCTGTTCTGTCTCTCTCTCCCCTCGCCCTGTTCTGTCTCTCTCTCCCCTCGCCCTGTTCTGTCTCTCTCTCTCTCTCTCCACTCGCCCTGTTCTGTCTCTCTCTCTCTCTCTCCCCTCGCCTTGTTCTGTCTCTCTCTCTCTCTCCCCTCGCCCTGTTCTGTCTCTCTCTCTCTCTCTCTCCCCTCGCCCTGTTCTGTCTCTCTCTCTCTCTCCCCTCGCCCTGTTCTGTCTCTCTCTCTCTCTCCCCTCGCCCTGTTCTGTCTCTCTCTCTCTCTCCCCTCGCCCTGTTCTGTCTCTCTCTCTCTCTCCCCTCGCCCTGTTCTGTCTCTCTCTCTCCCCTCGCCCTGTTCTGTCTCTCTCTCTCCCCTCGCCCTGTTCTGTCTCTCTCTCTCTCCCCTCCCCCTGTTCTGTCCTTCTCTCACCCCCTGTTCTGTCTCTCTCTCTCCCCCCTCCCCCTGTTCTGTCTCTCTCTCCCCCTGTTCTTTCCTTCCTTATAGAAAGCCAATAGTATTACATGTATTCTATAAGCCGAAAGTCTATAAACCGAATGACTTTCGGTTTATAGCCGAACCTCGAACTCCAACACGGACATACAGTGAAATGTCCGGGTTCGTGGCACGGACACCGTAATGTCCGGTACGAACCCGAACAGTGCGGTTCGGGTTCGCTCAACACTACTCTTGACACATCCCACATAATAACACAAATATGAAGCAAGGAATGAGACAACTTATTTAAATAGGACAGTGGATAGTTTAATCCACACAAAACTCACATTTCTTTTACTGTACTCACCCTGTTTATATAAACATAGGCCAGAACCACTCCAGAGGCCTCCAAGCAAAGCAAGACCACGATGAAGTACATAAACTGAAAATGAAAATAACATTTATCAAGTATTGTCTATATAAAAACAGTAAGTCAAGATTATAAATATTCAATTTATTTTGTTTAATGCTTCATTTTAACACATGTATTCCACTTATAGTCATAATGTTCACAAATGATAAATAAAATTGTATAATGCAGTAGTAGTTTTCACATGTTTTTAAATGAAAATACCAAAGGAGTACTTCTCAAAACAAAAAAAAGGAGCATAAAAGAAACACTCAAGGCCAAAATGGTTTTATACAAGTGGATGTTCAATTTAAAAAGTTGCATTTATAAGCCTTCATTAAAGGAGTATATTTTTTGAGCCTGAAGAATCCATTTAGTAGATTATACCAACCTATAGTGGGAAATGTGTCATTTACTTCAAAAGTTTGTGGTCACTTAGAAAACAAATGTTGTCCATTAAAATAACAGAAAATTAGTCAGAAATTGGTAATGTTAGAAATTACTATTGTAGATAATACATTTTTAAAGGAATATCTATATAGACTTACAGCAACCATCTATCCCGTGTTCCAGTGGTACGTTGAGTTACCTAATCCAAGGTTATCATTTTAAAGCACTAACTGATCATTAGAAAATCTGTTTTATGCAGCAAACTCAAAGATTATAGGGTGCTATGGACACTGTGGTCCTCCTGGCAGAGCAAGCATGTTACTCTGTTTTCAGATGCAATATAATCTCTAAGGGACACCCCCCCCCCCCCCCCCCCCCCCCCCCCACTTCTGGGCACCCCTTCGCCCAGGGCCGTCTTTAATAGTGATTGGACCTGATAAAGCATTTGCTTGGGCCCCCTGGACCCTGCCCCCTCCCCTGCATGCAATCACACCATCCATCGCAATGTTACCCCCCCCACACAAAACAGAAAAATAAGCACACACACACACACACACACACACTTGGATTTTTCTTGCAGTGAGTATTTTTATTACATTGTATAAAATGTGTATATTATGTGTATAATTGCAGTGTATAAACTGTAAATTTGGATAAAAATGTGTATATATGGCTGCAATATGTATACCATCTTACTATGCAACACTGCACTACAACTACTCATTACCTAAATTACAAAAATATACACAGATATTAGAGAGCACTTACATATGTTCATTTATAAATATCTCTCCACATCTCTCTCTCACTAGTTGCATTTATACTTTTATGAACTTCTCAATACTATATTCAACTATTTTTGTAATAAAAATGTTATTGAAGAGTTGCATTTCTTGTTTTTATTCCTTTTTTCTGCACCCACATTGAACCTAAAGGACTTAACACAGACCCATAGAGTAGCCACAGCACTTGTCATGCACCTATATTGCACCAACAGCACATGGCTTGCACTCATATTGAACCCACACAATTTTGCATGCTACAGTGTAAATTTGCCCCACAGAACATACCACAGTTTCACTTTGTTCCACTGAACTGCCCATGCAGAAAAAAGCCACATTGTCACTTTCCCCCATAGTACATGTTATTTTCCCCCCACAGAACATGCCATAGTCACTTTGTCATTGCATATGCAACAGACAGTTTGCCCGTTAAAATATGCCACAGTTTGTCCATTAACTATGCCACAGTCAATGTGTCCATCAATATGCCAGTATTATTTTGCCATTAATATGCCAGTATTATTGTGCCATTCAGATACCAGTAATATTGTACAATTACGATGCCCCAGCCAATTTACCCATTAAGATACCAGTATTATTGTGCCATTCAGATGCCATAATTGTTGTGCCATTCAGATGCCAGTAATATTGTGCCATTCAGATGCCAGTAATATTGTGCCATTCAGAAGCCTGTAATATTGTGCCATTCAGATGCCAGTAATATTATGTCCGTCAGATGCCAGTAATATTGTGCCCGTCAGATGCCAGTAATATTGTGCCCGTCAGATGCCAGTAATATTGTGCCCGTCAGATGCCAGTAATATTGTGCCCGTCAGATGCCTGTAATATTGTGTCATTCAGAGTCCAGTAATATTGTGCCAGTCAGATCCCAGTAATATTGTGCCAGTCAGAGCCCAGTAATATTGTGCCAGTCAGAGCCCAGTAATATTGTGCCAGTCAGAGCCCAGTAATATTGTGCCAGTCACATGCCTGTAATATTGTGCCATTCAGATGCCTGTAATATTGTGCCATTCAGATGCCTGTAATATTGTGCCAGTCACATGCCTGTAATATTGTGCCATTCGGATGCCTGTAATATTGTGCCAGTTAGAGCCCAGTAATATTGTGCCAGTTAGAGCCCAGTAATATTGTGCCAGTCAGAGCCCAGTAATATTGTGCCAGTCAGAGCCCAGTAATATTGTGCCAGTCAGAGCCCAGTAATATTGTGTCATTTAGAGCCCAGTAATTGTGCCAGTCAGAGCCCAGTAATATTGTGCCAGTCAGAGCCCAGTAATATTGTGCCAGTCAGAGCCCAGTAATATTGTGCCAGTCAGATGCCAGTAATATTGTGCCATTCAGATGCCAGTAATATTGTGCCAGTCAGAGCCCAGTAATATTGTGCCAGTCAGAGCCCAGTAATATTGTGCCAGTCAGATGCCAGTAATATTGTGCCAGTCAGATGCCAGTAATATTGTGCCAGTCAGGGCCCAGGAATATTATGCCAGTCAGATGTCTGTAATATTATGCTATTGAGAGCCCAGTAATATTGTGCCAGTCAGGGCCCAGGAATATTATGCCAGTCAGATGCCTGTAATATTATGCTATTGAGAGCCCAGTAATATTGTGCCAGTCAGAGCCCAGTTATTTATTTTTTTTCCGGTTGTCGTATCCAGCATATGCGGCTTGCCGGAAAAAAACGTTCACAAGCGCAATGCGCTGTGAACAGGGCAAGCAGGGGCTGGGGGCCCACGGGAGAGCTGCCTTGGGCCCCCCCAGGAGTAACTGGGCCCAAAGCCCCGCGTTAAAGACGGCTCTGCCTTCGCCTCTCAGGAGCCTATGGTTTGTGTTTTATGTGTATGAATTGGTTGTTGTTGTTGTGTGACAGGTGTATGTAGGATAATAAGGAAACTTCCAGTGAGGCGAATTGTGGTACTGCTTGGTACTCTATTCTGTCAATGTCTTTATTGCTTAGAATTTAGCAGGGCTAACCATGCAAATATCTTGTAGCAACAATAATATACAGATCGGCAAGTTTCTCTATTTATATTTATAAATAATTAAGAATGCAATAAAAATAGGGAGTTGGAAACAATAATCTTTTGTCTTAAAATATTTTATTGAATATAAATAAATAGACAATTTAAAAAAAAAAAAAAAATCCATTATAATAAAAGCAGAGTGGATAAAGTTAAATGTACATGCTTGCAATAAGTAAAATAAAATCACATACCCTCCTGGTTGTTTACAGGTTAATCTCTCATTCTTGTGTTAATACAGTTGCATCAACATAGTCTGAGTCATAGATTATACTGTAAGGTATTCATCGTGTGTCTGACTGTCCTGGGAGCACACTGTGTTCAAGCAATTGTGTAGGTTGCCTCATGGACTGCATTCCTGGAGTTATCACCAGGTATGGTGCTGCGCATTCTGTACCACCATATTGGCGCAAGTGGCAGTTGGTAGATAGCAAAAAAAATGTCATCAGAGACATCTTAACCTTAGTTGTGTAAAATAAATTTAAAGTTAATATATAAATTATATTTGTATTTTTCAGCATTGATAAGTAGTGTTGGTATTGAAAACAGTTCTGTAATTAAGTTATTAATAAACAAACAAATGTGACCATTTCATAATTAAAAAAAAGTTAAATCCTTTTGCAAATTATGTTAGCACAGCTGAAAATTGTTGTACAGATTAAAAGAACCAATAAAACTGGTCTTTTTCAGACTGGTCGAGTATCAGGAGCATTAGCATTTCTTCTGAAACTCCTCATTCTATTTTTGTTCTCAGAAACGAAGACTAGTGCACAATGCTGTGCACTACTCCCTTCACAGAACGGTCTCTAACCAAAATAGGGGGAGGAGTAGGAGGCCCCTGGTGCACAACAGGATAATTACTTAAAATGTAAAATTACTGGTCTCCATGTCAACAGTGAAGAGCTAACTGCAGATGCTGGCCTTATAGGCAGAGTTTCAAAAAAAAAAAAAATATCCATATCTCAGACCATAAAAATAATCCTGGCAGCAGTTACCCTAAAAACTATACACCATATATAACCATCCACCACCTTTTCCACTTTTTCTTCCAAAATGACAGAAGAATGCACAAAAGAAACATCAACCAAATCATCTTTTCACACTTGGATGCCCTACATTAATTAATTACCCACGAGGCGGCTCGTTCTCTCTGCTTGCACAGCGAGAGACCCTCTTTTTTGCATGGGATCAGCAGGGGGACCTAGTTAAGGTCCCCCTACTGATCTCATACAAAAACGAGGGTCTCTCTCTGTGCTAGCAGAGAGAGCCAGCCGCCGACCAGACGGCTGCCTGCTTCCTATGGAACTTGATGGGCTAAATGTCTCTCATCTGCCAACAAATTCTGTCTTTCTATGTTTCTAATAATACAGTGCTCAACCGGATCTCCTTTCCACATTAAAGGAAAAGTTCAGAAAGATCCTGAGACGGACACTACAGTCCCACTTGTATTGCGAGGTCTGGGCTTAGCGTTACTACTTTTCACACAATTAACCACCTTGCTTCAAATACTTTCCTTGGATATTACATACTTCAACTTCAGCTTGATTCCTAGTAGTTTGTTAGTTCTATAAAATTTGTATTGACTAAAAATGATAAAACAAGATGCAAAATCTTCACAATGGAACAAGAGTCTGACAATACGCAATATTACCAGATTTGCCAACTACATTTACCAATTTAATAAGATAGGAGAGATTTACTTAGAACATTATAGTCACACAAAATAGAAGTGATTGATCCATACTCACAATTCCTTGTTGGCAACGAGATTCCTTCCGTGAAATTGTGAACCCCATTGAACCATTGATTAAAAGGAAGACGGCTCCACAGACAGCTAGGCCACAGGGTAGGAGAATTTGGAAATCATGGAAAAAAGATTTGTAGCTCTTGTATGTTAAAATCAAGAAATAAACAGCATATAGTAAAGCTGCAGCAGCGACCTGCAAAAAAGCAATAAACATGTATAGTTTTTCCTATATGTACATATATGCACATAAACTAAGAATATTTGATTATGTATTCACTAAACAGTGAACTGTCAAGAGAATAGCAATATCAGTAATTTAGTAGCTGCTTATATTAATTGGAAGAAGCATATTAAAGAAAAATACTAATAATAAATGTAGGTGAGCAAATAAATACATATAACCATAAACTGTGCCAATAAACATAGTTAAAGTATCATGTAGATAAATTCATCCATAAATAATCTTCATAATGATATTCTCAAGTATAAAATTAAAAATAAAAACACTGATCTGAAAATCCCTCTTGTTTTTTGTTTTTTAACACACTACCGTCCTTGAAACACTCTTTCCCCTTAAAATGATCAGTTTCATCACTGAAGTATTTAGGGCTATACATCACACCCCAATGACTATCCCATCCAAAATTATTTTAAAAAATCCTAACTGCCAATTCCCCAGACACTGGAAGGACACAATCACGCCAACAATTAAAGAGTGGCTTGCTTCGGTCAAGGAGGTCGGGGCTATGGGAGATCTCTTGATGACAAATCAGGGTAAATGTGTGGCACATGATACGTTTTGGTTTTCTTGGTCTCAATATTTGGAAACCACGGAATGTCATACTTTTCTTCAAAATAACTGTGTGTGCGCGCATGACTATATAACCTAAGCATTTTTTATCCTCTACAGTCACAGTAAAAACAATGTTTAGGTTATACAGTCCCTTTAAATACATCTAGCGTTGAACACATTCAAGTATATGAATAGGGATACACACTGCCAGGAATGCAAACCTGGATACAATCTTCATTAGACAGAGATCCTTTAAAATAGAGGAAGGATTTTGACAATCAGCGTTCACACAAAACACTAATTTACTATACTTACTGTATTTTTTTGCCTTTATTGCATGTGATCAATGTGATTGATTTTCCCATAGATCACACCAATAAATAAAAAAAATAATGCTTGTTCCTGGTCTGCCTAACTGCTAAGGCAACCAGGATCAACTCACCTCATCCATCCCCGCAAATTTGGGGGAGGATGGCAGTAGATTACAGTTAGTAGTGGGATTCCATTTTTTTAGTAACTACTTTTCATAGTAAAAAAATAAAAATAAATATTGTAAAAATAAATTTAAAGTGTTGTTATTTGGATGAGTATGTGGATAGATGGGCACATTTGCCCTTGACGTTGCCAGTTTGAAATTGACTGTCCAGTTATTTGTATATTTCAATTTAATTCAGTCTGGAACAGGCCACTGAATGGACACTAGAGGGCGCTGCAGGACTGCCCTTTAAACTTTAAACAGACAAAAACTTTTCAAAGTAGCTGTTGATGTCAAAATCCACTCTAGGTTCAGGTACTTTTGCAGTCAGTATAAATTCTCTATGTTTGGGGCTCATCTTATATGTATCATTTTATATTTTTCTCATTCTGAGGTTTTCATAGTTGATGTGATAATGTTATAAGACTCTGCCCAATATCACTTCAACTATGTTTGATGTTTCTGCTGTTATATACGTCACAAAATCATTCATTCATTCTCTCTCATCTTCTAGAGATAGAGTGTTCATCAGCAACTGGGCACAGGCGTTCATGTTTTTCTTATTCTCTTTTGCACACTTTATCTCTATGTTTACAGGAATCAGAACACCATAATTTGATGTGATTTGGTTTTCCCATTGTGACTACAGTTTTCCCCTCCTTTACATACTTTGCTAGATTCCCCCCCTGTCTTTATCCCTACTTGTGCTGTTTCCACCAACTTCCTCTTTTTTTTTTTTTTTTTTTATAAGCAAAATTGTTGTTCATCACCAATTGTAATTTACTCATTTGTTAGCTCATTTGAACAACTGAATAAAAATAAAATGTATAAAACATTTTTTTTGCATTGGCTACATTCTCGGCAACTATGTCTCACAGGTGACGTCGCAAAGTTTCTGCAGGGACCCACAGTGTCTGTAGAGACCCTGATTAGGGCTCTGCTTGTATTTTCCTGGCTCCACAAAGTGGTGGGAAAAGCCTGCAAATGCATTGATTAGGAGCATGTAAGTATTGCACATTGCAAGTATAGTTACTTTTTTAAAAATATATTTTGCCTTTTTTTTTTAAACTTTAAGAGGTTGCTTTTTTCCTTCCAGTTTCCATCTAAAGTGGGAGGATCATTATAAGCTGTTTACTTGAGATCTGTGAGTAAATTAATAATATTTAGAATATAGATATTGCACATTCCTTACTACGTACATTACACAAAAACACAATTCTCTGTGCAAAGGCTCTCCAAAGACCTGTTCATTAACAGAACGGTACAAAAGGACAAGGGGTTTAACATGTATAGCTTGGAGGAAAGACGTAACAGGGGGGATATGATAGAAACATTTAAATACATAAAGGGAATCAACACAGTAAAGGAAGAGAGTATATTTAAAAGAAGAAAAACTACCACAACTAGAGGACATAGTCTTAAATTAGAGGGGCAACGATTTAAAAGTAATATCAGGAAGTATTACTTTACTGAGAGGGTAGTGGATGTATGGAATAGCCTTCCAGCAGAAGTGGTAGAGGTAAACACAGTCAAGGATTTTAAGCATGCATGGGATAGACACAAGGCTATCCTAGCTATAAGACCGGGAACGGGGGACTAATAAAAGTAGACTAGATGGACCGAATGGTTCTTATCTGCCGACACATTCTATGTTTCTATGTCAACCACTAAGACTTGAGGAAAGGAGATTTTATCTACAACAGTCAAAGGAATTCTTTACGATATGAACAATAAATATGTTGAATTCACTGCCTAAAGTGGTGGTGCGATCAAATACAATAGATGCCTTTAAAAAGGGCCTGGATACTTTTTTTTTTTTTTTTTAAGAGCAAAACATAGAAGACTATGTATGTTCGTATTTGGATTAATATTAATTTAGTGCTTGTTGATTCAAGTAGAAATCTGACTGCCATTTGGCGTGCATTTTCTCTGAGATGTCAAATCACTAATTTGAGTGATTGCGCGCAAGAGAAAATGGCAGATCACCAGTGTCTGAGACTCTGGATAATGCATGATATGAATGCGTTAATTCATGCGTATGCACAGTGGTGCTGACAATGAGTGACAGTGCTACTGCGCAAGAGTGGTAGCGCTAGCTGTTGATCCACTAAGCTCCGCCCCCAGCATCCCAATTGTCAATGGGCAGAAGTTTGGATGCACCAATCAGCATTAAACCAAATTAAGTTAAATATATTCCTTTTTCCTTACGGCAATGGTCAGTGACAGACACACACACACACATTAATATGTCTCATATACACAAATTGTATTTGTAATCTATGCCTGTTTGAAAACATGATCTACAATGCAGACTTATGGCACTGATAGCTGAGGACCAGAACCAAAATGGACAAATCACTGGACTAAATTCAAACGGAAGAAGAGCAAAATAAATATCAATAAACACCCTATTGGAGGTGGTAAACAGATCTTTCGGGGTTAATCATAAAACAGCTATAAAGAGTAACCATCTGCTGTTGTGTACTACAGTTCCCAAGATGCAAAGTCAGGCATTAGGAAAACAGACAGCTGGACACCAAGGAAGCTGTAGTGCTGTAAAGGTTAGCCATACACATGGCTATAAATCATACAGATACGTCAACATAAAGCACAGTGGAACTTGTAGTAATCTGTGACTTTATCTACCTAGAGACAAACACAGGCGTCATTTGCTTAATTACAAATAGCAAACATTCGCGTTTTGCCAATTATACTAACTATGACGGCAGTTTTTTTTTTCTTTAAACCATTTAATTTGCAACTTTTTTTAAATACTAATTTGTAACCACCGAAAGTTAAACATCTTACCCAGAACAGGAAAGCAAGGAGTCCGAAGCATGATTTCAATGTTTTTTCTGCATAACGCCCCATGTTTTTGGAAGAAAAAAAAAAAACTGAACTGTAACCCAGATTGTCTATACAAACGTCTAATCACCACCCTCTCACTCACATGACTTATCGTGGCTTCACCGTATGTTACTACGCTTCTCTTTTTAAAGGGTAACAAGTGAAAAAAAAAAGATTTGTGTACAAAAAAAGTGCCAGGAAATATGTGGACTGATTCTGACCAGTGCTATAGAACAGCGCCATCTAGCGTGCTTAGAAGGAATTGGCGAAAATCAGGTACATTTGAGAGCTACAGTGGGATTTCTGCTTATAGGGGGCTATTAAAAGGTCCGTTGCAGTTGTTTTGAGGTGAGATGAACATTTCTTCTCACCAATTTAGCTATACATTGTGCAGGGACAAACTTGGTGTGTTTGCTTAGCAGGGCATTAGTTTATTGTCCCTTCCAGAACATACTGAGGAAATGTTTATCTCACCTCAGCAGATCCCTATGCTTAGTTAATAGGTTGCAATACTATATTGTACCTTTATACTAATAAAATGACAGAGAACTGAAATGAAATTTAAGGTGCTATATCATTAAGCTACATATGGAGGAGGGGGGGGGGGGGTTCCTCATGCATTCATTGCATTTTTGTGGTTCATTCCATAAGATAGGCGCAGGAATATTAGTTATATGCACTATGTTTATCTTGCATACAAACAGCACAATTCATATGACCTCAGCTCAGACCATATTAACAGAGCACTTATTTCTAAGCTTAGACCCATGCTGTCTTTGAAAGGTAAGTCAGCACAGACGTTTAATCCAATTAATTAATTTAAATGTGAACACAACAGTACAACCAGCAGCATGTTCCACTATGCATTGTTCGATGCCCATTATTTAACAGGTGTTTTTACTACCACTAAAACTTTTTTAAAATAATTGCTTCTACTTCTGCAGCTGAGTATCCATTTTGATTAGAAATCTTGTCTATGCTTATCTGCCCTTGCATTGAAGGTGGTGGATAACCAGCAGCGCACTGGTCGCTAGAGCGGATGAAAGCTGTGCCGACAGAGGCACAGGTTTACAGTCCTTTCTTGCAATCTGTACAGTAGAGGAAAGCTGCCCCAGGGCAAGCAGCCTACCAGAAATTTTCCGCCAGGCCAGTCCGGCCCTGGTGTCTTGTTCACTACATGGAGTTATGCTGTACCACCATCCGTGTCTGGCTCATTATATATGTTATAAAGTACATGTGTGTGTGAATGCGGGAAGAGGTGCAGAACCAAAGTTCCCTACTTTCTACCAATGATGGATACTGGTAAGTATCCTGGCTGCCAACTGTTGTACCTCAGTGCCAGTGCACTAAGGTGCTGTTAAATTGATTTGCATTCTGTAATGCAAACACCTGTTTGCGTAATGGCATTTCAAAACGTTTAGTTCCGGCAGCCCAGGTGCATCGCATCATCGCTAGTTCCAGCATCGTTACCTACTCTGTAGCCTCTTTCATAATTTGTTTCACAAAGTATTTGCATATCTCTCTCTGCCTTATCCATCGCACCAATGCCTTAGCCCATTAATGTTGGGGTAAGCTAGAATTGCCAGATCAGCCATGTGAAAACAATGTAGGGGCCAGGGCTGACCCTTTACTGGGGCAAGTGTATGGATAAAGGGGTTAACTCCTATGATGCTGCCTATATCGGTCTAGCCACCCAAGGGGTTAACTCATCTGACACTGACTATATCTGTCTAGCCATCCAAGGGGTTAACTCCTCTGACACTTCCTATATCTGTCTAGCCACCCAAGGGCTTAACTCCTTGGATACTGCCTATAGCTGTCTAACCACCAAGGGGTTAACTCCTCTGACACTACCTATTTCTGTCTAGCTATCCAGGGGTTAACTCATCTGGCACTGCCTACATATGTTAAGCAATCCAGGGGTTAACACTGACTATATCTCTCTGGATTTTGTTATAGGTCACTGGTCACATTATGTTTTAGTTTATTGCACAGCCTATTATCATAATAATGTTTTACCATTGCTCTGTGCGAGCTCTTTGAAATCAATATTTTATTATGTATACAAGAAGTGCTTTAGTGGGCATATAAAAATAAAAAAGTTTTGTTCTAACAGCTCGCCCACGAGGTGAAAATAAATAAATTGTAAAACAAACATTATTTAGAAAATAGGCTGGGCAATTCGCCAAAACATAATATGTGGCCACTGACCCATAACATTACTCAATTTGAGTTTAAATGCGCAAACATTTAGGGTACACATTTTAATCATGGCCAGCCAATAATCACGCCATATAGCATTTTGTTTTTCGCCCCCAGGCAGCACAATGTCTTGGGCCAGCCCTGGTAGGGGCTTTGAATTGATAAAGCAGCAAGAATGAATTGAGGTTTCGAATACTGGTGTATGACATGGCAACAGTTAACAAGTAATGTCTGTTACTCTTATGTTAAATCTAGTTCTAGTTCAAGAAGGACAAACTGGCCAACACCACAACTCACCTCCCCATCTCAACGTCGCCTCATTTTGCTTCACATTTCTGAGGAATGGAAAAACATGCACAGAAAAGTCAGGAATATTAAGGGACAAAAAGTTATAGAATACTAATTGGTACTAGTGCTTATACAGTTGAGAATTTGGTATTTGAGTGGTTATAATTAATATATTTTGAAAAGAAGAATCATTAACACAAAATATAGCTGTATACCATACTTTTGGAAATGATCTAAATACCTGCAATTTGTATAGATAAATGGTGAAAAGAGTGTTAATGAGCATATTATGGAAACACAGTTTATAGATGCATGTGATTTATATGTAAGAAATTTGAATAGATAAGTGATGTAACTGAACTTAATGAATACAACTAAGTCCAAAAGGACGAAGCGCTTAAAGGTGTACCTCAATTTGTGTGGTGGAGGACGCCGTCCCGGCGATATTTAAAGTTTTTTTTTACTGTGCTTATTAAATAAAGAAGTGAAGATTTTCCATCTGCAAGTTGGGTCCAGTCTCCAATGTTCCACGGGAAGTTCCTACTATGCAACCAATCTTTTTCTTGAATATAATAAGGAAACATATTTTTTCCCCTTCTTCCCTTACCCTTTTTCTCTCTTCTGCTCTTTCTTTTTCTTTTGTTTTCTTTCTTTTTTGTTTCTTATCACCTCATTGAGTTCAGATTGAGGCTGATATTCGATTACCTTATCGCCAAGCTCTACTGCCATATTAGTAATGGCACTTATTTTGCGTATCCAAAAGGAGGGGTATATGTGGGCAGAGAGCGGCCCGTGATATATTGGCTTGTTACAGGAGATGGGGGGATGGTTGTAGAAGTGGATGGTCTATATTGTTTCAGTACTTTGATCTCCAGGAAACCCACTGGAGAACAAATGATAATTTATATGTTTTAGAGATATCCAGTTGTTGAAGAAAGAGGAGTGACAATTCCATTTTCTGAGGATCTTAATTTTTTATTTTTAAATACACAGATGGAAGGGGCATTATTGAGGTGGGCAAAATTAATAACAACTGGTTTACATTAGTTCATTTGTATACCCCATATCGGTGAATCTTTACCATTTTGGGCCTGGTATGTCCTGTTAATTTTCACTGAGTCAGTATTCGATTTGTAAAATCGAATCAAATAGTTCCTGTATTGTAGCTCTCAGCTCCACTTCTGTTTATAATTATTGGACTCTGTGGACCTCAATATTATTTTTGCGGCATTTATTGTCCAAATCTTCTACCTGTTGCTGCAACACGTTGATTTGAAATTCTTGTGATTGAATATGGTAGCTTAGGACATTCACCACTTCCTGTGTTTGCAGGCCTGTTTCTCCCAAAAGCTTATCCATAGACTTCAGTTCGTAGAGTTATATCTGATTTTTCAATAATGTCCACCAAATCATTCTTGGTGGGTAGGAGGCATTTAGCCTACTTCTAGTACTCAGTATAATAGTGTGGGCCATTAGCCCCACGTGACATGTTTCTGTTGGGGGAGGGGCTTAGGTTGACTTTGTTTTTAGAGGGAAAATAGTCAGTCTAGGTAGCGTGTACTAGGTTAGTGCAGGGCAGTGATTGGAGCATTCTAGGAAAGTACGCAACAGTTTAGTTTTATTAAAAAAATAGCTGAGGTACTTCTCAGCTCATCTTACATTGACAGGATTTCTTAAAGGAGCCAGTGCCACATCAAATTGTTTGCTGGTGTTTTTGGATTAAGTAACATGTCAGTGGCTTTTGAAGAGCTGGTGCAGCGCCTCAAAGTGCAATTTTTGTTTCCAGGGGGTGAGGAGCGTATTTCCAGGATGCTTGAAGATATTTCCGAAAACCCTGGGCCGTCTACAGATTATGAAGAGCGACGTGATGAAGAAGAAGATATTTCTCACCTGGAATTCTTTGCTGCAGTGGCCAGTCAGGAGCGCAGAGGAGAATTGTCAGACCAAGAAGACAGCCAGCACCCCACAGTCATTGCCAAAAAGAATGCTAGCTGCGTAGGCAAGCGTCAAAAGAAGCCCGGGAGGGTTTTTTCACCTTCCCCTGTGAGAAGAAGGGGAGAAAAACGCAGACTAAGAGAGGAGGCCGAGGAAGAGGCTCCAAGTACATCAGCTGGTCCAAGCAGGCTTCTTCCACAGGCATAAAAAATAAAAGTAGGTGTTGCGCAAGGTGAAAAGAAAATGAGAAGATATTTTAAATATAAACTTATCCTTGTGGTTTGTTCGGTCTTTTTAATTCAATAGTAACATGTAAACTTGTAAAAAACAAGACTTCTGTTACAGCAAATCTGGAGCCAAAAGACAGAAGATTGCGCAGTATTTAAAACACAGTTTTAATACTGGCCCCAAACAGTGCCGCTTACTTGGTTAAAATCTTTAAAGTGCATATCATATAAAGTGCCATTAGACAGAAACTGCGGTGGAGAGAGAAAGAGAGTCTTCGTGTGGTGCACTGGGCACGCTTCCGGAACTCTACACGGGAACCTCCCTGATCTTCAGTCCAGTGTCTGACGTCACTCAAGCCACTTTTCCACTTATGTCGTGTGGCTTCTTCAAGTGCTGTCTTGGAGAGGGTGGTGATGGTATTTATACTTGCGTCTTTCTCCCTTTGTTGGCTAATTGGCTTCTGAGTAACATGTATCAGTTTATGCACACACAATTTTTAAAAGTTATTTTAAAAGCGCAGAAAAACTTTTATCGTGTCACAAATAAAAAGTACATATTAACAATGTATTAAAATACTAGTCATCGACTCAGTGTCCCATACTAGAGCATTAAAACCCCTTATGAGCTAGCTTTTTATTTTATTTAGCAGGGAATGTCTTCATTCATCACAAAACTTTATTATAGCATAGAGGCAATCCCCTGCATAAGCAGCCTGATGAAGACAGGTATATAACCTTAAAATAAGTTGCTATGCAAAAGTACAAAATATACAAAAGTTATACAAAAACCCAATTACATTAAAAAATAAACGTGGATACAAGATACACATTTCTTAGGGTGTTACAATATTAAAGCAACTACTTAGACCATGGCTATTATAATGTGCCAACAACAACAAAAAATAATGAGAATAATTGTTTCCCCCGGGAGGGTGAGTTTAATTTACAAAAACTTGGTGAAGGGGGGGGCAAATCCAGCTCAGGCTTGGTGGATGGATACCAACAGAATCCCACAGGAGCCTAATATTGAACAAAGTGTTAGTGAAGTTTGTAGGAAATAAGCCTTGGCATGTGAAAGCTCTCCTTACATTTTACTAAGGCGTTTAAGGAAACGATTTGGCAAGGTGATTACATTGATTTATTTTCTCTATAACCAACCGTGACAGATTCAAAAGAAAATGAAGAAAGAAAGAAACAGGTTTATAAAACATTTAATAATTGGCTATAAGCCTTTTGCATATTCTCTGCAGTTTATAGTGAAAAATGCAGTGAATTATTTCAATATGTTACACTGTTCTGGAGGCATACAAACATTTTGGTGGCTCTGCATGGAATCAGTGGCGTCCCGAGGGGGGTGCATACTGCACCGGGTGACACACACCCCCGCCCCCCCCACAGCGCATCGCAGTACTGAATTTTTTTTTTTCTGGCAGCCGAATCCGCTAGATTCGGCTGCAGAAAAAAAATCAATGTGACCGATATGACGTTACATCACATCCAGTGGCTGTTTCCCTCCTCCATGCCGGAGGGAAGACTACACAGAGGAGACGACCGGGAGACAGAGTGGCCAGGAGGTAAATACTGGGGAAGAGGGGGAGGAGGGTGTCCTATTGGCATATTGAGTGGCTAAATGCTGGCATATTGAGTGGCAAAAAACTGGCATATTGAATGGCATATTGAGAGGCAAAAAACTGGCAAATTGAATGGCATATTGAGTGGCAAAATAATACTGGTGTATTGAGTGCCAAAAAACTGTCATATTGAGTGGCAAAAAACTGACTTATTGAGTGGCAAAATATTACTGGCATATTGAATGGCAAAATATTACTGGCATATTGCGTGACAAAATACTGGCATATTAAATGGCTAAATACTGGCATATTGGGTGGCAAAATACTGGCATATTGAGTGGCTAAATACTGTCATATTAAATGGCTAAATACTGGCATATTGAATGGCAAAATAATACTGGCATATTGAGTGGCTAAATACTGGCATATTGAATGGCAAAATAATACTGGCATATTGAGTGGCAGAATAATACTGGCATATTGAGTGGCAAAATAATACTGAAATATATTAAATGGCAAAAAAATGGCAAATTGAGTGGCAAAAAATGGCAGATTGAGTGGCAAAATACTGGCATATTGAGTGGAGAAAAACTGGCATATTGAGAAGCAAAATACTGGCATATTGAGAAGCAAAATACTGGCATATTGAGTGACAAAATACTGGCATATTGAGTGGCTAAATACTGGCATATTGAATGGAAAAATAATACTGGAATATATTAAATGGCAAAATACTGGCATATTATTGGGCAAATTGGCTGTTGCTTATTAATGACAAAATAATACTGGCATATTATTGGGCAAATTGGCTGTAGCATATTAATGACAAAATAATACTGGCATATTATTGGGCAAATTGGCTGTAGAATATTAATGGCAAAATAATACTGGCATATTATTGGGCAAATTGGCTGCGGCATATTAAATGGCAAAATAGTACTGGAATATAATTGGGCAAATTGGCTGTGGCATATTAAATGGCAAAATAATACTGGCATATTATTAGGCAAGTTGTCTGGCTTATTAACGGCAAAATAATACTGGCATGTTATTGGGCAAATTGCAGAGGAAGGGAATAAAAACAAGGAATGCAATTTTGCAATAACATTTTTATTACATATGAAAATAGTTGAATATTAAAAAAATTAAAATAAGTATAAATGCAACTAGTTATAGAGAGAGATAGAGAGATGTCTGCGTGTATAGATATGTATTGTTTTAGAATTGTACAATTGTCACATCGTGGGGCTCCTGTGTGTCGCATAATTAATGGTGGTTCCATGTGTATTTATTGGGTCCCATTTGTGGCATAATTAAGGGGCTCTTTTGTGTGGCATAATTATGGGGCACTTGTGTGTTGCATAATTAAGGGGTGCCTGTGTGTGTGGCATAATTAATTGGCTCCGAAGTGAGGCATAAATAATGGGGCTCTGGTGTGGAATAATTTATGGGGCTCTGGTGTGACATAATTTGTGGGGCTCCTGTATGAGGTATATTTAATGGGCCATCTGACTGGCATTACTAAGGAATCTGTTTGGCATGGTATTGAAGGAAATCCAGGGGGGTGACACCATGAGTTACCGCACCGGGTGACAGCAACCCTAGTGACGCCTCTGCATGGTCTACATATGATGAGATGTTTCGTCAGAAACTGGCTGTCCATCCTAATTTGTCATGGGGTATGAAAGACGTGGGCTTGTGGGTAAGCCTTATGATCCCACAAAGTTCCCCCTTTTCCTGTAAACAGATTTAATAGCAATTCTCAACAAAATAGAGACATTTGCTGGGCATTTAACGAGTCCCAATACAAATGGCCAAATAACTGTAAATATAGGCATGAATGCAACTACTGCAGCGGGGCCCATTCACCTTTTTGCTGCTTCCGCAAATTGTCAAATTCTCAGATCCCAGTTAGAGAGTCAGTTCACAAAAGCTTTGACCTCAGTGAAATTGGAAAAAAAATGCTTCCATTTCTAGAAGATTACCCAGACAAGCAGAAAGCCATAATCACTGAAATAGGTTTTCATGAGGGTGTCATGATTCCAGTTGAAAATCCTCCTCATTTTCATTTAGTGACGAATTTAAAATCGGTGAGAGATTGCCCTGTGGTTGCTGGGAAAAGATTAACAAATAGCTAGAATTGGGTAGGATTGAATTGTCACCATTGGGTCTAGTTCCTAAAAAAGAAAAAGGGAAATATCGCCTAATTCATCACTTGTCCTATCCGTTTGGTAGTTCTTTAAATGATGACCTCAATAAAGATGATTTTGTTGTGAGTTATGCTTCTTTTGATGATTCTGTTAACTGGGTAAGAGTGTGGCATAGGTGCCCTGCTATCAAAATTAGATGTAGAAGCTGCATTCCGAATACTGCCAATTAACCCATTATTTTTTAATTCATTAGGTTTTCAGTTTAATGGGAAATTTTGATGTTTACCTATGGATTGTTCTTTTTCATGTTTTTATTTTGAAACTTTTTCTTCTTTTTTGGAGTGGGCACTGGGAGAGGTGTTGGTTATTGATCCAGTTATTCATTATTTTGATGATTTTTTGTTTATAGGCCCAAGGGACACACAGGATTGTCAGAGGCTGCTAGATTGCTTTATTGTTTTGGCAGGCTATTTTTGGATTCCACTTGCAGATGAAAAAACAATGGGTCCAACAACTGAGCTGCAGTTTCTTTTTTTTTTTCTCAATGTGTTTTATTGAGTCTTTGACATAGATATAGTGGTTTAATAATATGTAAGAATGAAAACATGTCACATCATACACAGAACAATAAGGCTTAGTTGGCTCATATTATTATGTTTTGTTTTTTATATATGAACTATGTAAGTAATTCCAGAATTGAGCTCCAGATGAAATATACAAGACTCATGTATAAAAAATAAAAAAAAATCAACGAATACAATCAAGTCTCGAAATAGCTCACATAACAACTAGAATTATCGGTTTGTAAAAAAAAAAAAGGCTGTATGGGAACTGAAAAAAAAAAATCTTAGTCAGCCACGTGCCAATTAAAATAATAATACCTAGACGAGACAGTACATCAAAATATATAAGTGATCATTGTATGAGTGGAGTTTAGCAATATATTCAAACTAAATGGTTCCTGTCTAGAGCAGTGCAAAGAGCAGTCGCATGTTTGACCTCCATATATAAGAGATAACACAACAGCCATGTAAATTAGAACTGTAAGTAAATAGGAGAAGAAATTGAAATGTTACACATGAAAAGAAAAAGAAAATTATGTGAAAGAAGAGGAAAAGTGGGGAAAAGGGTATCCCAAGAGAGGGAGTACCGCGGCAGGTCAAGATAGAACTGCCAATAAAAATATGGGACTTGCTCAACCACATAAAGTGGCCGCGGTTTGTCATTTTCCCATGAGGGATATGACAGTGCCCTGGGGGAGGGAGAAGACGGGAAGAGGGAGCATTAAATATCTATATAGCAGTGGGACTGCAAGCCCAATTATATCAAATGTAAGTCCCAAAAGAAAGGTCACAGGGAAACCTCAATAATTACAGACACCGTGGAGGAGTAGCGAGACTCTACAGAGCAAGCAATACCGTCAGCATCTTCCTCAAGCATGGTCCACGATCTACGGACAATCTCCAAGGATGATGTAGACTGGTGGTGATCAAAGGATCACTGACTCCAGTGATTCTCAGAACCCCCACCATGTTAACAGCAGGTTCTCAGATATATGAATAATGTCATTCTCGAAGGAAATGTAATGGTGTATATCAGCAGTGGGAAGCACTTTATCAGGTGGTGATCGAGAAAGCAGGAACACATCATTTGGTGCATCATCCAGAGTTGCCGCTTTAGACTGTTGTGTGCCAGGGAGACATAGGCTGGCTTGCCCGGGTATATTGAAGGCAGGTGAGTACAAAAGTGAGTATTCGGGGCATTGAGAACGGAGGGCCCCGCCTCCAATGCGCCACTGTAGGATCGGTAAGTTAGACCTGCCCTCATGTCCAAGCATAGCAAGCTTTGTGTCTGGTAGTTGTCCTGGAGTATCAGATCTGCAAAAGGTAAATCTGTCTCCAGTGCCGCTGATTCAATAAAGGCCGCAGTCACCTCCATTCTGACAGTGGGAACCTCCATTTTCAGCGTCATCTTGAGCTCCCAGAGTAAAAAAAATGTATTATGAAAATACAGAAAAGCAATACAATACATAAAATATAGTGTAAATATGATAAATAACATTGATCTCTCTCTTTCCCCATTCCCCCTACCGCTCTTTTCTTTCCCTATCCTCACGTTTCAGTTGTCGGGGGTGCGCAGATATTTTAACATTGTGACATAACAAACAAACAAACAACATGAAGGGGGGAGATGATGGGGGTTAACCTTCCTTTTCCTCTCGCTCTTCCTTCCTTTCTCTTTTCCCTTCCTTTTACATTCCCTATTTCCTTCCCTTCTTCTTACTTTTCACAGGTCGGGGTCAGAATTTTTTTTTAACCAATTTTCCCAGAGATTTATTTTTAAACTATAATAAGATGCTTGTCTCAGTAGACCAACTTCTCTTTTAGTGTTGTAAGCTACTAGATTTTTTGTTTTCTGCCAGGATGGATTATCTTGTGTTTTCCATGGGCGAGCTAACTCTAATTTTGTGCCTGTCAGGATATGAGTGATTAAGTCAGACTCATCCTTACGCATTTTCGGCCAGTCCAAGTGCAAGAGAAATATTTTGGGAGAATGTTCTAGTTTATGACCTGTTATTTTTTCAATATGCTTAGCTAGGTCCGACCACAGTGCCCTTACTTCTGTGCATGACCACCAGATGTGTATGGAATTTGCCTGTGGTTTGCCACATCGCCAGCATAACGATGGTGTGTTTGGATACATCTGAGTTAATCTGCTTGGCACATAGTGTCATCTGTGCATTATTTTATAGTGGGTTTCAGACAGGTTAAGACAATGTATGGCGGAATTGACCCTGCTGAACGATTTTTGCCATTTTTTAAATTCTATTTTTATATTTAGGTCGGCTTCCCATTTTCTGAGTGTGATGCGCCTTTTTACTTGTTTCTCTAAGTAATCAGATGCATTTTGCGAAAAGGTGCTTGTCTTTTTTAGATTCTAGGATCTGACTTAAGAGGTCGATTGTTTTCGAATTTTCAGCGATATTCTCTTTTGTGATATAGTTATGTAATCTCAAATAAGTAAATATTTCTTTATTTGGCAGGCCATGCTATTCCTGTAATTTATGGAAGGGCTTTTTTACTCCATCTTCCATTATGTCTTTAATTTTAGTCATACCTTTTTTTATCCTTTAATTTAGGCTGAGATCTATATTATATGGTATTATTTTCAGAGGGAGATTTTCTAATAGTTTATTTTGGATGTTCATTTTATTTCTTATTACTTTCCATGTGGTCCTTATATTTGACCATATCAATGAGTTTTCTTGTGTCTTGATGTTTCAATTTTTCGTTTTTACTGTCCAAATTAATTCTCCGATATCTATAACTCCCATTCTATGGGTTTCTATTTCTACCCATACTTCCTTTTCATATCTATCTCTAATTAGATTAATTAGGTGAAGGAGCATTGCTGCTTCTTCCGTAATAATCTTGTGTATGCTCTGTTTTATTCTTCTACCTTTTGATTTTGTTGGTAAGTAATGTCTCTGCTCGATTTCCCTGATCATACCATTTTGTTTTTAGTGCTTCTAGATTTTTTATAGCTCGTTCCTCAAGTAGGCAATTAATTTGTTTTTTTTTATTTATCCTATTTCTTGATTTAGTGAGGTTCAATTTATTTGCGTTTAGTTTTATCTGGAGGGCTATGTATAAATCCGCTAAGCCAGCTCCTCTTAATTTCTTTTTTAAAACCCCCTTCTTGATTAGGTGGCCCCTTAAAGTTGCTTTGTAGGCACACCAAACCATTGGACCTGAAACTTCATTGTTACCATTTTTCCTTAAAGAAAAGCTCTGTCAACTTTTTAATCTCCTCTATATCTTTCTGGTCTTTTAGCAGAGAATCGTTGATCCTCCAACTTGATCTAGAACCTTTTAGATCACCTGCCTTTAGATCCATAATGAGGGCATTATGTTCGGACCATACCGTCTCCCTTATAAACACTCTATCTACCCCTTTTATCAGGTGACAATTGCCAAATATGAAATCAATTCTTGAGTAAGTGGCGTGTGTTTTGGAATAGCAAGTGAATTCTTTTTCTTGGGGATGAAATGTGTGCAATGCGTCTAGAAGCTCGGTATTTTTCATTATTTGTGAGAATCTATCAGCTCTACTCTTTGTTTTTTTGTCTTGGAGTGTTTTCTTTAGGTTCAACCTGTCCATGTTGTTATCAAGTACGCAATTAAAATCCCCCCTATTAGTGTTTTCCCTTTTTTAATCTTGCATATTCTTTCTGTAATATCTTGGATGAACTTTAGTGTTGCGATATTAGGGGCATAAACATTAGCGATGGGGAACTGTTCGCCTTGTATCCTGCATACTAGTATTATAAACCTGCCTTCCTCGTCTATGTCCTGAAATTCTATTTGGAAATCTAGGTCTCTAGAAATTAGGACTGCTACCCCCCTTTTCTTTTTTCCGGCAGAGCTGATGTTATTATTATTCCATAGTCCTTCGGAATTCATCTACTTTTATCTTTCTGCCAGTGGGTTTCCCGTAGAAGAACGATTTTGGCTTTCAGTTTCCTCAATTCTCTAAACACGACAGTTCTTTTAACTGGAATATTCAATCCCTGGGTATTGATTGAAAGGATCCAAACCATTGTCCTGATGAATCCCCTCTCTAAAGGGTTCCCCCCACATCTCCCTCATGACACCACAAAATACAAAAACACAAGACATTAGACAAGTTTTGATGGGAAAACCCATTATTGTTTCCACTACTGGTAAATTTCCAGTTTGTGGACATTTTGTGCTGTTTCTTACGTAGCACATTGTCAAAGCTCTAATTGCAGTTGAAGCTGTGCCTGCTGAGTGCGTAGCCCCTTATCACTGTTAGGTTTAATTTGTGTAGAGAAATCCATGAGACAAAGGATAGGATGGTGGGGGGGGGGGGGGCGCCTACTCGCGTCATTACGTCATCCTCCACGACTGTGGAACCGAGCATCCAACCACAGTGTAAAATTTTAAGATCCGCCCTTGTGGCAGGTACTTCATCCAATAGGATAGTCACTCTGTGCATATTTGCTGTGTACACCGGGGGTGTCCCGGGTCCTTCTCTCTTATCCACAAGAGAAGTGTCCAGGCGGCTAATCATAAGTGCCGGAGATAAAATGGTTTGAGACCTAGCAGGCCGCTCCATGATTGTGTCACCCCCATTGAGCAAGGCGCGATGAAAATCATATTTGTGTCTCTCATATTATTGGCACCTCATGTCTAAGGTATATGGGATTCCCATAAAATTAACTATTTAAGCTGAGTATGAAGGGAGGTCTCTGTGAAAGCGTCCTCTCCTCTTGCTGGCTAGCTCCGCCCACCCGAGCTGCAGCTTCTAGGTATTGTGATTGATACAGTAAAAATGGGGTTCCATTTATCGTCAGAGAAAGTTACAAAATTGTTTAACATTTTAAATAAAGTTATGTCAGAGAGAAAAGTTCCAGTTAAAATGTTGCAATCCTTGCTAGTTTTATTGGCATTCAGTACACAAGTTATCCCTATAGGAAGAGTGTTTAGTAGTAACCTAGCTTTAGCACTTTCAGGAGGAAAAAATTTCCACATTCGTGTGAACAAGGAGATGTAAGATGATCTTTGGGTATGGAAATCTTTTTTTGAAAGGTTTCAATGGCAGAACATTGTGACAGGAAGATTTCAGGTCTAATGTAGAGTTCAGCAGGATTCGGTATAGTGTGGGAAAACAAATGGGGTGACAACAAATTTAGTTCTTTTGGAGTTATTTCCTATAGTGACTGCAATAAACGTTTGGGGAAAGGATCTGGCTAATAAAAGAATTATTTTATCATTGCGATAACCTTGGTGTAGTTTGGGTGATAAATAAGCAGAAAGCCAAATCTAACCCAGTTTTTAATTTACTCAGACATTTAGTGCTTGAATGTTTGTTTAACAATATTTGGGTAAGAGCAATTCATTTTGCCAGGAACGGTCAATAATGTGGCTGATTCTCTTTCGCGCTTACAGTTTAAGAGGTTCCAGAAGTTACATCCCTCAGCAGAGAAAACGGGTGTGTGAGGTTTTGGGACTGGATTTTGGAAAACTGAATATATACATCCATAGATCTCTGGCTAGGTCTACATGGTCATATTATGTCAGGGCCTGGAATGATTGGGTTTTAATTTTCAAGGGTAAAGTCAGAGATCCAGAGAGATTGAGTAAACAGGAAGCACTAGAATTCCTAGCAAAACTTATTCATAATGGTCTATCAGGGAATGTTACTAAGCAGACCTTTCATTACAAAGGATTTCATTTTCAATCAAATTTGGAAAGGATATGATACGGGGAAGAGAACTCCAGATCAGAGAGGCCCAATTTCTTTTGATCTTTTGTTTAAAATGTTTCAGGTCCTTCCAAGGGTATGCCTATCAGACTACAAAATTATTCTATTTAAAGCAGCATTCAGTCTAGCCTTACACTGAGGTAGTCTCACAAAGTAAGGATAACCCTACATGGTTGCAAGTTGGAGATGTGACTATTGATGGGAATAAGATATTAATTTGTATTTCTAGATCAAAAACAGATACCGAAGGTAAAGGCAAATTTTTGCCACTTGAGAAGAAAGTGGGTTCTGAATGCTGCCCAGTGAGGTAAATCAAAAGATTTCAACAAATCAGACTCAATGTAAATGCTCCTTTTCTTTTACACAGATCTGGCATCCTTTTAACAAAATGTCAGCACTTTTTTTCATCTTTACTGATTTCCTTGGTTGGCAAAAGAAACATATTCATGATATAAAATGATGATCTTATATGGCTTATTTCTTTCTAAAGTTTAGTATACTTTATACTTTAGTATACTGAAGTATAATACTTCGTTGGTCCCATAAACTATAAGATGAACTGTATTACCAACACTAATTTAAACCATTTGTTGTCTAAAGAGTTCAAGATTTTTAGGGAGAACAAAGACAATTTCAATCAAGTCATTTACATGCTAATTATATTTGCACTTATTCTTAGAAAGTGAAAAATCCTCTAGGCTAGCCTATTTACACCTGATTGCAAATAAGCCAGTCATGCTAAGTAAATATTTGGCTTGGGGCTAATGCAATTACAAGTTGCACTGTTATATCTGTAAAAGTATCAGCTGCCATATCTACTGTGGAACAGTTGTAAAGGGGTTAAATATATCACCTAATGAACCTCACATTTAAAACAGGCTTACCATCAGGTAAAGTAATACACTCACTGTGTAATCAATTCTAATAAAAATATATATATACTGTTTGCTAAACAGTGATCTGTGGTGAGTTGAGAACGAAATTGCAAAAATGATATATATATTATAGGCCATAATTATATGACAGATACATTCCCGGTGATCTTGCATTGGAGAAAATGAAACTATATCATAGTACATGGTACAGATTAAGCCACATTCTGCAAGTTTGGTTTAAATTCTTTTTTAAAATTAGGTCTGAAGAAAGGTATTCCAAACTTTCTGCATTAGAACAGACTACAGGGAGTGCAGAATTATTAGGCAAGTTGTATTTTTGAGGATTCATTTTATTATTGAACAACAACCATGTTCTCAATGAACCCAAAAAACTCATTAATATCAAAGCTGAATATTTTTGGAAGTAGTTTTTAGTTTGTTTTTAGTTTTAGCTATTTTAGGGGGATATCTGTGTGTGCAGGTGACTATTACTGTGCATAATTATTAGGCAACTTAACAAAAAACAAATATATACCCATTTCAATTATTTATTTTTACCAGTGAAACCAATATAACATCTCAACATTCACAAATATACATTTCTGACATTCAAAAACAAAACAAAAACAAATCAGTGACCAATATAGCCACCTTTCTTTGCAAGGACACTCAAAAGCCTGCCATCCATGGATTCTGTCAGTGTTTTGATCTGTTCACCATCAACATTGCGTGCAGCAGCAACCACAGCCTCCCAGACACTGTTCAGAGAGGTGTACTGTTTTCCCTCCTTGTAAATCTCACATTTGATGATGGACCACAGGTTCTCAATGGGGTTCAGATCAGGTGAACAAGGAGGCCATGTCATTAGATTTTCTTCTTTTATACCCTTTCTTGCCAGCCACGCTGTGGAGTACTTGGACGCGTGTGATGGAGCATTGTCCTGCATGAAAATCATGTTCTTGAAGGATGCAGACTTCTTCCTGTACCACTGCTTGAAGAAGGTGTCTTCCAGGAACTGGCAGTAGGACTGGGAGTTGAGCTTGACTCCATCCTCAACCCGAAAAGGCCCCACAAGCTCATCTTTGATGATATCAGCCCAAACCAGTACTCCACCTCCACCTTGCTGCCGTCTGAGTCGGACTGGAGCTCTCTGCCCTTTACCAATCCAGCCACGGGCCCATCCATCTGGCCCATCAAGACTCACTCTCATTTCATCAGTCCATAAAACCTTAGAAAAATCAGTCTTGAGATATTTCTTGGCCCAGTCTTGACGTTTCAGCTTGTGTGTCTTGTTCAGTGGTGGTCGTCTTTCAGCCTTTCTTACCTTGGCCATGTCTCTGAGTATTGCACACCTTGTGCTTTTGGGCACTCCAGTGATGTTGCAGCTCTGAAATATGGCCAAACTGGTGGCAAGTGGCATCGTGGCAGCTGCACGCTTGACTTTTCTCAGTTCATGGGCAGTTATTTTGCGCCTTGGTTTTTCCACACGCTTCTTGCGACCCTGTTGACTATTTTGAATGAAACGCTTGATTGTTCGATGATCACGCTTCAGAAGCTTTGCAATTTTAAGAGTGCTGCATCCCTCTGCAAGATATCTCACTATTTTTGACTTTTCTGAGCCTGTCAAGTCCTTCTTTTGACCCATTTTGCCAAAGGAAAGGAAGTGTCCTAATAATTATGCACACCTGATATAGGGTGTTGATGTCATTAGACCACACCCCTTCTCATTACAGAGATGCACATCACCTAATATGCTTAATTGGTAGTAGGCTTTCGAGCCTATACAGCTTGGATAAGACAACATGCATGAAGAGGATGATGTGGTCAAAATACTCATTTGTCTAATAATTCTGCACTCCCTGTATAGATAACTTGAATCTTGCAAGCTTATCTTGAATCTTGAGTGGAGGCGGACTGCCCAGTGTGCCACTTAGTAGGTGGGTGCCGAGCACGGCTGCACCTAGGGGGAGCACAGAATTAGTTCATTTGGCATTCCATTTCGCTTCATACTCGCTCCCTCACATGCTTCGTTTTCAATAAAGTTGGAGTGCTGGGTATCACTTGATATGGCAGCGTTCTGATGACAACAGTGGATGACAGCAGTGGACCAGACAAATGGAGATGCAGATCACACTGGACCGTCCCCCTCCCTGCAATAAAAGGCAAAGCAGCAGGGAGGGGGACAAACTGAAAACTTATTTTCTTTATTTTAGTTTATAATTTTGCTGGTGTGTGTGTATATCTCATTTATTGTGTGAGTGTGTAGGTCTGTAAGTATTTATGTGTAACTATCACCCTTCATTTTCTTACTGTACCCTTACCTCCAACCATGGGCATCCGCAGAATTATTTTTCGGGGGGGGGGGGGGGGGGGGCATACGTTTACTGTCATTCATGCTTCGCCGTGCCTCTTTTTGATAATGTTATGAAGTGGAGGAGCTTAGTCATTATCAGTGCAGCATGCAAACAGTTGATAAATGCCATCACTTTGCCAATTAAAATAAGCCATTGTCAGGTACCAATTAACATACCACAGTCACTTTGCCATTAAACTATGCAAGTCAGTTTGCCTATTAAAAAAATATGCCACCGTATAAAAAAAAAGATCCCAGCAAGGGCACCATGCAGGGCACACAATTCCCGGGTGCCATAGTGACCTGGCGTCCGTGGTTTGTCGAGGCCTGCATTAAATGATTATTTTGCCATTAATATGCCACAGCCAATTTTCACATTAGAATGCCAGTATTATTTTGCCATAAATATGCCTGTGTTGTTTTATTAAGCCACAGCTAATTTGCCTAATAAAATGGCAGTATCTTTTTGCCATTAGTAAGCCACAGACAATTTGCCTAATAATATGCCAATATTATTTTGCCATTTAATATGCCAGTTTGATTTTGCCATTTAATATGTCAGTATTATTTTGCCATTAATATGCCCCAGCCAATTTGCCATTTAATATGCCAGTATGATTTTGCCAATTAATATGCCAGTATTATTTAGCCATTTAATATGCCAGTATGATTTTGCCAATTAATATGCCAGTATTATTTAGCCATATAATATGCCAGTATAATTTAGCCAATTAATATGCCTGTATTGTTTAGCCAATCAATATGCCAGTTATATTTTGCCACTCAATATGCCAGGATTTAGCCATTCAATATGCTAGGATTTTGCCATTCAAAATGCCAGGATTTTGCCCCTTAATATTCCAGGATTTTGCCATTCAACATGCCAGTAATATTTTGCCATTCAATATGCCAGTAATATTTAGCCACTCAAGAAGTCAGTATTTTGCTACTAAATATGCCAGTATTTTGCCCCTCAACATGCCAGGATTTTGCCACTCAATATGCCAGGATTTTGCCACTCAATATGCCAGGATTTTGCCACTGAATATGCCAGGATTTAGCCATTTAATAAGCCAGCATTATGCTTGTTATATCCCCCCCCCGTACTTACCTCCTTGCTGCTCTGTCTCCCGGTCGTCTCCTCTGTGCAGTTTTCCCTCCTGCACGGAGGAGGCAAACACAGACACCGGATGTGACGTAACGTCACATCTGGTGTCATTGTTTGTTTGTTTTTACTTACTTTTTTTCACTGCCGGCTGCTGTCCGCATGACTGTCTCCGTGTGAGACAGTCATATGGGCAGCGGCGGTGGGCACTTTTTTGGGGGGGCCCATGCCTCCAACAGACTCACTTTCATAGTGTACTCCCACCTCCATCACACCCATCGCATTTTTACTGTACCCCCACCTCCATCAAACTCACTGTCATGCTGTACCTACCCCCACCTTCATCACGCTCTCACTTTCTTACTGGACCCCACCTCCATCACACCCCTCACCTCCTTACTGTACCCTCACCTATCTTGCTAGCATATTGGGTGAACTACAACTAGCAATAATACCGTATTTGCTCGATTTATAAGGCGACCCTGATTATAAGACGACCCCCCCAAATTTGTACATTCCTTTAGGAAAAAAACTAAAAGCCTGATTATAAGACTACCCTATAGGAAAAAAGTTTAACTTGTATATATGTAAATTGCTTTTTAATATTTAATAAAAAGTTTATATTATACAAATGCATTTCTTGTTTTTATTTGCTTTTATGTGCCAATGCGGCCTCTCTCCCGCTCCCCCAGCTGTCTCTTTCCCCCCCAGCATTGTCTCTCTCTCCCCCCAAAACTTCTCTCTTGTCTCTATCTATCCCCCCTCCCCTTTTCTCTCTGTCCCCCTCCCTCCCCTTGTCTGTGTCTCCCCCCTCCCCCCCTTGTCTGTCTGTGTCCTCCCCCTCCCCCTGTCTCTCTCTGTCCCCCTCCCTCCCCTTGTCTGTGTCTCCCCCCCCTTGTCTGTCTGTGTCCTCCCCCCATCCCCCTCCCTTTGTCTCTCTCTATCCCCCCCTCCCCTTGTCTGTCTGTGTCCTCCGTCCCCCCCCTCCCCCTTACCTCGATCCCTGGTGGCTAGTGGGGGCAGCCGGGGGATGTCTGCACGGTACGTGCACACATCCTCCATGCTGCCCGACACGGCAGTCTATTATGACGGACAGCTGGTCCGTCATAATAGACTGCCGTGTCGGGCAGCATGGAGGATATCTGCACGTATCGTGCAGACATCCCCCAGCTGCCCGATTCTCCCTGGTGGCTAGTGGGGCAGCAGAGGATATCTGCGCGACGACCTGGATCCATGTCTTATAATCTGACCTCAATTTGAGGTCAGATTATAAGAAGACCTCGAATGTAAGAAGAGGAGGATTTTTCAGAGCATTTGCTCTGAAAAAAACCTTGTCTTATATTCGAGCAAATACGGTAGTAGGAGCAAGGATTGGTGCTGATGTCAGAGCTAGAAAGGGGCTGTCAGTTGATGTTGTTGTTCTGGGATCAAAATTATGGTGTTTGGTGTCCTAGGGGGTTTGAATTGTAGCTCTCTTCTTTATTTTTTTCTGTAGATTTCTTTAGAACAGGCATAAACCCAAGAATGGTAGCATTGGCTTTGAAACTAAATTAGCAAAGGCTTTAGATTTAAGGTACCAGCAGCATTGCCACCTAACAGAAGGGCTATTCTGTCTTTAGTGGAGTAGCCTCCATCTTGAATAATTGTGGCAAGGTAATGTGGATAGATTCCTGCAGCTACATTATGTGCAGAAGCTGCCTCACCTTGATGTTATGTAGGTTAGACCTCTTCTTAAACCTATGATTAAGAGCTTTGTTGAAGGTTAAAACTTTCAAAGCGTTTCTTTATTAGTCTACTGTTTCTGCACCCCTGCTATGATGATGCCATTTGTACATTAAATTTAGATTTTGCTACAGAACTTGTCCTGTGTCTGTACTTACATGGACTTATGTACCCCATAGTCGCTGTAGCCATTTTTTCATCTCCTCGGTTAGATCAAAAGATCTCCCATTGCCAGCCCTCTCTGTGCACCGGCACCCAAGAAGCCTCTCACGCTTCCCTAGCTTGTGCAGAAGCCAGAGCATCGGGGTCACATGGTGGCCATGTTCATTATAGGGGGAGGGCAGACCGCTGGCTCTAGGGAGGATATTTTAAAAAAATTTCAGCACCCAAGAAAAATAAACCCAGGTTCAAATGTTCCCCTTTAAAAGTAATGAGAGGTGAAATGGTCAAAGCTATTTTTGGCACCCGAATTTTCGCCTACCATTATTTTCAAAGGGGAAGAGTCAACCCTCAGCTTTTTTTCTAATTTAAACTCGGGTGCCGAATTTGACTTAGACCTCAAAAGTCGACCTTCTCGAATTTTAGTGAATAGATCCAATTGTATTGCGAGCATAGAATCTGGAGCAAGTCTAGCTACGAACACAGCAGCAATGTCTGGCTCCACCAACAAACCACACATCAGTTTCCATCATGTAGGGAACATGGTGAGTTAGCTCTTTTTTAATACTTATCTCTTTTAATATATCTTTTGAACTCTCTACTATGTACAGGTTGAGTGTCCCTTCTATATCCAAAATGCTTGAACCAGAAGTATTATGGATAATGGGTAATTTTCACTAATAAGATATATTAAAACCTCTCAGCACTCATGAAATACAGTAGTGTCAATACATATAGTGTATAGACCAATGTAGCTGTGATGTGAGACATCGTTGGGAACCTGCAGAGAGACAATTTTAAGTGACTTCACAGTAGACAATACAAAGTTTAAAGCAGAATGGATTGCCACATTTTCAAATGTTGAATAGACATTTTAATATGTAAGCAAATTGGCATCTTACAGGCATAAATATTCCAACATCCACTGTCATGAGAAGTATAGTTCACAACAGCATCAGTGTTAATCCAAGTGCCCTCTTTCCACAGCCCACCTTCCCACAGTGTCCACAGGGACTAATCATGCTTGATAGGGTTCACCCACTACGCAAACACCAACTCCTAATATATTCAACAGACGAGAAGCCACTTTCCAAATCCCTTTTTTTAAGCCTAATGGAGTAAAGCTATCTGGCTTGCGTCATTATGCTGTCGAACTCATTTAACAAAATTAATGTGTTTTAATGTCTAACAAGATTTTCCTGTCCAACCTTTACCATCCAGTCATTTAGTTGGATACCTTTAAACTTAGTCATAACCTCTAATGTAACTATAACCCTAACACCCTAACCCTTATACTAACCCAGTGATGGCGAACCTATGGCACGCGTGCCACAGGTGGCACGCCGGGCCCTTTCTGTGGGCACGCGGCCATAGGTCGCCGGGAGGTGGCTGGTGCGGGTCGGCATTAATGCAGAGTAGGCACCTGCCTGCTCAAAACAGCAGGCGCCTACTCTGCTTCCGCTTCGGAGGACTTGAGACAGCCAGCAAGGGGAGGGATCTGACACACAGATCGATCCTCCCACGAGAAGGCTGGGTGGAGCGTTGCCACGCGTTCCCATGCAAAGCTCCACACAGCATTGCGCGGGAGGACAGGAGGCATACAGCTACTTACCACATAGTGGTCTGTGTGTGTACTCAGCGGTCTGTGTGTGTGTGTGTACTCAGTGGTCTGTGTGTGTGTGTACTCAGTGTTCTGTGTGTGTGTGTATTCATCAGACAGTGTGTATTTAGCAGACAGTGTGTACTCGGCATTCTGTGTGTGTGTGTGTATTCAGCAGCATGCATTCAGCAGTGTGTGTTTCAGCAGATTGTGTGTGTATTCAGCAGAGTGTGTGTACTCAGCTTTGTGTGTGTGTGTATTCAGCTTTGTGTGTGTGTGTATTCAGCGGACTGTGTGTGTGTGTTCAGCGGACTGTGTGTGTGTGTATTCAGCAGACTGTGTGTATTCAGCAGACTGTGTGTGTGTACTCAGCAGACTGTGTGTGTGTACTCAGCAGACTGTGTGTGTTTACTCAGCAGACTGTGTGTGTGTACTCAGCAGACTGTGTGTGTATTCAGCAGACTGTGTGTATTCAGCAGACTATATAAGTGCATTCAGCAGTCTGTCTGTGTGTGTATTTAGCAGTGTGTGTATTCAGCAGACTGCTGAGTACGCACAGACAGCTGAGTACACACAGAGACAGCTGAGTACACACACAGACATATCCCCTTGTACGCATCTTTGGTGCAGTTTACATGCAGTTTTGGTGCAGCTGGATGGACAGAAACCTGATGAAAAATGCATGTCCATTGACATACATAGAAAGCTGCACCAAAACTGGATGTAAGACGGATGGAATTCTGATGTAAACTGTGCCAAAGCAGCATGTAAGATGCATGCAAACTGCAGGTGGATAGGTGGGAATAGGTCCTTAATAAGGTAAAGCACCACCGAACACCAGTGTGTTTTAATTTACTAGAATTGATGTTTTTTCAATAAAAAAAACTGTTTGTATCATTGAACTCTCTGTTGTTTTGTTCTTCTTTTAAAACAAAAGATGTTAATTAGTTCGGACAACTGTTAGAGTTGTTTTTTCTAAACTTAAACCTCAGTATTCAGGTTTAATTGTCGTGTTGGCACTTTGAGGGAAAAAAAGTTGGCATGTATTGCGGTTTGGGCACTCGGGCTCAAAAAGGTTCGCCATCACTGTACTAACCTAATGTTAACGCTAACCCTAGATCAAAATCTATCAGTGTTGCTGACTGCCTCTAGGAGCAGTCTAGCAACAGAGCAACAGAAGAGATAACTCATTACTTCTTGCACACCAGAGGGCATCATTCACTCTGTGGAGTGATCGTGGGTGCCTTCTGCAGCAATTTTTGATGTTGCTTAATGTCTTGACATCAGAGCATTACAGCAACATCGCCTGAAATATGATAGTGAACATTGATTACTTACGTTACTCATTCAACCGCAAGACGGACTAGCATATTTAATTGCACCATTTATGCTGTATTAGCGTGTTTTTAAAAAAATTACAACCAAGAATATTATGCCATTACTGTATATATTTAGCCAGTATATAATTAACCTCAATTTTTTTAACTGGACTTTTTGGCCCTAAAATATTCAATTCTCCAAATAATGTTTGGCGAATTCCGTGGTCAAAATCTCTCCAAATTCCATTAACTGACTGGATATCTCTTGTTCCCTCTTGTAGTTGTACAATTTGAACTGATTGACTTGCCATAGTCTGATGGAGTTGTGTGAGTCTACTTTAATTTCCATAAGGTTTCTGTCCGAATGGGATTTAATCTTTTCGTACAAATTTTCCAAAGCTGAGCTCAATATCGATTGCGAGATAGATGGACTTAAGGAGGTGTCTAATAAGCTTTCCTCTGCTGAAGAGTTAGAGGTAGGATTAGTTGGTTTATCAGGTACAACAGCTGATGTTTTAGGAGAGTAAAAGCTGTTAATTGCAGTAACTTTTTTCTGTTTATCCTTCTCTTTCTCTCGCTTAGGAGCCATTTTCAAAGATGGTAGTTCTACAGTGAATGTAGATTTATGTACGCAATGATTAAGAATAGTTTCAAATTTTGCTATCTCTGTCTAATAGCTACTTTTCCAACCGTGAGTTCAATGAGAGATCTATCATTCCAGATATTCAATCATATAGAGCTAAAGGCTCCAAGAGAATCACACGTTGTGAAATGGTAGTATTCAGATGAGTACACAGGGTTATCTCCCCCCCCCCCCTTTTTTTCTTATGCGGGTAAGTAGTTTGAGTCAAAAGAGAAGAAACAAGATAGATAGACTAAGAGATATGTATATATAGGACAAGATCTTTGGAATTTTCAGCTCAACCAGACTTGCATAGTCCACTACTGAATTATTTAAAAAATATCACAGGTGTCAAAGTTGTTTTCTTACTTCCTCCTCTTCCACCAACAGTATGAAAAAGTAAAATAAAGGGATCTCAGTGTTAGTTAATCCTGGGTAGAAACCCACTCATATCATGGAAGCAGAACACACAGTGCAGTTCAGGAGGAATTCCTTTAACTTCAATCACAGGTGAACACGGAATTTGATTCTGCTGAAGTATATAATGCCCTGTTAATTAGTAGTCCAGGGCTGCTTTTATATATTTGAATCACAAGGTCATACGTAATCCTCCAAAATTTGAACCTTTGGACACTAACAATGCCACAAGATATCACTTTCACTTTTCTCCTCTTACTCCTCCTCTCCTTTCCACTGTCACAAACATAGGACAGATAATGATATCAAAAACTCAATATTGTTACATCCTATATAGGACTCGCTTGTGTTAGAAGAGTGCAAAACTTCAATGCAAAGAAGAATTCTCTCTTTTCTTCCTTTTCAATTTTTAATAGAATAAACCAGAGTTAAATTGAAGATTCCATTCAGCTCAGGTAAATGGTGCCCAATTAATTAGCGTTTCGCCCGTTGTTTTATATATCTACAGTCACAAGGAGGTTCATATAGTTCATATAAATCCCAGCATTCCGCAATCTATATAACCCATGAGATATAGTCTTCTATGTTAGTCTCCAGCAGTAAGAAGATAAAATAGGAATAAATCAACTTATCTTACGACACCAATGCTCAGTTCAAGCTGATTAATGTTTCTGCTTTGTCAGAGGTCAGGGACTGTAGCAGCAAGCATTCTCCGTGTTCAGCGTAGATGTTTTACTTTCCGGAGGTCTCTATACAGCGTCGAGGTTTCAGCAATGTGAGTCAGATGGACAAGAGAAAGAAAAAAGCTGTTTCACTGCATGCTCCATCTGATGGAACAATTGGCTTTTTAAACAACATTATTGAAAGAGTAGACAAGATACAGCAGGGAACTGTTATTTTGGGCGGAGACTTAAACACAATAGTGGATGTTTCCCTTGATAAGTCCCTCCCCAAAGGGGCCAGGCTGGATACCAGGGCCAAAAAAAAATGCGGAATCATTCTCTCGATTTATGTCAAGTAATGATCTCTATGATACATGGCGCGTTTATAACCCTGGGTGCCGGGATTACACCTTTTTTTCAACCGCCCATCAATCTTACTCTAGGATAGATTTCTTTCTTATGAGATCTAATCACATTGATAGCTGTGTTAAGACCCAGATAGGTAATATCTCTTGCTCCGATCACGCCCCATTATTTTTAAGCATTAAGAATAATGCAGATTATAAGGTAAGATCAAAATGGCGCCTGAACGAAACAAGTTTGGCCTCAGAGGAAAATAGACAGGAACTTCAAAAGCAGGTTTTGGACTTCTTGGATAGCAATGATAACGTTGAGGTGGTGGATCAGACACTCTGGTGCACACTTAAATGTTACATCAGAGGAATTCTTATCAAGATGGGCTCTATCATGAACAAAGCCAGAGGGAAAATCTTAATAAGGAAAAACACTCCTCCGCTGTTGCCGCTGCTATCGTAGAAGCCCAGAAAGCAATCAGACTGAAACTGGATGAGCAATATCAGAAAACAATAGCCAAACTGAAGATCTCATGGTACTCCACTAGAGGTATACCTGGGAAATCTCTTACCAATAGGATTACATTTAGGAAACATCAGAATCGTATAGCTAAAATCTGTCTTAATGGCAATACCAACTTATCTCCAACTCAGATAAGCGAAGCCTTTAGACAATATTACAACACCTTATATAATCTTCCATCGGTCGAAAGGTCTCCATCTCAGGTTAAAGAATTTCTTCTTGGCCTGGGGCTTCCTAGGATTTCAGATGAAGAGCTGATGGAGCTTAATCAACCCATATCAGAGAACAAAATTAAGCACTCCATTCAATCCCTTAAAAAGGGAAAGTCCCCGGGCCCAGATGGACTATCATCCAAATTCTATTTAACACTTCAGCCTATGATTTCACCGATACTATTGAGGGTTTTTAGGGAAGCATCTCTTAGGGGTTCCTTCTCCCCAGAATTACTCGAGGCATCTATTTCCCCAATCCTTAAGATTGGAAAGGACCCTTCTCTCGTCACTAACTATCGGCCAATATCCCTGATTAACTTGGATATCAAGCTCTTCTCTGGGATCTTGGCGGATAGATTAGGACAAATAATTCCAGACCTGATACACCCAGACCAGACTGGATTCATTCATAAACGTTCAGGTGAAGATAGTATTAGAAGGATTTTGAACTTGCTACACCAAGTTAAAAACCATGACGCTCCGTCTGTTTTCCTTGCTCTCGACGCTGAGAAAGCATTCGATAGAGTTGATTGGATGTTTCTGGAGGAAACGATGACAGCCTTTGGAATTACTGGCTTTTTTAGAACTACTGCCATGGCTCTTTACTCAGCGCCGAGAGCAAGGATCTCAGGTCCGTTCCTCGATTCAACCCTTTTTAATATAAGGAATGGTACTAGGCAAGGTTGCCCACTGGCACCTTTGCTATATGCTCTAAGTATTGAGCCATTAGCTGCCCTAATTAGGAATACTATTTCTGTTAGAGGCATCTTACTTGGACATCGAGAACATAAGGTCGCTCTATACGCGGACGATGTTTTACTCTCTTTAACATCTCCAGAAACCTCAGTCCCACAGGTTCTATCATTAATTGCTCAATACAGCTCATTTTCAAATTATAAAGTGAACCTTAACAAGACCCAAGTATTGACGTTTTCCTTGTCTCCTTCGCATATACAAGAATTATCGAAAGTTGGAAATTTAAACTGGTCTAATAAGACACTTAATTATCTTGGTATACATATAACACATGAAATTAGGCAGACCCTCTATCTTAATTATGAGATCTTGATACAAACTCTTAGAGCCCTTCTATCAAGTTGGAAGGGGATAGAATTAGCATGGTTGGGACGTATCAACATTCTTAAGGCGTATATTGTCCCAAAAGTACTTTTCCTAATGAGAGCTATCCCAATGAGAGCTCCTCTTATATACCTGAAACAATTAACCTCTTTATTTACTTCCTACGTATGGAACTCGAAGAGACAGAGAATAGCTAACAATACCCTGAGAAGAAACACAAAAAATAGTGGTTTAGGTCTCCCGGACCTTATTAGGCTTCAGGATATCTGCCAATTTACACACTTTTTAGCCTGGAAACACAAATCATCCCAAAACACTATTTGGTTTCAATTAGAGACATCGGACTGCAGGGGACTAAACCCTTATTTACTCTTTTGGAATACAACTTCTATGACTAATAAATTAAAGATAACTAACCCTATAGTTCTTGATATAATCAGGGGGATGATCAGATTTAAGAAGCTATTCTCACATAAGCAAGGCCTGACCAGCCTGGCCCCTTTGGAGACATTATCAATGAAAATTAGTAATCTTAATGTAAAAAATTGGCTCTCTCTGACAGAAATAGCGGACATACTCTTGGATAATAGATTGGCCCCTTTTGATTCTCTTCAGGAAGCTGCTAACCTTCCCTCTCCGAATATTTTACCTATCTCCGAATAAGAAGTTTTTTTTGAAACAACTCCCTGATAGAGGTTACCCCCCTCGATGAATTTTTACACCGGAGTAACAGAGAGAATAACATATCTAAACTTCAGCTGCTATATGAAAATACTTTCATACAAGATAAACCAACCTCTATAAGCTGCTGGGAATTGGATATGGAGAAAACGTTTCCAATTGAGACCTGGAATAATGCATGTAATAATACTAGAGGTGCACTCCATGGTATTAATTTACAGGAGCTTTACTATAAAATCTTGTATAGATGGCACTACGTTCCATCTCGTTTGTGTAAATTTCAGCCGGATGTATCAAATTTATGTTGGAGATGTGGTAGGGGGGAAGGTTCTCAGCTTCATATCTGGTGGGCATGTGAACAACTCGAACAGATAAAAAGCGAAGTATTGATTTATCTCCTCAAACATTTCACTTTCATTTTAATCTTGGACGAAGCAGATCCCCAAAACAAATTGTTTGTATTAATATACTGATGGCGGTTAAACTGTTACTCTCTCGTCAATGGAAGAAGGAAGATCTTCCAACATGGCCAGAAATTGAGAAGCAAACTGAATTTCAATTGACAGCAGAAAAAACATTTTACGCCTCAGTAGAACTGAGAAATAAATTTATAGAGATCTGGGACATATGGCAAAATATAAACGTTTTTGGTCAAGTGGGCTGTGGACCTCATAATCAGATTTCTACATTGCGGAAATCTCTGGGGGGAGCGTTGGGGGAGGTTGGGTCGGCGGAGAGTCTACGGGTAATTTTTATTTATTTATCAATTTTTTTTTTTATTTTCTCTTCGCTCTTTTTTCTTTTCGTCTCTCTCCCTTTCCTTTTCTTCTATTCACACTTAATGACACATACACAATAAGTAAGGGTGAGATTAGAAGTTTTTGTCTTGTTTATATATATATGTATTTATTTGTATGTTATAATATTTATTGAAAATTTGTAATAAATTGATATATAAAAAAAAAAAAATCTCTCCAAATTCTGACTAAATCCGGGAGGTATTTGGCCATTTGAGAATTGGGGCAAACCAATGGATTCACCAGGCCATGTTCCCTGAACAGAATAGGGCCAAAAATCAGCCATATTGAATAGCCAAATAAAGTAAATTTCCACAATTTGGCCATTAGCCTTAAATTGGGCATCCTGAATTTATCTCTGAAACATCCATGAAAATATATTTATTTATTTATTTTTTTATTAACACTCAGACTCTGAGTGTCAACTCAATTTTATTTAGGTTGATTAATTCACCCATTCACTTTATGTCTTCAGTTCATCCTTGTGTCATTTCTTATTAGTAATTTTACAAAATTATTGTACAAAAAGAAACTTTCCCAGTACAGACAAATATTTCCTGTTAGTACTACCCAGGGATATAAACCTACGTGAGGATCCATTATTAAAGTGCTATATCCAAAATACCAAAAATTTCCTCTCTCATATGAAGGGACATTATAACAATACACCAAACACAGACAAACATTTACGTCCGCAGAGGTCAGAGGAGAAGCCAGAGAGCATATCGCCGTCCAGCCACAAGACATGTTCAACTCATATTTCATGTTGTTCCATCATTTATTTACAGTTCTCACGTGTCTGAGACCTTTAGGTTATCATCCCAAGTCCCGAGCTAGGAGATCTAGACATGTATTCCATTTTTCCACGTTTTTTTTAGATTTTTTGACTGGTAGAGGGAAATTCCTCTCTCCATCTTTAATTGGTGTTCTAATTGTTTCCTAATCTCCACCCAGCCATGAAAATATATTTACCTCTTTTACATAAACATTTTATGAAGTATCTTTCAGTAACTAAATTTGTCAGTTGCCAACCCTAACTGTTTTGGGTTTAATTGTCAATTCTATGTATGTATGTGTGTGTAGTCCCAAGTTCTCAGGTTAGGAAAGAAGAATGAAATAGGCACTAGTGGTGAGCAGTGTGCAGACTGTATTCAATAGTGATATCCTAACACTAAACCACTAGTTTTCAAGGCATGTTAGTTGCCCCTTGATGTAAAAATAACATGACACATGTTGTGGAACGAGACACTGTGGGAGATGGAAATAATACAGGTGTATTTTTAGGCCCACATGAGGGGAATGGGACACTTCATCGAGGCTACTTCCGCGCAGCCGCTTCACCGCCGACTCTACAGCACAAGACAAATCGTCGCTGGAGATTTCATCGCGGGACATTTCATCGCTAAAGGTAAGTATTTTACCGATTTTAGTTGGTTTAGAATTAGGGTTTTTCAGCGCTGAACTGTCAGCTCTTACATAGCTGCAGCCGCGGTGAAACGGCCACGTTATACTTCATTGCTGACAGTTCAGCGTTCTAACTGCCGCGCTGAATTGTCAGCGATGAAAATGCGGCGAAGAAGTGTCCTAGACCCCACATGAGCTTCACCCTTCTCCAATTTTTTTTCTTTTCTATTCTCCCCCAGCCTTACGTTGGCACTCCCAATGTTGTAAAGTTGTGGACTACATTCCCCATGATTCTCAACCACTGCATGCTTGAGGGGAGAAAGATGAGAAAGGGGAAAGCAATGAAATAGAGGCTTGTGTAAGAGAAGGAAATAAATACTGGGTGAGAGTCACACCTATTTTTCCTCTTGGACCCCCATTGTTTTGCTCCACCACGAGTGACAAATCCTCCTTAAATCAGGGGCGGAACCGTATTGTCATAATGGAACTGTATTATTATTTCTTTAGTTAGTACATGCCCATTGCATGTGATAATGTTAAAGTCCCATGGCATCCCTTATGTTATGAAGGTACAACAATTAAAATATCATTGCTTTAATCAAAGGGACATTTCAACAACATATTCTTTTATTTGTATTTTTTTTAATGAATATGTTCACTGTTTTGAATAATGTACAAAAAAAAGCATTTTACATTTACAGATTTACATATATGTGTCCAAACTATATATTAATAATTTAATTATGTACATATGATACAAACCTTAACGATATGATATTTAAATCACTAGATTTTACTTTTTTGTATCAAATCGCACCATTTTTCTTTTACCCATTTTATTACAGAAAGGAGGACATTTTACACATCATCTGCAACAAAAAAAAGTTTAACACATGAGGTGAAAGACAATAAAGTTTATTTATTTAACATTACAGAGGCCACACAGTGGCAATTAATTATTAGAAATAAATATCTGTTGTGTTCTGTATATATGATACATCCGCATTTTGTACAGAGATTCTAACAGCAGACAATAGGTAAATTACACCTTTAAATATATATAAATATCAGGCGAGATGCCAAATTAATTACTTTAAATGTAATGGATTTATTGATATTATTAGCAGTTGCTAACCCACAACATCTTTTATCCTACCTGGGAACTGTCTCTTCCAGACTGTACAGTTCCAGCTTTTCACACTCAGTGGCCCATCATGCTTTACAGATCAAGCTCAAACCACTAAGTATAAAAATCTAAAAATGTATGGTAAAGACTTAGATTGGTTACATGCATGATTCTCGTACCACGGAGCTCTAGCTCACTGGCCCCTGTCACAAAGAGAGTTTGTAGCAGTAACCTCAGCTAATGCTAGGTGATGAAATGTGGGGTTACTGATATGACATTAGTAACATTCTGGTGTCTATAAAATCCTGATAAGCACACACAAAAACAAACTCCACACACTCCAAATAAAATGAGAAGTACAGTAATACATTATAGAGCAATGGTAGCTAATAAGCTATCTGTACCTTTAGTGACAGAATGGAAATGCATCTTGTGAATTGTAACTTTAAAATAGCTGGAGGAATACAAGTTGCTACCTTTATCATAAAGCAATGAAATGCTTACTACCTTGGTATAAACAGGTCTAAGTCCCCCAAGGTTTCTAGTAAGTATCAGAAAAGTTTCAATTTCTATATACATTGTATTGTTAAAGGACAAGTGTAGCAAACAAATATTTTTTTTTTAAGTGAAAGGTTGCAAGTGTTGACAGTTTATGTAGAAATTCTTTCATGAAAGAATACAAATAAAGTTCCTTAATTAGCCCTTATTGCGCCATAGTGGGTGTAGCCATCTTGTTTAGAATCTTCAGATGGGGCAGCTCTTTTGATGCAAGATGCTAAACAACATGTCTTCCCCATGAATATAGGACGCAAAGAGGGCTCAATAAGGTACTTTATTTGCATGCTTACGTTAAATCATTTCTATTTAAAACCTCTACACTTGATACAATCTTTCAATCACACATAAGCTACATTTTTGCTTCAGCTGTTCTTTAATTATATTTTGCAATTCACGCCATGAAAAGTCATGTAGTGACTAGATCAAGCCATACCACTTGATTTGTCATAGTGGCACTACAAATTTGCACCTTTTAAATATATAAATATAGACTGTATTTAAATATATAAAAACAGACGCAACATAACACAATATTTTTGTGCAGGTGCAAAAATAATGTCAAAAATTCAAACACAGTCATGTTCACAGGCTCCATTTTAGAGATCTGTAGTGTATCTCTAGTGCTTAGAATAGGTACAAGTCTTCTGCAGATTCTTCTGCCGAGTCAATGCTATCTCAAGTGACTGTTAGTAGCTCTACCTCTGCTTGTATATACTATGTAAGGAGTCTTATAAGAAAAGAAAAGAAAATGAATCAATGGCATCCACAGCTACCTGCAACCATATCATCATATTGTTTCAGTACAACATTTTCATCATCGTCAAAATACAGTAGATTAATGGAGAAAAGTTTGTCAGGGACGCAACATGGGCTGTTGACACCTTTTGTTAGTTTGAGAGCATTAATAATAGACTGTACTGTAGCATGGTTAGTGGGTTTCATGTTCTGACCAAGGGGAAATGGACAAGATCCCTTGCAGTGGTATGCATTGTATCCTCTAGGTGAGATAATCCACCCAGACCAGCCAATTTCTTCAAAATCCACATACAGTGGATGTCTCTGACATGGCAGACTCTCATTTTCTGATAATGATCTCGTGATCCGTGTCCTGTTCGGGGCTGGTACGTGAGGCTCATTGGGTATGGATAAAACATCTATATAAAACATACAAAATGTAGTATTAAATATTAGTCATTTAACACAAAGGAAGCATGCAAAGAATTCTGCAGTTCATATAGTTCTGTAGGCTTTTTACACACCTAACATTTCTACAGGAGAAGTATATATATTTAATGGTATAATTATTAATAGAAAATAGTCCTTAGTAAAAATTTCAGTGGACAACTATACAATTCTGTTGCTATTTTACCATACACACTGGTCTGTTTACAGTCCTTAATATTATAATATTAATATACATGTATATATGTGTGTGTATATATTAAGGATAAAATTCTCACTATCAACTGAAACACGTAATACTTTAAACACATTTTGAAGAAAAGATTAAGCAGAAACACATCACACTATTATCTAACAAAACATCTAATGGGAGAATATAAAATAAATAAAATAGTTTTTTCATTTAGCATTATATTTAGGTAGTAAAAGCTATTCGATATCTTTATTTTTTTCTGTTGTTGTATTAACAAAGCAGTAACCAGGGTGGGGCAAATGAAGAAGTAGCCTCGGGCATACAACATAAAGCTGGCACAGATAGGACTTTTCTGCAGTACTCTTATAACACAGATCGCCTTTACATAATGCAAATTAAATAAGCATACTGAGGGCAGCAAGAAAACAACCTTAGAGAGGGTGAAATAGAGGATAGTGCTTTAGGGTAATAATGGTAGTTGGGCAGGCTGAGGGACAGTGGACTTAGCTGTGGGTCAGTGAATTGGTGCTCTGGTTTTGGGACAATGAATAGTGCTGTGTAACACTACAATGGGGGAGGAAAGGGGCCCAAGCAGGAACAGACCTGGCTTCAGCTCTGCATATTATGTAGCCTTTCAGAATTCTTTATATGTGACTGTTGTCTCTAAGTAACAGAATATAGCAGGTCATTAATTAATTACACTAGCTCCCAAGTGACTTTCATGTTAGAAATAGTGTAATAAAATGAAAACAAATAACATATTTTGGAGTTGTTTGCTACCTGTGTGACTGTGCTGATTTGTCATCGATACAATGCCTCTTCTTCCATCATCAGTGAAAAGAACTAGCATTGGCTGTTTGCTTTCATGGTGATCCTTTCCTGAAGCAAAACGAATGACATTAGGATAAGCTTGCGCTCCTCCCAGATTTCGCACAGTTACAAGAAGACCGTGATTTTTGCTTTCGTCGTTCCAATCGCGAACCTATTTAAAAAAACAAAACAAAGAAAAAACATATTATATTAAAGACAATGCAACAGTTTTTGCATAAGTTCATTAAGGTTTTCTAAAAATGTAGTAAAGATGGAAAATCATAGTCCATATTAATAATTGGGATCAGATGTTTCTAACAAAAAGTCTGCATTTATTTAATTTAGCACAGCAGGATTTGTTGGCACTATAAATACATTGTGCTAGTGGTAGGAAGTGAAAATATTGAATTGTGACCATGTCTTTTCACTTGTGTGTACTAAAACTCGATGTAAAGGCCCAGGCAATAGATTTTCATGATAATTGCTCGAAGTAATACAGGTTCATTAGCATGACTATAATACAATTGTGATACTCACAGCCTGGGTGATTGAAAACACTTCCCAGCCAGAAGAATGAATAGGGAGCAATTTGGATGACAGCAATTTCCTTCCTTGTGGCAACTGCATTTTATCCTTGTCTAGTACCAGATATACACTTATCTGTAGGAGAGAAAAATATTGTTAAAAAAAGTTTAAAACAATATTATACCTAATATACATCTATAAGATACAGATATATATTATACGTATGTGTAAAAAAAAAAAAAGTCGAATTCATTTTCCAACATTTCCTAACATTTTAATATGTACAATACAATTAATTTGTTTAGAGATGTATTATTCAGACATATTCGATATGTCAAATGTCACAGCTGCCATTGGCAAGTGTTGTCTTTTAAAGTTATCGAACGTGGTTCTATATGCCAATTTACTGAAACGTAATTATGGAAGTGCTAAGAGTTTATTAAGAACGATTATCTACTAATATTAAGAAGTGCTGTTTTTGTGATAGTTCAGGTTTTCTTGGAGTTATATATTGTGTATAATTCAGCTGTATAGGTTGTATCATTTTATAAATGATTTAATAGAATGTAATAAATTAAGTTGGCCAGATCTTGAGTCTAGATTCTTAATTTTGATTGATTGGTTAAGTTGGCAAGTACCAGTTTCAAGTCCTTACCTGGCAGAAGTGATGTCTCGTGTAATAAGCATGCTCTGATGGTCTAGGTTTCAATTTGAAAAGATGCATTTCAGCGGTGAGAATTTTTTCACTTTTAGTCACAGTTGAGAGATTGAACAAAAAATACATCTGGTCACTATGACCTGGAAAAGAATTTCAAGGTTTAAAATGGAGCTGAATATGTACAATTACCCAATGGTCCCTTACATAAAGTTAACCTAAAGTTCAAAGACTTAGATCTACTAATATTGAAAGATAAATATTACATGTAAGGTAAAAAAAACAACCCAAAAAAACGAATTACTTGAATATTATTTTGCATTGGTCAGAAATATAATTAGATAAATTTCCAGTTTCTATTTAAACTGTCAGTCCATTATGAAAAGTTAATAGGAAGAAACTATCATTTTTTTGTGAACATAACTTACTTTTGTCAAAGAAACTCCTGACTGTATTGCCCTCAAGCAGATCAGGATCTTTGGTGACTCCATCTTCATCAGCCACAGTGTTATAAAGATCAATCATGTACTGAGGTGGCTGCTTGATGTGATGGTGAGAATGTGGTGGGTCATCAATGCCAAAAACTTTCAAGAGTCTCTTAAGGGCCTCAGATCTTACTTCCTCAGGGTCCTCTATTTGTAGTCGATTGTTCTCAATAACCGTAGGTCTGCAAATGTATCCTTGGACCATGATCACTAGCAATAAAAAATCCAACATTTTCATGCAGTTCCTTTCTTCAAGACAAAACTCTTCTTGCAAGCCTGAATTTGTCGAATGCCCCACTTTTTGCAGTGTGGCAGAATTTATAACAAGTCTTGAAGGAAGCTGCTCTGAAACAAGATGGAATTAAGTCAAGAATGCAAAACAGCAATCAGTAAATGTAAAGAAAGCTAATTGCAGTGCTAACAAGGCGTTAAAAAAGATTGCCAGTGCTCTCCTAGCAATTATCCTATAGTACACAATGTATGTTAAACTGGAGGCTCTTGTCCTGTGTACATTCCTTATTCTAAGGAAAGAGTTACATAGGAAGAACAAGGAAGGATTTAAACACCTGGAGAGGATTGGTTTGTTTATCATTTTTCTTGAGTAAATGTGAAATTATTCTATTGTAATGGGCTGAATGAGGAACGTTTGCTCACCCTGGGAGACTAACTTCCTTTTAATGAATTTATTGATGGGGCAAACAAGAAAACATTGGCTTGCATGAATTAAAGTCTGTTAAGCAATTAGGTGTTCATACTAAGATTTCAGCTAAGTAGATTTTAGCTCGAGTAACACATTTCCATTTAAAAATGCACTAAAATCTACTAATTTTAATTAGAATCATTAATGAGTAAGGTGTACTAAGACTGAAAGATAACTGTATATTGTTCATTCTAACATTGCACATTAGGGGAGTTTTTGGCATTTAACACATAGATATTTGCCAAGTGGTATTCTAATGAACATTAGAAGCCTTGAAGCTTGCATATTTAAAAAACAATAAGTTTAAATATGGCATAAAATAAGACTATTACTGTTTTTTTCCACATATATTTTATGTATGCCATGTGCCAAATGTTTTTTTAGGAATTTGATGGGCAAGATGCTACACAGCTCACTGACGCTATGTGTAGCAATGATGCCATTAGGTGCAACTGAGGCTTTTGCTGTAAAACTTTGGTTGCAATCAAACTCACTTATTGACAAATTATATATTTTCTAAATTAACATATCAGCAAAGTTAAAGTATGTAAAAATACAAATCCAAAAATACATAAGCAAGTGGAAAATTATCAATCTCCGCTAATGTTTAATAAATAGTAAATTGGAAAGAACATGAATAATTGTGAAAAATATTCAATTGGTGACCATTAGAGGGTCACAAACCAGAGCACTAAAAAAACTATAGGGTTGCCTCGGTAGCTCCATTTTTCTTGAGAAAATTGAAGCTATGAGCCCTGTAATTCTGACTACTCAGAGACCACCAAAGTGATCTCGAGTCGACATGAAAATCGGCCCATACAGCCGATTTCCGTGCCGACATTTCAGAAGTTGAACTCCTCTGCAGTGCTCCTGAAATGGCCCCGAAATTAAATACAAATACAAATAAAAAACTGACACATAATTACGTACATAAAAAAAAATAAAATGATCATAAGATAGTATAAAATAATTGTTAGCAAAATTGAAAAATGCTTATATTAATGTAAATATACTATCATAATTATATTATAACATTACTATAGTATAATAGTATATAAATATGTTTACTTTAATTTTTGTACACGTTTCTGTTCAATTCTCCAACTAAAATATAGAGAACTGGACTGCACAAAATTCAGCAATTTCCTCTGATTTCAGGTCAACTTTGGGGGGTTAGGGATCGGTCCTTAAGGAGTAAGTAAATTCCAGTACTTACAGTAAGGACTTAACTGTCCACCCCCCCCCCCCCCCCAACCAAATGTGGCTGTAAGATGGCCAGAAATTGTCGTCAATTGCAGAATTCATACCAAAATCAACCAAATATGGGTTTCTGAACCGAGTAACCTTTGTATGTACATCATGGAATCATGCATTGGAGGTTCGTTTCTAACAGTTGAGCACTATATGTTCGTTTGTTTTTTGGGGGGTATTAACTCATGTATGAGGACAAGTTAAAGAGTACTCATGCCATACACATGCCAATTACCTAAGCTACCTACATCCACTGAGACATGGCGCACACAGTGACATAACACATAGATCCTATCAACAACAGTGGCTAAAATATAGATGATATTCCCATGGCAGCAAAGGATTAAAGAAGTTGTACTTCTACAGTAGGTGCACCAGAATCCAGCCCTACTTTAAAAAAATACAAAACAGAAAACTACTGACTTTGCATGAGTGTGTGTGCGCATGAGTATGTGCTATTGTGTGTATGTGACTGTGTGGTTATGTACGTGTGAGAGACACTGTATGTGTGTGATTTTGTGTTTGATAATGTATGTAAATTTGACTATATGTATGACCCTGTGTGTATATATTTGGGGCGAGCAGCACTTCAATGTCCCCAAAATATCTTTGGCCAGTCCTGGGTGTACCATTAGTTAATTGTGACCTGCATGCTTAGAGGTAATGACAGATTTCTAATGATGACTGTTTGAAAAAGAAGTACGATCTCAAAACTAGAATTATATGGACTGCAAAACAAAAAATACTTTTAAGACACTTCTACTATCATTCTCATAGGAGTGACAACGATAAAGAGAATCAACACAGTAAAGGAGGAGAGGATATTTAAAAGAAGAAAGACTACCACGACAAGAGGACATAGTCTTAAATTA